>CM074551.1:2480000-3680000 GCA_037305995.1 Sclerodermus sp. 'alternatusi'
ATTTCAACGAGATATTTATTGACACAATTAAAAGTCAACTCTGACGTTTGACAGCCATTAAGGTGTTCCACTGTATAAATAAGTCATGCAATTAGCATTTTACGACACGTCTCTTGTAGAATTGCCTCGATTCCTCCTCTCTTAAACTTTTATTTTTCCTCGTTTGGTTACTGCGTTCTAGTCTATCTGATTCTTCCCCTTATTTCCTCGTCCCTCTCGTTGTTCGAATATGGAGGAATTAATGTAATTAATTTTCTGCCTTTTTTTCTCACTAGCCACATCTCTCGCGCTTATTAGTTATTTTAGCAGAAATTCTATTTTACTTACCACGTACACCTGGATGACGTTGAATTTCGGGAGAGGTGTGACCAATGTTGAAAATGACTTGCAGTATTAGCGTGCACTTGTATAGCCACATATTCTCCTATTTGAGGGGAAAGTTTGATAAGATGAATAAGAGGTTGGAGGTTGTAGTGGTGGTGGTGGTGGTGGTGGTGGTTTCTCAAGAAAAGAACTATTCACACTATAATACACTGTCTTGAATTTTCGCTGGAGTCTATGGTTTTACATTCACCTGTAACAAAAAGCAAATTCCCCCATGATTATTTCGTTCGCGATGGAACGGCTAGAACATATCGATTAGTGCAATAACGATAATGAAGAAGCATCGAGAGACTGACGCAATTGGTGTGTAGCTAATTGGATTTAATTTCAAACTTTAGCAGTTCGATGATAAGTCGCGACAAGCGTGCTAGATTTTTCTCACGATCGGTAGAATTGCGTCGGAATGCGAGTCTACCCGGCGCGCCAAGAGTAATCCGAACCTGACCGTCCGTAAAATCTGATTCTGAAGGCGGATTAGGATAATGACGACCCACAAAACTTTAATGTACCAATTAGGTTCGCTCAAACGGAATATGGGATTTTCTACGGAAATCTATTAATTAGTTCATTAAAACCGAAGGACACGGTGGTCTCGTTCTATATGGGCATTCGCAGAAACTAAACTATTTTAACCTCGCTGCAGCCCGTGCCTCTCCTCTCCTCTCCTCCATCCCTCTCCTTTGAGTTTACTCAGTTAATCGGTAGATTTTTATTTTTACTTTAAGAATCAGCCGGTATTGGATGAATCGCTAGAAACCAATAGCCAGGACAATGCTGGGGATTTCGCGACTCAACTTCGTCTCACGCTTTTATTATTCTGGAAAAAGCGACTGTTCCGGGAGAGATGCATTTTCTTCTTTATTGCTCTCGGGCTAAAGGTTGAAAAAGCCCTGCTCGTTGTTGATGGGTGACGACGCTTCCCCATACGAGCGCTCACCTCTCGTTTCTTCAAGTAACGGGAAGCGTAACGTCATTGTCTGTTATCGTTAATTAGGCGATCCACTTTCAACTAATTTCATGCTGCACTAGAAACCGCTTCTTGTTCTTATTAGCTTGGCATTATAAAGAGTAGGAAACCTCTGGGGGAGAGTGGGCTATTCAGTAAGGTCGTAAAAAGAGAAGAAGTAATCTTTTAAGTAAATCAAGGAGTACTCGACTGGTTTACTTAGTTTTATTAATTTTGAATGAAAATGCAATTAGAGTAGAGTAGTAGTGTGCGTTTCTTGTTAATAATCGCGTAGTGGGAAGGCGAAAGAGTAAAGGGGAGGGAGGGGAGGGAAAGGAAGAGGAAAAGGAAGAGGAAGAGAAGGATCTCATTTACGAAGGTGGTAATAATCAATTCCAATTATTAAAGTGGGGCGCATATAATGATATTGCGGGAGTAGCTGTCAACCAGAAATCAAATGAAGCGTATCGACGCGTTATATGACTCTTTGATTTGTCCACGCATATTCGGTTATCGACTATCGGCAACTGGTTAAGCGAAATCGAAATCTAATAAACACACTCCGCTAAATCATTAATTAGAATCCTCCGGACAGATTCCATTATGGCGACCGCGGGTGAGTTATGGACTAGCATGTGAGGGAAATTGGTTGCTTAAAGGGGAATGTTTGATTTAATAAGTTTCTTATCTTCAACTTGTATACTCTATTAATCAACATATTCGTGCTTGTAATGGTGAACACTCAAAGATTACGGTCCTATGTTTCCTAGATTTCCAGATAATTTAGCATTTGTCGCTGGTGGTGGTAGTGGTGTTTATCGATGATCGAATAAGGACAAGCTCCTGCTCCTCTACACTTTTTCCTCTTTCAATTTAAGTTCTTCTCTCACTTTGAGTGGTTGTATAATTATCGTGTGCGCAAAAAACAAAAAAATAAAAAAAAAAAACAAGAAAAAAAGGAAAAGAAGAATTTTCTTGAAATTTAATTTTTGAGCACGAAACACTGCACACGCGTACACATGATAGGAAAATTTCGTATCATCGTTGAAAAAAGGGCTCGGAAAAAGCAAGTAAAGAGATGGCAGGGGCGAGTAGCAAGCTTGGAATATTTATAAGCAGGGCGGCGGTTTTCAAACATCTCGTCATCCTGATTGAGTCGTCACACCTGTAATGCCGCACGAGACGAGGACGTCAGCTGAAATTAACGGCACGAGATCCGCGCAACTCCGTGCGTTTCTTGTCGAATGCACGCATGCACTATCCTTTTAAAATAGCAACGTGGAATAAAAAACTCTCCGTCTTTGTATACGCGTGTATGAAAAGCACGCTAGAGAGAGCCGCGTAATCGACTTGAAATATTATTCGTGTCGTTTTATTGATATTACTCCATTTACCGATAAGAGTGGAAAAGTGAAGAAGGTGGAAAAAGTGGAAAAAGAGTTTTTTTTTCCTCCCCCCGCCGAATGAAAAGCCTTTGCTGAATTAGTGGCTTAAGAGGTGTTTCGATGAACGCATTAGAATTGAAAAGTGCGCCAATCGTTTCAAGTGGGCACGTGGGTAGTGCTGCAACGTGTGTAGCGGATACCGAACGAGAAGGAAATATCAAAGTGAGAGGCGCCGGAAGTGTGGTTTCACCAGGCTACGTGGGTGCGTATCTGTGAAAACGTTACGCATAATTGGAAAATGGTCAAATGAGAAAGCGCCTTCGGATCTTGACGGCAATTAACGACGAATATTACGATGCGTGCACGGTTTCGTTAAAAGTTCATCAAAGCTTTGCGAGGGATTTTCACGGGGCGAGGGAGAGTTTTGAAATTCTATCGTAAAAGTGATAAAATCGTTATTACACATTATACATTATTATTATTAAATGTATGACGGGGTAGTTATTGAAGTTTGCTTAATTCAGCAATATTTGAAATCACATATTGGTTTGAGATTATCCCTCTGCTTTCTGGCTGTTTAATTTAAAATTGTGAAATTCATTGAATATATTGGTATCGCAATTTACATCTAGTTAAAAGCAGCAATATGTTGTAATAAAATGAGCTGAGCAATATTCAGCGCGCGCGGGTACTTAGAAAATAATTATCCGCCGCGCTATGATTGGTTTTCAAGGTACGCGAAATTTATCACCCAATGTATTCTTCCAGAGTCGGTTTATAGGTGGATAGGGATATCTTTTAAAGACTTATTGCGAGCCGCGAAAAATTTATGACCCGTCGGAAATGAGTCGCGGTATTCTTAGAGAGGGGGTCGCGCAATGAAATCGTTATTATAACGTCGCGCTAAGCTACGCTAAGCTATGATTATGGTCCATAATAACCGGAGTAAGTATCATCGTGACACCACATCTAGTCTCTCGACGTATAACCTCGTTGGCCTAACTACGTAGCCAATTGTACGTCGCGGAAGATCTGAATAAATAGTTGTTAGTTTGTTTCTCGGTATTCCTCGAGACCATTTTCTTTCTCTCTCGCTTCTTTTCGCAGACGCATACGAGGTGCATCTCGAGCAATTCGTCGATAATCGGATGACGATGATGATGATGACGACGACGACGACGACGACGACGACGTCGATGATGGGACAAGCGTGTGTTATCAGGTAAATATTTATGCGTGGTGATTTATGCCAGTCGTATGCACTTTTCGCGTGCGCTCGCGCGCGTACACATGCACGCACGCACGCACTTACGTACGCACCGGTCGAGGCGCCGGCGTTGGATCCATGACGGCCCACTCATTGTTCCCTACATGATGGATCGAAGTGGAACAGAAAGGTTATTTATGTTTCGAAATTAATCATGCCTAGTCACTTGCATCATGCGTGATCTCCGAATGTCCTACGCCACGGTTCTTCCAGTCGTTAACGAGTTTCTCGTTCGATCTGACCATAAGAAATTCTCTTCATCAAAATCCCTCGTAAGATCTTGATACCTCCCCTTCCTCCTTTTCTACAGCCTAATGATTTAATAATTATTAGGTATTCCTTTCACGCAAACCAAGCTATTCCTTTCTTTGTAAATGCAGTAGAATTTCTGGTCTTGAATTTAATACGCACCGTGACTACCTCGCGCCAAAGTATCACGTTTCTTTGACGCTACGCTATTATCGTAATGTACATTCGTCTAATGATTTGATAGAGGGAAAGCCATAAGAGATAATGAGGTAGAAAATAATGATATACATGTATAAGAGATAGATAATAAGGTGTGCGTGTACAATTGATAAAGAAATCTAAACGATAGTTCAAACTGCTCGCGATTCAGAGAGAGAGAGAGAGAGAGAGAGAGAGAGAGAGAGAGAGAGTAGAGTAAATAAAAACTTATAGTTTTATATTATAGATGGACGCATGTGTGCGCGTCTAGTTGGCTTGATATAAAACGCGATCGACCTGTGACGCATGATTTGTTTCTATGGAGTGCACTTTCCGCTGCGTGGAAAAACAAGTCAAGTAACTTCAGCGTCGGATATCTGTCGATATAAATCCGCGTGTCGTCACATTCCAGCCTGATGCGGAATATTACTTATTAACCTCGCTGGGGCCATTAGTCCATCACGAAGGACACAACGGAATCGAATAGAACCAAATCGATCCGCGATGAGAAAAATGACCGGGCTCGAAAATCATCACCGTTTACGGCTATTTGTGATTCTCTTTTCGTTTCTTTTCTCCTCGGTATGGAATATCGTTTGCTAATCCCCTTTGCCACTCGACCAAGGCCACCGTCGTCATCGTCGTCATCGTCGTCATCATCATCGTCTCGTAATCCCGTAGCGATCGACGGTACTTATTTTCTTAAAGATATCGATATATTTCACCATTTTCACCATATGATACTAACAAAGTGTCCGTGTGTGTTGAGCTGTGGAGATAAATATGGTGGTCGCGCAGTAAAACGCGGCTGCTTGTATTGCACGTGGTTTATAGTTGCACCGATTGCACACGACCACACATCGCGAGACCCGCGTGCGTGTATGAAGTCATAAATGAATCGCTAAAGTAAATCCATTTACAATATATTGTTCATAGAATGTTCATCTCGTGAGATAATTTGCGCGAGTCTCGTGTATATCCCAGTAAATTAAAATCTACTGATTCAAATGTTATTTCAAAAGTACTGATTTCCATTATATTCCTCTATCTCCCCTCCCCCCTCCCCCTCCTCTCTCTCTCTCTCTCGTTAATTCCTCTTGAATGAAAATTATGCCGATCTTGATGAGCTCTTCATCGTCCTTTGACCAT
This sequence comes from Sclerodermus sp. 'alternatusi', assembly GCA_037305995.1. Classification (NCBI taxonomy): domain Eukaryota; kingdom Metazoa; phylum Arthropoda; class Insecta; order Hymenoptera; family Bethylidae; genus Sclerodermus; species Sclerodermus sp. 'alternatusi'. The sequence continues at coordinate 2,485,579 of CM074551.1, forward strand.
TTTTAAATCAAATATCATGAAAAATATTCTCTCCTCTTTCTCTCTCGTTCTCCCTCCCCCTCCCTCCCCCAAAGGCTTAAATTTACGTCACATTTGTTGGACGAGCATGAATATTTAAAATACTCTATTTTTCGGAGTAATATGACTGATGCGGTGTACATTTTTACTTATTTTAGTGAAAGAAAAAAGGAAAAAAAGGCGGGTAAATAATAAATCAGCCGTCTCCCGCATTCTCAGCGTTGAAATACACGAAATAGGTTTGATTTGACTGGCTTATTCTTAGCGATTGTTCGCGAGGTAAGCGATAAATAAATTATGCATAATTTTTTAAGTTTCGAGGGATAAATTTAGCCCGGGGTTTGGGCTTGCACTTATTAATAAGGGACCGATCAAAGCAGCCTGCTGACGTCAACGCGATCCGCGCGCGGCCAAATAAATGGCATAGCTGACGGCGCCGTTGACATTTTTGCACGTAGTAAATCACGCGGTTGTAACAAGGTGCTAAAACCAGTTATTTTCCACGCAGCACCGTTCAATCATCGCGAACCGCACTGCAAACTTTTTGATCCACCAGGTTTCATTCGCGAGCACGCCTGCTCCGAGGATTCGCGAATCACGGATTTATTCTCCCGTCGAATCTTTTACTCGTCGTGAAAAATTCCGGACAGTTTTCACTTTTTGCAATTAAAAATCTTTTGCCGCGTGCAATTACGAGTCTACGATAAATCAATTCGATGTAGTCGGTCTTCCCCATCTCCCGTTCCGCCGCGTTCGTATCCAAACTTTGCATTTCGAGACCTCTCCACGGGCATTAATGCCGTTTGCATAATTGCACGGATCTGCTGTAGAATGAAATTTCGATCTAATCTGTATTCTTGAAAACAATTTAAACGACACTCTTATAATTGACACTCGATGTACAGTCGCGTAAAAAGTTGGAAGGTTCTATCTCGGTGTCAGTAGTTCAAGAAATGAAAACTATACAAGGATCAATATGCTATTATCTCTAAATGCTTCCTCGAAGGAGGGTATTTTATATACATTTTCTGGAATCATGGAAAAGACACGCAACGTCGCATGCAATAAGAGTAGAGAATGAAAACTGAATGCATTTATACGCAATTATAAATAACCTTTGTCGAGTGCCCCGGTGTTTTCAACAAATTTTCAAAGTTATATAACTAAATTTCTTTAAAAAGGGGAATAAACGCTGAAAGCAAAGTTATCCATAGAGTTATGCAGTTTTCTTTTCTTCTGCACGCTCGGAATTGCCTCGAATTATAATCGTTCGGGCAATTTCGCAATTATACGTGTGTATTGCAACATTGTATATAAGCACCGACCCTAAAGAAGTTAATTACAAATTGGAGGATTGCGTAAGATATCGTTCCGCAAAATCCATCATCCAATTATCCGAGAAGTTTTGCCGATGCAAGTACAAAGCAAACGGAATAGTCTTGTTACAACTTTAGAAATGTCATGAAGATGATCCTAATCCTACAGGAAATTGACACAAGTCTGACGCATGAAAAAAATTAAATCCATTTCCACTATAAAACATTCGATGTCAGTCGAGACTTGAAAAGCAAACGAAAGAAGGAAAACAAACAAAAAAAAACAGGCAATTTTAGAGATAAAAATGAATCGCTAGATTTGACACAGTAAAATGCATGCATAACGATGTACGCGTACGCGTATACGTATATATATGGGTATACTACTGAATTCTCGCGAATAGCTTAAACTAGTTTATTCGGAATGATCTCCAAACTGCATGCGATATGCATAAAATTCAAGTCTTCCCCTGAGATCTGAGATTCTACGTACCCCTTGCATCCTGGCACGTGGTGCACTTTGATTGTGCGCGAATGGCGCACGCGCGCACCGGCGCACTTGAACTCCTCTACTAACTTGTACAACTTAGAACGTGCATTTGACACTTGTGCATCTGCAAGTAACACGAGGCACAGGGAAGATATCTCTCTCTTCCTCTCTCCTCTCTCTCTCTCTCTCTCTCTCTCTCTCTCTCTCTCTCTCTTTCTCTCTCTCCCTCTCTCTATCTCTATCTTCCTCTCTCTCTCTCTCTCTCTCTCCCTCTCTCCCTCTCTGTACAGAATCACATGGATCACGGCAATTGAATTCGATGGAAAGCCTGATTCTAACGGAGCAAGAGAAGGGACGTCGACCAGATCTCTTCAAGATGGGTGGTGCATCGATATAGAAAAGTGGGTAATAAAGTTAAAATCTAACAAAATCTTTTCGATTAGAATTCATATGGCACTGATATTTGGAGAGTATTGGAAGGTACACTGTTCTTTAGTCGAATCTTTTTTCGAACAAGTTTTCGGATTAAAGTAAACCGAAGAAACTTTGATGGACGGAAGAAAAGTGCATATTGTAGCAGGCACTGGTGCTCGGCACGCTTCTTCGCGGAAGTATCGAGCCGGATCGCGAAATCGAACTCGCTGCTGAAGACGGACAGAAGCAGGTCCGGTGTTGGAGGGAGGCTGGATGAAGAGGGTGGGAGGAGGGGTGGAGCGGAAGACAAGGACGCGAATAGAGTGGAGGAATAGGGAAGGATAGGAGAGTAAAGAAAAAGAGAATTTCTGTGTGCGTGTGTACCTGAGAAAAAGAGAAAGAGTGGAAAGAGGGACGAGGGGGGAAGGAAGGTGGTTGAGTGGGTCGGAGGGGGTGGGTGGAGAACATGGGAAAGGACGAAGGATTCAAAGAGGGGCGGCTGCGGGATAGGAAAACGGGGGTCGGTTGATGTGGGAGGAGAGCCTAGAGAATGAGAGAGGGAGAGAGAGAGAGAGAGAGAGAGAAAGAGAGAGATAAAAAAAAAGAGTGAGTGAGAGAGGAGGGAAGCAGGGAGGGAGAATGAATCCCGCCACAGAACTCGTGGGCACGACCGCCGTCACAACACTAGTGGCCTGGTGCACTCCTCCGGTGGTACATACTCATGGACCACAGCCTGCCTGTCCCACCGTACGACTCCCTCCGTTCTCTCTCTCACCACTCCCTATCTTTCTCCCTCCTTCCTTCTCTATTTCCTCCTTTTTCTCTGGTGCACTCACTCATACTCGCGATTCTCGCTTTATTCGTGTACCACGACAGTTTCCTTCATTGCCCTTTTCCTATCGCGAAAACTCCCCTCGCTTTCTTTCAATAGAGTTTTGCTCCTAGATCTCTGCCAAATTTGACCGCTGCGAATGTCCAAAATTACTCCAAAAAAGAAAAAAAAGACAACGTGATCTCGTTTCCAGAAAAACTCTCTTCCCTCGGACCCAATGCATATTTGATAATTTTTTATAAATATTTTCCTCTATTTTTCTTTACGTCACGCGTGATTTAATCAAGAGCCTTATGCTCTGTTTTCCCCTTATACTTTTTTCTTCTCGTTTTTGAGCTTTCTTCTTACTTTTCTACTTTCTTTTCGAGATTGGTCCTTGTTGCTGTGCTCTACTTTTCTTCCTTCCTAGTATTCTACTGATCTCTCTCTCTCTCTCTCTCTCTCCCCCCTCACGGAACTATAAAGCACTCGAGTGAATGATAAACTTACCCAGTTTGCTAAGAAGAAACAAAATTGAAAGTTTCAGTTTTGTTTTAGAGTTTTCGTAAAATCATGACATTATCGTGTTTCATTCATTTTCGTAAGATATTAGTCATGATTTTTCTCAGCCGTGCCCCACCTTTTCGGTGTAGCAAACATTATCCTTGTTTGACGGAAACGATTTTGGTTGCTCCCCCTCATTTTTCATTTTCATCATCGCGTTGCTCTTCTGGACGATTTTGAGGCATCTAAGATTATGAGTACAAGAATATCCGAAGATTAATCTTAATCAGAGAACCGTGTAGTCGTTCCTCTAAATTATTCGCAAGCACTCCCAGTTCTTGCAGTTCTCGTGACCATCGTGCGTCTGTTATTTCTCTTTTAGCAAAATTCCCTCTTATTTCTGTAAATAGTTCTCTCCGATTTAACCACCAAGGCTCGCAATAATCAGCTGCGATTGATAATTATTTGCCGAATAGAGAAAAATGAGGTCCAACGGAGATCGAACCAAACACTCGTAAGAGCCGATGGATCATCGAGTAATATTACAAATAACGACTTGTTTTAGCCAAGGTCGTGTTAGTTTTAAAATCCATTTTGATATATGCGTGTGTGGTTAACCCACGCGAATATTCTCGCAAGAGGTACATGAATCGGGTACACTGTCGGGTCCTCATTATCGAGAAAACTGCTATTATGATCTGTCAGACGCTCTTCGTTTATCCTCTTAATCGCCAATGGATTCTAACGCGTAATCCACGTGATTCGAAAGATAAAAATAAAGAATTATTGAATTTTTCCAGCAAATCCGACTATAGATTTTCGATAAATAGCGGAACGTGTCTGATCAGCATGAATACGTTGAATAAGAGTGATCGATCGGAAAAAAAAAGAAGAGGTTTCGAAGGATCAGCTTAATCGAAAATTGTAATTGTAATAGGCCGATCCTTGTGTACGTAACCGTACGTAAGTTCGATGCCGGATGAAAATTTGATTTCCTGAAAATTGCGTCAAATGTTGGTTTCAAACGAGTTTCATTATTACGTGGTATCACGAGCCATCGAAATTCGATAATTCAATTTCATTTCCAAAAGATCCGAAAATTGCATTCATATCTTTATAACGCATTCCCATTCGACTCCAAGTTTTCTCCATTTTCAACTTACGCGTTTTGTACTCTGGCACGGAGCATTCGTACAGTGTCCGTGTATTTTTAAGGTTTGGAGAAGTTCCTTTTTTTGTCATTTAGTGGCGTATGATCTTCCGGGGAATCGCGGTAGTTCGATGAGAGGAGAATTCAAGAGACTGCGCTCAGTTTCAACGAGTGTGGGAGCAGGAACGACGACACGAAGGAACAGCAGGGACCACCGACGCCACGCCATGCCATTCAGTTTGCGTACAGTCTGTTTGAGTAGAAATGATAAAATGTAACCAAATGCACTCGTTCTTCGCGTTTGACAAATGAGCGATGGCAATGTTGAATTAACTCTCGCGCAGAGTCGCGTTCTACACATTTGATTAAGTCCATCGGAGCGTATCCGCCAAGATGCATCGAGTCTCCAATCATGTGCATAACAGCGGGACTCAATAGCATTCAATCGACTGTAACGCATCAATAAACATGGCGCCCGATTACTGTGGTTTGTCCACTTCTTACCCGTTACGCGCATAATCTGTAATCCAACCAATGTGTTTTCGACAGTCGTTTTTGATGCTAAAGTTTTCTTCATTTTTTCTCGATTTTACCGACTTTACCCCGATGGGAACGGTCAAAAATGATCGAGTGTACCTTCCGAATCAGGATCTCTCCCTCTCTCTCTCTCTCTTACGATTTCTTCCTTAAGATTAGCATAATTTCCAATAATTGCAGCAATCGGAGAATCTGTACATTATACACTGACTTTAATCGCGTTTCTCAGAGGTAAAAGGAAGAGAAGAAAGAGAGGGAGGGAGAAGGGGGATCTCTCCACGAGGTCGGTTAACCTCGAGTGGGACGTGGGCAGAGTTCGTATAAAGAGGAATTAGGTGAAATCTTTGGAGAAATGGTCTGATCGTCGTCCTAATCTCTGGTCAAGGTTCGTGTATGCAAAATCCATAAGTTACTGCCGTAAATAACGAAAAGGATTATAACACGGGTAGAGAATACGCGCGCGCGCGCGTGTGTATGTGTGTGTGCGTGCAATCATGGCAGGTGGGAACATTGCACCGCCGCGCTTAATTTTGCGGTGGCTGTCAGCCGTTTAACATCGCTAATTCGTTTTCGCTTTTTCGTTTCTCCAGCGGATAATTGAGCGTTCACAGCTCGCCGTTTTTACCGTTAGAGGGTTCCCCCCCTCTCCCCCACCTTGGAAAAAACTACAACAGTCACCACCCTATCCATCGATTTATTTAAGATCGAGTCTTCTCCATATCCCGCTTAAGTGTAATTTTACGCTTAATTTTTCCCCGCTGGCAAGGAGGCATTAATTATTCCACACCAGCCAACGACCGGTTGTCATCGACAGTCCGAGTGATAAGGCCACCTCCCGATCAACCTTCTCCATTCCGGATATCTGAACTCGTTGCTTGGAAGCCTTGGAAGGTCCCTCTTACGTTGATCGACACGCGAACAGTTCTTCTTCCTTCCTTCATTCATTTCTCTTTCTTCGACGAGTCTTTTCATTCGGTAATTGTAGCCTGTAAGCAGCTTCTCCACGGTCCTCAACGTAATGGCTACTTTGCATGACCTATCTCTCTCTCTCTCTCTCTCTCTCTCTCTCTCTCTCTCTCTCTCTCTCTCTCTCTCTCTCTCTCTCTCTCTCTCTCTCTCTCTCTCAGTTCACCTCGTTCAGTGTTAAGTCCTGGCCAAACATCCTATCACTCTTTGATCCTTGAATCTCCTCCGTTGAATTTTCACCACCGGACTCGAATACATTTCGAGATCTCCTGTCTCGAGCAGTGTCTGATTTTTGGCAGACTCGCTCTACTGAAAAAACTGTTCGCATCGATTGTACGCGAAAATTATGCGTTTCGGCTTGCACAGGCCCGAACAGAATAGAAGTCAATCGATTTTTCGAGGTGCTTCTGATGCCGATAAGTAGCGGTCTCTAGGACAATTCTGATTTTCCGAAACCTTTAATTTATCTGGAAAGAAGCAGAGCGGCGGCTGCCCCTTTAAGATATGGAAATTGACAATGGAGGTATTCCAGCAACAACAGGCGAATTCTGCATGATTTATTCGAACACCCGTTATGTACGAGAAGAACGTACATGCGAAACACGCGATCGAACTTTAAGGAGGATGAGCCGTGCGCGATCGTACTCGTTACTTTTTCTTGGCCATTTCGAGATCGTATTCCATTTCCAGAAGCGCTGTTCTCTCTAAAAAGGATCAGGAATTGCATTGTACGATGTCAGGCTTCCTTTCCTTCTATCCGACTCTTGCCCTTCTTCCGAGAGAACGCTGTTGAGCAAAATAGCATTCCCATTTGAATGCAGCGATGAGAGGGAAACGCAAAACCTAAAAATGTAACATTAGAGTATTCCTAAACGCATAACTTATTATGAAATGCTGTTTCTTAAATCAACTTGCCCTCGCTTGCCAATACTACTGATGATCCCTGGAAGAATAGATGCAAACGCAGCGTGAACCGGATATGCTTTCATATCCCACCCCGAAACAGTTAATAATTGTATTGCGCATTTGAAAAAGCACAAAGTGGCATTTGAATTCCACTCAGAAACGTTCTTGAGCAGAGCTCTGGTGAACATAACGCGACTTTTATGTGTTCACACGTTCTTGTCGAGTTTTAAATGCACCTATAAAAGTAGGAGGTTATTGCTCGATGCTCCTCAGAATTCTGTATCCTTTTCGGTTATGTGAGCTTACGTAAAAGCAAAAACTTTGGTCATAATCATAGAATATTCTCACCGTACAACGCGCACACACAGACACTCTTTTAAAATTTAAAGATTAATATTTTATACACTCGCTGTATATATAAAATGTGTTTCTAACTGTTCTTACCATTTTGGAATGTAGATCTTAAGTATACGTAATTCAAGAAGACTAATTTTCTAAGTCTGATCAAGATACTATCAACATTAATTATTTTTTCATACTTTATCGAGTAACGAATTAGTAAAAATATAAGTGTGCGCGTGTGTGGTAATGAATAATAATGGTAAAGCGAATTAAATCATTCTGAGACAAACACACACATATGCACATAATCAATGTTTTTAACATAAAGTGCGTGTGACTTTTTTTTTTTTTAATTTTATTAGTTTTTGTAATTTTCTCATATTTTCAATGCCTTAAGTGCAACAAGTGTGTATAAAACGATTGCTCTTAAACGTAGCTGACTGTAAAATTGAATGAGCAACGATGCTGATAGCATAAAATGTGATATTGGCACATCATACAATATAATATAATGTCTTTCATAAATTCCTCTAAAAATTATTCATCTGCGTATCATGCTAAATACTATCAGTGGTGTGTGTAGTTTAAATCTTTTTTTACATTATTCAATACCCGCCTGATCCCTGAAGCTCATAAATATGTCAGGGGATAATAAAATTGGTGAACTTGAATAATTTGCAATTTTTCCCGATTATCAAATCGTTCAATTTACAATGTGCATGGGTATTGAATGACATTGATAAGGTTTTATTTGAAATTGCATTAAAAACTTAATTTTAAATTTTTAATTTCCCGTAATTGAAACTCAAATCCATCGAAATAACCTATCGAGAATTTGACAGTGGAAAGAAACTACGAGGGACTCGCCGTTTTCTTGGCTCGTCCGAGAATCAAAAGAGAGTGAGAGGGAGGAAGGGAGAAGGAATTAATTTATTTATCGAAGCAAACGAGATAAACGAGAGAAAAATAACAAAATACAATAGAATCGGAATCGGAATGAAAAATTTCCGTCGTAAATAAAAAGCGAATGAGAGAAAAGAATGACATTAGGCTATATAGACTGAAGAGGAATGAAAGTGCTGAGAGTGCAAGCTCGATTTTGATATGAAACAAGTGAACAGCGCGAAGTGCAGCATTTGTAAAAAATTCAGATGATCAGATGCACGCGTGCAAGTCTGCAGAGGGTGTCATGTGCAAAATCCTGGCACTTTTGACGTTATTCAGCGTCTCCTCGTTTGTCAATAGCGACGTGCTCGACAAATATGTCCGCGAGCCAGGCAGTCCGTACCATGGTAGGTAAGTGCATTTGCGTTCTGCCTCTCGCACTGTTAATCTCTGCTACTCGTGGATTCGTCATCGACGATTTCGTTTGAACCCTTTCCTCCTCTCGAGCCTCACAAATCTCCATGCTCGTCGGCTAGGGATCTCCTTTTATACGCTCGGCCTCTCTTTGGGCACGTGATACTGGCGTTTTCATGACAAATGTTCTTTCTGCCCTTTCAAATTCGTCGCGTCCTCTTCCTTCCACTTTTCCACTTTTCCACTTTTCCACTTCTCCGCTTCTCCGCTTCTCCAATTCTTCAATTCTCCAATTCCACTTATCTATCTACCGCGATACTTTCAGTTCCCTCGAATTAGTACAGTCAAATGAGAAGATCCTTCCTCCCACTTTGTTTTACTACAATCTTATTTATTCGAATAATGAAATTTTATCGCTAAAGATTTCCCAGTGCTTCTCGGATTGAGCGATCATTTAATTAAATCTAGACACTACGCTATTGATTTTTGAATTTCAATGATAAATGCACCGCACTGTCTTTTCAATCCCACGGCGTTTCTTCGTTTTTCCTTTCCAATCCACCTATCCCCGACGCGATATTAGATTCTTGCGCATTCATTAGAAAGAATTTTATACCTCTTCCTTCCCGTCTTCTTCCTTTTCTATTTCATTATTTTCATTTTTTTATCAGCCTTTTTCATCTTTTTATACATACCGCGCGAGCGCGCACCCATGACATTTAATAAAATTATGAATTACAATCAAAGTTATACACACACATATATATATATATGAAAACTGCACAATAGATCGTTCGCAGAGATAGTTTTTGCTCGAGTTATCAGCGGGTTAAGAGAAAAGCCAATGCGAGGTAAGCCACGTGTGTATAAATAAAATAGCGACGAGAATATCTGAGATATGAGAATGAGACCTGCGAGAGAGGAGCAATCGTGTTACGGTGTTTTTGTAACTTTGCCAGATACACCCGGAATCTGCGAGAGGCGGAATTGCTGGTACCACGACGCGTTCTGGAGGATGGAAGGTTTCATTCGTACGAGCTTCCGCAATTCTATGATCGGAGGAAGCGAGAGAGTATCGACGGGGACCGCAAGAAGAGGTCCGAAACGTCCAAGGAGAAGCTGCATTTGCTACTTCCATTCAAGGGGATCGATCATCACGTGGAGTTGAGCCCATACCACGAATTTATCTCGCCTGAATTGGTGACGGAGACACGGGGTGCGGGTATCAGTGTCAATCTAAATGAGGGCCTGCGATTCAAAAGGGCCTCTGACCAGCAGTGCCATTATCGCGGTATCGTCAGAGGCCACGACAACTCCAGGGCGGCCCTGTCCCTTTGTGACGGCGTGGTAAGTGCACCGTATTCTCCGTTCTCCATTCTCCGAACACGCTACGCTACACGCCCAGCCCTACCCTACCGAACCCTACCCTACCCTAACTAACCCAGCCCGTAACACGTGTGTTACTTTTAATGAAATTTGCATAAATGCGCGAAATCTGCGAAAGAAAGGGACGTAAACCTTCGGCATTTAGGATTTTCCAAATTTCCGCTAGAGAAATTTAGGTGTCGCGGCTCTGGCTATAAGGGTTTTTTTAAGTGCGCGTAAACTTCGCCGAGACGACTATGCACCTTTCTTTATGAAGGTGGAAACATACGATTACGCTATCTTCCCGTCCTGTGTATGCTCTCGCGCGATTGTGTGCAGGCACGTAGAAACACATACGTGACCTTGCGCAAGTAGTTTTGTTGTATCACACTTTCCACAATGCAGCCCTTTGAGACGTTAGTGTTAACGAGCCGGGAGAAGAATCTCGTTGACACAGAGATGCAGTGCTACGGCTCTCAAGGGAGAAATTCTCCGAGCACTGGTGCACGAGATTGCTTTTATGCGATATCCTGCTAGAACCAGGGAAGCAGGATGCGCTGTGGCAAGTGGAACATTTTTGATATTAGATTTATGTCAAACTTTATTTAGTCGTCGTTGCTTCTCATTTATTAAAGATCCATTAGAGAGATCTCCGAGAAGAGTGAAAAACGTGAACAAAATTTTGGCATCGCAATCTTTTCCTTTTCCTTCTCCTTCTCCTTCTGCTTTTCCTCCTCCTACTCTTCCTCTTCCCTACTCCCCTCTTTTCTTCCTCTCCACCTGTGATCGTGGAGGAGAAAATGCCGGGAACCATCGATAAGAATGCTCTTTAGGCGACACACTGATGAACAGAGTATATGTGTGTACGTGTGCGTCACCATTACAATTTTCGAGGTAGGATCTCTCATTTATCTCTTTAATCTCAATGAATAGCCTGATAATATCGTCGTCGTCGTCGTCGTTGTCGCCGCCGCCGTTGTCGTTGTCGACTCGTCCGACAATAAGGTGTTAATCATGATTTGATTTTTAATTACCTACGTTTCGCTTTGATAATAGCACGATAAATCACGCGAAATAGCGTCAGCGAGAGCACTCCGGCAGCAATTTCGTCGTATTAATCACCAACGTAGACCGGTTTTTCGAGGCGTCTAATCAATTTATTCTCGCGGCTCGACAATACGCCCGCGTAGTGCAGCTATCGAGTTGTGCGATTCCGCAGCTCGCATTCTTCATGCAACTTGATTAAAATACGCGTTTCATTCTCATTGGACGGAGTCCGCCCCTTCGGTTATATTCCCACTCTTCGGCTGCACTAAGCAAACGCACTGCGTCATAAAGTGCAAAGTGCACGATGCGATCGGGAATTAGATATGGCGTACGTAGAGATCGCGTGGTAGCGCTCTCCGCTCTTTTATGCTTCTGGCAAATCTCCGTGTACGTGAGATAACCTTCGATCAATCTCTATCCGTTCGAGTCGAACCGAGCGACAAAATCAAAGAAAGGACCCTGCAATTAAGAACACGGATGTCCCGACGGAATTATGCCGTTTGCCTCGCGCTTTACTGGAATTGCACTCTTTTTTTTTTTTTTTCTCTGGAATCGTGCTACACTGCTCTAGCTACCATACCTTGCCTAATCGAGTAAAGCAAAAGCTCTCGATAAATGGACGCCGCTCTGTATAACCGAGTCTCCGCTGCTCTGCGAACATAGGTGCGCGTTTGGAAGATTGCAATTAAATATTTACACTGAAAAATCCATTGTTTTTGCAGTGATTTAGAAGCGATGCTTCAGAAACCTCCAAATATGCCTCTCTCTCTCTCTCTCTCTCTCTCTCTCTCTCTCAACATATTCTCAAGGCTTCTAATTGTAAAATTAATTCATTTGATTTGCTCCATTTAACCATGATTTCCCGTCGCGTGCTTCCCGTTGAAAGAATAAAAAGCGAAAACAGAAAGAAGAAGAAAGAGAGAGAGAGGAAATGGAGAAAAATAGAGTACCGTAATGGACAGTTAGACGTAACGAGAGTGACGACAAGCAGTCTCGCTCTCTGGTTCTTATTGACAGAATGACACGAATGAAAGGACAGCCCTCGGCGAACATGTACGCGGCGCGGGGTCTTTCAGCGTGAATTTCGCCTCTGCTTGACAGAACACCCTGCACGATCGGTTTTCTCACATTTTATGTATATTATTGGATACGATTCTCTTTGACCAAATCAGCCGTATGGCAGTCGGCTGACTTACCATACGCGTCTGTGCTTTGGACGAATGAATCGATCCGAAACTTCAGTGGATTACCGTTGAAAGCTTCTTCGATCGATTAATGTGTTTCTATTGAAAGTGGCGACACGCAGTCTCGCAGGTTAGCAGCTTGGTAGGCTGGTACATGCGAGAGGACAACCCTCGTTTAACGCGAGTGGGTTTATCCATGTGAAATTCGCCTTCGCTTGACTGAACTGCACAATCGATTCTCTCTCCCTCCCTCCCTCTCCCTCTCCTCTGCTTCTACCTCTACCTCCACTACCACTGCCTCCACCTGTACTCGTTGTATATTTCTCCTATCCCTCTCTCATCGCATATTATATTAATGCGTGAGTTTGTGCGATCGGTGTCGCACGCTTTAATCCAGAATTTACGAGCGTTCGACACGCTGAATCGATGACATTGTGGAGCAACTCTCCGCATCGATCTCTATGCAAATTACGCTATATTAATTTGCATGCGCTTAAGTATGTAATAAGAGCCTTGATTAGCCGCGCAGAAGTGCTGGGAACACGCAATCCTTGCAAACCGCGCCTCGCTCTGCCATTGCTATTGTGCGACCAGCGCTATATTTGCTGATTACCGCGCGCTGCATAGCAATTGCACCGTGATTAATTGATTAATGTTTTTCGATTAATATACTACATATATGCGCGTAATATAATTCCTCTCTCGTACGGTGTTTCGCGCTTGCGCGAAAACGAAATGTGCAATTACGAGATGCAAAAGCGCATTTTTCGTTCGCTCGCGCGCGTTTCACCTTTTTTGGATGGACTCTCGTTATTGGAGCTACGACAAATTGCACGCGTGGCGTATCGCGCCCAGTGGTAGTTTGTCGTATTTTTCTAAGCCTAATCAGATTTCCGAGTGTCCATGGCCGAATGAAAGAGGGTAATCCAGATAAATTAGCTAAATGCTAAATTTATGATCGCGCGTGAAAATTTATCAGCGCTGACAGCGCTAACAAGCGAGCTCTGGAAAGTGCGAACGCTGCATCTAGCTTACTTGATTTCCTTTTTTCGGTGTGTATCGACGATTGTTGGTGCACTGATAATGCGATTATGTGCGCAGGCTGGTTACCTTCAGACTAATCACGGTCGTTATTTTATCGAACCGGTGCACGAGGCTCTGCCCGAACCGGATGGGCAACATATTCATATCGCTTATATGAGAGATGCACCTCATGAAAATGCTCCGGACACCGACGTTGCACCAAAACGACGCTGTGGGACCAGTGGTTAGTATAACAGGCTGACTACTTATCCTTTACGATTTTGCTAAGCAGCTTCTACCCATTACGATGCGCAAGATACGCTCAAACTTCCATTAATACCAGTCAATAGGCGCCTCGTATTTCATCCTAATGTTGAACAAAAAGCTACGCTCTCTCTCTTCTCTATCTCTCTCTCTATATATATATATATATACATATATTTCTTTGTCCATCGGGTATTTTGCATCTTCGTGGAAATGAAAAATTAATACTGCTTGACGAATCGGAAGGAAAATTGAGGATATATCTAAGCTAATTAGGAATTGTACCTTAGTTACGTTATTTTACGGAATCAAAAAGACATTAAGAACATTAAAGATACTTGCGCGTTCGCCGTCGTTGTATTTTACAAAGATAACTGGGAAGCTGCTTGGGCGGAGCAACTGGCGAAGAAACAGAAGCAGCTAATGGAAAGTAATGCTCCCGGAGTAAAACGAGAAAGTCCCGTAGTCTCGGGAACCCATAGCATACATCGTTACATTGAACTTGGACTGGTCGCTGATAAAAGATTCCTAAACTTTCACAATGGAACTAATTACGAACAGTACTTGCTAACTATCATGAATATGGTCTCGGATTATTACCACGACAGCTCGTCCGGAAATCAGATAGACGTCGTTGTAGTTCGAATGATATATCTGGAGAAGGAGGAGGAAGAGGTAACGTTGAGCAAAGAATGAGCGAACGAATCGCCAAATGCGCGAGTGTATAATTTAAGCGAGTCATTCCCTTTCCACGCAACTTCTCGATAGATAGATCTACTCATAAGTCCTGCCGCCGAACAGACGTTGGAAAGCTTCGCCGTGTGGGCTGAAAAAATGAATCCTAAGGATCCGCATCATCCGAATCATTATGATATCGCAGCTCTTGTAACTAGGTAATCGCGCATTATCTTCCAAATGCAATATGCACGTGCGTGCCTAATACGATTATGTTAATAACTGCAGCATGGTATACCTTTTAGATACGATATTTGCTCGGAAGGTACAAATTGCGATCTAATGGGCTTGGCTTATGTCAGCGCAGCTTGCGATCCGCCGAAAGCTGCTTGCATAAATGAAGACAGTGGGCTTTTGCTGGGAATCGTTATTGCTCATGAAGTTGGTCACGTGTAAGCCTTGTTCTCTTCTATATTTGATATCCTGCTTTGATTCCCCTCGCAAATGAGCCGGAGCAATTTTGAGCGAATCCTTCGCAGGATGGGATGCTCCCACGACGAAGTGGAAACCAGCGGTTGCTCGTCGCAAGACAAGGATGAGAGTTTCTTCATCATGTCTCCGATAGTTTTTATTTATACAATCCGATGGTCGACTTGCAGCAGAAAGTTTATGACGTCTCTTCTCGAGTAGGTGTATGCATAATGAAGCATTTTTCGCCCTTTTTTCCAAGAACTTCATTCTTTAACTCCCCCTTTAATGCAACACTGCCGTAGGAGCGGACTTGGCGAATGTTTAACTAATGACCCCAGAAATCCTCCGGAAAAATTTAAATATCCAAGCATGCTGCCCGGAGCAATGTACGGAGCTGATTTTCAGTGCGATATGCAGTTTAAAGGGTCATCGATCTGCACTCAATCCCCGGTAGGAACGATATTCTTCGGTTTCTCTTTTCTCAATGAAGCATTGATCCTTTGATAACTGTACACTGTAGGCAGGCGACTGCAACGCTTTATGGTGCTTTACTAATTCGACCTGTTATACCGTGGGATCTCCCATGGCGGATGGTACAAAGTGCGGTGAAAACAAGGTTTGTTGAATGACAGGCAAATTTCTTGACAAACTAGCATCTTACGTCTTATTACGTCTGCTCGAGTTAATCCTTTAATTCCCCTATGCTTTTTTACGTCCTTGAAAAGGCATCGTTTCTACATCGCGCGTCCAATTTAATTTTCATTGATAAAATTTCTGTGAGATTAGAGTAAACAAGATGACACCATTATCTCACGTGGTTATCGTTTGTTCGAATAGCTTTTGATTAAAGTTCTCCCGTAAGGAGTCGGATCATCTCGGATGTAACTTGAACTTGAGTTCCGATGATAGTTACGATGCTTGCAGCAATTTCTTGGTTCTCCTTGAAATTGAAATTGTCAAGGGACGAACGGGCAAAGGTAGAATGCACTTTGAGTGCAGCTTTATAGAATGCAAAAGAGAGAGAGAGAGAGAGAGAGAGGGAGAATAGCGTGAATAGTGAGGTTGTACGTGAGTGCAGTGGTGCATCCATAAGAAATGTGTGGACATGGGGACTCGACCGGCTGCGGTGAACGGCGGTTGGGGTGCTTGGGGTCCCATGAGCTCCTGCACCAGGACCTGCGGCGGTGGTGTCAAGTACTCCGAACGAGAATGTGACAAGCCCGTGCCAGCCAACGGAGGCAGATATTGCATCGGAGAACGCAAAAGAATATCCACTTGCAACACTCAAGTAAATCATTTATTTAAAACTTTGCACAATGCACTGCCGTGCCTTTTTTTTTCTTCTTCCACTATCAATTTTTCAATTATTCAATTGTTTGCTCCGAAAATATTAAAACGCCCTAAAACTAATATATCATACGTTCAATTTCCTTTGTTCAAAACTGTTTTTTACTTTTTCATTTGATTTGAATGTTATGAGTTATTACGAAAAATAAAGCATTGATCAAAAGCTATTCAATGCCAACAGTGGAAATTGAATTCGTTGGTTCGGGAAAATTTATTCGAAAATAATATTTGATTAAACTCATATTTCATTCAAAGCGGATATTTCATTAAAAAATTTGCATATTGGTAGTTTTACGTGTGTGCATACTCATCTATATTAGATTCTACATAAAAATTTTATTAAATCTTCATCATTTCAAATGTATTTCTTTTATGTTTCCTCCTTCTCCATATGGGGAGAGACAACAGCAAGAATAGTATTTGCAGCAAATTATTTCAAGGAACATCAAGTTTTTACTGTAAAAATTGCAACGCGTTTGAAGTAGAGAGAAAGAGAGAGAGAGAGAGAGAGAGAGAGAGAGAGAGAGAGAGAGAGAGAGAGAGAGAGAGAGAGAGGGAGAGAGAGTAGGAGAAACGGAGAGAGCACACAGTATATTAATCTATACTTGACTCAATTCTCTCTACAAGCGCATAAACTGCAAGAGAATCGTGCGGTATAGCTTGTGGTGTGCGCGCGATACACATACATATGTATGAATGTAAATCTATTTTTGAGGTGTAACAAATACGGATGTAGCAGTGCATTTAAAGTAGATCTTCTGGTCGCCCTACTTTTTATTCGTACTTGACAATTCTGCGACGGTAGTGTTAGCATATTCACAAGTAAGTGCACGTCATAAGTCTGAATTTAATATTGCGGTAGCCCTGCGATCCGAAGAAGCCTCCGTTCCGGGCGGTGCAGTGCTCGAAGCACGACAACGAGGAGATTCTGACGGACGGGCTTCACACGTGGAAACCTTATTACGACCCACTGCTGGAGCCCTGCGCACTTTACTGCATCAACGAGAAGCACACCTTCGTCAAGATCTTGCCAACCGCTAACGATTCAACGCCTTGTAAAGCGGGCACTCATAACATGTGCATCTCCGGAACGTGCAGGGTACCAGCAGCATTTCCACCCATTTCCATCCCCATACCCATTTCCACATTGCCTTAGAATTCCAATTCCTTACGCTCTGTTGATCCTCTTTCCTTCCAACAGAACTGCTCGCTCAAATGGGCTTAACTACGAAAGCTGCGCGAAATACTTGTATTTCTTCTTATATCAAACGATCTTCTACACACACACACAAAGACACGCGTATGCAATACAGACCTATTCCCTTACGTTGTTTCGGACTTCTCTCTTCTTTTCCTCTTCTTCCTCTTTCTTTATATTTTCACTTGCAAACGCGAAGCATTCGCGAGGCAATATCGCATCTCTTAAAATAAAAAAAAACACACGAGTCGTCGACTCGATTCCCTGCTAAAAGTAAAAGTAAAGGTAAAGGTAAAGGTAAAGGGTAGAAGTAAAAGTAGAATATTTGGAAGAAGGTCGATGAATTAATTTTCGCTTGTAATCTCCTGTAATTTCCGCTGATTGTTATGGAGAACAAGCGATTCGAAATTTTATTGAAATACCCAGGTAATGTAAGTATTTGTTTTAACGAGGAATTGTGTGTGACGTCAAAGGGAAATTTCACGATTCTGCCGGAGAAATATCCGTATTGTACGTAGCACCTTTGTCGCGTCAATTGCTTTATATTTCGAGACAATATGGTCCATGCTTTGGGCGTACTGATTCAATTAAGGCATGCATATAATCGAATCAGTGCATCGATGTGATACGCGGAGATTAACGCTCATGCGATTCGATTTGCTTGTGCGCACACGCACGCTTGATTCTCTGACTGTGCTCGTTGTTGCTGCTTTGACTAAATCTCGCTTGCGTATTGCGTGCTTTGGCACCTCTGCTTCTCCACACATGATTGCACATCTCTCGCCTCCATCCCTTCTCCCCATTGTCACACCCTCGTCCTTCGTCTCTCCTCTTCTTCTCGTCGCTCCTCCTCTCTCCTAATTGCTTCAGTTTTGTCCTTCTTCCCTTTCTTTCTTCCTTCCCTCCACTACCACCACCACCGCTTCCGTTCAACGAGCGCGAACAAAAGAATTTTAGAAAACAATTTAAACGAACCAGACGATGCTTCTCGAATGATTTTTATTTCGTTGCGAGCTACGCTACACGTTTAATCTGCTTGTCCGATCTCTGCGCGTCCTTGCACCAATCTTCCTCGCGACATCTTTAATCAACTGACAATCTGCTCTAGAAAGTTGGATGCGACTGGGTGATAGATTCGGATGCCATAGAAGACAAATGCGGCATTTGTAAAGGCGACGGGACCAAGTGCACCGCGGTGGAGGGTGACTTTACGAAAACTAATACGAGATTCGGTAATACCCTTTCCCCATCCGAGTCGACAGATTAATTTGCGATAAGGAATTGCAGTACGCGCATGGAGTAATTATATGACTCCCACGCCTCTCTTTGGAATAGCAGAATACGCGAAAGTAGTTACAATTCCAAAAGGAGCGCGTAGCATAAGCATCGTGGAGAAGAGCAGTAGCCCGAATACCCTGGCGGTGAGGCTCGAGAAAGACAACGCGTACTGTCTTAATGGAAATAAGTGAGTACGCTGCTGGCAAACCTCGATAAATCGACGCCTCGCGAATGCGCGATATTGCGCGCGGCCAGGTGCAATATTGCGCAGCGAGCATCGTTCTTCGGCTTATTTATTCAAAGCCCGCTATGACTCTTACCGCAGAACCGCGCATTTATTGTGTTTCCAGCGAGGAACAGAGAAGCGGAGATTACGAATGCGCGGGAACTATGATAATTTACATGCATCCGGAACCGGATAAGGAGGAAATTGAAATGAAAGGACCAATAACCGAAGACATCGGAGTTCAAGTCAGTCGTTTATTTATCGTTGGATCCTATACTTAACTTTTTCCATCTTGCCACTTCCATTCCTTCCACACACACACATTTCCTTTGCCCTCAGTATGCATTTTTCAAGCCCGATCACAATCCCGGTGTGCATTACAAGTACTACGTCACATCGACGGATCCCGACTACAAGCCGAAGTATCTGTGGGATTTTATCGAATGGTCCGAGTGCAACGCCAAATGTGGCGGGGGTACCGAGGTAAGGGGGGTCTCTCCCATAGTTTTTCTCAGAGTTTTTCCAATTGAAGACTGCGCTTCAAAGGTGCGCTTCTCCTAGATATCGGAAGCGTCCTGCGTGGAGGAGAAGGGTGGCAAGGTGAGCCTGGACTTTTGCAAAGACATTCCACGTCCGGAACCGAAGAGTCGTATCTGCAACAGTGAGCCCTGCCCTGCAAAGTACACATCCGAGTACTATATCTATACCGTCGCGAGAGAGCACATTGCCACTTAATCTTACGATTACCACTCCGGTACAACAGGTGGCGAGTTAGTCAATGGAGTCGATGCAGCGCTTGCGATGGTCATAAAGGAACGAAACACCGTAAGGTTCAGTGCGTTAAACCTGGAGCACGTTCCGGGCAGGATGACGTCCAAGCGAATTACGAGGCTTGCAAAGGTCGCGTGCCACGTCAGAAGGAGGAATGCGTTGGTAATGTATCGTCGCATCGTACGCAACGCGTATAATGTGGGAAAACGTAAATTGCACCTGGAGAAGAATCGAGGGGCGGGGGGGGGGGGGAAGCTTTAGCGTTAAAATGATTTTTGCACCGAAAAGGTAAGAGACCCTGCAAGAAGACGTGCGGGAAGAAGACACGACGAGAATCGACGAGTGGCAAGGAATTGAGAGTGAGAAGCGAGGAGGACTTGGAGAAGGAGCGACAGGTAATCGAGAGATACGTGGATTTGGGCCTGATGCGATACTTGCAAAAGAGGCGCGGGATGCCGATCGGGGAGGAGGAGGAGGAGGCTCGGAAGAGAGACGGGGAAAGCCTGGAAGAGGTTGCCGAAGGAAATGCTGCAGCCGAGTTCCGGCAGCTCTTGCGCGATTGGGAGCTAACCAATCAGGATAAGCACAAGAGAACTTGTCCGAACGACCGCAAATTCACTACTCCGGAGCCGGGAAGCATCGTGAAAGATTCTATTCCCATCGGCCATGTCGTCTTGAAGCAAGCACCGTTCACGCAGGAGTTCTTGCAGTCCAATTTGTCTGACAAAGCCTTCCAGGAAGCTGGCGATCTCGTCGGGAAGGGCATCGACACAAGACGCGAAAAGGTTTACAAAGGCGCGGAAGCCGTAAAACTCATTGAGCAACTTTCTCATCGCAATTTCACAGGAGAAGGCTAGAGAGCCGTACACGACACCAACGTTTCAAAACGACCAAATCGTAAAATCTCTTGACCCGAAAGGAACGGAGGAACGCGCGAAACTTGTTATTATTTTTCCATTCCACTTTTTTCTCTTCTCTCCCCTCCTCTTTCCCAGAGGCAAGTTCCTCGATTATCCCTTTACCGTGTGCGACAGCAATAATAAAGATTTTACACGGAATTCGATGTTACGTTAAGAATGTGCATCGACGAGTCGCGTGGAGAATTTTTAAAGAAATTAGGGTAAGTAAGAAATTTAACTAAAACAGGGGCTAGCGAACATTCAATGTAATAACCTGCTAGTCCACCCAGTGCGGTCTCCGTTCGCTTCAAGGCTTTCTGAGAAGTCACGGATCCTCTCGCGGAAGCTCAAATGCGAAAGAGGAGCAAGCGAGAGATTTACAGGGGCCATCAGACTTGTCAAGCAAGTAGCTGGTCCATCACAATGCGTCACTGGCTTGCCTACTCGTAATCATAAATCTCACCCAGCCAGAGCCTCGTGCACGCGGTAATTTTAATAAATATAGACGCTGATTGCGTATCTTTGGCTCCTAGGGGCATCTTGCACGGCGCATTACAAAGTAGACTGGTCAGTTTTATGTGCATTATAAACATTGCAACTGTGCACCGCGAATCTTATGCAAAGTCTTTTATGAGTGTTGCATATTTGCAGCATTAGAAAGGAAACGCTAGAAAGATCCCTTTCTAGCATAACGAATGGTACTGGGTCATCAGAATTTCTATTCTCTGTCGCAAATACTTCATTTTTCTCCTCTCAAGATGTTAATCTCGCGAATTCAACGAGAAGAGAGGGAGGGAGAGAGAGAGAGAGAGAGTGATTGTTAAGATTCGAGTCTTCACGACGTTCCTCTTCCGTTTCTTTAACGCGCAACATCCCCAGCACCCTCGGTACCCCCAGACCCCGTAGCAATCGCTTCCTGAACTTGTAGCAGAGTTTCTCCAGTGCACATTTCCTTCGTCTACAGAATCTCTCCCCCGGCGTCTCGTCATCCAGGTAATCAGGATCGCTTGCCTCAGCCACATTTTGCCATAATTGATTCAAAGTTAAAGATGACCGGCCAACCGTGAAACTCATAACTACATCATCGCTTCCTTTGCTAGCGTTTGACGCGGGACGCGGCTGATAAGATGAAAGATTTGAATCCTGTTAAAGCTACGTTGGCATCTTTATTTGTAGGCTCGTCGTTTAATTCACTTGGACAAGCCCCGAGATCGAGGACGATTTTAATCCAGTTTCCAAGCTTGCACGTGTACCTTGATTTATATAATCTTGATCGAATTCGCGCGAACGTTTCGCCGATTGTGATCCGATTGCGGTGGTCGGAGTCGCCCTTGCAACCTTATACGCGTTCCAATAATCGATTATAGTGCGCCGGTGGTAGCGCCTCCTTCTCGCGCGTCTGTCTCTCCTTCTCTCTTTATCCCCCTCAACGTTCCCTATCTCCAATTCTCTGGGCTTAGGACCTTGACAGTAGGTAGCCGTCGGCGATAACGTCCGCTTCCTGCTCGCCATGGCCGAGTGCTCGCGTACATTTGAGCATTTCACTTCTCATGCACCCCGACTCGTAATTCCTGCAGCCTTACCACTTGCCACTTGCCAATCATCCATCCGCGATCGAATTCGAATTCGAATTGCAACAATATCGTTGCGAAAGTATCCAACTCCATGATTCGACTCTCGTACGCGAGAATTATAGAATTCGAGTACGATTCACTTTGCCTCGAATGAATTTCACGCTAATCATCCAACTAATTTCTTCCTCGTGTCTTCCGTAGTTTGTCGAGGAGAGAGGGAGAGAGAGAGAGAGAGAGAGAGAGAGAGAGAGAGAGAAATTGATTAAATGATGAAACAAGAAAATGAATTTTAATGCGAACCTTCGCGTATAGGGAGCTTGATTGCATGGCCTGACTTTCACGTCCGGCTTCGCAATGTTCTTACAGAAACTCTCGTCCACCAGTTCCCCAACTTTTTCTACGCCACGTGGGCTTAGAGATCTACTCGCCAGGTCCACGAAGTGTTGTGTGTTTGCCCCGGTCGATGAAGTTTCGCAAAAACTTGCCCCTCCTCTCTCTCCACCGTCTCCCTTGTTTTACGCCCAATGAATATTTTAATCTCGTGACTCGCATCAAGCTAATAATACGACGATACGATTTGCCTCTTCGTCGTTCATAAATTACTCGCCTTTTAATCTCACGCCCGTTCGATTCTACACAATAATAAGATTACAGTCGGTGTATCGCTAAAGTGGTGATTACACGATTTTTAAAAGTCGCTCGCCGGGCATCGATCATTAACGCGCAATACCTTCCAATTATCAATATCGCAGCGGTGGTGGAGCCTATTAGGGAGCAAGAAAAGAGACAATTTCGGAAATGAAGTTGGAATTAGCTAATCTATCTCATTCCCGCTGGTATCAGGACGCGTTTATAACCAGTAATTTCCCTTAATATATTCCAAGAGTGGATTTTTCCTGGGTCCACAAGGAGCTTTTAATCAAATGTTTTTCTCTCGGATAAGAAAGATAGGAGGAGAGAAGTTCTGTGGCGCATCGTTGATTAACGCATGCATGGCTGCTATTCCGAATATGCGCGTGTGCTGGACGAAGCTGGACGAAGCTGGACTTGTTGGGAGATAGGGGATCAATTTCAGGTGGTTACTAATTAGCGAAATACGGACGTATATCTTACCAATATAATCAAGTCTTCCGTGACGGGACCCGATACGCGTTCAAAGTCTCTCCTGGCTCGTTCTTATCGTAACTAGTCACGCCTTCAGGCCGGGCACATCGAACATTCCTAAATGGTTGCTGAAATAATGATACTGCCGCTTTATCGCAAAATACGTCGGTTGCGGATTCCGCGTTTCTTTCACACCGCGATCGACGTCGTTCTTCGCCTCGGCTCCTAGGTTCTCGTCGTACCTCGTGACTTTGTAGGACTTTGCGACGTCTATATACGTTCTAGGCGGATGTTCCTCGAACTCGCGCGCGTTCCTACATCAATCACCTTCCGTGGACCCGTATACTCCTCTCCTACACACACGCGCGTAGATTATATATTCCATTAATTTCCAGTCCCCTGTTTCTCCCGGAGTCGATATTCGTTTCTCTGCGCTCGCGCATAAACATGTATAGACGCGGTAGGAAATAATATTAAACATTATGCAAAGTCAAGTATTTCGAGGAAAACGGAGCAACGTCGGCATACGGGAACAAAGTAGCCGAAATTAAGACCGGACGTAGCGGCATTAGACTATTTCACTCACGCGATTGTTTCTGGAAAGTTACTCTTCCTTGTTTGAGCATGCCGGAGGTACTGTCGCCTTTGCAAACACCACAGACATTCTAGTATCGGATTAGTACATTGAGATCGTAGGGAATTTCCTTGCAAACGCCTCCAACTCAGACGTCACGTATTCCTCTGTAACAGGTAACAGGTTGTTCCCGTTTACGATCTCTGGTCTCAGCGACGTCGGTGATTTTCTTTCGTTCCTAAGCATTCTCCAAATCCCTCGATTGATTTTGATCGTCGATTATCATTTTTGAGTAGCAGCAGCGTCAGAGCAATTACGAGCAATAGCGGTGGTACAAGGGTGTCCAAAATTTCAGGGGAACGTGGATTTGAGCGAATTCGTGCGTTGGGCACTAATTACGCGTGGGAACACTTAAATCATTGGGGTTACTCGAGTGACGCATATTTTATGGCATTTCCTGCTCTCGGAACAGAACAGAACAGCACAGGATGCCATCGGACGACGATGGACATAGTTGCAATGGTGTAGAGAGAGAGAGAGAGAGACACGCAAGAACCACAGCTTCGAGAACAGGGACTCCAAGGTGACCGAGCGCACCCTAACCACCATCCACAGCACACGGTCGTTCCCCTATCACAAGGCAGGCACTTGATTCGGTAACACCACTGCAAAAATGCTCCTTCTTTTGCCTTCGCTCCGTCGAATGATAAATGATCCTCCATGCTTACCACCAACTTCTTTTCGAGCGATTAAAGTACTTAATTGCTTTAAATATGTTACACACTAAAATATTTGATTAATCGTCCCAAATGAAATATTAAAATTTACACCCCTTCGCAAATTTATATATTGCTTATTACTTACTCGATTTCATATTAATTTTACATATTTCATTTCAATCGCGTGTTCCAATTATGTGAGATATTTTGTTAATGCAATATATTTGGATTTATTTTGATATTTAGCGTAATCTACTTTGCTTCTCATCTCGCGATGCGTTGATACGTGGATCATTTCAAAAGTATAATGGGTTTTTCTTTTTTTTTTTTTTTTACGATTCACCAGGCATTCGGAGAAAACAGTTTATAGTTGTATTGGATTTAACGGTGATTTGGCAAATGGAGAAATTGGCGTCGTTTCTATCATTATTTCTCCCTTGCATTCGTTTTCCCATTTGAAAGTAGTAGTTGATTCGGTTAACAGCGGCGCAAAAATCGTCGTCCTTCCGCGTCAGCCATTGGATGATAAATGGAGCTCGTCATTTACTGAGAGCAGTCGCGTTTCCCTAAGCGATTAAAATACTTAACGAGAAAAGTTACGTCGGTTTGTGTTTCTGTCAGATTATTATGAATGACACACGTGTTCTCGGTGTTTCTCTTTAAGTACTTAAAAATTTCACGTAGCTCTTTTTACCTTGCTCTAATTCTACAATTTGCAATTCGCGCGATTTTCCGCGCCATGTAAATATTATTATTTCAAAATTTCCTACCACTCGTAATTTGTCAGATTCGTGCAATCAGATTTTCCCCGAGAAAGAATCTTCTCCATCAAGTGAAATGAGATTTGCGTTATCCAATTTGAAAAGTCGAGTTTTTCATGAATATCACTGATACCGCACGCTCAGAGTCAAAGTTTAAAATTAAATTGTCATTGGACAGTTTAATAACGTGTCATTCTGGATGATTGTACAGAAAGTGACTGGGAATGATGGGACGCTATCTAGAATCTACTTTGCGGGTGATTGATCTCTTGTTAAAATACGCTTTTGTTTCCCATTTCGCTATTCCGAAATGATTCCTTTTAATGATTCGTTAAGGATACCGGCGCTGCCCGAAATGCATGTAACCGCGAACAATTTGGTTCGAAGGAAAGAAAGAAGGAGGAAATTCATCCAATTCCCCAGCGATTCATTTTGTGTCGTAGCCATTAGTGGTCGTATCTGTCCTCGGCTGTACACTGGGTATCCAGAGGCTAGAGGCGCGAACGTTGATAATAGGATAGTGCGGGGAGGGGATGAGGGGAGGGGGGCGAGGATCGCATTATCCGAAATATATTTTTCGCTTTTCGCGGTTGGACGATCACGCGCCGATACGTGCTGGCCCAGAATTTTTCTTGCGTTAAAATCGCAGCTCGGCTGCTGGTGGCTGTGAACGTGATGAAATGCGCCGGTACAAAGAGAGCAGTAATTGCTATCCGACGTCGAAATATCAGGCGAATTTATGTGACGATGTTAATAGCCTGGCGCGATGAACCGACCGGATGAAAGTCATTAGCGCACTCGCTGGTTGTTTGTTAGGTAGCGAAGGTAGCGAAGGTAGCGAAGGCAGCGAAGGCAGCGATGGCAGCGAAGGCGGCAGAAACGCAGGAGGAGGGGAGAGATGGCCATTTCTGACAAAAGCCACTGGCCTGTACCTCGTATTTCTAAATTTCTTTAATAGGCAATCTCTAATTGCTTGCTCCTGGCCTCTGCAACATTGCTCTCCCTTCCTTGTCCCTTTTCCCTCGCCGCATTCTAACGCGTTACTCCAAAGGTCGCTGCTCTGCTCTGCTTTGCTTATTAAACGTTGCAGGAACAACGTCTCTCCGCCAATTTTTTCATCCCGTCAAAAATTGATCTCGGTATCCCGGGTACACGTAGAGTCTCACGCAATATCACCAGCGGCAGCGATCTATGCGCATGTGTGTGTGTGTGCTCGAAGTAAAATATTCGATACAACAATCTCGAGGAAAGGTCGGAAAAAAGTTGTACCCTCGGTATATTAAAGTTAATCCTTGGTGGGATCGACCTGGTTAATGCGTTAATGAGACTTTTACATCACGCGTACACCGGCAGGAGATAAAGGGGAAAGGAGACGGAGAGTAATTTTTAAAAACCCATAAAAATATATAACGAACGCGATTAAATCTACAAATTCTGGAAAATAAGAATGAAACAATCAGGGGAAATAATCGGGAGAAAATCTCTGGTATCGCGTTGAACCGAGACTGCTTTCTCGACGCGGGGCTTGTCGACATTTGTCATCAACGCCATTTAGTCATGAGCAAGTATAATCTGCCGCTGTTAATTTTAAGTTTTCTTTTTTTTTCCTCTCATTTTTACGTCACCGGACTGGGCGAGGGTTTTGCGCCGAGGAGTTTTTTCTTCATGCTTTTCTTGCTTTGCGCGATGTTTTACTCGCTTTTCAGTGCAGGGTGTTCCCTCAGCGGGAGGCTTCCTTATGGACACGCAACCCTTTCCCGGAATGGCGCACCTCCAGGTCTCGCAGTCTCGCAGTATCGGAGACTCGGAGTCTCGGAGCCTCGGAGCTTCTGAGTCTCGGAGCCTCGCAACTCTGAAAATGGAGCATAATCGTTTTGCCTTCGTGCTGATTGCGATACGGCCACGCGATATCATGACTCGTTCCTTATCTGCGAGCACGGATCGGCACAGAGAGAGAGAGAGAGAGAGAGAGAGAGAGGGAGAGAGAGAGAGAGAGAAAGAGAGAGAGAGAAAGGGAGAGGGAGAGAGCTCTTTTCCTAAATGGATAAGGCAGGCTGCTCTCTAAGAGGTAGCTTGCCAATGCAAGCGGCAGATGGTGCCTCTTTGCAGCGTTTATAACTATCGCTGCCGATATTTTCAATTTGCCATGCGAATTTCCTTTATTTTTCTCTTCCTTCCCTCCTCTTTCTTATTTGGCGAATTCTCCGTTAGAATTGCACCTGTGTTTTTTTTTGCCTCTCAACGATAGAACGACCACCGACGGAAATATTCTCGCGAGATAATTGACCCGACTCGACGAAACATCGAGCCCTCGCTACTATCAGGGCGATTCGAATTATCGTTCGAATGTTCGTATCAATGCTCGAGGGACGGACGAGCGCGAAAGTTTGCGAGAGAAGCGAATGAGGCAACATTCATTTTCATGAGTGAATCTGCAACGCTTTATGGTCCGCAAATGTCTTTGTAAAAAATGTATCTGGTTATCCGGTGGTTACGGCGTAAGCAGGAATGACTCGCTGAATGTACGGTTTAATGTAGTCGTGGGAGCACTTGGACCGCAGTTTTTCGTCACGTAGAAGCTGCCGGGATGCATGACCGTCGTTTCCACGTAGCCATTTTGATAGTAAACCATGCCAGGACAAGCGTTCTCCTCCCTTGCTTTACGTTGCGAAACATTCCGCGGGGCTATTTAGAAAAGAGAAAATCGACTTTCGGAAGGGATTATTTATTAAGACGCCACTGCGTTCCCAAGTTGCTTTTAAAACGCGTTTCAAGTGCACATAGCAGGGATTTGCTTTATCCATTAAACAGCATCTGCGCTCTGATTTATTTAGAGCGATGCGAGAGCACAGCATTATCTCGATTCCAATAAAGCGAATACTTGTGCAAAAAGAGAAACTGGAATCCAGCAAAAATACGCTACGTTGAATGATTGAAAATCGCGCGACGAGCACGTAGATTGCCTATAGTAGGATTTGGAAGCGAGGAATAAGTTAGAGTCGAGTACCCGCGAGTATTCATTTTCGCGAGTAGATACGTAGAAAATCGAGTCAAGTTGGTTGGTTGGTTGGTTGGTGAAAATATAGGAAATATGGATCAGCGTGGAGAGCGTCGAGAATTCCGCCGGTGGGTCGAGGAAGAGGAAGAGGAAGAGGAAGAGGAGAGCGGCGCGTGTCTGATTAGAATTGGGAAGCACTACTTACTTGCATGGGGGACCGCTGCGATGGGAAATGTGCGTGCGTGGGTGATGGTTGGTTTGCAGGTCGGTGTCCATTATCAGAACGGTGGTCTTGAGTGGATCGCACGTAGCAGCGATGGTCGACGTGCCATCCAAGCCGCACAGTTCCTCTCCGCGTTGCGAAGGTATCTATCTCCTGTCGAATATCATCGTCAAATGCCTCGGCTACCGCTAATACGAAATTAACGCGTGGAGTCGTGCTGGTGAGATGCTTCGGGCTATCGCGCCGCACCTGCTAATGAGAATCGCACAATCATGCCGATTTGGATGGGAGAATCGTCAGCTGAATTCATTTTCGGTTGTCGCTACCTTGATGAGAGTGCAGTCGCAGTCTCCTCCTAGGCAAATTGACCCGCGCGCACCAGTACTGTGCTCCTACGATCGCCCTTGCTTCTTCTCTGGAATTCCAGGGATTTTCAATGGAAAGAGTCCTACTCTGTATCGCATAACTCGATATCATTCGATTCGACGAGAATCAGCGGGGACCACAACCACGCACAAGAGCGTTGCCAGTCAGAGTGTAAATGGAGCAATTTGGCGAATACTCGATTGAATGCTCTTGATGGATTTTATTCGAAGGGAATTGCGCAAGGTACGACTAAACGTTTGTGGACGTGCGTGGAGTAGAGAAGAGAAGAGAGAGAGAGTGGGTAAAGGTATAGGTGAGAAGAGATGCTTTAGGAAATGTTTTAGCAAAGATACCGCGCGGACGGAGCGTCGTCGTCGGATGAAGTGGAAAACTCTAGCGAATATTCTAATAAAGCGTTAGCGCCGTCTATACGCGTGTAATATGCTAGACTAGTTACAGCTGAAATATATTACAAGAGCATTCGCTATAAGTACCGTGTCCTCCGGCAACTCTAGCCTTATCATCTCGTCTATCGTCGGTGTTCCATTTTAACACCCAGGCACTCCGGTATCACTGGTGAAACAAATCGGCAACCTGGTAAATACAAAGAATGGTTTAATAAACGACAGCTACGAACATTTCCGACGTAAAGTTTAAATTCAAAACTGACCATGTTGAAGACCGTTAGCGCGTAGTTTCGTTAGTCTCAACGTCCAAATCTCTCTCTCTCTCTCTCTCTCTTACTCTTTCTCTGTGATAATCCAGCAGCGTTTTATCCGGCACGACCATCAGCTCTCGGCTGTGTACGACTTAAATTCCTCCTTTTTCCCCTCTCTTGCTCATCCTTTTACGTAGACTCAAAGCGAGCTGCGCTTTACATCGCTCCTGGTCAGATTGCTCCTGACGTTATACCGCAATTCGCTATTCGCTATTTTTCACCGATTCTTCCTTCTCTCCCATTCGTACCTTCCTCTCCGTTATCCCACCTCCACGAAACACACGGGCGCTCTCAATTTTCATCATCGGTCAAATCAATCGCCGCCACAAGCAATCTTATTAACAAAAAAACTTATATCTGATACCAGCGTCGAACCAGCTGAATAATTTATGTGGGAAACTCTATGGCGAACGATAAAGAAGCTCTTTGTTGCATGCTGCATTTTCCGATTAAAGAGAATCAAGAAGAAAAGGGAAGCCCTTTCGCGCGCGCGCGCGTGTGTGTGTGTGTGTGTGTGTGGCTGCACTTTATTAACGCGTCGCGCGTGTATATATATCGCGAAGAAACTTTAACGTGAATCGGGAGATTTCATAAAATCAAGTAAACTTTTCGACTTAGTTTGCTAGTAAAGATCACATATTGCGGTTCGTCCGCTTGAATTCTGTCATGTGTCCTCTGCAAAGCTTGTTACGTGCATCACGGCCAGACATTATTACTTTCTGTACTCGTTCTGACGAGGAAAACTCGTTTAAGAATAGAAACCTCCCGCTATATAGACGTCGTTGTAGGTACGTGCCACGTTTACGCCGACATACACTACCGATATATTAGAACGCAATGCTTGCCTCTCTCCCTCTCTCTCTCTCTCTCTCTCCATCGATTTCTTTCCACTTTCCGACACTTATCAAATTCAAAGGATTTAACTCGACTACTCCGTACTGATTTCACGACGAGTTTTTGCAAGGCAAATACATCAGAAATCTTTAAGCTGCGTTATATCTCGCGTGCGAGGTTCAAGTATTTTGTCGAGTTCCATTGCAACTCGTTTGGCTTTGACAAATGTGGTACCTTTTTACGCCAGCATTGAGGCAGCCTAGACTGCTCTGGATCTGGTTTGAGAAATTTCAGGCAGACACGCTGTGCGCAAACTGGTCCGTGAGCATTCAAAGCTTCGTCCTTTCGTCCTTGCTCCTGCGTTGTGTATAGAAAGAAGTCGTATTTCTCTCCGCCAGCTAACTTGAAGGATATCAGTGTGCTAAAGGACACGAGACGGAGCTTCCATCGCGAGGAATCCCCTCCGAAGAGCGCGCGAGTCCTACGACGAGGCCGTCGCGTCACTTTTTGACGGGAGACGGTCGATCGTTGAAATTTTCATTTTTAACGACGCGACCCCTGTTTTTCGTACGCGATGATTCGTATTTGGGGATACGAGGCGCGCGATGACGTTTCAGATGCGAAGGATAAAAACGTCATCTACGAAAAGCATGGGTGAATTTTTTTTATCGAATTTAAGCGCCAGATACGAGCGGGACAGGGATAAAGGGGAGAGAGAGAGGGGGCGGTAGATCGAGGAAAAATGTTATGCGTGGGAAAGGGGGGATTGTGTAAAAGAGCAGGTATCTTTGGAAAACGGATGGCAAGCGGAGCTTTTGAAAGAAGCGCGTGTGGTGGATCTTATCGAGTCTCTCCCTCCCCTCCCTGTCCCTCTCTCGGGCTTTGTGGGTTAACTTTGGGAGTATTCGAGTGGCATTGGGCCCGCCGAAGGAATTTCGTGCGCCATAAAAGAATTGATCGTCCAGTTGCAAGGTAGCAGCCAGCGCGCTTTCAATGGACCACAAGCGCACAGCGACATTATTGCAGACTCGACAGGACCGCGGCGCTTGTCTTTTTCCGATAGAAGCTCCGCCGCTCTCCTTTTTCTCTTACATCCGACCCGGCA
The DNA here is from genome assembly GCA_037305995.1 of Sclerodermus sp. 'alternatusi'. Taxonomy (NCBI): domain Eukaryota; kingdom Metazoa; phylum Arthropoda; class Insecta; order Hymenoptera; family Bethylidae; genus Sclerodermus; species Sclerodermus sp. 'alternatusi'. The sequence continues at coordinate 2,517,056 of CM074551.1, forward strand.
CATGTTGCACACATACACCTATAGATTTACTTTACTTACAAACAGAGAAGGCCGATTGTGTAAAAGGAATCCAGGAAAACGCTCACCTCGCTGGTCGACTCCGATTTTCTCGCGGAACGAGGAAACGCTACTATGAGCTGGCACAAGCGCAGAAAAAGAAACAGATGGCTGGTCATCGGCTCCTCCAACGCGTAATTTCACTGGAACGGCCTTAGTCGCACGGCCATTCTGTACAAGCGATCAATTCACTCTACGGAAACGACGAAATGTGTGTCCTGCACACCGTCTGCACTCCAGATTACCCTCTCCGGTCAATGTACCCTCCTCCCCGCCGTTCTTTTGCACCCCTTCCCCGTAGCCCGATCTTGAAACAAAATTCTATGATCAATCTTCTCAGATTTCTTTTCGAGCAATTTCCTCCCAAAAGATCTGGAACCATATCTCGAAGCTGCCCAGATCTATTTGGATCTCCACCCACCGGTGGATACCTCGACCTCTTTTTATAATGCAATTAATATACGCGCAGAATTTATTTGTATCTTTATAGTTTCTTCAATTTTTTTTTTTTTTTTTTTTTTTGCTTTTTTATTACAATCTATACAAGGTGGTGAGAGAAGAATCCGGAGATTCTCCGTGGACTTTTAAGCTGGAAAAGTGTTAAAGGCCAAATGTCTTAGTTATAAGAAGAGGAGGAGAAAGGTTACTCCCCTTCTGGGAATACGAGTAGTTCATGACAGGTAGCTCTGTACATCGATCTTGAAACAAATATAAAGCTCCATCCGTGGAATACGATTTAAAAGGACGATGTTCACTTCGTCCCACGAGGATTACTCAGTCGAGTTCTCTTCGTTAATCGCTTAAGCTCACTAAGCATCTGTGTGCAACTTTCTCAGATGTGTCGGGATAAGTAAAAACAGACTTATCAGTGCTTTAAAGCGATTAGCGGCCGGAAGCTCGGCTGCACCTCTAAGCACTTGATCTCTTTTTTTGCTTTTTGCTTTTGTTTTTCAATTTCTTTTTTTTTCCATTTTTTATTCTATATCGCATATTCTTTCGATACGCTTCTATACGCTTTCCTATGCAATATTCATCCGATTTTATTACCATTAAATTCTACTGTCAGGGACTTTTTCAACAGAAATTTCATACAATCATGTTTTATTGTTCCTCGAGTACAGTACAATTGCGTAAAGTGTATAAAATCATGCTTCTTGGAGTGATAGCATTATCATGCAGTAAGATAAGCAGGTTCTTATGATCTGTAATTAAAATGTTTTGTACTTGCTGAAAGACAAAAGGGTCTCAGCTATAATTACCATACTGAAATTTTCAATGTTCATAACGTATAATTTAACGATAGTAAATTTACACGGCACTTGACTTCTCATCATAAGTAGAATTACCATTTTTCTGTACTTGCTAGGCATATCGTACCATTCGCTATTGTAACTGTAAATTCATCTTTATAAGTATCTTAAAGCCAGAAGGAATTCTTTAGTTTTTAATTCAACAGCCACAAATATAACTTACGTCGCGGTATGAACGTAACCACTGTGGTCTATTAATTTTTGAGCTGGGTAGCTAGTGATAAAAATCCTAACTATTTGCCCTAAGGCCAAACAGACGTAACTAAGATTATTTTTTATCTCCCTTATATTCAATATAACCTAAATTGTGATAAATACGGCGATATTTAGAAACATTAAATAATCGCTATTGAATTGAAGCGATTGCACACTTTACCATAAATGACGCGATACTTTGAGCGAAAACGCCAAATGCAATATCAATGAAAAAACAGGGAGCAAATGCTGATTCAAACATCTTCACGAAACTTTGCATGAAAGAGTGAATTAAAATTAAAAATCTTTGTACACGTGCATCAAGGATCAGGTTAATTTCACCGATACGTACTTAATCATCCTCGAGTGCAATTGAATGCAATGTATTATGTTGTAATCGCTTGCACAGTCTATATTGTTAGGAGACTTTATATTATTAGAATCTACGCTCTTTCTCATGAGATTTTCTATGCGACTGCTAAAAGATTATTGATTCATAACAATTGTCATAATGAATGATTTCTGTATATTCTTTGATGGAATACCTTAATATATTAAACATTGCGCAACAGTGCTGGGTAAGTACCATGTATAGAGTATCCGTTGCTACTAAAACTGTTGCCGCTACTATGGTACACAGCCATTGTAAAAATAGTATTGTAAAAAAGTATTTTTTCCTATTTATAAAATATTCCCCGTGAAATATTAGATTTCGCGCTCTTGATTCGTTCAATGGTCTTACTGCGTCAAGAACTGGTCCATTTATGGTAAATGTTAAAATCGTCACTACTGTTACACCAATGATCGCTATAATTTGACAATATTTTCTAATTTCATAATTCAATTTCTACACAAGAACGCGTTAAATTTCCTTTTTATAAAATATTGATACGCAACATACTAAAATAAATGATTGTGTATTTTCGACCGACATCCGCATAATTTTCAATGATGGAATACTCCGAGCTGGTTTTCAAAATTTTCCAATCATACTTTACGTGGTCTAATAGTATTTTCATCTAAATTAAATTCAATGCAAATATATAAGTAGCGTTATTAGAAATTCTTAAAGAACGCTTAAACAAAAATCATTCTGCATTCCTTACTTTGTGGGAATAAGATGAGAGTACACCCGCCTTTGCAGTGCATAAAATGATGCCTAAACTTACAGGGATTGATTCTACTGGATATAGGTCTAAGGTATACAGTCCCTCCATAAATGCTATTATCTATCAATACACAATTAAGCAACGATTAATCATTCATTAAATTCAATCTGATCAGAGGTATACGTGTGACACATACTTGTGGAATACAAGCAAATAAGTACAAAGTGTAAGTCACTGTTGATCGAATAAAAAATTGCAAAAACGAAGCTTCATAAGGCCATAATCCGACAAGCATTAAAAGCTGCTTGTTAAATCGATAGTAACTAAGCTCGAAAAAATCCATCGTCAAAGTAGCGACAGTTACAGCAATAAAACAAAACTATCGTTAAGTGTCTCTGCACTTTCCTTTCTACCAGAGGGTCACGTGCACTTCGTTATGAATTCCGTTTATAGTTTTACAATCTTTTTACTATTAAACATTCTTGACGTTACCTTTAATAAACGTCTGAAGGAATATTTTATAATAGACGCGCAAAAAGCTTTTGATTTATATACTTGTCATAATTCTTATTCAAAAGAAAACTGTTTTTGATCTTATGTTGTGTGTATAAGAGTAACGTTCGCTTTTACTTTTCCTGCGAGAGCTTTTTTCGCAAAATAAGAAAACCAAATTTATTTGCATAAAGGGAGGCACAGAATTCCAATGGATGTACGTGGGATTTATCTTTTTGCGTTGATAACAAAAGTTTCTCATTAAAATATCAGATTTACTTTTATTTTTCCACAACGAGGGAAAACGAGGCAGTATCGATTTGTCATTTTTATGCTAATTTAACCAGTTTTGGTTAACCAATTATTCGATTCTACGCCGGATATCGCCGATAATTTCTAAATATTTCTATAAATGTTTACTGAAAAAGGGGTTCTTGTTAATTTAGACACACTTAAATGACTATGCGTAACCCTTATCATAATTAATACAATCTTAAAAGCAAGGGGTTGTGTATAGTTAATTATATATTCCGTTTTAAGCTGGGCGTGATTTTATTATTAAGCACTTCTAGCTGTGTTTCTTGGCAAGTGCTTAAAGGAATAATTAATATTAGGCACAAAGACAGAGTTTCGTATAAATCTTTTAGTCGACGGCTCTCTTCAAGATCTATTGTGCGCGCGCGCGTGTATATGCGTTGAGAGTCTCGTAACGATAAACAGAAAATTCATATCACCGTATTACACTGCAAATACGAGAAGTTACATTACGTCGCACTGCGTCTACTAATTATTCCTTGATATTTTTTCAATTTTAATCAAGCGAGTCTCAATATTCATGCCGTTTAAAAACATGAGAATCCGAAGGTTGTCAGCCAATTCGTCGGCGAAGAATGGAGCTGATGACTCTGTCAGGCGGAATAATTTTTGTCGCCCTTAATAAAGCAAGCGGGACGGAGTATTCGCCGATGGCGAGGTACGCTTAGTTGAACTCGCATCGACTCTGTAGCAGACAGCAAAATTAAAAGAACATTTCGGGACCGGTGCCTGTGGGCCATTTGCCAGTATTTTAATTAAGGAGTAAAAATAGAAGGAGCGAGCCACGGAGGAGAGTCTAGTGTTCCCGAGTCATTGCGAATGCTCTACTACGGATCGTAGCTCCTAGCACAAGATATAAGAGGAACGTATATTGCGTACACCAAGCGAAAGCGCATTATATTATATAATGCGCTTTGTATTTTGCAAAATATGTTTTTATGCATATTTATGCTTGATGGAAAAACACTCTATTTTTTATACGTATAGCGAGAGAGGGAGAGACACGGTGGTACGGGACGGTAGAGATTATTTTCTCTAATTCATTAGAGAGATATTTTCTTGGCGGGAGATTGAATTGTCAAGCATCCTCCTTCCCCTCCTGATCCTCCCGCTTCTCTATCACTAGTCGAAGCAGAAAAGGAGGAAATGGTCGTTGCTACCTGGGGCAAAGGGGGTGCGCAATGTATTTAGTACACGTAGAAACTCTTTGTTTCCTCGAGTTGGGTCATTCGTTTGTTGGTAGCGTAGCATGTAGTACTACTCCAAGGAGCAAGTACGCGATGTGGCGACGAAAGTATCGTGCAGTTTCGCCGCGGATAAAACGACTTTTTAATTCCGCACGTCTGCTCCGCACGTACGTTTCTCCTTCGCGCGTCGCTCTATACGAAAACGCAAGATAAGATTCGAAATAAAGTGGGTACTTTCTCAGCTAAGATAGACCTTCCTTTCCCTTTCCCTATCCATTTCCCTCCCTCTCGCTCTCGCTCTTTCTCTCCCTCTTCCCGGATCCGTCCGTCCATGAAACGAAGATTACGTGCCATATTTTTCGGATGATAATTTTTTACATTATGGGATACTGCTTTACCGCGTGTTGCCTAAATAATGTTTTCCTCGGGAGTGTCTCCACGGAATGACAGGAGCGCTTTCATAAGCGATAAGCAATAAACCAAGGGAAATGGGGGTATCGCAAAGATCGGGGGTTGATTGAAAAGGGGATTTTTCTTTCTTTTTTTTGTCTTTTTATTAAAAAATCTTAACGCTAATTTATTCAACAAGTTGAAATATCCATTCTTTAAAATCATCTCTGAAGAGATCCAATTAATCAATCAAACATTCCTTCATATTTCCGCATCTCGTCCGGGGAAATACATTATAGATTAAGGGGAAAAAAGAGCGGGGTGTGGGTATAATCCGTGGTAAGATCGAATGCAAATTCGAAGGGAGTAAAACGTCGTGGCGTGAGTCAGAGTTCTCAGCGTCGACTTATTATATTTGGAATAACATTAAAACGGGGAAGCAGTAGAGCGCACGAGTGGCTTTAGCAATTCAAACTACCGTTTCTTCTCTCTGTTTTCTCCATTTCGTATGAAACGGCCAAAGCGAGCTTTTCGCGGTTGTATAAACGAGGCGAAGGCAGTGGGTGAGGGTCGCGCGACTCCATGAGGAAAATCAAGAATGAAGGAAAGAAGGAAAGGGGTAAAGGGGTAAACGGGGAAAGAGGAAAAGTAGGAGAGTAGGAAAGAAACGTGCTTCGCAGTGACATTTTATATTTAAAATATATATTCACGACTAGAGAGAGAGAGAGAGAGAGAGAGAGAGAGAGAGAGAGAGAGAGAGAAAGAATTCTTTGGAGATGAGCGTCAGGGGGAAAAGGGAGTGGGAAACCGGATACATTCCCAAGAGGTATACGCCCTTCTACATTTCCTCTCTATATTTTCTCTCCTTTCCTTTACTTTCTTCTTCTCCTCTCACTTCCATCCCTTCCATTCTTTCCCAGTGTCTTCCATGCCATTTCTTTGACAGGTCGAGAACCGAGAACATCTACAATATGCTCGTTACTATTTCAAGAGACACGCTACCTGAATATAGCAGTCGATCGTGTCTCATTGAGCTATACAAAGAAACCCTCTTAAAGAACTCCTGATGAAGTTTTCCACTTTCTCATTCCGATTTTTATTTATTATTCTTGCGAAGAAGCACAATTTCCACTCTCAATTAAGTAATTAAATCTTGAAAAAAATATCATCCAGCATAGAGCGGAATTGCACAGGTGTTGAAACTGATAAAATTTATAATGTACCGCACACACTCATGCATAAGCATACGAGGAAAGTTGGAAGTTTCTTGCTGATGTGTCATTTGCCCTAATATTTAGAGTGTGCGTGACTCGTATTTCCATCAGAAACGCGACTATTCTCCAAAGGATTTTGTAATTTCGGATAACTGTCGTACGTCGGAGCTCTACGGCCATTATCATAAGCTACAGAATTTGAGCTTGCAAATTCCTCAAGATTGAATTAAAGTTTTTCTCAGGAAGAAAGTCGCGATATGCCGTCCCTTGCAATTTCACACATTCGCCACACACAGAGACTCTTTTTATTCTTTAAAATGGTAAAGAGAGAGTAAAGAAATTACAAGTGGTTTTCGAATAGTCCAATTTCAAGAAATTTTCCCTATATTCTCTTAGCGTTAAAAAATTCCCCTCTACTTTGGCTAACGCATTTTCCTCCACGCAACATTTTTCTATTCCTACGGCGTACCGTGCATGAATACAAACGTTTGTCGAGGCAGTGTTTAAGCTAATAGGACGCCAGGTACTTCCAAGGCATCGTAGATTGCTTTATTATGTTGTAGGATAATTGCTTTTGGATCAGAGAGCTGATGATGTGCCATCCGGTTATGGTTATCCAATGCCAAGGGTCCTACGCGAATAAACTTTTGGTTAACTCGAGGGATTTTTAGCGATTGTCAAGTCTCTCCTCCAAAATTACATTCGATCATTGTTTCGATGAATTGAAGAGTAGCATGAGCGATTTTACGGCAGTGACCGGTCGATAATTGCATCGGAAGATTCTAGCGGGTTGAGTGAGTAAATGAGTGAAACTAGTGGTCAACTGGTTTCACGGTATAATAATATCCATCAGAGCTTGTTAGCTTCGTGGTCGTGCTCATCGTACGAACTTGGTTAGCCCACCGATTATCAGGAAACTCAACAGAGTCTCGCGTCAAGTAGTTAAAAAAGTTACTCCCTTCAGGAAATTACTCTTGCCAGTTCTCTGCTCATTCTCGAATTTACTCGACCACAATTCTCTCTGCGTTTCTCGATTGCAATTACTCTTTGATAAATGTCATAAGAATTTTTGGTCTCTCTTTAGGAAACTCTGGAAGGAGGAAGAGGAGGGATCAGTTGGTAATTTCGAAATTCCTACTGAATCGAGTCTCTATAAAATAGGGTTTAGATTCTACCCTAGGAAGTGTTACGATGTCTCCCGCATCCTTCGATTTCATAGTAACGTAGAAAAGATATTTGCACCGGTGACCGAAGTCAAAATTGCGAGGTCATAAATCGGCGTTAGTCCTGGCGCGATTCGAGGATTTTGCGATAGGCGAAGAAGGGGGAAGGGGGCATTATCTCGGTCGTTTCGTGGCGTTAGGTTAAACGAAACCGTTCGTTCGTTCGTTCGTTCACTCGCTCTCTCGCTCATTCGATAAGTTCGAAGGATTTCGCCAGGAGGAACGTCCTGCGGATACGGAGAATCGTACGGGCTACTATCGATCCTCACCGGGCCTGCAGTAATTTATGTGTACCGTGCGCGATCAGTTCCTGTCTTCCCTCGGGAACGCTCAACGCGAGAATTTCACCGCGTGCCCTCTTAAATGCAAATCGGCTCTGCTTACCGATCTCGTTATATAGTAAAAAGCCTTCCTGTAACGCGGTTACTTTCATAATGCCGCCGATACGAGGGGGTTGACCACATCGCTTTGCATCGGTGCATCCACATAAACCTGATCTGTTGCTGCTGCGGTGTTTCAAACGCCGCTCCGAATGTTTAAACAAATTAAGCGCGCGATACCCTCAGAGTTTCGAGCGGAAATAGTTTTGAAATGAAAACTCGTTTGTACTTTCGTCGGGAAAGGAGGAAGAGAGGTTGCAATGTCCAGAGAAAATAACATCCAAATGTATTTCCTATTCCTTGTTTACTCCAAGTCTATTTGCTACATCCGTCCGAGAGTTTCGAGTGGCGGAAAAAGTCAAATTTAAACATCAGCCCTAATGGAAGATGTCGTTCGGCCAAAGTATCTTGCGGCGAACACACACGCACGCACACAAAGGCTTTAATGCATACCGGACGTAGACAAGAGGACGCTTTGCGGTTATTCTTTTTCTTACCGGAAGGGGTGGAATTGCATTTGGGTCAAAGAGCATCATCCAGTGGTAGTTGAGATTTTAAACAATTGGTAAGTAGCAGTGGTAGCATCTGCCCCGTAAAAATTTCCCGTTGATGAACGATCGAGAGCAGATAATTGACGTTGATGTACTTGAGATGATTTTTCGAGGAAGAGGAGGGCAAGTATTTTCATTCGATCGTCTTCTTTTAATTTTCGAAGAGGCTGCAAATTATATCGCGCGTGGGTCAGGAAACATTTGACGACGGTCCACAGGTTAGACGTGCGGAAAAAGGATGGATAAGGAGCGGCGGTGGTGGTGGTGGTGGTGGTGGTGGTGGATGGTCAGAGGACATCCTTTGTAGAGAAAGGTTCCATTTCAGCGAGATTTGTACCGCCATTAAAGTTGCTTGCGGTTGTTTCGTAAGAACTCAACACGGTAATTTTGCCGCTCCGCGATCCATTTTCCAACTACCGAAAGTCAAAGGTATCGCTTGGAAAGCGCGCGTGCTTCCACGCAGTTATTGTAAAAAATAAATCAGTCGAATCAATTAAACGTCCAAGATTTCATTTTAACGAAGAACAATAAAAGCAAATATACATATACCCATTATATCTTTTTAATTGGGATCACATTACATTTCCTTTATTTCTCCCGTTATGTGACCGAACATTAAAAGCCCAATAAAAAGGTGAAACGATCAACATCTAAATGTCCGTGAAACGATTAAACTGGCCGTAATGTGAAAATAAGTCTTTCTCCGTATCACGTTTCACTCGGTGTCTTATTTTCTCCTTTCTCTCTCTCTTAATTTCTTTTTATATGAAAAATATAACAAGTTTAAAGAATATTTTGGTGATTGTAGACGCGCGCGTGTCCATTTAATTGAAAAACGCGCAGCGCGCGCGCTGAAGAATGGCCGCGAGTGGCGGAGAGTCGATAAATTTGTTTTACGGAGCGTAGGAAAAAAGAGAATGATCCGTGAAAGGAAAATTTTCGAAATAGGAAAAAGCAAGCGCACACTGTCTGCGCGCACACGTTGGAAGAAAGTTGTAACATAAAAAGGATCGAAAGTAACGCGCGGAATAACGCACGTTTTGGAGCAGCGCAAGCGCATTTAGTTTTGCCATTGTGCCTGACGAGAATCTCTGCCGTAAAGCTTCTCCGCCATACCGCAAAGATCCTGCTATCCTTCTCTCGCTCATTTTTCTTTACCCTTCGCGCGTTCTCTCTCCTCCAGCGAAGTGTCTCGAAATTTTGCCGCTGCAACTTCGCCTCTTTGCTGCTGCAAGTGTGATCCACGTTTAATATAAATTTTGCCTTTCCGTGCCAGCTGTGATCCTCGATTTCTTACTTGCGAAATACTGCTTATTACTTCTCCCACCGCAAATTATTTCCTTCTTCTGAATTTCCACGAAACTTACCAAAGCCCCGTGCTCTCTTTTATTAAGCAAAAAGGCGCTCGACGCAAATACATTGAAATTACTATTCGCGCATTATTTATCGGAGCATTGGCGCGGAAATATTGCGCGGCCTCCTCGAGCGTGTAAAACTGCATTTGGCCCGAAAGATTATTTGGGAGAGGTGGTGAAAAAAAAAAGCGCTATCTCTTTATGTTTGTCACATCTCTAATAAAAAAGCACTGAATCATATTACAGTGGCTATAGATAATTTATATGGATGAAGCTCTCTGTAACAGCCCAGAAGAGGACGGAATTGTATGGGTTTTGGGTTTTTACGCGGTGACCACTTTACCCGGATAAAAGACCACTATACAGCTGAGCTTTCAATGCTCGAGAGCACAACCCATCCGCTACGGTGTCGAGTGAAAGCCACAGATTGCAATAATCCCGTCACTAAGCGTTATCCCAACCAATCGATACGGTTTTGGACATCCTGCAATAAGAGAAAACGCTGCAAGATTTCCTCGCGCGCGCGCGCGCGATACACGTATCGCGTGAAATTCCATCTGATCTTGATTAGATTGTTTTAGGTTCGCCGAAAAACACACACACAAGTTTCGCATAAATCGTTGAATTCCTTACAAGAAGTAATTCATCCACCGTCTCGAAAGAATAAAAAAGATAGGACGGATTTTCTGGCGTATCATGTAAAAATTAACTCTGGGGCTCGAGTTGGCAACACGCAGACCTGTAATTACAATGCAGCATTATGAAATACCATCGTGGTTGCTCTAAAAACCTCTTACGAACACACGCACACACATATACAAAAGCCATGTACATCAGGATATATAATATCCGATAAAAGATTTCTTCTTTGTTAATTGAAGTTAATTTTCGAGGGAATGAACGAACTTTTCGTCATGAAATTATTATTTTTTACTCTCTGCTTCTTCCTCTTCTTTTTTTTTGTGCTTCAATGATTTATGTTTGCGATTAAAATCGTTTATGCAGTTTTGCTTTGAGGTTTCCAGCACTAATTTACTCTATGTAAATTCGACGGGTAAACTCGCTATACCGTTGTGTGTGTGCCGATGTTAGCTTTGCTGCACCTTTACAAAAACACCATAGAGTGCATATTTAGTAATATCACATTTTTCTTTTGGCCCGTGACAAAAACTCACGTAAGTGGAAAGCTTCCGTGCAATCATTGTGTAATGGAAAATTTGAATTAGGTGACACGCGAAGAACGGCGAAGAGCTTTTTAATTAGCACGTTGCAATTAGTCAATAGCAGAGTAACTGGGAGAGTTCTAAATACCCACGTGTTAGTGCACACGGACATACAGGAATGACATCACACATGTAAATGCGCTGGTACGGGAGTGAAGTGGGCGTATGCAAACTTGCAAGTGTAACTGTGACTGTCATTATCCATCTCACTACTGGATCGCCAAGTTTGCATGTGTGGTGTGTTCTTGCGTGTCCGAATGCACCAACACGTGAAAGTTTAGAGAGAGAGAGAGAGAGAGAGAGAGAGAGAGAGAAAGTAGAACGTATTGTGCTAACACAACGTTATTAATCGATAATTATTTAACGAGTGAAACTCTTTGTGCACAAATAAAAGAGAGAATAAAGTTAAATATGAAAAATGAAATTTACAAAGATCATGCGTTTTCATGTACACGCAAACCTCTCCTATAAATGTGGAAAGGTAATTAAAAAATATACTATTATTTTTTTGAAAGCTTGGCCTCTGCTTTTGTAGAATTTCTATGGAAAGCCTTCGTGAAAACATTAGAGCGTGTAGATTTAATAAGGCATTTTTCTTGCGTGGCCCGTGACAAAAGCTCACGCGAACTTGGGCTTCCGCGCGATGATCGCGCAATGAAAAATTCGAATCGGCCAACACGCAACAAGAACGAGCGGCTTGTCAACTCTATAAATGCGATATTTTTTGCCCTGTACATGTGCAATTTGCACGTTACTAGCGGCGCGCATAAACAACAAATGAAATGCACAATTCGTTAGCAGAGAGAGGGAGAGAGCAAGAGAGAAAACGAGCCTTTAAGACATAATAAATCCTGACCGAGCCGTGAGTCACAGTATCCAACCATTAGCCGGCCGAGTAATAAAAATTCGTTTTTGCAAATTGTTTTATACACGTCACTGGCTACGGAGTACTGATTGCGAGAGAAGAAATAAGTGAATTGAATGAACGGGGTCCTCTGATTTCCTCATATTAGCACAACATTAAGAAGAGAGAGAGAGAGAGAGCCAACGAAAGTAGCTCTCTTATTTAAATAAAGAGAACAGGTACTGGGTATAATTACCAAAGAAATTTCGATCGTTGAATAGAGTCCAGCATATTTTAATCGAGGGAAGACTCGCTCGAAAAATAATTTAACTTTAATTATTATTCAGTGGGTGCGCGACGAAACTGCTTACGACATAATAAATCATGGCTGGGACATAAATCATTGTCAAACTGTTTATGTATAAGGTGGATAAAACCGCACTTTAAAATATTTGTACGGCTCGCCACGGCGGACAGTGAATAAGTAGGAAAGAGTGAATGTACGAAAATACTGGAAAAGCGGTTCGCGCGCGGCAAGAAATACCGACTTGTAGGGCCATTAAGGAGTAAGGTCGTTTCAAGTAGATTTTGCGGACCATTCATTCAGCAGTCCCTAGTTAAATATCTCCGTCGGATGGAGGACCGAGAGACCACTCGTTTTCCTCCAAAACATTTTCAAGTAATTCTTGTGCCCCGTTGAAAGTTAAATTGTTGTCTTAACAAGAAGAGAGGGTGGGTGGGTGGGAGGGAGGGAGAGTCTCGCTTGTTACTACATTTTGTTCTCGTCCATCGCTCATCGAGGGAAACCGGAGACGCGAAATCTCCAAGATCAAAGAGGATCTCTGTCCATTGCGACAGAGTTCGTTCGGTTTCATCCGCGAAAGAACTTCGCCAAAAGATACCTCGGACTCTGCATCAATCGGTGTAATTTTATCATGGCCGCGCGCACATCGGACGATATCGCGGGGGATACATTTTGTTATTCGAGCAGAGCGTTCGCGCTTGAGAAAAATTGCCATAGTCGGAAAGATGGAATAAGGGCGGCGAATAAGGCGAGAGCGCGGGGAAGGAGAAAGACTGTATAAAGTAATTAGAATGTTTTATCAGAGAGTCCGGAGTTTTAGCTCTGAACTCATTTCCAACGTTATTAATTGCGGTAGATTTAGCCGGGGCGACAAACGTTGGACAAACGTATCTCCTCGTATCTCTCCTCGTATCTGGCCGCGTGGCCGCAAATTAAATCGAATTCCGCGTCGCGTTGCTCCTTGTATTTACGCGGGCAGGTGTGAAATGTCTTTGCGCACGCATAGTTGCGTGTGCCTTCGAGATTCCAGCGTGGCATTTGTGCGAGCGTAGAGAGTTCCACCATTCGAATGTTTCTTCGAGCCTGCGGGGCAAATCTCTCGGCGTGCCTCTTACCTTACCTCTTTCCTTCGATAATAACCGTGATAAATCTCGTTGATAGATTAGGGTGTTTTGCGTGCTTTTTCTTTTTTTTTACAAAGGACGAGCGACCAAGTAACAAGGTTAGCGCGTGCTATATAACGTAGAACGGTGAGGACGCGAGCCTTGATAAGTTGGACCAAACGTGTACGTAGAGAGGCACGTAGAGAGGCACCGCGCAGAGGCACGTAGACGATCTAATAATCGACGCACGAGAGCGACTGTAGGTAATCATAGTGACGTGTTTCCTGTTCGAATGCATATGTGACGTGACGCCTGCATGCTCGCAACGCGAATCGTTCCTGATGCGCGATCGCTTATAAACACATCCGAGCGCTATTAATCATGTGTTTCAACGGGTCGACGGTCCCACTAATTGAATGAATCGATACGTTCATTTGGCCGTGTTAATCTGCCGAACACGATCATTAATATGAAATAACGAAGGTATTTCAATTCACATTTGTAATCGCCACAGGGATTAACCCGGTCCGACCGCGATAATCCTTCAAAGCCGCCGCTCGCGCGCTGAAAGCTGCGCGCGATTCTGCTGCACTCGTTAAATCGCTCGGCTGCATTCGTTTATGCAGTATTGCTCTGCCCTCTCTTAACGCGCGAGTATCGCGATCCTCCTCGTCTCATACTCGTTTCATTCATTTGGCTAATTTGCGAGAGAATCGACTGTCTCTCCCTCCCCTAGATCGGGAGACGGATGGACTAGCTCGCAAAGGCTAAGGAAAATCGCTTGGCTGCAGTTTGCATTTTTTTTTTTTTTCTTTTTCTTTTTTCTACCCTCTTCTCTTCATCGAGACGAGCGAGATCACAAACATTTCGATAATTGACTATTTTGCGCGAGCACGGTGCGCGCGCGCGCGCGCGTACCGATAGAAAACCTCTGCCATTCGTTTGGAAATGTCGAAAATCGAAAAATGAAAATATTGTATACGCCGGCGCTTGGTCTGGACAATAATCTGGAACACTCATAAAATTGATGAAGCTACTCTTTATTCGGAACGCATCCATCGTTGCCTTGATTGTGAAACCGCGGTAGAACACCGTACCATTTATATGTTTATTTATTCGTCGAAAGCAATTTTTCATCGCCATACTCAAAAGGTGGGTATGGTAGGGGGGCGCATTGTAACGGTACACAATATACATATTGGTGGCAAACAGCATCGACATAATGTCAGTCTACCATGACGTCCCCCGGAAGCTGGGCCACGTCGGTCGGAGTGTAAACATGGAGCTTGCACGAGGCAAGTCACCCCTTCCTTCTTTCCCCTCGCCTCTCTCCAGAATTGCGCCTCAATCCCGCAGGATTTCAAGCTCAACCTCCAAAGGATTTCACGTTCACCCTCCTGTGCATTTTGCTGCTTAAACATGTACATATTGCCACAGCGGAATGGATAAATGCTAAAAAAATAGCGAAATCCCTCGCGCCATTCCCTAAAATTCAACTATGCTCTTAAGTATTAATGAGCGAATAACTGTCCCGGCTAATGGGGGAAACTATGTGAGACGGGAGATTGTGGATATTGTGAATTGCAGCGTGAAAGTGCGTCAATAAATAACCTTTGTCGGCTCCGGCTATAATATCCTGTTGAAATACAATTACTTTACGTACAGTCGGAATAATCCATGCATAAAATTGTCAGGCTTTGTTTTATTTTACGATAATGTGATTCACGGAACAGACGCATCAAAGGAGAAGAAACCTTTTTTCAGGGCTTTCCAATAATTCCTTTAACAATCGCGAATTATATATCGTACAAAATATAATGCGCGCGTAACGCGAGGGCGAAGCGTATTTCACCCATTTCTTCATTCTCCGTTATTTCGCAGGCAAGACTCTTCTTCCGTGGAAGTAAATTAAAAGAGAATTATTGTTAATCGGCTAAATAGCCGTAAAAGGTTTCCACTTGTGTGTCGTTAGTATAAACTTACGAGGGCGCGTTCGGTGCAAGAGCGTTTCAGGCCTGAAAATATTGGCCTGAAGATAAAAAGGGGGAGATATAACGCGATAATTAAGAATTAATTTTTGAAAAGAGTTGGCGCGCTATGGTGCAGCAGTCGTAGTAGTAGTAGTAGTAGTAGTAGTAGCAGTAGTAGTAGCAGCAACAACAGCAGCAGCAGCAGCAGCAGTGAGAGGGTGTGAGAAGCAATTATTAAACAAGGAGTTTCTTCGGTTGTGTGGAAGATAGCGCACGAGGGCAGGCCAAAGAAATTCTTTTTCGTTTCTCGTACGTTTTCCGGATAAGAGGAAAGAAGGAGAGAAGTTATACGGCAGGAAGACTATGGTGGATGGTTGGAGGGAGGAAGGCGCGCGAGGTGTGAGGGATGAGAAGGAAATAGCTAGGGGTAAGCGAGGGAGAGAATGAAGCGAGGGGATAGAGCGCTGTAGCTGGTGTTTACATAGCGTTTACCGAGCAAGGTAATTACCCGCAATGCCTCGTGCTCGGCTCGTGCTACGAAACGCCTTCAACATCAATCACTTACCGCGCGATACGGAACACTGAGCTACGACCGACAGCCACGCAAATACTGGCTTGCGCGTCGCATTAAAAAAAGGACCCACCGCTACACCCTCTTGGTACTGCTCGGCCTCGAGAGATATACGAAATACACGCGTTGGTAGAAATCAGTAACTATAGAAACCGAGAGAGACTCGCCTGAAACTGAGCAATCCTAGTTTCCTCCTCCGCCTCCGCCTCCTCCTCCTCCTCCTCCTCCTCGCTGAGCTTCCTTAGCGATCTATTAGCATCTCTCGGTAAAAATTCATCAATGACACCGAGTCCTGGGTCCCACGATGAAAAAGAAGGAGAAAGGGAAGAAGATTGACGAAAGAGTATCACACGGAGCAAGCTTATCGGTAATGTCTTTGTCTTTCTCGTCGTTGGATGAGATGGAGATGTGGCAAACGAGAGAGGGTGGTTGAAGGAGGGTGGTCGAGGGGTATTGGATGAATCGAATGATGAGGTAAGACGAGGAGAAATGCAAAGGAAAGCAAAAGGCAGAGCAGTAGCTAAGTTGAGAGAAGGATAGAAATGAAGAGAGAGAGAGAGAGAGAGAGAGATATAAGGAAGCAAGCAAGGAAGGAAGGAAGGAAGAAAGGGTGGTTGGGTGGAGGAAGTCGTCAGTACTGGCAGCTGAGATAGTTTTGGCTGGTTGCGCAGCATCGCACAACACCGCACAGCATCGTAGCATCTTGCTGCGGTGTCTCGGACCAGCAATTTCCTTCAGAATCTAAAATGCAAGTAACAGTATGTTTGCCAAAATTACCATCTATCTACATAGAACGTCTGAGAGAGAGTGGAGTTTGCTATAAACAGCAGCAATAGCAAGGGAAACAACGACGGAACAACAACAGCAGCAGCAACGGCAACAAGAGTAGCAATGGCAGTGGCAGCAACAACGATAGGAGAGAGAGGAGAGAGGGGGATGGCGGTCGGGCTTTCTTGCGCGCGATCTGAGTTTCGTATTCCATTACATTCAGGTGTCTATCGAGCCGGGGCAGCAGCCGGATTTAGATGCGCCTTTGTATATCGGCCGGGAATACGCCGTTATGTCAAAGCAAGTTTACAGTGCGGCTGGTTACGTGAGCTGGGTGAAATCGTGGCTATATCGAGCCAATGCGTCGGGAATTCAAATTCACCGGAGAGACCCGGTTGACTCCGTCATCTCGTTCATGTGTACCTTGCACCTCGGAAAACGGTAATAGCTTCGTATCAATGCGCCGTAACGGGATATAAGCCGATAATTACTCAAAACAGGCCATGCCGAGCGACTAAATTCCCTCGCATTTACCCACGCGCGTTACCTCGTTTTCAGGTTATCGTCAAGCCACTCGATTAATAAAATCTGCTTAAAAGCTTTCGCCTGAAAATTAGTCTAATGAAATTACCGCTCTGCCTCTTGCTCTCGTGCGCGCACGCGCGTATACTCGGTCTCTCCCTCTCTCCTCTCTCTTGTTCGCACGATTATCGAATTGCGAAAATCGTGAGACCACGGTATCGTAAGATACTCCGAGACAACGCGGTTCTCAGGGAGTTCTCACTGACGGGGATGCGCGCGGTTCGTGTAATTGACGGTAAATCGTGCCCGAGGGGTTGCGAATCGGTTCGGCCACTTCAGTGGACTGCATACACACACAAGCGCGCGTTGCGGGCAAACGCGTTGCATTCTCGGCAACTTCGGCAAAAGTGGCTGACAAATCGGCTCCGGTGCCCGGACGTGTCATACATTTTGTCCCGAAAGTTTGTGACGTCACGCGTTTTTAAAGAAGTCGCTTCGACACTTCTCGAGGGGAGAGGAGTCGTCGTCGCGCCATTGCGAAATGCGCAAGGCCGATTGATCTCCAGCGGCGCATTGGGCGCGACGCGAAGATTATCGTCGGGGTGACAATTTGCAATTTTTTTCTCCTGCAACGGAGCGATAGGCTATCGACATTTCACGCTCCATCGCGCGAGTTGACATCGTCGCGTCGAGACGATACACGCGCGCGCGCGCGCGCATCGATTTTCAACAGCGATATCTTAGCAACGTGCGCACCACCATCACCACAAGGAGGCACCGTGCATTTGCGCACATTCGTTTCCGCAAATCGTAGGAACCGGTAAGCTCCAGGAGGTGCCCCGCTCTCCGCTACTTTCGCGTCGCGAGCGAATCTTGGACAGACTATAAAGGTATCCGCGATATGCTGATAGGCGGCAAAGATCCGTTTGGCTCGACGCCTATAGTTTCGAATGTGTGGAGAAAAACTTGATGGATCACGTGCCTACCAGCAGTTTCAGCTAATCAACACGGATTTCAGGATTAATGCGTACGATAAGCAAAACCTCTCTAGCTAAATTGAATATACGTTTTATCAGCAGTTTATACAGGTAGGAAGCACGAGAGCCACCCTGTCCTCGCTTATTTATCTCTTTTCAAGATATACGCGCTAGGTGCGCTAGATCGGAGATAAATTATTATGGAAAATCAAAGGACAATTTATGGTCCGCATACATTTCGTGGAATACGCAAATTTCACTGGCATTTCAGCGAGAGCTTCCGTTGCCGCGTCATAAACCTCATCATTATTCTTACACGTGTAGAGGAGCGTGTAGTACAGGGCAAAGAAACCATCCAGCAGTTTAACGAGCTTCGAATTACCTTCGAGTTGCGGTAGGATCGCTGGAATATTGCCCCGTACTTCTCAAGTACGTTTTCACCATGGATATACGTACGGTGCACGTACGTACGTACGTACGTATATCGAGAGTACGTTTTACGCGGGAAACTTCCAAGCCGCTCAAGCTTAAGCTATTTAACTGCGCTATCTTTGACTATTTGCAAAATCTTTTCTCGGGAGAAACGCGCTCTTTCGCTCGGTAAAGTAAATTAATTAAATCCAATTGTCCGTGCAGCGAGCGAGCGAGCGAGCAAGGAAGCAAGAAGAAGACACGGGCGAATACGCAATTGGGTTAAACTAGAAATTTTCCACGCTCTATACGCGGCGAGAGATATATTTCTTCGGTATTGAAAATTCACCTTTGTACTATCGATACGTATTGCTACTCCGCCTATACAAATTACCACCGATGTATATTTGCATCCTTATCACATCGCGGTGCGTAGTCTTTGCCGATACTCTCTCTCTCTCTCTCTCATTCTCTCTCTCTACATAAATATGCATATTGGAAAAGCGATGGAAAGTATGGGATACCTCAAGATACACAAGCTTTCAGAGATTTCGCGAACAAATTCATTTTATTTTTATATCCACGAATCGTAATGCGAAATTACAAAATCGGTGGAAGGCAAAGGACGGCACAATCGAGAGTAACATCGCGCAACGTTAAACTTTGTCCATAATGCTCTTCGTTTTAGAATCCCACATTTTTCAGAGCGGTTTCCATAAATTTCCGTGGGACAGTTTTAAATACTGCAATTGCCTCGCATTATTAAGTGAAACCATCCATATAAAAATGTCACTCGATTACTCTCGGATTGCTGCTGCATTATTCGCATGAATACTTTGCGAAATATCTGTCATCGATATTCGCTCTCGTAGTTTATCGTCGTGGTGCAATGGAGAAAAAAAATAGATATATCTTTTCTAATTTCGACGACGACGACGACGACGACGACGTAAGTAGTGTCCGACGTTCAGAGGCACGAAGAGGCAGTTTTTCGAGTGTGCGATTCGCCCGCTATTTGCGCGTACGGAGATATTGCATGGGGGAGGGTTTTTAAAGATAGCGAGAGTCATTTTGGTCGAATGTAGTCTCGGCGATTCAGTTATGGACAGGTACCCGGAGATTTCACAGAGGTTCCGTGGATTGATATTCCAGTCACGAGCGTAGTTTACGTGACGACTCCGTTGAGCTGTGGGCCTCCCAGCTCTTCAGCTTCGTTGGTAATGAAGACATGCTAGCAACGACGAAGAAAGAATTGAGTCTAATCCATAAATGATTGCTTCTCGATGAGCGAGAACCAGCACGACCACAACGAAAGCGGCAGCTTCATTTTCGACGACGGTTAATTCCAGCTGACACCTACACGTCATTTTTATGGTTCACGTACCCGCATCAGCCACCACCACCACCCATTACCCCTTTTTCTCTTCGACCATTCTCCCTGACACCTACCCAATGTCGTTTTTGTTCAACGTGCTCCAATTCACGCATTGTTCTTGTAATCCATACTTCAAGCTTCTCGCGGCACGGTTTCTAGGGCATTTTAGAGTTTGCAATGAAATAGGAAGGTAAGAAGGATGCTGTGAAATATTAAGCAAAAAGTTTGATTAGCCTCGCATGTGAATAGCG
This sequence comes from Sclerodermus sp. 'alternatusi', assembly GCA_037305995.1. NCBI lineage: Eukaryota > Metazoa > Arthropoda > Insecta > Hymenoptera > Bethylidae > Sclerodermus > Sclerodermus sp. 'alternatusi'. The sequence goes on from CM074551.1 coordinate 2,537,153, forward strand.
ACAAAACTTACTCTCTCTCTCTCTCTCTCTGTCTCTATACTGTATTTTCCTAAAGTTCGTTGCGTTTCTGTAATTAATATAAAATGAAACATTATTGTCGAGCAGGAAAGCGAATATGCAATATGTATTTTCTCTGGATTTATATTGCCCCCAAGCTTCTATCATATTAATGATGTAACGTAGCGCTGTGAAATAATTAATTCGTATACAATGTACAGGGATATAATAGATGCCCCACTGGTTATTGATAATACAATTTGATTTTTGCTCTCGCAAATGCACGGAAGTCAATCAACAGCAAGTTGGAATCGCGAAAAATTCGATAGCCACGCATTCTCATAGCCGAATCTTTGCGTTTCTCCGTAAACTTGCGAGCATCGCGGTAGGTAGAGGCGCGCAATGGCAAAGACTGGCTAAAAGCAAGATCCTTGATTTTACTTGTCGCAAGGCCAATCGACTGTTGGATTCGCAAAAATCACTCGTGAAATTGCGCGTGCGTTCCGCCAAAGCTCTCCGCGTCTTTATGAAATCAAAAGTGGAACCCCCCTCCTCACTCCCCACTCTCCACTACCCCGTACAGGTAATAGGGTTTCAAGCAAGTCGGCGTAAAATTGAAATAGGGGTGGCAGGCCGTCATTGTTTGACTATGCGTGTATATCCTGCATACTGTATACTGGGTTTACGGTTCGACTAGGACAGAGCCCTTATCTACTGGGCGTATAAACAAAGATAAGGGCCTTTCGCTTCAATCGGGAAAGCGATATGCGTGTTGTAACTTTGTAAAAGGTGTGTAAAGGGTAATGTGTACTCTCGTTCTCTCTGCATTTATAAAAGTTTCTTCGCCGATGTTGCTGTTGGTGTTGGTGCAGCGTTGCGCGCGCGCGCGCGCGTTATATTTATGTATACGATATCTCGTAGATTAGTTTACAGTCTGTGCTGCACGTCGAATATTCTCTCAAGTACGTACATTGCACCTTGTGTACTAATGTATTAGCAGACTGTGTTTCACGCGCGTTTATCCACATTTATGCGCGCTTAGTACGCATTTCATTCTTTATCCGTGTGTACGTGTCTAGCTACACGCGCGCTTCTATCCTGCAAGGAGATACACACGCGCATCTTTATAAATTGTCGCACGCGTGCGTGTGGACGCGCATGCTTGTACATAAGTCATACGATGTAATGTTTCGTCTTGCGGTGCGGTATAATGATGTTAGTGCAGTGTCATATAATACGTGTGTAAACGTACATTCCCCGACACGTATAAATTTGTGCGTGTACACACGTACGTGCGCATTAGCCTGTTATTATATGATTCACGGGACGAGCACGTATGTTTGCATGTTTTTGGCGTATCAATATTTTCCTGCAATATTTTACATGTGTATGCGTGCACTTCGAGTTTCTGTACTAGTATTTTAGTGGTATGCTCCGTTTGTGTGTGTGTGTGTGTGTGTGAGTACAGAGAGCCAGGTCATCTCTGATGATGACGGATCGACTTTGATTATTCCACGTAATTTATCTCATCGCCTTCCTTCTCATCGGTAAGGTGAAGGGCAGGTAGAGAGGATAAGGGTAGGGGCGAGGATGAGTCCGGCAAAGTAAGGTAGGACATTTAAGTAATTATCCGGAGTAAGGTAACTTTGTTTAATGAACCAGACTTATCCCACTAGTGTATCTGAGACTCGGCATGTCGTGCACGAGTAACTTTGAAAAATTTCTGAGCTTTATTCCCTTCCATTTGAAGCTGCTTTAAAATATCGTCAGAATATTACGTTAGAAAGCAGAGATTCGAGAAGGAAAAGATTCTTCTTTTTTTTCTGATTTTCATTAATTATAGTACATTTGAAATAGTCCGTATACAGAAGTGTTTCCTCTTCTTCCCTTTAATAGTCGTACGTACGTGCATAATATTTTTCACCCAAACCCTTCTTTCTGGTTTGATTTTTCTTTTTTCTTTTTTTTTTTTTGTTTTTGTTTTTGGTTTTATCCTAGCGTGGCAAGTAGCTTTATTTCTGCGCGAAAAATCACACAGTATTCGCGTTAGGTATAGTCGACCGTGATCTCGGTTTCTTCGTGCTTGCGTCACCATGGTGGAAGGGTAGGAGTCACGTGACCACCATCGAACGCGCATGAGAGAACAAATAAATGAACGCTAACGCGAACCCGACGACGAGATTTCGTGACGCCAAACTCCACTGCGATATTTGCATTGAAATTATTCGCTTTTTTGTTTCAACGTTATTTACCTGCCAACTAATCTCCCTATATTCTAAATTGTTGATGCCGATTTAACATTATTGATTTTTAACTTAATCTACTCGGAATCATCGTGCAGCTACCTTTAATCCATGAAAAAAATTAAAAATTCAATAAGCATTCGATAACGAAACGTCTATGAATGATTAAACGCGAATGCCTGACTTATCGCTGATACTCTCTACTGATCTTTAGATTATAGCAAATATTTCGGTATTAATTGTACGAAACAACGATCACCCTTTTTTTATCTATAGAAACTGAAGAAATAAATGAATCGATAATCAACTATCTGCAAAATTATAAATTTATTGAGTGCAACTTACCGAACTAATCTAAACTAAAGCGAACTAAATTAAACTAAACTACTACTGTATATTATTGTGCGTGCGAAGTATCTTTAATAAAATATTAATATACTTAATAAAGTTTGCAAAATAGTTACAGTGCATCTTAGTAAAGTTTAATAAGTAGAAAATTCGATAAACACTAGGCTCTGACAAAATAAACTGTTACGCGAATATTGTCACTAGCAGAGATTTTCTGCTAGCAGTGGCTTAAGAAATACAAGTAACATTTTCATTTCCACAGAGTTGTATTACTTAATAGTGGATAATGACTATTTGCATAATATTTCATTAACACTGTATACAGATTAAAAAAGCTTTTAAAGTATGTAAAATTTATTTAGTTTTATACCGCTGGTGAAACTCGGGTTATTTTAAAAATCTGAATGTTGTATATTAGTCCAGAGTGGTGAGTATTAAATGCTTCTTGTGCCTGATAAGATCCAGCTGTCGTTGACTTTGATTGCACTATTATTCTTCAGCCGTAAATGGTCTTGCCGGTGCAAGCTAAAATGGTAATGAAGCCGCCCTATCATTCCTCTTATCTCGAATTATATGCAGCAGTGCGTGTGCTTACACCTGCTAGATAAGGTGTAAAAAGATTTCTATAAAAAAGGCTAATTTTCAAAAGAAAATCGCTTCGGCATATTATACCGCCTTCTACCAATATGTAAGAAAAAACGATGCATTTGTAGAATCATATTTATATATATAGTCGATCGAGAAGTACAAAGTGGATTTAAAGAGACAAAAGTTTTGAAAGGATAAAACTTTCTTGACTTTAGAGAGAAGAGCGTGGCTTCGGTGACAGATTTGGTAACATATCCTGGAGATATTCGTAAAGGATTCGAGAAGAGATTGATCTCCTTATGAGAACTATGTATACATAGAGAGACAGGCTGGAGAGAGAGGGAGAAAGTGCCGTTGTGGTAAACCAACCAAAAAGGCGCCGATTCTTCATAGAGAAAGAAGTAAAATATGTAGAGTAGCTTTTTGCATATGGACCTCTATTTTTAAGAAAAATGATTGCCAATATATTCTTCCAAGTGCAAGATTATTGCCACACCGATTTGGTAGCGCAAAATCAGGTATTTCTCAAGATGTATGTTCTAACGTTTAGAGTGGTCTGAGGAAGAAGAAAAAAAAAGAGGAGAGAAATCAATATAGGTGTATATATGCATATATGTATGCGCAGCTGAGAAAAAAGTCTTTTAGCCCATTAAAGTAAGAGCAATGGATTTCATTCGACTTTCAATTTAATCGCGTTGGACAAAATATAGCGTGTGTCGCGTTCCTATATGACTTGGAAAGAAAATTTCTTATAATTTCTCGCGAAAATCTGGATGGTAATCTACTTTAAAGAGAACTAAGTCCTCTGTTTAAAGCAAAGCTAGACATATGGTGTTGAATATAAAGTGAACCTTGTGAATTCTGGGAACTCGGCAGCCTCTTGGCGACGAGTATGTCTTGCAAGTCATGGTGCAGATTGACAAAAGATCCTGCAGAAGCCAGTCTTCCCGGAATAAAATATGTTTTCACTATCTCATGTCAGATAATCTGGTGTGCAGGTTTGAACAAACGCGCGCTCTCGCGCGCATACCGATAGAACCTTGCAGCTCCAGGGATAATTTAATAACTCCATTCTGAAAAGAAGAAGTGAAATTCATGACTTGCCGAGTTTTCAATATCCCAGTGGGCCGATCTAATTTAAAATCCTATGTCGCGAGAGATGCAATGACAACAGTGCGATGAGAGATAACAATGCTTAATAAAGAAGCCTCTCGGATAAAGTTTAAATAGATCGCTTTACGTGCTGATATAACGAACGAAGAATCGTATGACTCCGGTTCTCGTGATAAACTCGTCCGTGTACGCACGCACGCACGCACGCACGCGCGTGTGTGCGTATGGTATCGTTGCTATTCCCGAGGCTATTAATTTGATAGGACTCTACTCCGTGCCATGATATCCTTCATTCATACCTCGATGCTCCATGTATAATTATGGCATAAAAAGAGAAAAGAGGCGGGGGAAAAATTCCTCGCGAGATAATTCATGATTAAGTTATGGGGCTCTGCTTTTTTACGAGACGCCGTGAAAATCAAATTGAAGACCACCATCTGGGCGCTCGTATGTTTGAATATCATGAAGAATTCAAAACGTTTCTATGGATCTCCGACAGTTGTCCACATGGAGTGTAGTAGAGACGTCTGGAACGATTTCATTTAAGTGGCAGCGCCTTTTCTAAAATTCTTATCCATATTCAAGCGGTATCACGTATATTCGCATAAATCTCATCGACGCGCGCTATCCTCTCTCTCCTCTTTTCTTTTTTTTTTCTTTTTTTTTTTGACGCCATATAGAGATTAAAGCGGTGCGATTCGGATATGCTTATTATTAATACTCGACACTCAGCGCGAGAGCTTATTCTCGTTCTATTTAATACTTTAGTCACCGCACTAACTCTATTCTAATTAAGTGAAATCGTTGAAATCCCCAAGAGGTGCGTTCTCATTCTATACGTGGCTGCTGCAGTGCGAAATGAGAAAAACCGGGCGTTTTAATAGAGAATGCTAGTTAGGAAGCGCCGGATTACATTACTTTAAATTACGAGAAAGAGAGTCGCCGCGCCGCACCGCGCGCGACTATCGCGATTAAACCAATTACATCGAGCCAATCAAAAACACGTGGACGATTTATTTCGAGAGAGAGAGAGAGAGAGAATCATTCACCTCTCCGACGCGATCGAGCGACGTTCCTAATAACGATTCTCCGTTATCGCGCGCGTATTATCATCGCTCGCGTCGTTAAACGCTGAAATTTGAAGAATCGCGCGACGACTCGAGCGAGTCGCTTCGCTCGTTATTAGCGTAAGCTGTGTTAAGCTTTTTATATTTCCGACGGAATCTCGAGTCACGTGAGAAACGTGTGCACAATGTGCTCTGTCGAAAACCGCTGAAAATGGTTTCTATCTGAAATTGTGAGTTCGGTTTAGTGCGGCCAGGACTGCCGAGCCCGGCGCAGCGTCATTTGTCAGATAGCTTCTTCAGGACGTTCGTAGCGGAATCCATTTTAAAATGATGGGAAGAAACTAAATGGATATCCCGACCGGGATACGGGATACGGGATACGGGAGTACGGGAGTACGGGAGTACGGGAGTACGGTGTGCATGTATGCCAAATAAAAGTATGACATGCCGGCTGAAGAGCACTGACACCGTTGGCATTCCGGAGAGGATACCGCAAGAAGATTACCTACACACAGTTTTCTTCGTATGGCAAAAATTCCCCGACGTTTTATTTGGCAATCTGTAACTCTAACATATCTATAATCATTTTTCAAGCATAAGCTCCTTCGAATCTTTCTCGAGAATGTTTAATTTTTCAAAGCGTTGCTTGGCACACTGTTGCGCCCCGGACGATTTGAAAAGTTTCGCCCCATTGTACCGGCGATACCTTAAAATGCTAAAAAGCTCCATCTAATATGAAACGCGTATCCATATTCATATATTTTTTAATTAAAAACTTGTGTCCTCTCTCCTTTCGCGCAAGCGAGTATCGTACGTACACCGTGTGATCCGAGTCCTTATTTTTACAGCATCGTTCCTCTCCTCCAGTTCCAAATTTTTCATCGAAGCACTTAATTATTCGTTTAATTATTCCTCGATTGTGCACACACGCGCGCGCGCGCACAAGTTGCTCAAAAAGTAATTTATCTCTCGAAGGAGAAAAAGTTTTTTATTTAATTTGACACCGCGTTCTCGGTTCATTTAATGTTTTTATTTCAAGTTTAAGAGACGCTCTTTTATTTAAGAGGATGGGAGAAAACAAGAGCTAGAAAACGTCCGTGGTGGACACAAATGGCGAATTGGAATTTCATAGGATTTCTGAGTGAACGTCGCAATGAAACCGAGTTTCACGCGCAAATGAACTTAGCCTTGTCGGAAAGGAGCTTTAATGAGAGCCGCCTTTGGCGGTCCCTCATGCTCTAGTACTTACGCGAATTTAATTTGCGCACAAAGTCCACCTGAAACGATCCGATACAGGAATACCGAACTGTGAATGTTCTCCTCAGTCAAGAAGAGAGCCATGTGAACTAAGAACCTATGGAATTTTCAATAAAATCTCTTTTCTCTCCATCTCGCTCCCGTGCATGCACACCCATAGTCAGTAGAATGGCCAATCATCGAATTTTTCTAATATTCTATTTCATGGAAAATCATCCCACGCGTATTAGATGAAATATGTTTATATGCGCGCGTGTGCGCGCGTGGGTGTTCGAACTGGGATGAAGCAAGAATATATATGGGAAATAGGAAAAAGGTAAAATCCTGTGCACGACCCTTACATGTGGAATTGTAAAAGGGTCTGGTCGAGCTAGCATATACTAGAAGATTGGAGATTGTAAAACGAGAAGTACTTACATTTTAGGGTTGAGGCAAAATGGTTACCCCTCATTTTTTCAAGAGCTCATATTGCATACCTATGGACGATCTCCCACACACCCTTTCTTCCCTTACATTATACAATTTTATTGCTTAGTTTATGAATCCCTTAAGGCATTTAGTAATGGATTTTCGATGTAGTATGCATTTTAGAAAAAAACTTTGGCTCGAATAATAGCTAAAACTTTCTATATAATCTGCCTAACGAGAAAACATTTCTTTTTTTAACTTTATTTCATTAATGTAATGCATTAAATATGTAACTCCTCAAGTTTCGCATATTATTACCGTATATTTTTAGCAGCTCGTCGTAAAAGGTGGAGAGCGACGGTATCATTGATACCGTTTATACATGGGGAAATGCGCATTAAAAACTTTATTTGGCTCCTAATTTACTTTTCCGGGCTTACAAATCGGGCGTGTGCTGACGACAGTTGGGAAACACCGGAGCAACGCAGTTTGTTAATAATTCGCAGCATGATTCCATGAGAACTGCGTTGCAAATTTAATTTTAGCCACCGCTTATTCGTCCATTTCCTTCTGTACTTTTATTAATTCAACACTTTCTCCGACATCTTGCCGTCTTGTCGTTGAAACTAAAGTGCTCTTTCAAATATTTGCTTTCGACTATAAATTTTAGAGTTCCTCGATGTTAATTTATGCAGCACAGCCTTTTCCATAATTTCTCTTTATTCGCCCTCTCATTGCTTCTCGCGTATCTCGAAGAACCTTAAAATTTCAGCGGCACATTCGAGGGCCGACGGAGCGGGGCCAAGAGTTCCTCCAAAATTGAAGCTGGCGCATGCGGCGATCGGCTACCGAGTGGACTACGAAAATTGCGTGTGTTCTAGTTAAAATCACAGTAGGACTAAATTCCAAAGGAAATTAGTCGATCCCATCCTCTTTAGCCCCGGGGATGGGGAGATGGTCGAGTAGACGAGAAAAGAGACTATCCCATAGAAGTGGTGTACTTGGCCACAGGCAAGTAATGACGTCTCCTGAAAGTGTCGGGAACCACGGCAAATCGTTCCCTCGAGGCCAGTCGAGAAAGGGATTTGCAGATTTATCGCACTGCATTAGGAGGGACAACATCTCGCGCTGCTTTGTACCACGTACCGCCTTGTACCGCCTAACGTGCCTAACGTGCCTGGAGAGTCATCGTCGTCGTCGTCGTCGTCGTCGTCGTCGTCGTCGTCGAGCGTTCGAGTTGAAACTATTGTCCGAAAACAGTGGGAAAAAAGCTCCTCTGTCCTATAAACTCTATAAACCGTGCAACTTTTCTAAGCCTATGCAAAGTAAGAGGACGAGAAGCGCAACGCTAGGGGGGACGAGGAGAAAATGCGCGCGCGCGCTAATTCATAAAAGCGAGGGCCATCATGCCGGAGCGAGTGCGGAAGACGAATGGACGCGGCATGAAAATTTAACGCAATATAACTGTGCCTGCCGCACTGTGCGCGAAGTGACTCGCAACGATTAATTGCTAAATATAATTTACATCAAGCGCGACGAATATGCCGTGCGCGTCTCTAATTCCGAGAGCCCTTTTGCTCTCGCTAGTTTACTTCAATTTAGTATCATTTTCGCCACAGCGAATGTCAAATTGTTCTGCTTTAACGTATTTCGCGGGGAACCCGAATGCTTTTAGAAATGCTTAAGAATGATTTCAACCATTAGCAATTTAATTGCGACACAACCCTATTAACGCGCAATGTAGCATTCGCTTATAACGTTACGCCCTGCAAAACGGAATAATTTTCAATCTCTCCCCCTCCCTCCTCGAGTGATTTTATCGCGAAAAGAAGTCCGTGCTCTCGCTGCTAATTGCACTTTTCTACCGGCATCGGAGTATCGCGATCTTGCAATTTGACGGTGTTCGACGATGATCGACAGCGACACTTTTACCTATAATGCAACGTTTCGCAGCGGAGAGCGATACTTTTCTTCGGAATATCGTTGTGTCGGCAGTTAATTATTATGCCTGTCACAAGTTCCGAAGCAATTATTTATAATGGAGGACTTATGGTGTGCTCCATAGGAGACCCTCGGAGAAAGTAGTTAAAGTGGATATTCGTGAGTACTGGATGATAAATTTTGTTACTGTTCGGAGTGAAAAAGTCTAGTCCGGTTTATGCATTGCATCCACTTTGTCGGGGAAAGACGAAGTTTTAAAAGGCCGGCCTCCTGTACAGTAGGTTTCATCAGGCACTTTATGTATTTTCTTAACCGAGCTAACTTAGCCACTGCTGATGTTCTTTATAAATAAAGGGCTACTTGGAGAACTCGATTTCGCTCCGGTGAGCCGAGGAGATGTACTTTAAGGATATCGTCCGATGCACTTGGCCTCGAGAGAGTCTACGCTTCTTTTCGGAATTCGGAACAATTAGCGTAACTCGCTTCTATGCAAATCTTACTTTTCGCTGGATTAATGGTTAAGCCCGTGTCGAATTAAAGATGTACATTTTTCAGGAATTACTCTCCTTTTCCTTCTCTCTCTCTCTCTCTCTCTCTCTCTCTCCTTCTTTTCAGTCGTTCGCAACGATTTTGACGATGACGAACAAATGCACAAATGATCGTGCGAATCACGCATGCACGCTTCTGTGCAGCATGATCCTAGAGATTTATCGTAATGGGAAACATTTGCTTAGGTAACGGAGAATAGAGGCACGGCCATGTTTCTTCATGAAACCATTTTAGTCGGATACGACCTCGGACATTAGAAACACCGGAATTTTTCGCCCTTGTATATTTTTCACGATTTTTTTCAGCTCTTTTATTTTTTCGCCTCAAATCGTTCGCGAGTGTCCACTCGCAGAGTACCGCGCACAGTAGTACATTCCGTGCAAAACACTACGGTGCGAAGTAATTATAAATTATTATAGGGGAAAAAAGTAAATTGATGATAAATAAGTTAATTGAAAATGATAGAGTCGAGTAATGTGCACATCTGCGAAAGCGAGTCTTCGTATTTATACTCGATAAATATTTCGCATTCGCGGAAATAATGAAAAATAATTAATTTCCGCCATTCGATTGTTATTTTGGCACGTATTATTTATATCGCGCGCAGAACATGTGTATCGACGAAACGCGAAATACTTCGAAAGCGCACGGAAACCCTGCGCGTTTCTCGATTGACAAATAATTTGAAAGAGGAAGTTGCGTGCCTAATTTTTCAGTTAATTTCCGAAATTTCAGCAGGCACTTTCGCGGGTAAGCAGAGACAAAGCTGCTTATTGCAGAGAATTCCTCTCGCGCAGGTCCTGGAAGATTATTAACACCGAGTTCAGATCGTTTCTCTCGTACGAGCTGTGCTACCATTATAGCTTAATACCTCTTACAAAGCACGAAGCAGTCTCGATAATGTTCAACACCTGTAAACTTAAACTTCGGCATACTTATTGTTACTTTCGATCGATCGAATAAAATTCAAACTTCGCGATGCAACGCAGTAATCGAACATACACGCACACAGCTGCGAATGCGTCTGCATATATCATTTTGAGACAGTTCGTTTTCTCTGGTAGAGTTCTATCCATATGTAATTTTTCTGGCATTATGATTCTACCTGGATTTTTCTGTATAAAGTCTATAAGATAGAGTGAGATAGAACTGCGCCACTGTCTTGATTTACTAACAATAAGCTGTTTAGCCGGCGCGTTATCCGATTCTGCGCTATCTATGAATTCAATTGTTAATTAAATTAATAGAACACAATGACAGGCTCGCTGAATCATCGCCACGGATTATCTAATTTTCAATGTTTTCATTAAATGGGGATATCTGATTTCGCGGTTGCTTTCTGCTACGACAGTTGAATAGTTCACACATAAATTCGAGCTTTGCCTCTTTATTTAAATTGGATTATTTAATGATTGCATTGTTAATTAAATTCACACGTCTCTGCCAATCGTATTGTGGCACAATTATCGATTGATTCTTTTGCACGGAGTATCGGAACTAATCGCAACTGCGGCGGTTACTTTCGTTCTGTGGAATTGTCAAATAGTTTTATGCGCTAAAATCTGCGATGATGCATTGACACCAGTATGATACAAAGCACGGCTATCACGGATCTCGGAAAGTTATAATGCTTGACCGGTGATAATCGATGTTGTTGTTGAACTATGCTGCCAAACGCAGAAGAAGAATGTGACTTAAAGGCAGTAGGTAAAAGGGACGGCAAAAGCTGGTGCAGGCGAACAGTATAAGTGGTTACGGCAGGTGAAATTTAACGGAAGATTGAAGAGGGTGACTGGCTAATGTTACAAAGTGAGAGGAAAGGCGCGAAAAAGCCACTACGCTACAAAGGCAGGTAATTAGCGTCAGTCAACTCATGGATTAATTAAACCATCCTTTTAAACTGTTAGGTATGCGACAAGGAAAAGTGGAACGGCAATGTCTGCGACTACATAATTATTAAAAACATTCTTTAACTTTTACAATTTAATCAACGCTATTCACAGAATTGCACAAATGCGGAAAGTTGATAAAAAATGAAGAAGAACGCACTAAAATTTTCCAGTAAGTTTTTATTCGTTCCTTCCAAAACATATTTCAAATATATATATATATACATATATATGTGTGTGTATGTGTATATATATATATATACATATATATGATAAAGAGATTATGCTCGCTATATTTATATGAATTCTATAAAAATCTTTTTGTTAATTCATTACTTACGGGGTTCGAACAGTTTTACGACTAGCGTGATTCAGGATGATTTTTGCTTACATAGAAATGTTTTAATGCCTTATTCGCATAAACCCCAACACAAATTCTAAATATTTATTTACATTAAATATATCGTGATGCATCAGAAATCTCTGGGGTTTTCATGTAAACCCATTCTCTCTCTCTCTCTCTCTCTCTCTCTCTCTCCATCCTTCTTGTGTTTTGCGTGTATTATATAGTACAGATTATATAACTTGACAAGACAATTACGCGATTGATTAGACCAGAAATTTACTTTATTCCGTGGTCCCTCGTATCAAGAAGAAATTATCTCGGTGACAAGTCAATTAATAGCTATGGATTCACGATGGTTTACGTAATGCGGGTAGGTGAAATTTATTTGTCACCTGCAAAAAGGCATTACTCGCAAATGATAAGTTGACCTTAAATACGAAACGCAACGAGCTTTTTCTCTCATAAAGCCTCAGCTAGAACGATAATAAATTGGTTTCAGTGATACTGGACAACGTACTCCAATTTTTGGGTTAATGCACTTTCAAATAAGACATTTTTACCGGTTAACGCTCACGTCGACCTTAACGAAGATAAAATTCGTCTCAAACTTGAACCATTATAACTTGGCTGAATAGACGCCGCTGACGCCGACGCCGACGCCGCTAGCTTTTCCTCGTACGTTCACGCCACACTGCGTCCTTGCTGAAAGCCCAGGAAGCTCAGCGATATTTACGTACCTGCATATGAGATCCTTTTATGCCAGTTCTATGCCAGTTGAAGCTCGAGAATCGTTAGACCTAGCCCGAAGCTTCGGCTAATTTTCTCTTTTCATTGATATGTACAGAGAGCTTGACAGTTTTATCATATTGTATATTTACAATCCATAGAAAACTACCGTTAGGAACGCGGCGGCCAAGTTTTCCGCGAAACTGCCGCAAAATTTAGAGAGGATTTTCCACAGTTGGCAAAGCCAACGATACGACAAACGCGAGGAAAGATTCCTCTTTACGATTTTCAAAGGAAACGATATTATTTTCGGAAAACTTTGCCCTTCGGATAATAAGTTTAATTACGCGAGGATTAGCTGCAACGCGTGCCGTTTGCATTTTGCAATAGTAATAAGATATCACTTACGACTCTCTATTTACAGAATATATATATATATATGTATATATGTACATATATATTCCAGTGTCAATGTTTGCGTGGGAAACGAGCCTTTTTGTACTCGCCTCGAGTCCTCGCTAACGCGAATCGTGCCTCGTTCGCTAAGTAGTACGACCAGACGCCTATCCCTTGAAAAAATAGGAGGAAGTGGGAACGAAGAGTCAGACTTTCACAGGGATTCGACTATACGCGCTATACATACTAGTCTCTGAGATACACGTAACACGTAGTAGATATACACATCTTGACTAATTGCGAGTAAAAGTTGCGCTTGGAAAGGTAGGATGCGACGTCGCATGGCGGAGACGGAGACGGAGACGGAGAAGGAAGAGGGAGATGGAGGGCCTGTACTTTCCTCGGAGAATTAGATCGAAAGTCATTCTTAGAAAAGATTCATAAGCAGCTTCGTCGGGCAGTGTCCGATGCGGTGCACTCGGCAGAGATGGGAAAAATTCTCAGGAGTTCCTCAGTTTTCCTCGGTGCTCTTAATCGAAGGACACTCTTCACTGTTTGGTTTGTCCGGGATCACGTTGAACTTTAAGTCAGACTCGCGTTCGGTGATCCCCCGGCACTTAAGGGTCTGCCGGCTCTTAAGAGTTTCTGGAGAAAGAGACGAAGAGGTAGGTGGGTAGCGTAGGAAAGAGGCGGCTGTTACAGCTCTACTAGAATATCATCCGAAGAAGCAAGACGACAGGAAGCAATGCCGCAGCCATTCTTTCACCGCTGCCATGATGCATCGCCGCTGGGTGTTCTTCTGAAACAAATGCTACGCGATATAACGTTGTTTGTCACCTGGCAAACTTTCGATTCTCAAATAACCGCCCGCGATCTACCTCCCCCCTGCGTGATTCGGACGGATGGAGCGACGACGGTATCGGAGAGACCACGTTGCTGTTTTTTCCCCGAGGAAATTATTCGCGTCGCGAGAGAGGCGAGATTTTTTTTGCAAAACGCCAAATTTCCTCGCTCTTACGACCCGCCGTCTGACATCGCGCTCCCAAAATCATGAAATTGCACTCAAACGAATGTAAGGCGGCGCGACGTGTTACCGAATAAATAAATTTTCATTCGAGCTTTCTGCTTTTTCGCGCGCGATTGCTATTGACAACGCGTACACGCACACGCACACGCATACGCGGAAGCATTGCTCCTTTACCATTGAGTATGTGCACGTGGACGCTATTGGGATGGGCGTTAGTGGGCGAGCAAGTGTAGAGTCCTGAATCCTTCTGAATGGCCTTCTGAATGAGTAAACGACTGGAAGTCACGGGTCCCTTTTCCGTGACCAAGCTGATGCCACCCCTCGGCGAGTCGAAGTTAATCGCCTGCGAAGGGAAGACGGCAGAAAGCATAGCGTATTATGTGCCCCTGACGTGACTAGCCACGAATAAGCGTACTTTGCGCACTAAAGCAAGACTGAGGGAGTAGGCTAAGGGCTGTTCTCTCCAAAGTGGTAAAAAGCATTGCGAACTAAGTCACACCAAAACACGTTTTAAGCACACTTGTCACAGCCCGACGAACCCACTTATTTATCTTCCCTGAAACTCTACATTTTTCCCCTATAATCTGCAATTCGTGTTACGCCTAGCTTCTCTCTGCTTTGCGCGACTTTTTCCGTTTAAGCCCCCTTGATACCCGAGAGCTAATTTCGAGGGAACATTATTTTAGAAAGCAAGCGCACCGACCGACTGGCGCTGATATTCAAATTTTCCCTTTCCAAAAGCATCCCCGTCGTACAACGCGCGTGAAAAGTCAGGACTAACTTCCTTCGAACGAGAGCTTGCACTCCGGAGTGTTATAGCGCGAGATATCTCAGATAATCCAGTGATAGAGGTCAACGATAAAGCTTACACGTTCTACCTTTGGCTTATGAACTCTCTGGTTGCAAGACTAGGACCGGATGGATGTTCGGTGTCTTTAGCGTCTATCGTCGTTATTGGTTTTTGCCTCGTCCGAACCTTTTTACATCATGTATCCTTCAGTTTCTCTTGACAAAATTCTTGTAATCTTTGGCATCTGCGCATTCCTCCCACCGCCGGGATATACGATATCCCGCGAGTGCATGGCGAGAGCCAGTTATCGAGTTTCATAAATATGAAAGACAAGTCCTATATATCGTTTTCACTAATGACGAAGGTATACGTCCTCGTGGTCTAACAATGGCAGGTACGCGGGTACGCAGGTGCGCAGGCACGTTACTTTTCTTTAATGGCCACGCGGGAGAAGCAGAGAGAACGTTTTTTGCCTCGACTATGTCATCTCTATCTCTTTTTACGAATTGCAGGCCCCCCCGTGCCTTAAGCAGTGATAGAAAATTTATCGATTTTCCTACGGATTATCAGAGACCTGCGTCGCATCCTTCCAACGAGACTACGACGTTTCACCACGAGTATCGACTACCGTCTCGTTGAACTGTTTGACGTTTCGATCGAGAACAGTCAACTCCATTGAGAACAATCGCGTGAATTTTTCAATTAACGCGCAACGCTAAAGTTATTCAAACGATCGATGCACGAGAGGGGGCTTCGACCAAATCATTTGCTTTATCTTCGCCATGATTTTGTGGATTGGGAAAATTTGGGAAATTTGGGAAATTCGACTGTGGTGCGGTTTACTAAGGTTCTCGCGATGAGTTGCGGGATTCATGGAACGAAATACATCTGCTGCAAGTGTATAGTTGAGAGATGCAGTTGTGCAAACCTGACGGTTGTGGCTCCACACTAACATCGATGGTGGTTCGGGCGCGTATTTTACGAGACAGGTGAGGTTTATGGTGCTGCCCTTGTTGATGAACAAATCCGGGCCACCAGCGATTTCCGTGATGGGTTCTGTAACACCAAACAAGAAGTATCTTTTTATAACTTGAGAACATTTATTCTTTTTCCATTTTACTGAAATTGCCACTGCGCTGCTGCCCCAAGTATACTTGATGCACACACGCGTACGTAGCACGCGTTACATAGATTTAGTTTAGAGATTCAAAGTTACTAGTGCATTTTTCAAGATTTTTCAGAAATACTTATAGCTGGAATAAAAAATGTTCGGTAACACTTTCGAATAGTGATATTTTATGTTCGTTTGAAATCTCTCTCTCTCTCTCTCTCTATCTCTCCCCCCCTCTCTCTCTCTCTCTCTCTCTTTGAAGTAGGAATATCTATATTTTAAGAAATGCTGTTGCACGATGTTGGCAGAAATAGCGCCTTTGCGGTTTGTATCAACATGCTCGACACGACCCAAAGCACCTTACAGACAACCACACCAACCGTTCTCCGATACCAAAAGAAAGAACGTGCACCTTCTTCTACCTTCTACCTTCTATCTATACCTTCGTTGCTACTGGCCAGGCTGACGTAATTCAGGGCGAAGTAGCAACGGTCCTTGTGTGTACACTGCTGCTATCTCCCACAAATCGTGTTCCTTGCAACTCTTCGCATATATATCTTCATGTACCCCAAACTCGCAATTACTTGTCCACTTTTTACATTTCTTTTACCGAAAAACTTTACCGCTTTTTCTTAAGAGCATTATCCTTTTGATTTATATTTTTCTTTTCTTTTCCTCTCCTCTCCTCTCCTTTCTTCTTCTCTTTTAATCGAAACCCTCCCCCTATCTATACATACCATATTCATTAATAAGCCGTGACACAATATTTCCTTCGTGGAACATCGTGACTTTTCGTTCCACAATGCGGACAGCTCATACAACGACTGTTTGTGACATTAATATTCATCGTAGATCCCGCATTTTGTTATTCTTGTAAAATCTCGCCATGAGAAACAACGCCGTCAGAAAGTATCACAGACAGAAGGTACAATCCTAGTTGGGATTTTGCAAATGAAAAATAACGATGTTGCCGCCCTCTTTTCTTCAAGCACCGATGACATTTTTCTTACTCGATGCACGCGTAAAATTAATTACGTCTTCTTCATAAGCCGAATCTTCGTTTATCCGGATATTTTAATTTTGCCAAATAGCGATACGATCCTATATTTTTTCTTATCAAAGTTCTCTCCCCACTTCGGTATAAAGTAATCAAGCTTTTTGCTTTGATTCAATAGGAAGCGCGCTTCGATCGAATAAACTGATTTGCTTGATTAAAGTAGCCTTCGGAGCTCTAATTTTGCATTAAATAGAAATCGGTTCTTTTCAATTCTTAGCTCAGATTGAGAGATAAGAGTTAAGAATTTTACACGGACAAGTCGCGTTTATCGCTCATTATCGGTGAAACAATAATGCCTAGATAATAATGTTTTAATCGGGTTTCTCGTTTATAAAATAAGTAAGTTTTATAATACTATTAAGAAAGCGATAAAAAAAAAACAGAGAGAGAGAGAGAGAGAGAGAGGAGAGGTCTCGAAAAGTTTCCTGTCATTCAGTTTTCCACAAAAAGAATGAACAAGTTAGTCTTTGCACGCTATTCCTTCGCTGAGGAATGTTTTTCTACGCGCCAGAACCGAGCCTCGGTATTCCTCTGAAGTTTCAACACGTGAAAAAGCAATAAAAACCAGTAGAAATTCTGCCAGCCTCTTCGATCCTTCATTGTTGAGCTTTATTAACTGGTTGATTGTTTTCAAGTTCCTCTTTTTACTGACAGAGACGCCATTTGCAATACGCTTCAACGGTTTCTGACAAAGATCTTCATCTTCCACCTTTGGGATGTGTCCTGAGCGACGGCTTGTGCTACTTTAAGTGGCATATTGCTTCTCCCGAAGGTACTTGCAGCTTAGAAGGGCCATTTTATATAGAATCCGCTTTGCCAGATGGTTTAAGGTAACGAAAAAAGATGAGATACTTAAACAAGAAAGATTCTCCTCTTAATTAATTCTCGATTAAGTGGACATTAAATTTCAGAAAGGAACTCTTATTATTATTTAATAAGCAAGCGAGTGATTTCTGTTTTGCTTCTTGCTGACGAAACCCAAACTTACATGTATGTAAGTTCACTCTTGGTATTATTGTTAAAAGATCGAATTGTCCATGACTCTGCTTAGCTGATGTTCAATGTATATTAGAGCTATAGTGTCGACTTTTTCAAATCGCACCTATTGGAAATATCAATCTTTCCATAGAAAAAACGCCTTACCTTAACTCTGTTACAAACTAATAAAGTTGGTTTGCCACCTGTAAGAGAGGTTCTCTGTACCATAACTAATTTACTTGTGACACGTTCGTTCATATACCTGACCTTACTTGAAGAACCTCTGAAACTCTGAATAAGCCTTACAAAGTCTGACTATAGTCTAAGAAGCCCTTAGAAGCGGTTTATAACTGGAGCACTATAATGTACAGGTATATCCTTTGAAACAAACTTTATTTAAAGTTGTTTTTTTATGTTTTAATTTCTTTTTTTTTCATGTTTCCAATGATTTGATTAAAGTTATATTTGAAAATCTTCAAGTTGCTCTGATTCGCTTTCAACAAAAATACTGATTCATCGATGATACAATGTTGTTGCAAATAAGTCGGGGAGGCGAATTTTTATTGAAATTGCTATTAATTCTGCATTATTATTCTACTAGCATTATTGCTAGTATTACATACTGTGGTAGCCATATGTTACGAGTCATATCGTCAGACGGAGCGTCTAAC
Organism: Sclerodermus sp. 'alternatusi'; assembly: GCA_037305995.1. NCBI lineage: Eukaryota > Metazoa > Arthropoda > Insecta > Hymenoptera > Bethylidae > Sclerodermus > Sclerodermus sp. 'alternatusi'. Next base: position 2,555,655 of record CM074551.1, read on the forward strand.
GGGGCTAGGCGTCGCTCGTCCTCAAAATGAACATTCCTGCACCGATAATAATCTTCCGTTCACCGGCGGCTCGATAGAAATTGATTGCATTCACATGCATCCTTCAGTACAAGCACCTGTACTCCGTGCGTGCTACGCATAGGGCGATTATTTATGCATGGCATTCTACGTTTATTTGCATACCAAACTGTATACATTGAATTTGAGATTAAATGCCATTTTGTTTGTGTTTACAGGCTTGTATGTAAATTTATGTACGTGTCTATTTGTGTGACAAGTATTTTCCTTCAATTACATAATTTCCGTGAAAAAGCTCATATTAAATATCCATGGGAGTCCTTTTACGATTATTTAGGAATAAAAAAGCAACTAAACTTTACCATTATGGTATAATGTAATTGGGGTGGGTGTTAAGCCCCCACCAAAATATTATATAATCATATAATTTCTGCGTTAAATGTATACTACGTACGATACACGCACACTTAATGTGCGAAAGCTTCGGTAGAAAAGTTATTAATAAAAAATTTTGATACAAGCTATTATACGTACCACTGGAAAATATAACATGCATTCGTGTAGCAATAACATTGATACTGGTTGCTTAAATGCGTACGCGCATTACACACGCACACGCACACACACACACGCGTCTGTTTAAGTGGATTGACCGGTTGCGTGTATTAGCCTTACGAAGTACACGCGTGTTTATTCTACGTGTTCGATATAGATACATTACACGCAGTATGTATGTATTTATGCATACGTGCACTGCCATGTATATAATACGTATACATTTACTCTAGCCACGTGCAATGCGCCGCATGCTGTTTCTGCATACAATTCTACTGAAAATTTCGAATGCACGTCCAGCATATGACACGAAACCGCTAAATAATAAATGCATTCAAAGGAAGCTATTACTTTCATGTAACAGCTGGCGCAGGATCTGTTTTATCACAAAAGTTTCATTGAAAAACACGGATTATATTAATATTGGTATTACCTAATTGACATATCAAGCGTGTTATTGATTTATATAATTTTATAGCGTGAGCCGTCGTGGAATACGATTAAAAAATATATTCAACGACAAAAAAAATTATATGTATGTGCGCATATATAGTAGCAACGAGAAACGGAGCGAGAGAACTTAGAACAGTGTCCTGGAACCACCCCTCAAAAAAAGGTCCGCCAATTTCCGGACATCCTGTACATATAAATATATATCTCAGGCTACTTTTAACTTTTATCCATTTAAAAGTGAAATTTTTTATTTTCCTTCGCTTATCGCGTAGGAGAACGAATGAAATGGGGTAAAAGTCTGTCTCATTGAGATTATTAAAAAGAATACAAATTAAGCTGTGGTAAAATTTAATATTTTTATTGCATTATACACAGCGACTTTTAGCATAGAAATTACAAGAGGAGAAAATTAAAGGAAAATATTTTTATTTCACTAAATGTGTGTTTGTCTTACTTACACAAACGAGAGGAACGGAATTACGCGATAAGGATAATACGTGCGTGTAAGTCAGTGCGCGTACTGCTAATACAGTGGACAGATTCCAAGTAATAGCAACACGGTGCATATATGCAATTTATAAGTAGCGTCAATTTCCAGAGTGATACGCGCGAAGCACGGAAACCATGATAAATTGGGAGTGGGGTGGGGGGGGAGGTGTTCGGCAAAAAATAGTTTAATCCAGCAATAGAAAAAAAAAAAAAAGAGGTCGATGATCTCTCCACAGCGACGCCACTACACATCGCGCATAAGTGGAAATAGAAAAGTGGAATGAGAGGATTCAATGGGGAGATCTTAGAGATGATTTTGTCGAGTACGTATTTGATGGAATAATTTATTTCCCCCTCCCTCCCACCCTTGTTCAACGGAGCTTTACGCTTTACGCGTAAGAAGAGTACCCTCGAGCATTGTCCGGAATGGTCGTGTCGGATACCCTCTATGGTAACCGGCTCTGCCTTAGCCATAAGGAAGTTCAGTGTAACTGCCGAACAAGACCCGTTAAAACAAAGGGCTATGGTAACCATAAGACGTCCAGTTCAAATGCGCACGTCGCTAGCTGAGCAAGTTCTCTTAGCCTCGCGCTGCCGCAGTTGCTGCTACTGTTGCTACTGCTGCTACACCACTATTCTATCCCTCTACCCCTGCTACCCCTCTACCACCTATACACTATCCCCGATACCGCTTCCTACAGAGAAAAGCAGCTTGAATATCTATGCTATAATAATGCAGCAGTACTATTAGTTACTTAGGGAACCTTACGACCATTTAGGACCTTAATGACTCTGTGGCAATGCGTCGCTTTAATCGTTACCAATGAGGTCGCTCATGTTTCAACGTACTTGTTTAATCGCTCAAAGTACTTCTTTTAGCAAAGAGAGAGAGAGAGAGAGAGAGATTCGCTAAATATCTAGAATCTTTTCAGTGAAAATGATCAGAGAACTCCGATTCAATTAGATAGAACTGGAAGTTTGAACAGTTTCCAAAATCTCCATCTGCTTAAAATCTCGCGCAAGATTGAACGGTCATTACTTTTCTCGATTTTCAATATGAAATCCTTTATTTCAGTTAAACGGGCCGAGAAGAATTTGGCGGATGGCCAGTTTTTAGAATGATTCGGCGCGCCATATTGAGGTAACGAAAGTTTATTTCATTGGGTGGCCTATGTCGCGTTAATCTGACTCTATTTTCTGGGAAATGTCTATCGTCCGATAGAACGCTGGCAACATCGTTTGAATTTGTAGTCAACGATGAGAGGATTATCGAGTCTAGATTAAGGGACGTTACCCAGGATTCCGTTTACCACTAAAGCTCTTCTAAATGATAGCCTTGTTCCTCGCGCGATAGAAGCTATCGTGGAGCGTTAACAGTTATGCCTGATTGTCTTAAGTTACATTGAAAGCTTCCAGAGAAGCTTCCTTACCGTATGGAACATTTCATCAACTTCAGGCTCAAGTTTGCAGTAGTCAGCGGTAGGAGAATTATCAATGCTGGATTAAGTGATGTTTCTCAGAAATTGATTTACCGCTCTAGCCTTCCCAGCGTCTCGAATATTAACCCTGTTCCGCTGATACTCGAGCTTTTATCATTTTACTACTACACATGCATACTTTATCGCGCAAGGCTCTTCACTGGAAAAATCTCATCTTTAAAACTCTCTCTCTCTCTCTCTCTCTCTCTCTCGTTCCTCGTGTTTATCGATAATGTAATAGAAGATCGATAAAAATTTAATAATGCAATTGGCTCACAATATAAACAAGACTATTATGAGAGTAAAATTTTATTGGTTGTACGTGAGATACGAAATCTTGTTAAATTGAAATTTTATGGCAAGAACTTCCTGAACGAGCATGACTGTTTGATGCTTGAAACTTTTCTGAAACGATGGAGCTCCGACGGAAAAATATGAAGTCTCTAATGAAGACTTTAAGATGGATATACATTGTGTTTTGTGATAATTGAATATTTTAATTAAACGCGGGGAGACTTTGGAAGTTTCCTTTTGGCTGAAAAGTGGAATTTTTCTGATTATTCGAGAGTCCCGGCGGATAGTCTGAAAACTTAAATACTACATTGCAGCTTGTTTACAAAGATACAGGGAAGAAATTCCACTCGTGCGGAGTCGCGCGACCAAGATAATTACAAAGTACATGAGGGGTCGGAGATCATCTTGATAAAAATTCTCGTTTCTGACCTCGGCAGCACGCCATTATAATTACACGTTGCGCTTAAGTGCGCGATGCTATTTTTGCACGATTAAAAGTCGAAAAAGCCTAGTCAATCTGAGCAATGTCCTGGAACGTAATAATTGAGTTTTTTTTTTTTTTTTCTTTCGCGTAGAAACAGTTTTTGCAAAAATTTTGTCGTTAAAGCGCTAGTTGGCGTGCGCGCGTGTTACGAGTTTCAATAATCGTCTGATCCGTAAATCAGTGATAAGACCATTTGACTAAATTTGTGCGAGATTAAAAACAGAGATGGATCAGTTAGTTTGCGATACGTGATTAGCTGTGTGTGCAACGAGGTAACCATTATCCTTTGACAATAACGTCTATAAATCTTTGGGAATTATGGCCAATCCAGTTTCCGGTTTTCTCTTGAAACCGCCAAGCGGTGTATTTCACTTCCTAATCCCGTCGGATGATTTGCACAAGATTCTGCGGGTCCGTATACGCTGAGGATTTCTACTGCGGCAGGGTTCACCGCACAACTGGCTACGCGAACACGAGCTGGGCGTCCCAAAACTCTGACAAATTGAATATACTACGTTATTTCGTGCAGTAGTTCTATTTACTTTACCCTCTGTCGTCGGTATTATTAATTCAACCACGGACTAACAGTCCACGAAAGGAGAAATCTCAGCAATTTTACCTACTTCCTTAGTATCCAAGCGTCAAACTGACAATGAAGATTTCTCATGGAATGTATTAATTAGTGTAGCGTGAGTGGCACCAAATCACCAAATCTTCCTATAAATTTTCAATTTCACGCATTGACGCGACTGCTTGAGATCTGTACATTTCTCTCTCTCTCTCTCTCTCTCTCTATCTCTCTCACCCTCTTAAAACTCCAGAGAGCACTAACGCATTAGTGCATTATTATAAATGTCGATATTTTAATTCTCTGATATATACGTAATTAATAGTTTTAGAGTTCATTACAGTCTTTGGACAAATAAGCAAAGTTTTGCACATCGATCTAATATAAGATGGGGAAAGCGCTTTATCCCTGGCAAACTAATTAACGTGCACTAATTAGGTGCTTACTACCTTAGTAGTTGTACGTTTAAATGATCCGGAATATCGAAGTAAACAATGCAGATTCATTTTGCCGTGTACTCGCGTAGAATGGCAATGTACAAACCCCAATTCACAGGATAGAAATTTCAGCAGCAAAGTTACTCGCTGAGGAATGATCGGTACAAGCGCGTAATAGCTTTAGAATTAAATTATATCCAGAATCCTTATAAATAGAAAACTCCTCTTGCAATTGGCAAAAACAATCTCCGTGGCTTGCCGGGGATACACGAGTCAAGTGGCGATTTGGACTAACGACCGCATCAATTTCACGATACGATGATAAAAGTAACGACGAATCATGCCCCCCACCCCACCTCTCGATGTAGAGTAACAAACTACAAATTTTACCATAAGCCATTTTCTTTGTTCCTCGAGAGAATTTATGATAGATTATACGAAAGGATAAAATTCCACGATTTTCTTCTCCCTTGGATTCCTTTTTCTTGCATTGGCACGTATACGCAGCCAATGCTATTTTGATCGATAGGCAAGCCGTCTTAGGATAATAATGCCTCGAGATCTATCAATGTGTGCACAGTGGGGGATAATCCATTATTTGTATCCACGTATTCGCGATTGCTCGAACGATCGCTCGAGGAGGAAGAGAGGGCTGCTAAGTCAATTGTCCTGGCAATGAATCCTGGCACATCGATGAAGATTGCGGTGCAATAGTTTTTCCCGCTCGCTTATAGAGATACGCGTAAGAAAGTTAGAATAGGAGGCTGGCTAAGATACGTCGTTTTCGGAAAAGCTCAATTTGTCGCTACAATTTCACGGGTATCACGTGCCAAGAATGCCACCGAGTAGATGACGATTGTTTTTCTCCTGGCGGCACCAATCGTGGTTTTTCTCCTTTATTGCACGACCAGAAAAAAAAAAGAAAAAGAACAACAACTGATCCTATATCGTCGATAAACTATCAATCTGAATATAAGGTTGTGCATTTTGTAGCTCGGAAGAAATCTTTTGGAAAGAATTTTATCGTACGAAAATTTTTAACCTGAGGTGTACGGCAAATAAGAAGAAGAAGAAGAAGAAGAAGAAGAAGAAGAAGAAGAAGAAGAAGAAGGTGAAGAAGGAGGAGGAGGGAAAGGAAGAATCAAGTGGCGAAGAAACGAGTTGAACGGATTTTCTTCTGTTACTCCTTCTCTTTTAGTGCAGCTTCATTAGCTTCGTGATAATTGGCTTTGCTCGTGACTCGCATTTGTAGCATCCTAACATCCTGACTGATCCTTGACGAAGTCGACTACAGTAGATCCGTCCTAAGCAGCTCTGAAACCTCACCCTCTCTGCCTTTTGCCCCTCGCTCTTCGCCCTTCGCCATTCGCCCTTCGCCCGTATTCCACAAAATTTGCGATTAGCTAACCTAGTTCGTTTCAAAAATATTCGTCCGACGGATCAGGCCTTGGTGATCTTAATACTCTCTGCAATATCGATGAAAAAATTAATTAAACAGACCCGCGAGGTTAGCTCGTATCATCCTCAACGTTGATAGCCAGTTTATCTTGCGAGAGGTCTCCCAGAATACTCCGTTTCGTGATTGGATCACATATTCGGTATAGTATTTGGGTATCCTTGGGATAACAGTTTCCACGCATACCTGAACAAGCGTATCTACTACGGGCAAGCATAAAGAGATCATCTCGAAGGGGAGTGCCTTTTTCTCCTGTTTCTCTCTCGCTTGTCAGTTGTTCGCCAAAAAAAAAAAAAAAAAAAAAAAACCTTTTTCATTGATTTACAATTCTCCCGAACACTTTAGATCTCCCAAGAGGCCCACTCGACGTAACTTTAAGTTTATGCAGGCCGTACTTCTTTGGCAAGTTTTCTGAATGCCCTAAAGAAACGCGTGCTCCAATCACGAATGACCTAGTCTACCGAACTAATTTCATCGCGCACGCTCACCCTCCGCAACTTTTCGGGCATCCTTCACCGATAATCTGCCCGAAGCTCTGGCAATATATCGAACGTAAGATGTAAAGTTCGCTGGAAGTCGATAGAACGGCATGTAATGAAATTTCTAATGATGGCATGTACACTCCTGTTTATTAATGGGCAAGTGCCCCATTTTGTGTACCTAATATCGTATGTTCCACTCGTACTCTATAATTATCTCCGATAATTACCGAGGACTCAAACTGCTAAACTCCATATTTCAATACGTAATTCTAGCCAAGTAATGGCAAACAAATATATAAGTAATTAAATGCGTACCCGTCGAAATGCGTAAGATCGACATGATGGTATATTTCGAATAGTGAAAAAATCGGAATATCCTCCGTAGGCCCTTGTTCCCCTTGTTATTCCATTGTGCTCTCTAATACCTGTTTAAAGTCAGATTGCAGGCGGAAGGAATTCTAATGAAATTACATTAGACACCCCCTGGTAGCGTGACGAGAATTTTTTTCTTCTCAAATTTTCTATACTTGTATTTTCTCGGCGTCTCTATCCAAGTGTGAAAATATTTCTTTCTTTTTTTTTTTTTTTTTCACAAAGTTCATATCCGCGAACAACTTTCCGTGTATACATATACGTGCATTATGCTATTACAATATTCGTTTGTACATGACTGCATCCACTTGCAAATTAATGGAAGGAATGTAATTACAAGTTTAAGTTGCAACATCTGTGTGATAAAGAAAAGGAGAGAAGGGAGAGATAGAGAGAGAACGTTGCAAGTTGCTAAGTTACTCATTCATGCAAGTCTGGAGAACTTACGGGTGAATTATTTATGCACAATGAGAGCAAAGGAGGGAGGAAGGTTGGAAGGGACGGAGGGAGGAGGGATGATTACCTTTTTTCTAGTTGTACCATTTTTGACCGTAAGCTCAATCTTGAAAATATTTGAAATTTTTTCAACGTATAAATATTACAGAATATAAAATCCAGACAATGAGAATAAACTCACAAGTGCCGAAGTTATGGGAAGCAAGGATAGCAAATATCCTGTTAGGGGAGAAGGATGCGTGTCCAGGTACTCGTGACCATCTTGTAAGATGTTTAGATTCACGTATATCGTTGAATGAAGGAAAATAAATCAATCGAGTGTCAGTAACCAAAGAGATTCTTACACACACACGCACGCACGCACACAAGTTCTTCTCCACAATCCATGCATTTTCTACTATTATTAGTTTACTCACCAACAATGGTAAGGTAAACGGGATGTCCTATGGGGGGCGTTGTGGAAATCTGGCATTCATAGAAGCCACTATCTCTTCGTTGAGGATACCGTATCCTTAATATCCAATCCTCAGTATGAGGTGTGTGTAAGGCTTCAAAGCGCTGATCGCTTGTGTACGTATAACGCCCAACAGTCAACAAATGTATATCACGGTGTCTAACCCAGGATACCTGCAAAGGTAAATTTATCATGTTGGTAATGGCTTAAATTAATGCGCAGGTTCGAGAAATGATCGATAATGAGATTCGACTAATGCGTTTGTTTATCCTTGGCAAAATATTGGCGAATCTATCCGCAGAGTGCTTTTATTTTTCTGTTTGTTCTTACATGCGGAAGCAATGAGCTGGACTCGTGGGAAGCGCGTCTATAAAATATAGATCAACTGCGTTTTCTACAAACGCATTGCTACCTATCAGTGCTCACGGCTCGTTGCTTATATGATCGAACGATAAAACTTTATATTCTTCTTCTGTCTTATCCGTAAACTTTATGAGCGCGTCAGATCCATTGCAGCCAGATTACTTCGTATCTTTGCCTAATGCCGTGTAATCTTGTAACGGTGAAACGAAAAATAATAAGGCGGAGAGCACGGTGTAAGAGATTTCATTATTTTTTCATTTAATTAATTCAATAAGCACCGGATTTTAGTGTGCCCTGAAGTTTATTAAATGTTTTACGTCGTGCGTAAAAAGGAAAAAGAAAAAATAACGTAACGCTTATTGTGTAATGGGTCTGCATAGAAATTTTTGCAATCAAGGATTGTAAAGAAAAAAAAATTTTTTTTCTCCCGTATATCGTAGCGCTCCTTGATCATCCTCGAGAAACATATACTTTTACGACAATTCGAACTTTGATTTTAGTAATCGGTCTCTCCTCGTTACACTTTATTTATTTCGCAACTTTTAGTCGGATAATAAGTTGAGAAAACGAGTCGATGTAAAATTTGAGGGAATTATATTTCGAGGGTTTAACAAGCGTGTTGTTACTGTTAAGATTTATTACTCGCGATAAAAATAAATCTAAACTTGGACCTTGAGCAACTTAACTTTTGAAGAAGGGTACAGTAAATTAATTCTCTCTCTCTCTCCCTCCCCGTTTCGCCACGAGATAATTTAAAAAGGGAGATATCATAAGAACATTGAAGGAATAAGTGGCACTTTGCATTAAAATACGTATCGGATGGTTCAGGATGAAAATTATTTCTTGTTTAACAATCGACATAAAGAAAGATCGTAAAGATTAGCGCGTATCTTCCTATCTAAACAGCTTCTATGGAATACATCGTAACGCGCTTTAATTGGTTTTCCTTTTTAAGGAGAATCGCGTAGGTATACATGGACGGATAATGATCAATTAGTTTCGTTTGATTAATAAGCTCGGAAAGTTCGATCGAAAGGAAGATGTAATGGAATCCGGATAAAGTGATAATTTGAGGAAGCGAAGAATGGCACGTGGATTGACGCTGTGAGTTCTAAGGGCGTTAATTAGAATAGGATTTAACCCTTGATCTGGAGCCGTCATAGCCCAAGCAATTTCCCGACATGAAGGTAATTACGGGGAAACGGAAGATCGTAAGCTTAATGGTAATTCCGTCGGTTTTTGCCGCTGCAATTTACCAGATTACACTCGTATCCGATTTACAAAAGCGATATCCCGTTTTGCGTACGTGTATGCGCGATTGCGCGCGCGCATATACGCATACGTTTTCATGCAGCTACTTCGACAAACGGAAGAACCGATCGTATTCATTAGCGGGGGAACCGGCTGCAGTGTGTTACGCGATGTGTGTTAAATGGGAACGATATTGATTGCTTACTTATATATTCCGATTTGCCGCGACTGATTGCATCTCTTTGCATCTTATTGAAAAATCAAAAGCCCTCCCGCACAAAAGCTCACCGACGATATCTTTCCGCCTGTTATACTTGCACCAAATCAAATTATAGGTACAATTTATTTCGCGAAATTATTACCAATCGAAAGGCGGAAAACAAGAAATCGGTATTTTTGAAAGCACGCGCACGTACGCGCACCCGCGCACCCACGCACACGCGACGCGCGAAAGCAGAGCGAGGAGGAAACTACTAACGCAACTAACTAACTATACTTGCGAGAAGTGCGAACCAAACTGTTTCACACTAGTAAAATGAAGAAACGGACAATAGTTTCGAAAGTTAAATCCAAAGTTAATCTCATAATAAAGTTCATTTATTCTAGTGCCGGGGGCCCAATAGCTTTTAATCCAGCATGCCTGCTTCCAGTGGATTTTACGAGCTCGAGACCTACGAGAGCGTTTTGCTTCGGGCTGACTATATGTATACCGGTAGAAGTAGAAATTCTGGACCATGATTTCACGTCCCTTTTTTTAAACATCCTGAAAGCGCAATTGCCGCAAAACTTTTCGCAAGTCATACAGCTTCCTGCTTTCTTTCTGTTGGCTGCTCCCGACTTTATGGGACCAACCACGTATAATTTTACGAAGCGTACAGCTATGTCTCACGCGAGTTTAACAAGGGGATGGTATAAATATTTTATTGCTTTGTTACGTAATAAAAAAATTAAAGAAAAAAAAAAGAGAGAGAAAAAAAGTACCCTTCGAATGGCCAATGAACCAAATCAATTAAGATATTCGACTCCTCGCATCTCTCTTTTCATAATAATCGTCCGACGAGAGAAATTCCGTTTATCCGAAGAATACTGATATATCGTACTAATGCTTACAAGGGAAGCATAATATCACCCAGGCGCATTAACTACTACTACACATGCATTTGAGGTTCGCAAAATGGGAAACAAGTTTAGCATATAAATGAGTCTCAGGATTAAAACTGTAGAGGCAATCTGCTTTCTATGAAGATCCTAAGAAAACCAGCGTACTTTCCCTGGTAAGGCTTTTATTAATCCGCACGAAGCATGTCAATTCGCTAATTCTACGGTCGACCATAAGATCTTGTAGAATAAATCTTCCTCGAGCTAAGTCCCCACCGAGTTAGATTACTGAGATGCAAAGGCAGTTTACGGACTAAGTTTTATAAAAATCATCAGCTAACTACTTCAGGAAACACGATTTAGCCTCTTAACTGAGTAACTTAATCTTTCACTCCTTATGTCAACTCGTTTTACTTCTTCCGCCGAACAAACTTGCTTATTTATATCTCATAATGTCTCTAATTCGACTGGCGATAGAATCACCCGGAATTCTCCCGATGAAACGAAGAGGTTCGTTTAAAGGCTAAGCAAGCGAAAAGTACGCAACCGATTCTCAAAATTCCAAGAGTATACGTTTTTTAGGTCGCGAGAAGAAGGTTGCTCTTTGAGGCTTGAAAATCGGTTGTGTAGTTTCTGGAGTGTCGGTCTCCCAACATTTTTCTTGTCAGCTGGTTTGTGCAGTTTTCGTACAGATCCTCCTCGTAAATCCATTTAATAAATAAGCATTCCAATTCGTTTATCTTAATTTTCAAATTTAATTTTTGAGCCAGCGTTCGAAGCCAAATGTCTCACAGTCGCGATAAAATCTTGATTTTCCTCGACTACCCAATAATAGAAATTTCATATTCTATAATCAAACTTGAGAAGCATTCTGACGTGAAATTTATTTCTCTGGAATTATTATGATTGCGCGTTTACCGTTCGGTTACCGAGGTTCTTCACCCTGCAGAGAAGATGAACTGTTTTACCCACTAGACCTGTCATATTGGAAGGCACCGAAGTGTCAAAACGAGGACCCGAATCAGGAGTTGGCAGTTCTTGCAGTAAATCCGTTTTAAAGTGGTGGTACCCTTGTACAATTCCCTCTGAAAAAGAAATATTTTAATTTGTACAGAGATATAACTCCAATAGAAAATTATAGAGTTGCAATAAAATCATAAAAATTCTCTAGCACTCTCTCTCTCTCCCCAACTAGATCTGTAGTTGATAATTTTGCTTTTATCAACGCACGCGATGGAATGACGCGATTATCAATGCCAATTCATTAATTCATAATTAACGCGTTTTCCTCGCATAACGCGCAAATTAAATATATAAACGTTACAATAATCTAATCCTTGACAGGTTCATTAGCAGATTACATGCGTAACGTTGGATAATTTTCAAATACACGCGCAGCCCTCGTATAACGCGACTAATACGTACCTCGTCGCATGGAATTCGCGACGATTTTTAAGGCGAGGGCCGTCGCAATTTGTAATTTTTGTCCCTTTATTTCGCGCGAAAATCGCAAGAGGTTGCAAGAGGGCTTATTCCATTGAGTCTACATCTGTGCAGGAAAACTTGTTTAACCCGTATAATGCCAATTCACCGCGAGCACGTATCATCGTTTTCACGAGGGAAATTTGAATTACTAGGCTCAATCGGTCAAAGTACATTAGAGATTGTAGCTGTGGAGACACGTATCGGTGAATCACCACCACACTGTGCCACTATACTCCGCGCATACGCGTACACAGGAATTTCTATGATCTCTCACGAATGTAAGCGAAGCAAGCAACATTCATTTAACAACATTTCTTGGGGATTACTCGTTACGCTATTAGAATCATTGAAATTAATTATATCTATAGATTGCGACATCAGGAGATACATACGCATTGTCTTCGCGAGGGGAGATTCGATTAATAGGTTTAATCGATCGGAGAGCTTATTAAAGCTCATAACGGAATCGGCTTTGAAAATGGATTTCCGTGATTTCTCGTCGGTGTAAATGCGGCATTCTACTATTTTCATGCGGATCGTGATTTGAATTGCAATCAACAAACGAGATACGTAAGCCACTAACGTCTTCCATGCAAATAGATAGTATAGAACTTGTCTATGGGATTTGCGTGCGTGCGTGCGTGCGTGCGTGCGTGTATGCGCGCTTACGTGTTTACGTGCGCGAATGTACGAGGGATTTGAAATGTGTTGGTGAGCAGGCGCTTGTGCAAACGTAACCCAAGCGAGTTTGTATTTGCCGCAGTGCAGGGTTACTGGCTGGATATGCACTGGGTTGTTCCACAATGTACTTTCGAAACCCTCTCTCGCCTGTACGAGGGCCATTCGAATATTCGTGGATAGGTGCCCTCTCACGTGACGTCGCGTTATTCGATTGAAAATTACAACTGCAAATCACCGATCGCACGCCCACATAATTACAACCTGTCCGGACCTTACGTATATTTTCTCCAAGCACATACCATCGATCTGTATGCGTCTGCTCCGTTTTAAAGTCAGTTTACTTAAAACACGATTTCGGGACGCTGAGAGCACCCTGTGTTTAAATTCAAATGATTCATTAAAAGCATAATAGCGTTAATAACTTAGCTTTGCCGCGCTCTGCTTGCGTAACAAAATGTTACGAATTTTTCATTACGCAACAAATAAAGCTGGATCAGTCTCCGGTACTGGATTAATCCAATGGAAGCTCGTCGTGAAATAAATCAAAAAAAAAAAAAAAAAAAAAAAAAGAAGAAAGAAAAAACGCGTAAGCAGGTAGAATATAGATAATACAGGTAGCGAGCGAATGTTTCACACTTTCCATTCTCCGCTTGTATAATCGGAGCACGGCAAGAAGATAAAGGAGTATGGAAAGAAAGGGAACAACACCCTCTCTTCGGATACTTATTATAACGAGCTTTCTGAAACTCTCGGGAGGATAGCACAAAGACCCGCAAATTAACCTTTTTCATCGCGATATTAGCTAAATCTAGGTTTGGAGGGTCTCTTTATTCCTTTCGATAGAAACAATTAATTTGACGTAAAAAAATTTGCATTCGCGAAAATTAGTTGGACCGTGGATTTCTTTGCAATTCCACTCTCGCTTAAAATAAGAGACTCATTCCTCCGCAGACTACCCGGACGAAAAATGATCAGAGTCGACACCTCTTCCAAGAGAAGATGGCGAGGCAAGGACTTGAAGAGTAAAACCAAGCTGGTTTGCTCTTGAAAGAAAGAAAATTTTAGGTTCAGCCCAGGTGGGTACTAACTTTTAAACTCGTCGACTATCTCTAACCTCTCGCAAGAAATAACGTAAGAAATGACTGAACTTTCGTAACACGGAAAAATTACAGTCATGCTCTAGTTTTGTTGATAATTATCTCGATTGTTCTTTATAACGAAGAATTGGTGGAGAATCGGGAGAGTTTTCGTATCACGCAATTACCTTCAAGGACTCTTGTAGTTTGATAAAGTTTGAGACCACACTCTTTTATAAATCATCCCCGAGAAAATGTATTCTTTAAAATATACATACATATATCTGCATAAAGTGATCATGTCCCTTTCCACTTTAGCTTCCCTCGCTCCTCTCTCTCTCTCTCTCTCTCTCTCTCTCTCTCTCTTTCCTCTTTTTCTCTTGAAATAGAATTTAATCCTGAAGCGAGCTTGCATACTGCAAGCTTCAATGGGGCAGATTTGATTGAGACGTAGAGAGAAAAGTCAAGAAAACGTGAGAGAGCAAATACAGTTGAACTTCTATGCAAGCGGAATTTTGGCGAAATGCATTGTGACATTTGCGTTTGCATCTTGAGTTCAACGTCTTCTCACGTAAATTTAAAAGTCAGAGAATTCTGACGAAATTAGAATATACTTTAAAATCAATTGGAAAAAAAAAAAAAAAAATTCGTCGAATACATAAAGAATTAATTACTATTATTTGTACGATGATTGATTAAGAGAAGAAAAAATTGCGAAGCTTTTCCTATAATATGATAGTAAAGGTATAAAAGTGGCTATTATTCTGGAATATTTAATTGTGGACGAAGGAGAGAGAGAGAGAGAGAGAGAGAGAGGAAAATGGCGAACGAAAGAAAAAGCAAAGTATCAATCACTGGGGAGATACTGTGTTACTTTAGAAGAGGAGAAACAAGTTTTAGTGGGATGTTCTCGTGAGATGCTGACAATCGAGTCGGTTGTGTACGGCCAGAAAGGCTCGTGTCTATCAGATTTCTCCTTCGACTATATCAGGGGATCTACTGGCAAAGAATGTAGCGAAGAGAAAATGTCAGTTACACTCCGTAGGTTTTACATTGTCTCAGCCATTCCTGCATCTCGACAGCTTCGACGATCCAATTCCCTACGGATTTATTAGATTTTCTCGCAGGAGTTCCTTAAAATTAAACAAAGGACGCTCCAACAAAGCAAATAAAATGCTTATGTCTCTGAGTTTTTGATATTTTTCTTTAAATATAATTTCCAAAGCAAATATACGACGGGTGAATGTTGCAACACGCATACACACACACACATCTGTATTATCTATTATTTAGATAATATTATCCATGCGTATGTATTATTTCGCATAAGACCGAGATTGAAATGTAGCGGAGAGACGTGTATCAGGAATTCTGGCTCTGAAAAGTGGAAATAAAGCTAGAATTCCACGAAGGCAGACGTTCCGGTATTCCGCAGGAAGACGTTGACGTTAAAGATGGACGGACATGCGATGCACTCGCTTCTCTTCTCTCCTCTCCTCTTTTTCTCTTGTCCTTCTTTTCGCGAGATACATCGAATTAACGTTCGCGCATCGGAATTTCAAAGGTTTTTAAAAAATCCTGATATTCCGTTTCATCGATTCCAGTTAATTTTCACGCATCTTACGTTAAACGTGGAGCAGCGAACGTCTCCGGATAAGAAGCAGCTCGGAACCATTGAAAGTTTCGCGATAAGTTCACTCCTGGAAGATTGAGAGGCAAGAAGAGTGGGAGGGAGGGAGGGAGGTTCGATCGTCAGTGGAAAAGGAAGTTTCTAATGCGGACTATTTTCCGTATGTGGTTCGCGTAGCGCATTGGCCAGTGGAGACTCGTGAAGCTAAAAGAGTATATATCCGACGCGAAACTTCAGTTAATGGTCCTGTGTCCGGAAAAATGTCTCCAAGAAGGAAATGATGTCACCGTGAGGAAACTTGGAAGCGGCGTGTAGACCTTCGGAAAGAGAGAATGCGAAGCTTTGCGGCTAGGGAATTGCTTTTATATAGTATGTATTCATCCTTCGCACGCTTAAGGCTTTTGGATTTTTCACGAGTGTCCGACTCCTTGCACAGTTTGCGGATAAACTTACAAATCGGTTCCACCGACAATTCCTATTCCAAGCCATTTCGCGCTTGCGACACTAGCACGCGCTTCGCGCGAAGCGCGAGCCAACGATTTAAATCTCAAAAAAGTCAACTTCTCTCCCTTTCTCCGAAGTTAATTCCTTCGAAAACATCCCATCCTCGCCCGTCGTCCCTGATTGCGTGTACCGACTCTGATTTCCACGAGTTTTATTGTGACTCGCGCCTTCGGTTTGATTTCACGAGGAATTTGCTCAGGGTGATTTCTTAAAAATTTGCGCCTCTAAAAATCACTGATGATTTATAATTCTCGCGGAGAAAGTTTCTTAAGGCGCGTCGAGAAATTAAATTAAAAGAGAGCTTTGAAGCTTGTACTCCTAAATTAGCAGTTTGTAAAATTTTCACTTTGGTGGAATAAGAAAATAAAGAAGTGGAAGGAGAGAAAAAAAAGAAACTGAAAAATCACGAATGACCATTTCTCCGATCTTCTCGGTAGCTGTTGAAAGTAGGTTTGATTAATTCGCATGATTAAATCTTCCGTTGATTTTAGTAACATAAGGTAAGGTATGCATAAAACCTTCGATCGCTGTCATAAGTTTAAGTAATTTTGCACATGGATATGACAGTGGGCCATAGGGAGCCGTGGCAGTTTCATATTAATATCCGCCCTTTCTTCTAGCTGCGTCTCTCGGTGCGACGTCACCCTCGTCGTTATCGTTGTCGTCGTCGGTTAGTTTCAATCAAGAACGGTCTTCTAGATTGCACGACGACATTTTATGGAGCACAAAAAACCCTACCTCCCTGACTTTCTCATCACTAGACGAATCTCAACCCGATAAATTTCACAACCGACGGTTCTATTCAAGTACGTGTGAAATATTCATTCTTGTCGGGTAACTACTATACAGGGTGTCAAGGAAATCGCGCACTTCCCTCGAAGGAATATTGTTCCTGACGTTAAATCGAATCGAAGAGTCCCTCGACGCTTTTTCATCCGAACGCTTAATTTTCAAGATATTCAACGATAAATCTGTGGTACCCGGCTAGACGGATATATTAAATTACAGTGCACACACACACACACACACACACACACACACACACACACTAACGGTAAAAAGGCGTGTCGCTAAAAAACAATCGGTTTTTGGATTTTAATGAAACCAATATTGATCGGTTATCTAAAAATAGGGTATTAAATCTCGATTAAGGCCAATCAGGAAAGCAATTAGTAGATACTCGATCAAATAAAAAAATTCACTTTTTAGGAAATACTAATTGCGAACATTAAAAGAACAGTCGCACTTCTGTTCATATTTTTGACAAAAGAATTTTGTTTTTTGGTAAAATAACATCTTTACAGAAATGTGCGCGAAGGGAGCAATTTTTCGTATTATTTATTAATCCGTCTACCTACCGCGAACCACTTGACAAGAGGGACAAAAAAAAAGAATAATATAGTTGTATATTCAATAGATATTGAAAGGGGGCAATTTAACTGTAATCGCCCCGCTGCTAAATCGATTGAATCGGTTGACAAAATGAAAATATTTTCGTCGATGAAAGTATATTCGTGCGGATGAAGATGAATTGAGGTAAATTCGATGAAAATCCGTAGAAATTCGAGGGCTTAAATATATGGAGGTATAAGAGTTCTGAAAAATGAAATTATTTCCTTAGCAACCGCACCCTGCACCAAAGCAGTGGTAATGCCAACAGACTTTCCCAAGTGACTCCCCGGTATGGTACAGCTCTCAGGAAACTGGGTTAAACCTAAATGAATTCAGTCTGTTTCCATAAAAAGGGGGGAAAGTCTAAAAAACGAAGGTTCGCATCTTACGACTGCTTCGTCAAAACGCCACTATGACTTTTTAAGTATTTCTTATTTAAATCCGAATCACTCCTTAAACCCCCAAGTACTTGTATCTTTTAGCGGTTTGGCGTGCTTACCGCATTCCTCGAAAGAAGTATAAAAAATTAAGTGAGCTCATTCTGCTATCTTCAATCTCCAATTAATTATCCGCTTCCTATCATTAATTACTTTGGTATTCTCCGTATTTCTGCATAAGTTATTGGGGAAAACGAGAAAGATGTTTTCCAATGCGACAAACAAAATCTATCTATAGAAAAACGAATAGTTTTTTCTCTTTTTCTTCTAATTTGTCATATTACTGGTATGTCACCGCATTGGTAGTTTGACCACACATTCAACTTGGCAATGGTTGGACCTCTTGAATGAGGTGGTCTCATCTCGGTAGCATTTAACTAACTCGAATTAATTAAAACTCCTCGTCATGCGGTTCGCATGACATTCGTGAAAAGAATCAGAGGTTTGCGATTCAACTTATTTCAACTTTATCGGGACGCTCATTAAGCATATTGAATTTTCAGTAATAAAATTGGTTGATTTTTGTTTTGTTTCTTTTTTTTTTGTTGAAATATCATTTGTGAAAATCGATATAAAGCGAAATTGTAAAATTACATAGAGGAGACGAGAAAAAAATCAAAGGTATGAGGGAAGATGAGATTAAAAAGAAGGTAAGATCGTATATTGAAACAGCTACTAATAAAATGACAGGAATTCAATATGTGTGCGTACATACGTGTATGCTTGTACAAATCAACAAGTTTTACTTCATTTACTTGTTCGCGTACATACGCGTGTACATACAAAGTGTACATATTTTCGAACAAACCTTTGATAGAAATGTTGTTATAGAGGGAGGAAACCCTTATAAAAACTTCCACAGAAACCTTTAACGTATATAATATTGCGTCATATAATATGCGGTGTATTTGGTAGGATTTCGTGTGGAACCGAGTAACGAAAGCCTTTTATATTATAGCTTGTATAAAAAGCTTGCGGGAAATTCCAAGTCCAAGGAAAGTCGCACACGCGAAATTAAATTTTCTTTCCTGCGGATAAGAGGGGGAGAAACAGAGAGAGAGAGAGAGAGAGAGAAAGATATGGAGAGTGCGTATTTTTTGTATTGACGCGCACGTCCGTGTGTATCCGGCAAATTTCGAGTCAAGACAATATTTCAAAGTCAGAAAAGTCCGATTTAATGGAGAGTCCATATTTTCGAGACGAGTATCGAAGGATCGGAAAAACTTGCTTCTTCCGTCGTACATTATTGGGTTCCCGTGGAAAGTGAAAGAAGGGGGTGTAGTGGTTGGTTATTCCAAGAGTGTTTAGGGAGGGCTTGTGCCGTGCGCTCACCCTGTCGAATTAAGTATCAGGACTCGTAACAGTAAAAGCCAGCCAGTGGCGATGGAGGCGCGCAATAATTGCAAAATTTACTACATCATAAGGGAAACGGCCCTACTTGCAACGAGGGAGGATGTCGAAGTACATTTTGGGAGCTCGGTGCCCGGTGCCCGAAATAGTATGCGAGGCACAAATAGAGGGGGAGGCGGTTTGCTCCGAAGATACCTATAAAATGAGATTGCGAAAAAATGCAGACAAATGAAATTGTCATCTTCGATAAACAACAGTCGACTATCCGAGATCTGATCTGAATTGAATCTCCTGCCGGAGGTACTTGCTAAAATTAATGTCAAGCCCCGGCATAGGAGAATCGCTTGGATTTTCATGAGATACGCGCGGCTTGTAATAACAAAATTGTCTTTTTCTTCTTCTTTTAATTAGAAAAAAAAACAAAAAAAACTGTCCGAACACGCATGGGAGAATAGGCATGTTTGGAGATTGTTTTCATCGAGTTGTTTCGTGGATGTGCGTTTGTTCATTCAATGCTAAGTGAATTCATTCAAAGAGTTCTTCAGCGTGTCCCCGTACCTTTTTTCAGCGGGAAAAGCTTTTGAAAAACGCGTTATTAAAATAACAGGCTTCACGTTGGTCCGTGCAATGCCCGTGCCACCACTATCAAATGCATCGCGCAAGTTTTTCTTTTTATACGCGAAAACGGATTTGTAACTGGCAGGGGAAACATCTTTAAAACCATCAATCTAATCCTTTTTTTTAAACTGGAAACTCGTTTTCTGACTAATTCAGGCGTTAAGTTTGCCCACTCTAATTAATTACTGAGTTAATTAAAAAAATTTCATTACCCGCTGCAGCTTTGTTCCATTCTTTGTCATCTGGAACCCTCTTGTTTCTAACTGCAACAAATTGTTTTCACTCGCCCAGTCAGAAGAGAGATTTTCATTTATTCTCACGGTGTGACATTTAAAGATTTAATTGGACTAAAAATCAATTAGCTAAATATATAAATTAGTGGCGCTTATCTAATTTAAATTGATTTGCACGATTCTCCTCTTGGCGAAATTAGAAAAGCGTATTTTCCTCCCCATCTTGATTCGGGCTGATTTCTGTCCGGAATATCGTGGAAGAATAGAGACTTAATTATCCTTAAATAAAAGGGACAATTTATATATATTAAATACTTGCAATTTTAATCCCAATTCATTTTTGCCTACCCTGACCGTACAACCAACGGGGATCGTTAAATATTGGGATAGTGGAAATTACAAAGTAAAATTAGGAACTACGACAGAGATGGAACGGTGATGTAATTCATTTCAAGTATTTTTTAAGTCAACTAATTTCCATGGAAAGACTAATTTCAGAAAGCCAATTGTCTCGTAATAGTGGTAAAACTTATCAATTTAAATATTCATTTTCGATCGTCGATTCATGAAAATTCCACCCTTTAAAGTGCATTCCGAGAGCTAATTCATTGAAACGCGACTCTCGGGAGCGCCGAAAATAGATTGCAATCACACTCTTTAAATAGTACATTATCGGAGTTGTTACACTCGAGAGTTAGTAGTCGCGAGCACTCGATATCATCCCCGGAAGAAAGTCTTTATCGTTGGCATCGTTATTTTACTGGCATTTCAATTATGGTTGCATCCTCGTTGTCGGCTGAACTTTTGGACCCTCTCGTTTGTCTTATGCAAATATTTGAACAAGCCAACAAAGAACAGCGGTACTCGCGAAAGTTGACTGAAAGTAAAACGTTTGCAACTTTTGGATTAGTCTTCCTCCCTTCTATAGGCGGTGAGCATACTTACTTTTTTTTACATGCTTACATTCGTACGTGCAAACATATTCGCGCGCGCGCGCGCGTACGTACGTACACGGTCCAAAATCGTTCTACTCGCTCTCCCCCGGTAGGATTCGTTCATCCTGCGCCCTTCTTCGGCAAGGGGGTACACAAACATTTCCGACACGGTTACCAGTTACGGAGCAAGAGTAGCGATCTTCGATATTTGTTAACCCCAATTGACAATCCCCCTCTCTGCTATGTTTAATTTTCTATAAAAAAATTCATTCGTAAAACACCCGCGTACTATCTCGTTGTTTTCCCCTGAATCCTCTCATTAGCATTCGAGAAAGAGGGAGAGACGGGGGAGGGGAAGGAGGAGCAGCGAGAGGAGCGAGGGGATGAGGGTAGAAACATATTTTGCCGCGAGCAAAGAGATACACTCGTCTCCCACGTCAGTCTCGCATAATCTTGTGTATCGAAGATGCACCTTCAAAGGATAAGCGATATAACAAAATACTTGAAAGTAAAGTACTCCCATTCCAATTCCAGTTTGTTTTCAATTTCTTAGTTTTCTCGGTAAACGTATTTCTCATTCGTCAAAGCAGCATGTAAATAATCTTTATAAACGCACAGTTTTATCTCTCAATTTAAATTTAATGCCTAGCTACCTTCCGAAAGACACACACACACACACACACACACTTTGAAAGTTTTCCCTCAAAAGTTTGCTTCTCGCCGCTTTTTACCGATTTCTCCGCGAATTAATTGACGGCGCGACGCTTCTTTGTTTCTTTACGGATCTTGCAGTAATAATCTCGCTACGAAATAATTTGCTGACTCATTGTGTTCACGGTATCGCGCGTACAATATCGAGAAATCAGTGAAATTTCGCGCGAGTTCGCGATGAATTCCCGGCGCATCTATCATAAGGTCTCATCAACGTCAAAATCTCCATCGAATGAGCACCGGATCCAGGAGCTATTGAACGTTGTAGGCAAGCACCAGTAGCAGCAGGGGACTATGTGTCCCAAACTGTGAAATGCGCTATGAAAAGTAGCCTTCTCCATGGGAATTGATGAGGAAGCACGAAAAATACATCGCTCGGCAAAAAAGGACGCGGGGCGGTAACTATTCGATTCAATGGCCCACAATGCTATTGTCTTATCAATTCCGAATTCTACAAATCTCTCCGCTGAAATGTTGCTTTTTGCGAGGTAACTTTTAAAGAAGAGAATATAAGTTCTCTTTGAGGAGGAAATTATTTGAGCAAGAGAAGAGGAAGGTCCCTTTTTTAATGGCAAGTTCTTAATTACAAAAGAGCTACGTGAAATTAGTGGACAGATAAAAAGACAATTTGTTCTTTTCACTTCAACATTGTTTCGCTATACGATGATGTAGTATATAAAAAAGCTAAGGAGAAAAACTTCTTACGTCTCTGAGCCTTCTTCTTAATTAAACGGGTAAGCTCTTAAGAGGCTTAAATGCTAAGATTGCTGAAGCCTTATCGCTTAGACATGTCTGCAGTTGTCAGCAATTTCTCCATGATCCTGTCTTTACCTTCTCTCTCTCTCTCTCTCTCTCTCTCGGTCCATAACTAATAAGAATTCTTTTCTCTCTCTTTTTTCCCCCCTTTCTCTCTGACTTTGTAACGATGCTCGGTGTTAAAATCATTGCGAAATCATTTGCGAGAAATAGTAATAAGGCAAACATTGTATTATTATTAATTTCTCTCTCTCTCTCTCTCTCTCTCTCTCTCTCTCTCTCTCTCTCTATTTATATGCTCCCTAGAAGAGAAAAACGAATAAAATTGCACACAACATCCGATATAAAATAAAACGCACTAACTAACATAATACGCGTAGCATTCTTTCATCGTGGATGCGCGTGCGCTGCATTGTGTATGCACTGTAGTAATTTAATGAAATTTCTGCAGAAATATTTGTATGTCGGGAACTAGTCGTTAAACGGTAAATCAAACCTTTTTCATCTCTGAAAAAGAACGAGTTGGAGTTTCAATCGGGAAATTATTTAGGGAAAAAGCGAGCGCGGTAAAGCGATGGCTCGTTTGAAATGTCATTACTTTTTAGTGAGAGAAATCGGCTTTTCTGATTGGTGCTTTAACGAAGCCTCTCAGCGAGAAATGCACCAACAACAGTGCAGTTTCGTCCTTTTTAAGGGTCCCGCGCACTCTAATGTGGCTACTGGAAAGATTCTCAAGTCGCTGCTCTTAGTTCCTACAGTTGGTTTTCAGGCAAGCGCAGAGCCACCTGCCATTCCATCTAATTAAATCAGCTTTTGGTTTCTTTCGCCATCATAACCTGGGACACACCGGTTATTTTCACTTCTCTCTTCCATTATATTCCATTCTCCTTTTCTCGGTGCGAGCCAACTTTGTGGAAGAGTCATTGACTATCCCAAAGCTGCTGCTGCTGCTGCTGCTGCTGCTGCTGCTGTTGCTTGTTCGTCCGCCGCGCAACTCCGACGACCATAAGCGACTCTCTGTATGTTTTGCTTTTCTTATTTAGTCGCTCGAGTGTCGTCTCAATCGGTTACTCCACAAATTTCCCCCGGAACTTTTTTCCTCTTTTCTCGCCAGCGGAGAGAGCGCTGGAGAGCAGTAATTTAGCATTAAATGGATCGAATAAAACGTCACGAGACTATTTCCGAATAGCGGGGAATCGATGAAGTAGCAATGCAAACTGCGTCAGGCTTCGGTACGCTTCGCGTACGCGATGCAAATGTCGAGCTTGCGGAATTAACTTGATCCGGCTTATTTTCACTTAATCTCAATCTCGATCCCGCACCAAACCTATAGTAGCTTTAGAACCCATCAGCTACCGGTAGTTACCTTGCTTTGCGAGAGAAACGCTTTGCGCTCGCACTGCTTGCAAATAAGTTAATATTGTAGGATCCAACGAGTGGTGGAGCTTTAAAACGTTAATTAATCTTCGGTGTAATGAAAAAATGTGAAAATTCAAATAAGACGCGAAATGCGCGAGGGCTTCGCTCCCCTGTACTTTGATCGGCTCTAATCGCGATAAACCCCTATCATTGTTTTAATCTCGTTAGGAAATAAGTAATTTACAAGTCACTCGCGAGAGACGACAGTTTCGACACAACGATGCTCGAGAAAATTCTCTCTGTGCTTTAATTAAAGTAATTTAACTAATTTAAATTATACGATTACACATGCTAATGCGATTCCTCGCGGGAAGTGTATCCATCGTGTACAGTACTGGAACTAATTTGAAATTAAACCGAAGTTTTTAGCCAATTAACCGAGTAGGAGCTCCTCCACAATAGGCACAGTTATCGTTGTTAAGACTAAGATACTTGATTTGACCACGAGCGCAAGAACCAACGAGGACCTCTTAAATTATTTATTTGCAACGTTTCAGCCACGCGATGGAAATTAAGCCGTGTTTCGCGTGTGTTAAACGAAGAAGTTTCGTCGCTCTTTGCATATACTGCATATGATGAATAATGATAGAGCGTTCATGGTTATTTTATGCTGAATAATACACCAAGTGATCGTTCGCCACTTGTATCGCGTACTTTCGCCGAAACCCCTAATTTCGATGAATCTCAGACTTTCAATTTTGGGTCACGCCAGGTCCTTCATTTCTGCCGTATTAGCATAAGCAGAGAGCAATCGCTTAAATGGCAAAAGAGAGCGAAAGTAACGATTTAAACGATACGAGGAAGATATAGGTTTTTTTTGGCGCATCGGCGCATTTTTGGTGCTCTGCTGATTGCGAAGAACTTCAAGCACAACCCGATGGAATAGAATGAATTTCGCATGTGCATAAACGCGACTGTCATATCGATTTTGCGTCAGTTTCGTTTGCTTATTTCTATTAAGACATTTAAGAGTAGTTTTCACGAGTATCTTTTTAGAGTTTGCGCTTGATACGACAGTCTCACTTGTTGAACACCATGTGCTAGGAAACCCATATCCGGAACGTAAAATATTTCCCTTCCCTTCGTACATGTGAGCTCTTATCCCTTGCACACACACACACACGTATAAGTTACTTTATTTTTCAGCTTTCCTCAGTCTCTGCGCTATAGCACAGGAACAATAGACACTTTCGTTTGCCTTTTAGGGCGATACTGCGATCAGAAAAATTTCAACTTAAATCGGCTAATCCCGTCATAAATTTGGGATTTCTCGCGTGGAAAGGGATGAAAAACGCGAGAGAAGTTTCAGGAGGAAGATTGAAAAATATCGCGCATCGAGTCTCGAATGATGCAAAGTGTAATTTTTTGCTTTGATCGGAACCTGGTTCTACGATTTACTCGCCGTCTAGATCGATTTGCCGAGTAACCCTATACGCGTAGCAGCGGCATTTCGCGCGAATTGAATTTAATTATTCTTAGGCAGATTGGGTAGACGAAGGGTAGGCAGGCAGGTAAGAAGGTAGGCAGGTAGGTAGGCGGGCAAGCTGTACAAGAGCTCCACAGCCCAGTTGGATGATTAATCTTACTCCAGCATTGGCTCTCTTGAGTTGCTGCAAGGCGATGTCCACAACTGGGTCATTTGCGGAAGGCGCGTGGCGAAACTAAGTTAGTATATTAAATTAACGACCGGCTCCAATTAATTAGCCGCCTTAAAGGATAATCCGTCTTCTTAGCTCAGAGCCAGATGTCTTCGAGATAGAGGTTCGAAAATTTAATCGCTTTTACGCTTAAAGCATCCCTAAACGCTTTCCCAAAGTCCTCAATCTCAAGAAAAAGTGCTTGTAATCGCTCTCATAAATTGGTCGACGCGCAAATAATCTCATTTTGCCCCGGTGTCCCTTTAAAATTCATAAGAATATCAATTTGAATTCATACAAATCGTTTACCCGCGTGTATTTCCCATTTCCACGATTCATTTATGCGGTGTTACGATCTTTATTTATCATCTGGCCGACTGCCACTTTCCGGTGAAAGTGCAGGTCCTACGAATTCGGACCAGTAACCTTAGAATGTCTGGGACTCGAGGCGCTCTATCGGAACGTACATCGACTCCTCGCGAAAGCTTACGAATGGAGCTGAAATAAAACTTTCTATTTTTGAATACCAAAGCTTAAGAGAGCGGTGGAGAACTTTCCATCCTTCCTACGCTTTTTCTCTCGCGTCCCTTTCTTGCTTTGGATTTGTTCTTTTTCACCCCTTTACATCGCCACCGCCATTCCCCGTTTCCCTCCTCCTTTACCTATTTCCCTTACATTGAGCACTCTCTTGTAAGCGTCTTAGCGGGGCGTTTTACTTTACAGTGAACTTTCGATCCGATCAAGATTTCTCAAGTGCCGGAGGAAAAAAATGAGCCACTGTGTATCCCACCGCTAAACTGACTAGGCGAGGATGACCGTGAAAAGGGAGAGGATTTGCATCTCTTAAGAATACAAACCATTGTACATTTTCATTAGTCTCTCTAAAATCACGTGACTTGACTACATTACTCTGGACATGTGTATAACATACAAGTTTCACGATATTATGAGTTAGGCTTTTTTCTTCTCTTCTTTTTTTTTTTTTTTTTTTTTTTTCTTTTGGTATTCATTACATTTTTGTAGAAATACCATAGAGATATTTTATCGTTAAACCTTATACAAATGTATGATCATCAAAGTAATGCTGATACATGTAGATATGTATATCATTTGAAGGTAAGTCTAGCTGTTTGTTGAGCAGCTAGTCTTGCGTGCTATTTGTAAGCCCCAGCGCACACATATACGTCAAAGAGAAATTGCAACGCGAGGCGTAAACCACGTTAGCTACGCGCACGACATATCGAAAGCATGACTGACTTTACTCTGCTAAATAAAGCAGAAATTGAATAGTAAATATTAGGAAGTAGAGGAAACACCCTATAATTTTCATGCGAACTTCAATGAGGGAACATTTCGGAATCGTTTCCTATTCTTTTGCAGAGTCTTTTGCTTCCATCGCTTCTCTTGGTTCAAGTAGTTTTCTTATACTTTGAGAGACTCGAAGAACGAGCCTTATTATTATTATTTTCTTTTTTCTAGCTTAAATGCGTGTGCATGTCTGTATCCGCGTCTGTGGGTATGCGTGTGCGTGAGCATCAGCAGAAATGCACCTAGGTATTGCGCATTCGATAATGAGGAGCCAAGTTACAAGCAGGCAAACTTTGGAATGTACAATATTCCGTATTGCCGTGGAATGCCACTAATAAATCCCGCTGTATCAAAGTGCATTGACCACGCTGGATCAGTGAAATCGTTTCGTTAATTGCGTGGTAATCCAACGAATCGCCAAGCGTTTCTCTGCATCGGTGTAGCAATAGTTGCGTCGGAAAATTGCCTTTTAACGCTAGAAGAATTATCGACTGTGTCAGGCTTTTCATATATTTCTACGTGAGAATATATCCTTTAGCCCTGTAAGAACCACGGATATCGAATATACGCGTGCGTTTTCCCTTGATAAAAATTCCTTTAAGTTGAGATAAAAACAAGATTTGTACCTTTCTTTAAGAGAAGAGCAGAGATATTGGATATACCCCTTGGAAAGAATAGTTAAAAAGAACACAGAGCTGTGTCTAACTAATTAAAAAGTCCATTACGCTTTATAGACTCTCTTGGAAACTATTTTGATCATGCTGTAATTCTTAAATTCTAAAGATCTTTATATAAATCTAGCAGGGTAAACGGTGTGTACGGATAATGAATATTAATTAATAAAGGGATTTCGGTGTTAATTCGAGTGCTTATAACTTTAATATGCATTAAGATTACACGTATATAGTTGTGAAAATAACAAAAAAAAAAATTAAAAAAAAAACACTTTTTAAGAATAATCTTAATATTATGCAAAATAATCTGCGTAGAAGCTAACAAAACACGGTTGTGACTGTAATAAAATAAAATTATAGAGCTTCAGAGAATTTCAGATGATTCATCGTAGTTTTATCTTCCGGAAACCCTTTTACGCAAGAGGACTTAATGATGCTATTAAACGTGAAGTGAAATTAATGAATAACCTACTTAATGAAATACATATAATTTGTGAAAAGAAGAAAAAAAACCCCAGAGGAAAGAAGAACGTAATACGTGCAATTAAGAAAAATGAAAAAGAATACATGTATATATGGAGTACTCTTGTTTATTATAAAAATAAGCTTTAAAACAGCTATGCTTCGTTTAACAATTTGAGCAATTTGAAGGAGGGTGAAGAGATAAAAAGGAAGAGGCACGATAAGATATTGCTTGTTTTACTTCCTATATGAGTTTTACAATGAAAGAGAATGTATGAAAGGTATAAAAAAAAGAGAGAGAGAGAGAGAGAGAGAGAAAGAATTGAAAGATTACATTATTGGAAGTTCCAGACTCCAATTTAAAGGGAAGAATGGGGAGTTTAAAATTTTCAAGACATTTCCGGATAAAAGGAGGCACCTAGTGGAATCATGAAAAAGTTATAAAATTTTATAGTGCATAACAACTTGGAGAGATAGCATTTTAGAATCAGCGTGAGCTCTACAATTGTCATAGAGCATTTCGCGTAAACGTAACGCAGTTACGGAGGAGGAGGAGGAGGAGAAGGAAGACAAAGTTATATAGAGGTTCGTAGTAATTTGTGAGATTTGTCGCAGTTTTAGCATTCAGAAGGCATTTTGGCGTAGTCGCAAAGAGCGCTAAATTGAGGCGAATAATGGGGAAAGGCGGAACGGTTCTCGGAGCTGGCTGGCTGGTTATAAAGGAGGCTCTTCGAACAGCTTGTCTCTAGTGTGATATTACGTCGTCGTTGCACTGTATCCGCGTTTATAGTACCGAACTAAATAACTTGCTGCACCTGCGAACGGTTTTCTTTCACTTCGACCCACCATCCTCCACATTCTTCTTCAACGACAATATTGTATCTCCCGATGTTTTCCTTGATACGCGAAGAACTTTCCTCGTGCGCATATGTGAACCTCTACCTCTACATCTACATCCATGCAATTTTTCGTTTTTCCCTATTCTCTCTCTCTCTCTCTCTCTCTTTTTCCCCGTAGACTCTGGGAAAAAATTTTCTGTCCGTCGAGCGCTGTCACCATTAACTTGAAATATTGATTTATCATTAGCACCGGAGGCTAACTTTAATCGGTGCACTCTTAAGGATGCGCCAGAAAAATTGGTCGTACCGAGGTACAATAGGAAGAGGTAACAAGTCGATTCGAAGGTTCTCCAGTTTTATCTGGGGTCAGTCTACTGTACGTAAGATCACAAGGAAAGAGGGTACGCTAGCAAAAGCCGGCCTTTTCATTTCTACAATCCTAGACATATCCACGGATCAGCCGGTACGGCAGTGAGCTGACAGTATAATTTATTGTTCTTATCGTGTAACGATGAGTAATGAAGACATTTCGAGAAGAACTTCGAGTACAGATATAAATCAAGTTACATACATATAGCCGTAGAGCCTCCCTCTGCACTCTCCACCCCACAGTTCAAATATAAACTTTAATCTTATTCTCTTCTGTAGCAAAGATAAAATTCTTAATAAAATAGAACAGCCTCCCTTGATTTATTAGTGGCTCTCGCTATCTCGGTGCAACGTCTTTACAGTTTGCTTCAATTTTCAAATGAGTTTTCCTCAGAAATCATGAATATCGCACCCTCCCCTCGCATTCTACGAAGTATGTGTTAAATTAAAATGTATCAAGAGTCTTGATGTTGAAACTGAAATAATAAGATGAGAATCCCACCCCCCTCCCTTTCCTCTCTCTATATATACATATATAAATTTTTTTTAAATTATTATACCTGGTTTCTATTTAAACTGGTTATATGAGATTATATTCCGTGTATTCTACTGAACTAAAGATACTTTTTTTTTTAATTTTTAATTAAGCTTTATTTAGACGGGGAATTTTTCTCTTCTCTTGATTAATAAAGATTTAAGGTGAAGATTAGTATTTATATTTCAGGTCGAAAGAGAGAGCGAGTAATAAGTTTTCGCAGTAAATTTTAATTAATTTCAAAAAGCAAACATCTCGAAGATAGTATTGCAATTTTAGCGTGGAAAATACTGTATATAATGTAGTTAGCGAAGAACCACGATAATTTTGTATAATTTTATGAAAATAAAAGAGGAAATGGGGGGTCCGTTGCGCGTTATCTATACTCGCGCAAATGCTTGGTCAAAAATTGACTGCATCAGTATGTGTGTACGCGCGCACAATAGAATCTTCCGTAATAAAATAACGGGGAACTAAAAATAACTCGTAAACTTAATATTCTGACGTAGCGTATAGTTATGTAGAATGCAGAAACCTAGGTTGCGAACAGCTACGAAATTGAAATGGTAAATTTTCCTTGACGAACAGGCAGCGTTCAGGGTTTGACGTGTACGACAACGTGAGCCAGTACCATATTTCATTGTACGTATCGAGGCAGCAGCGCAAGTGCAGCATGTTGAATAATGGACAGATTTCAAAAAGGATCGTGTCGTACTCTGTATAAATCAAATAGCCCTGCGTATCCTATTATTTAACCCTATGATACACATACTTATCGATTGACTTCCTCCGAGGAAGCATCGAATGGCCGGACGTGAAAATGACTCTGATAGGAATTTTTGTAAAATCTTCTCTGTACCGCTGCTGATTTATAGAATCATTTTCAAAGCCTTTAATGATGCAGTATTTACGCGTAGTTACCGTGAACAGTCTTCGTAATACGATGTTAATTTAACAGGGAAATATTTAACATTGAAATCGGATTATAAGAATAACATATTACAGAATTATAAGCCTTGTTGGTATTGTAATTAAGCAAAGTTTGCTCAACGCAAAGCTTTTCTGACTGTAAAACTCGATGTTTCGTTAGAAATTCTAATTGTACATCGCGCGATAAATAGTTTTTAATGGATATTATTGCAGAAACAGAGCTATAAACTTTTCTGTCATTCGCTAATCTCCTAATAATGATTATGCGAGAGTGCATGGAAGAAAGTTTTCTGGAAGTCTACCTGCGCTCTGTGTATGTGTGTGTGTGTGTGTGTGTGTGTGTGTGCAGGGCTATAAAGGAACAGATTGTTAGAGTTGTGCAGCGATGCGATTACATAAATAGGCGTAAAAGAAGTTATGGAATAGTGCTGTAGCATTCTAGATAATTCAAACGTCGATTTCTTTCGTGCATATAGATATTTATTTCAACAGGATGTAGCCATCGGCTAACTTACCGTGAAGAAACATCGAAAAGAAGAAAATGTAAATCATTTTAGGCGATGCTGCTGGCCCACTTCCCGCAACGTTATATTGTAAATCCATTCCCAATGCTTTCACAGTCCATCGTTTTCGGTCCATTTCACATAGCATTTCCGTACGTGCAAAAGTCACGCTTATATCGCCGAAGACAAATCACTTCACCTTTTTACTTCTTCATTTTCGTCACTCGCTGCATCTTCTTGCATTCTCCCGCGATTCTTTTGCCGACGTTACGTCATCCTTCTTCGATGGAACAACTTTAACGAGTCAATTAAATCGCTGAGACTATTCTCAGCGATAGTCCTTTCACAAAATTAGTTTTGCTTTCCCTCCGCTGCGTGTACAAAATTTCACTTCGTTAAACAGACTTTTAAAGTAAAAGGAGAATCGGAGATTTTTGCATCAATATATGTATATGTGTTATTGTCATAATTCTACGATATTCCATACACATTCTTCGCGCGTGATCTCTGTTAAATTCGAGTGAATCGTTTTGAATCGAATAAAAAAGAATATCAAGTATTTTAGTATAAATTTGTTTGTTTTGTTTGCAACTTAAAAGTCAATTTCAATTGTCTCAACTACACGCGGAAATTTTTCAAGTGGGTATATTGGATTTAACGCGTGCGATTGGAAGTTCCTTTTTGCTTTTGCGAAAAATACTTTTCGCGCATGTTGAAAAATCGCTACTTCTCTTTCTTTGGAAAAGCTGAAACGTCACTGAGAAAAGATACGCGCACAATTCTGTGACAACTGATAATATCATGTGAATTGTAAATAATTGAATAAGAATATTGGTGCGAATGGAATTCACACTCTTTTGGTGTATTACAGAGAGACGTGGAAACGGATATACGCGTGCGCGCGCGCGCGCACACACGAATGCACGTATTACATAGGGCAGAAATTTGATTTTCTTGTTATGGAAAAGAGAAGGAAGGTCGTCGAATGCTCATGCAAGTGGTGTTGTTAATCGCCCCCATAGATTTCTCACATTTTCATTAAGTATCAATGTGGCTCTATCGGAATGCTTAATTGAGAGAGAGTGCAAATCGGTTTTGATGAAATTCATGCATTTCTACGTGGCTCTCGGTATTCGGCAAATCATATAATCGACAGAATTAATTTCAAATGCAAACAATACGGTAGCGGATATTGATTTCATTTGTCATTGGATTTCCGGCAGTTCGTTTGTATCGATTGCCACCGATTAGCCCCCGAACAACAATAAAAGTAAATTTATCGAATTTGGCAATGACGAAAGCAATTCTGAATTCACGCAAAACTTTAAATGGCTTGTTGATTTTATTTGGCTTAGTTCAAATCAATTTATTGCCAGTGTTTAACCGTGCTTTCCACTGAGGCATGGACTCAATTATAAATGATGGCGATACTTAAAGAGATCATTTTTACGGTGGATATATTGTGAGTCTCCTTTAATTGTTTCTCCCGTAGAATCCGTCGATCGAGACCGAGAGATTAGGCGCTAGACCAAATATAAAGCTAGAAAATATGACATCTCGCCAGACTCGCGAGAATGAAATTAAAGAGAAAAGAAAATTATGAAAGGAAACTTTAATACGGCACGAATATTACATTGCGCGCTCAACGATGTAAATTAACAATTTTCATTTCGGATTTACTGAAAATTATGCAGATGGCGCGTATGTAAATAAGCCGCTTCTTCTTTTCGCTTATTTAGCATACATTTATTAGGGGAGGCTATGGCAGTTTTATATTTCCGTCTACTACAATTTAACGAGATCCACGCAATCAGACAATAGTTTAAATCGAGAGCTTATTTGGATCTGGAGATAATGCACGCTGATAGCAACAAAATTGAATTTAACAGGCTATTAGTATGATTACAGAAGGGTAAGGGGGAAGTATCGCGTATCAGGTCGATTATTTATTTATCGCAAGGAAATTCAGTCGATTGATCCTGAGGGCTATACAAATCGCATTTGGACGAACGTGAACTGTTCGATTGTCCTCGTTCGTGTCAGATCCAGGAACACTCGAAATATCCACCAAGTTGCTTAGCGATCTCCTTAGGATGCTCGCAACTAGACCGCGAAATTTCATGATCACGCGACACAGTGAAAAGTGCGGTTGTTTCTCTTGATTTCGAAGTTACTTGATTTGACACACGCGCGCGCGCGCGCGCGCAAGTCTTTCGTGACGATTATGTCAATCTCTCCTAATTCTAATATCGGTCGATATTAAAGGGAAGCGGAAAGTGAGATATTCCTTGAATTTGTACAAATTTCCTATTTCTGTTACAGCCAATCACCGTAATTCCAATGATATTTTCAGAGTTTATTCGGCCAAAGATAAATTCGAAGATCCAGCACTTGGATAAAATTAGGAAAATTATTATGCAACGTATCTTCACCTACACAGGAACAACGTATACGTGTAAAAAAGTTATTGCATGGAAGTATTCTATATCAATAATTTCCAAAATGTGTTAAAGCCACTACCTTCTCCAATGTTCTGACATAAATGACTTATACTCCTCTCGTGAACAGCAACGTAAATAATGGCGATACTTCGATAAAAGTATAGAAATAAAATTCCACCAAAGAAATTTGTCCACAAGCGTGGTCGAAAGTTCTTACTGCTAAACGAGCACGTAGCACATGCGAAGTCTGGAACTTCACCGGAAGTCAGAATCGTGTTCACGAAACCCTGAAAAGTTCCTGACATTAGGTTTAACGAAACGTGCGGTGAGTTCGATAATCCGCCATTGAAATTCTCGCAAAATCTCACCAGAACACCATATTAATCATATTTGTGAAATAAACAATGGCCTTACTGGCCCTTGCGGCCTTAATTCACAATTTCATTATTTTTGATACTATTAACTTTGCGTCATTCCATTATAGCAGGCCATACTGTTTGTCAACCTGTAAAATTAATTATTTAAGGGACCATTATATGTTTGATATATACGCGCGTACACGCATACAACGTTCGCACTCACGGGTGATGCGTGAGTGCGCGCGCGCATCCGCATCCGCACACCCACGCATCACACTGTCGTACTATCGCACACACACGCACACACACACAGCATACACACACGCATACACGCACGCGAAAGCACAAGCACTACAAATTCAAACACTGTGGTGTGCTTTATTTGCTATTCTTCTTTATAATCCGCTACTTCGTCACACTGCTCTCTAGCAAGCCCATTTGTTTTTAGCTTCCTTCGGTAATTGAAGTTCGATCAAGCGGGAAGCTCTCGCAGAGACGAGGAGCCCGAAATCTCGACTCGCTGAGAAAATCGCAGTTCTAACGCCCGAGATAAAAAGATGAAGCAACATTAAGGCAGCGGTCCGTCGATGGAAGAAACAGTTTTAAAGTCTTGTTTTAAACTTCATCCCGACTTCTGACACTAATATCCCCGGACAGCTTGCCGAGTCCAAGCGGAACTTTAAACCGTATACACTTGCTAAACAAGTTCGGCAAAACACAGTTGTGACTATTAGAATTTCGTCGCATAATTAATTATATCAATCACATCCGCTTACTCCCATAAAACACATTTAAACTCGTGGCGTTGCTCTATGGCAACTGCGAAGTTTCCACGGATGTTGCCGAAACGGGAGGAGGTTGAAACTTGGTCTGTCTATCCAAAGGATTCGGGCAAGAATGAATAGCCAGCAGGAAACCAAGGCTATTTCATAGTTTGATTTGTAATTAAGTCTCTCGAGTATTTGTCTCGTCCTGACAAATCAAATTCCAACTCGGGGAGCTCCGCTCGAGTACTCGTTCGAATAAAGTTTCAAGGAGAATTGTTCGTAAGAGGAAGACAAAACTGGCCGAGAGTAACAAGGTGTGCGCGGATTTACTTGATACACTGCGGTGTTTTCGCTGTTGACAGCGAGTGAGCCGGTTTCCACGTGGTGGTGGACACTGCTCCGGAGACCAGTTTGCTTCAGCTTTCGTAGAAACGGCAACTTGAACTGGATCACGTAAGAGGCCGGGAAGTCTGATGCGGTTGGTGTCCCCGCCACTTCCGGCGTCTTAAATCCCATTCATTCATCATTCGACACCCACGCACACCGAGAATTTGCAGTTTTCGAACACTGCACACGCACTCGTAATAGAGAATTTTTCAGGGTGGCGCTGCGTGAATACTCGTAGCGAGCTACGGTGACTCTCTTTGGAGGGTTCAAGGGTAGGGGGTTGATAAAAGTGTTAGAGAGAGATAGAGAGAGAGAAGGAGAGAAAGAGAGAAAGGGAGGGAGAGAGGGAGAGAGGGTAGGTGAAGAAGGATGGAGGGAAAAAGAGAGAGAGAGAGAGAGAGAGAGCGAGAGAGAGAGAGGGGGAGGAGAGAAAGAGAGATACAAAAAGAAAGAGAGAAAGAGAGAGACAGGGGCAGAGGGAGACAGGTGCGTAAAGAGACCGATGGGCGAAATGCTGCCGTGCTGGAGACCGCGATCCGACTGCGCCAGCGCTTAGCTAGATATCAGCCCCCGACCACCGTCGTCAACTCTTACCACCCCCACCTCCACCTTCATCCCCTTTTCCCCCTTCCGTTCTTCCGTTCAGCCGCTGCCACCACTACTGACGCCACACCCCGACAAACTGCCTCGAACCTTCGGAACGATCAAAACTACGTTTGTACTTCCGCCCCATTCTAACTGATAGGAAGATTCCTTCCAAATCTGCGGAGCTACCCTCTTATTTGATCAGTTGAAACCAGCCCCCGATTTCTATTGAGCAAATTTGTCTAAGACAAATTTTCCTAGGTGTCGAATAGAAGAACTTGCTTGACTAACTTTACAACTTGTTGAAAATTTATCATTCGGTATCTGCTCGGATCATTGGAATTATCCTGGGGTCTTCGCAATTAGCAGCCTGCGAGGATCGGACACGTGGGAAAGAGAAACATTGCTCGAGTCGTGGTTGACAAAAAATCATCGGCTATCGTCGCTCGTTGGTGCAACGTTAATGTTAATTTTAACAGCGTTTCCTCCCTCTTCCGGAAAAAAAAGGGAAAATCAAGTTACTCGAAACTCGTGCTTAGCGAGTGAGAATGTACTTTTGGTTGCCTATTAATTTTAAGTGGCGAATGCGTTTCTAGCTTTTAGACACATTTAGGTCAGCGAAATGTTTGGAAAGTAGTTTTATAAAACGTGTGTACACACATATATGTATGTAAATTGAAAATTGGCTCCGAGGGATGGGGGAGGAGGAAGTAGAAATCAGTGGCGTTACGTTGTAAAGCAAAAGCCGATAAAGTTTAGTTCCGACTATTCGAAATGGGAGTAGATACCAGCTGGCAAGCGACGTCGGCGCGAGTGCTGTGTGGCGAATGCTCTACGTGCACACGTACAGTCGACCAGCCGCACAGTTTGCGCAGTCAGGTTACATACGGAGAGTACAAGCTCCCACGGCTGACTTATCAAGCGCCATTACCACTTACGAAACGTAATCTTGCAAGTTAAAGTGGCCAGCGGAGTTCTAAAAATTCAAACTTTGGCACACGCGGACACGCGCGCTCACGGATGCAACGACAAACATACACACGCGTGAATTTGATGATCCGATTATAAGCTCCGGATATGCGGGGGGGGGGGGGGGCATGACACGTGCAATGACATTCGCACTTGCACTCGCGCGCGCACTCGCGATGCACTTGCAATTTCAAGTTTGCATACGCCCACCTCATCTTTGCGCCACCTGTTTACACGTTTGGCTGGCGTGTGTGTGTGCGCGCTAATACGCGAATATTTAGAACTCTCGTAGCCACGCTCCGCTGTTACATTTCCTTCTGCTTCGAGAGGTTATTCGGGTTGCTCCGTAGGATGACGGAGTCTGCGTCGGAGTGTCGAGGGACGGGTTTTCCTTAGTCAGGATTTTCATAATTAGAAAAAAATGGAAAGCTTCGAGTTCGATTCTCTGGTATATTTCAGTCGTTGACGCGAACGCATCGTCCCGCACTTTTATCGAAGGCAAGGGGCAAAAAATGGTTTCCTCCGTGTGGAAATATATTCGGTCAAGAATGCATTCCAAGTAAGGAACGAGGAATATGAATTTATCGGGGTAGTGTATCAATCATCGACGCTTTAAAGGGTCGCCGAGCTCCTTTCGATCTTACTTCAGGGTCTTCCACATAAGTCGCAAACTCGTAAATACGATGACGAGAGGGTGGAGAGTCTTTGGAGCGCGCGAAAGAAATTTTCGTCGTATCTTGCAATTTTCATGGAGTCGCAAATGGTTATGTACGAGCTGGCGAGGGAGCGTGAAGGGCCTCTTGTAAAGAATCTTCGCAAACCTCGCGCGATTCACAAGTATTTCTCAAGGCAGTCGTGCCGAACGTACACGCGCCCCCGAGAGTGCATCTTGAGCGCGTCGCGGAGGTCCTTAAAAAGAATTAGAAAATTAGGCGGAGGAAAGGTCGGTACCGCCAAATGATTCCACTCGACTCATCGCTATCTCCGGATGATCCACTCCGCGCGATAACGATCGCTTATCCAACATTGAAACTCGTAACGTTTGGATAATCTATTTGTAGGATAACCCAGTTTCCCCCGATTATTTCGAGGCAATCGATACGTCAAACTACAGTTGAGCCAAGAAAGCAAATCTCATTGTTGGTGTAACGCGCATTGCTTGCGTGTGTAACGTTAATTAAGAGCAATAGAAGCAAGACCACAATAGCAGAAGATAACTTTACACGAGAGGGCTGGGGGGGGGGGGATGTAATGCTTGAGCCACAGTTGGCTACAGTTGGCTACGGTAGAATTGGGCAAGCAGTCTTCGCCAGCTAACTGCTCTTAGTTTACGCGGGCATTCCTCTCACGACAGCCAATCCGGCAAGGATCAAGATCCCAGAAGCCTGTTAATGCCTAAAGCTAAAGGGATACTGATCGTTAATCGCACTCTCCTGCCAGCCTCCTCTACACTATCGATAAGCCGTGACATATCGCGCTATTATCGGATATGCAGATTACGTTTCACTGCTTTTTACGCGATTTTGCATAGAATAATAAAAACTCGGCAATTATAAATATTGCTCGATACCGCGCGTTTAAGGATAGAGGGAGGAATTATTTGAATAGTTAATCGAGAGAGAGAGAGAGAGAGAGAGGGAGAGTCGGTTAATACTAGTATCTCTAGAGCTCATGTCGGTGTGTAGGATAAAGGTAGACCGAAAGATACATGGGATTGCAATTTCTGAAGAGATCAGCCCGCAGTATCGGAGCGGAACCGCGCTTTAGCGTTAAAAGGAATCGAGATGAGATAGATGCGCAGCTAGTTGCGTTTCCAGCGCTATCCGTTTCATCGGCTTTGCCCCGAAACGATGCAAAAGTATCACTCACGCGAGCCTCATTAGCATTTAGAGTGGCGAAGGATTTATTCTCCGACTGCGACTGTGCTGGATCACGACACGGTATGCATAGGATTATCTTCGAGAACTTGGACAATAGTGACCTGATCCATTTACAATGCCAGCTAGCAACAACCCTCAATCTCTAACCCTTTCACACGCTTTCTTCGCCGCCGCTCTGGATTTTATCCGTATTCCTTATACTCTTTTCTCAAACGCTGCTTCGGATATACCGTAATGTTATTACTATTATTATTATGGTTTCACGCAATGTTCTGCTTGGAACGTCTTGAAACAGTATGCATTTGCATAACAAGAGCCTCTCTCTCACTCTCTCTCTCTCTCTCTTTTTGACCGGAAGGTTAATTTCTATGCGTGTTTTATAAAACTGTGCTTCATGCCCGGCTGCAGTCAGGTATTTTTCCACGTGAAAAATATTCTTTTCTCTAAAAGATGTACCTTGTGATAAATGCTTGGCTTTAGTTCATTCCTTACTTATAACAGATTTTCTCATTTTTAACAGTAAGCGTGTGCGTGTGTACATGTTACACCGATAGTAAATGTGATACTTATTGTCCTAATTTTTCTAAATACTTTTATTGCCTGATAAATTATCCGGAAAAACTTGCTAACATTATGTCAGCATTATCAGATCTGAGAGGAAGAGGAAAGGAGAGAGAGAGAGAGAAAAAGAAAAAGAGAAAAAAATAGTAACAAATGTAGTCATAAAACTAGAATAACTGTGAGACTTATGAACAAGAAAGGTTTAGTGGATCGTAAAATTTTGATGGTGAAACTTTTTAGTCTTTGCAAACGTATCAACACACATTTTCATTCAACCGAGATGGAGCTTTCCGCTTGCCTCAGATGGAACAGATTGATCAAGAAAAATCGTACACCATCGAGCCATCGTTTTGATAAGCCAATGTCAAAATAAATATCAAGCGTGTCCTCGTTGAATCCTGCGGCCGATTAAACGCAGAGAGAAAGAGAGAGAGAGTCAACTCGCAGAGAGAAGAAGAAAATGCTAAAAACTGGCATCTTCCAATTCAGGAGAATTTCGATCATTGTCACGCGACAACTCAATCGGTAAAAGGATTGTGTTATATCGAAGAAGAACTTTTCGACGACTAACCAAAAGTTTTCCTTTTCAATAAGTTTGTGTCTCGCATTCTTTAGAATTTCACCATTCTTTCGATGCACCACCTCTCGACGTATCTCAATGCACCTAATCGCTCGCGAGTAATTTCAATTAAAATTTCGACGTTTCCCCTCCTCTCTGCGATTCTCAACCTGGAATTTTTCTGGAGCAATTACAGCGGAGAGTTTTATTCGGGCCTGGGGGCAACATTGGAGTAATGTTACGTGTCAGACAATGGTTGTGCAATGAGGTATTCTCGCAAACTTCCGTTTCCTTCGCGTCCTTGCAGACTGCGTTAGATCGCAGCATTAGCTTGTCGTCAAAGTTCCAGCATGTAAACCCAGGTGCTATGTATTTGTGGTACACGCTGGTTGTGCACGGCCGATTATATCACGGTCCGTAGAAATCCAAGCATTCTTGGTGAACGCCATATGTTGCTGGGTAAAAGGGATGGAAAATGGTGGGGGAAATGCAAGAGTAGGTGGCTAGAAGTTACAGCTCTCAAAACAGATTGTCGTAGTAGTCGTAGTAGTAGTCGTAGTCGTAGTCGTAGTCGTAGTCGTTGTACGTACTTGAGCCACGTACGAATGTGCCAAGTTCGAGAAGGGATGGAAAACTCTCTCTTCGGCAACTCCTTCATCCCCAGAGGTCCTCGCCAGCCATTTCTTGGCTTTGAGATGTCGCGACAAATCTGAAACTTCTCCAAGCGTAGGAATGCTACCGGATTCTGGACAACAGTTATCTTGAAGCGAGTTTCGCACGCGTATTTGAAATTGGGCACAAGTTAATAAACCGGAAGTTACACAGAACGACCGCGGAATATTCGATTTATGCGCTTTCTCTCTCTCTCTCTCTCTATTTCTTTTTCCAATTTTTCCTAGTTTAAACAACAGTGTTCAAAATAAGACACACGCTTCTTCGGGAAGAAAACTGTTTATCCGATTCACGCAAAAGTTCTGAAAATGGCGCTTCAATGATTTTTATAGTTCGATAGTTAATGGTTAATGGTTCGACTATTGGCGACAGGTTCGCGCGTCAATATGCAGTATCAAGAACACGATAATTATCAAAGAGAGGAATATTTTGTATAGGAGAAGCGACGGAACCAGAAATCATGGCTAAAATGTTGGGTAGCTTTGCATTTTCATTCTTGTTCTTGCTGAAAGTACTGCTGTTAGATTATTTGTTGAAGAAAGTGCTTTATACGAGCTACCCAAGCTGCCTCTTGTTAAAACAATTTTCTTGTGAGAAGTTTGTAATTTCGTTTCAACAAGAATTTTAGCTTGGCAGTCTCGTATTATTCTAGTTTGCTTGGTATTGCAATAAGTGGCTTAATTGAAAAGAAAAAATCTTGAGAAACGAAAACTTACCAAATAGATATTATCCGAAATGATATCAGCACACATGCAAACACTCGTTAATTGTAATCGCGTCAGTATGCATGAATATACGTAAAAAGAAAACTATCAAATTTATAGTTATAAGAAAAATATTACACGAAAGGAATAAAAAAGTTTTTATCTCTTTTTAAAGAGCAAGATATCAGTATTTATTCTAGAAACACGTAGGGAAACGTCAGAGAGTTATCATAAATTTATCATCACCAATCACGCGTTCAACGCCAAAGTAGCTGAAATATTTAATATAAATTGCAAAAATTGTATAGAAGAAGAGTCAAATTCACATTTTCGTTTAGTTAACTCGACGGTGAGCATCGCTCTTTCATCCTATACGTAATTTTTCCGAAAATTAAACTTAAGTGCATATCTATCTACTTTTTAAGGAAAGGGAGCGAAATGGTCAACATTAAAATAATTATTTTCGTATTAGCCATTGTCTACATCAATGTTTTATTTTGCGAGCCGGAGGTTGACATAAACTCTGATGAATTTGCTTCGAAATTGCGTTGTTTGGTAGCACAAGTGGCGCAGGTAAGCCAATTTAATTTATGTCAATCAGCTATAAAACTTACTACAACTCTTACTTAATAATTGGTTGGTTATTATTCCAGTACAAGCGTATACATAATGTAACGATAAAGCTGTCGGAGCATCCAGACATCAAGAAGAATTTTCAAGACTTTTGCGATAAAAATTTCAATCAATACTAAGAATGAGAGCTACGCAACTCTGTAATCTTTGGACCCACGAGTTTATCCGCTCTTTTCTACGATAAATAAAAAATTTCACAAAATGACTGATTTCTCGGCGTATGTAGAACTCGAGTGTATCCGAAGCGCGAGGGGAGACGGGAGGAAAGTCTTATTTCGAAAAGTCGAGTCTGCTAAATGTTCGATTTGAGTGACGCTTCCGCAGCAAAGCTATGGTAAATACGAGGATAGAAGAAAATTGCAAGCCGCAAATTACCGTAGTGGCTCGTGAGTCGAGAAATGTCAGGAGTTAACCTTACCTGGATTTCTATCTACAAATTTCCTCGAGTGGATAGACGCTCCCCGATCGGGTCGAAAAGTAATCGAAGGCTTAGAAAATTACTTCCGAGGGGAAGCGCTGGTGGGGTTCTGATAAGCTGGCACGTAGCCTCATAACTACTTCCTGATGTTCCAAATGCATCGCTAGTCAGGAAATTAAAGGGCGTACAGCCGCTCGCGAACGTATAGCACCACGGAGGAGCCGGAGGTAGGTGGAGGAAGAGGCTGCGAAAAAGGCCGCAGAAAACAAAGAAAAAGGAAGAAAATTTTCTCGTCGCATCGTATCGCATCGGCCTCCGAACGCTTTAACCGTGCGCGTAGGCCCTTCGACGCGAATTAGAAACTCGTGTTACTTCGAGAAACGCAAGGTGCTAGTGCGCGTCCTATCGTTGCGCAAACGTCGAATCCTGTTCGGAGGGTCGAGGGGAGAGAAAAGTGGAGAAACTGAATGTGTCGGGTCAGAATTTGAAAGAAAGGAGGGAGGAGGAGGAGGAGGAGGAGGAAGAGGAGAAAAATCGCGAAGAGAGTGAGCTACGGTAAGCTTGTCTCGAGCTGTCCTTTATTTTTCCGAGCTATTGTACAGCATTGATGCAATTTGAAAGACTCATAACTGACGTTCAAAAGAGCAGCAAACGTCCGTATGATACCGCTTGGCCAACGTCCAACGGCCGTCCGGTTAAACGAAGCGAATTATCCCTGCCTGGAGAAACGAGGTACTTGCCCTGTGTGTGCTGTCCGTACTCTCTCCCTTCCATTTCTAGGAAGCATCGTCTCTCCCTTAGAAATATACCTTGACAAAACTGATTCCGAAGGATCGTTTTGCAATTCGTTCCGATCACTCTCATCCCAGGCGTGCTGAATTTTCATCCCCGGACGAGTTTTAATTACACGCGCGTATCGTATGAAAAATTTTTGCGCGCCGTATTACAATATGCGCGCGCTACCATCGCCAAGCATTATACATCTCTGATACCTTTGCGTTTAATGCGAAAAGTGAAATTCAAGGGCCAATAAGGAAAGGCTCCTTCTCTCGAGTACCTTTGACCTCTGATGTCGTTCTTTTCATCTCACGGAGAAATTCCGTGTCGTTTTCCGGGAGCCGGAAGTCCCTGGAATTTCCGGTGGCAATAGCGGTTTCGCAAAAGAAACCGATAGAACCGTGCAAAGTGCCTTCCCGCCGAGGCTCCGCCGTCTCTCGCTATTATAGATAAAACTAGCTGCCGGTAAATTGTCGTCTCGATTGGTCTGTGCGCGCCTTTTGTATCCTTATTTATTTTCAGAGTTGTCTTCTCCCTTTCCTTCGGAATTAATCCGAAGCTGCTGAAAACTCTTTTCAAAATCCTATCGCTGTCAACCTCGCGCCTCTCGCTACCCGCTCCATCTGTCTATCTATGAAGATTGTAACATAGAAATTTTAAGTAAATTTTTTGTTGCGCGATTCGCGTGTTGATTCGCCTTCTCCTCCCCTCCCATCTCCCCCGCTCACTTCGATTTTCTCTCCCTCGGGAAGAATCGTCGTCAATAATAATCTGATTATAGGGCATAAAATGTGCTCTAACGAAACTCCGAGCAACCCCGTTAATTCCTCGTCGCGCGAGTGAAAAATTACAGGTTCTGGTTTCCCCCTTTTTTTTCTTTTTTTTTTTTTTTTTTTTTTCTATTTCTTTTTCCGAAAGCATTTATCAAGCCTACAGAGACCTGGAGAAACTGCAAGAGCTGCAGAACGTAATCTTGAGCAATCCAAAGAATACCGACGCGATTTCTTCGCTCCGTTTCTACCGTTCCGCCGCTCTCCTCTCCTCTCCTCGTCCTTCCAAACGTCGTTATCTTTTTAACCGTAGCGCACGGAATCTAATTCCTAATACCTAATGTTACCGTGATGAGCCATGCTAAAGCATCCTTACTCACTTGCGCTAGGTAAAAAATTCAGATGCCCAAGCTGGCGAAACTCGCTAAACTTCTCTACTAAAAAATACATT
This sequence comes from Sclerodermus sp. 'alternatusi', assembly GCA_037305995.1. NCBI lineage: Eukaryota > Metazoa > Arthropoda > Insecta > Hymenoptera > Bethylidae > Sclerodermus > Sclerodermus sp. 'alternatusi'. The sequence continues at coordinate 2,599,780 of CM074551.1, forward strand.
GAAACTTATGAAAAGATGAGCTTAAACTAGATTTTTTTTAATACGAATAATTTCGCGTACCACGCGCGCAACTTTTATCCCATATTTTGATGAAATTGGCATGATTTTTGAGGGACTTCATTTGGCTTAAGCTGATAAATTAGAGAGAGTTTTTATGCATTTAATGAAATTCTTAAACGGAATGCATTAACATTCAGAGTTTCGCGGAATTAGCATAAGGCAAATTGGAATTTTACTCAAATGATTCGAAAAAATTAGTGTAACTCACAAAATCACACAAATAAGTGTAAATTTTATGACAAGAGATCTTAACGGTACAGCGAGAAGTTTCGCGTGCAAACGGATTATTTAAAGTAAAAACGTGCAAGTATTTAAATTTATTAACCAACTCTCCCGCGCTCTTATCAGTAAACGAAAGAAGAATGGAGATGATTATTAAAAATTTTTCAATTAATCGTGGATTCAGCTCGGCGGACAAATATGAATTTTAATGGGACGAAAGAGGGTAGAAGTATTTGGTTTTCGCACCCAGTTAAATACGTTCAGCTTTATGCAGCCGGTATTATAACGTTACCAACATCTAGTTGCGCGACATCAGAAAATTAATCTTCTTAGCACGAAACTGGGCGCGTTTTAATTAAATAATTTTATTCCGTCAGCGCGCGCCGTGGAACGTACGCTGTGCCGGGAATTGAATGTACAACATAGGATTTAGTGGTGGTCGTAAATACTTTGAGCCTTCCTTAAGATAATTGCCCGAGTAGAAATACCCATAGTACTTTTCATTTAGACGGCGATAAATATCATTTTTAATTATCATTAGATTATATATATTGGATGCTCAACGGAGCTCTTCAACCTACAAGAATCTCACCCAGAGAATCAACGAGATTTTCTCTCGTAGAGAACTATCGCGAATCGCAAAAACAGCGCAGATGTCATTGTATCCTTCGAAGCTTTCGGAGAAACGCGTTCAAAAATGCGTTCCAAAAGCCACGGAGGAAGAGAAGAACCGCGCGCAAGCTTAAGTTGAGTTTTCCGCTGTTGCATCGAAAACTTTAGGATGGGTATTGTATAAAAATGTCAAGGTGTTTACGAGGAAGATCGTTACCGGAAATATAATAGCATGGCGTGCGGTATGGGATGGGATGGGGAGTGAACGCGAAGCGTAAAATAAGTTCCAACTAAATTTCACCACAGGGGAGTACAGGAACTTGCGAGAACTGACGACAAGCTCGTGGATCCAGTGGGATATCATGCTAATTTGGTCTCGCGAGGTGTTTTAGTCTCTCGCAGTCTGGACTGATCGTTGATCGGGATCGACGATGCTTGCTCGCGTTATTAATAATGCGACGCCGCGCGCGAGGTATTATCCAAGTGTCGAAAAGTTCGTTAAACATTAGTGGTAACCTTCGTCGTTAGCCACACGGAATACGAACATGCAAAGATTCGATAATGATAAGTGGAGTTGTTACTGGTAAAGTCGCCATTAGTTGCTTGTTTGCGTTTGCCCGGCGATTATCAGCCAAGAAATTCATTACATATTCATTTGCATGCGACAGAACTACAGGGCGTAACAATGACACGTGCCATAAATTTGAGGGTTGCGCAGAGACGGCGGCTTTAAGATGAATTTTCACTCACCCCCGTGTTTTCCGATTGTCAAGATATCGAGAAAAGCTACCGTCAGCTGGACGTGGACGATCGGTCGGAGCAGCTGCTCGAGAAGAGACAACGCCATTCTGTGTCTCACTTGCGCCGCCGACAGTGCCGCCTACCACCATATTGTTTATAAAAATAATCTATCGAGATACGCGATACACCTATGCCACGGATATAAATATTAACAATCGTTTCGTGTGTCGTAACCCGCGCAAAGTGCTAAATATTTCAGACCATTAAAGAACTCAAAGTGCACGCGTGCGAGGTTTTGATAATGATAGCGCGTGCAAGTGGCAGCGTAGCAACGCTTGCAATAGCGTTATTAGTCGATTACCAAGTGGCTATTATATTTATTATACTCCATAAATGTTACGACCCTACTCGAATACCGTAAGGGTAAGGCGAGAAACGGTGGTGGTATCCACACTGCCACGGTAAGCCACCAGACATGAGTCTGGAATAGCAATTTTTCCCATTGAACACGGAGGTTAAATGCTGATGCTATAACTGTTATTACGCTTTCTCTGTAAAAAAAAAAAAAAGAAGAGTAATAGAAATTACAGAATTGGTAGATGGTATCTCTCTCTCTCTCTCTCCCTCCCTCCCTCGAACATTCTCGTATCGATCATTCTCCGATATTAATGTATGGGATAATTTTGGGTGTAATCATTCGCAGGTTCTTAGAGTTTTCGTCGCTCGTCATCAGGTAAATCAGGCGACGGTCGTAAAGACGTCGTCGTCGTCATCGCGTGGTCATTTCTCGATTAGCGTTTAGTCTTATCTCCAGGAACGTTCCTGTCACCCCTTTCTCTTTCGCGAAATATGACCTGGGTACCGACGACAGGTCGATTTATAGAAAGAATGTCCGATTTTCGAGGAGCATCGACGTCGAGCTCTATCACCCATATCGCGATCTGACGTATTTTTCCTGTCGGTAACTAAACGCCAAGTTGCAACTGTGTTGGTACTTGTCAAACCATGGTCCATAATATGTTACTATTCCGAACCGATTCGTATATCGCCCTACTCTCGAACTCTCGGGAAGAGATCAGTAACATCTCTTCCAACTTTATGGAGAGCTTAAGAATTCTCGAAAGCTTCCACGTCCAAAGTATCGCTTGATACTTTGATACGTATAGCGATATGAGCTATACCACTGGCGACGGTGCGCGGGTCAACTCGAAGGAAGTACTCCGAGCATATGGAAATTTTATATATTTTCCTCCATGCAAGTGAGAGGGGGAGAGAGATTAAGTTTCAGCGTCGATTGGATTCCTTCCAAGTACAATTATTTATCAAAGAGATTAAGCACCCCCTCCCCTCCGCCCGTTGGTTGTTAAAAGGAAAAGTAACGATATAAATCGCTAGTCAGTAGTAGCCTAGTGGGTCGTCGTGAATTTCTACCACTCCGTTAAAACGTCGGTTTCCGAACGATCCTCAAAACGGGAATTTATAGTTGCCCATAAAACCCACTCGTTTGTCTTTCATTTTTGTGCAAAGTGCTCCGCCAGCTGGTTGGAAAAATGGCTGATAACCGCCTAGGGGCCAATAGTCGTACAGCCTGCAGTTACGTCCAACGAACTAATTAATTTTTCTCGACTCTACCAAAACGCTTTCGCACAGAAACTTGTATTGTTACTGTTAAACTCGCATTTAACCCTCTCTCCCTTCATATTGCAAATGCGACGGAAGCTTTCTCACGTACGCGCAAATTTAGCGTCGCGAAGATGCTCTCGTCTCCTCTTTGCGTTACACGTGGTCTTTTTTCTTTTTTTCCTCCTCGATTTTTCTCGATTAAGTTATAACGAGTGATTAATCGTTGATCCATTGTTTTCGGAATAAATCAATTTGTCGTAGAAGCTAGAATCCGCGTAATTGGCGAGAGAGGTAGGTTGCCTATATAATGCATTGTGTATTTGCGGTTTATCAGTCCCGATAATCGAGCGCTGCATTCGCGAGGCACACACATGCACACTGCTCGAGTATTGCATAAGGTGGGTGCATTATGGATCGTACCCTTAATTATTCAGCGTAGGCAGGTAATTAATTTCCACCTTACCGTGTGTTACATTAGATCAGATATACCATCCACGAGTCCTCCCGAGCGTCGTCGAGAGGACACACACACACACACACACACAGTTCCAGGACGGACACGAACCGAATTCGAGTGGTTTTTCCTGATTTTAAGCCGATTTAAGCATCGGGAATATACGTACGCTTCTTAGAGGTTTAATGGTGTAACTTCCCCATAGTCAAGTTTTCGATTGACCTCAGTCGAGTGTTGCTTGCTCGGTTGAATCTCTAATGAACCAATAATTTCACTAATGACGCTTGATCACTCGCTGTTTGCCGTACACCTGCCGCCATCGATTACACTCGATAATTAGGAAATCGATTGTACCTACGAGCGTGTGTACAACGCGCGCGCGCGCGCGTGTGCGCGTTAAAATAGAATTTGTACAATTATTATTTTCTTTTTTATTCGTCGATGACACGCGCACACTCTCGGTATTGCGCGTGCAATATATTTCTTGTAAACTCTTGTAAATGGTTTTGCACATTTTGATGAATGTGCGCTCGCAGTTTATCTCCCAAGCGGATGAACTTGCATCGTACATTGATGAATCGTCAAGTTCTACATCGAGGAGGAACATCGGGTCATTTTTAAGCGCGATGTAAAGATTTCGCGCTACCGTGTCTGATACTCGGTAATTAGCGACGGCATTATTAGCCGAATTACGCATCAATCTGAAATTTTAACTAAAATCTCACTTATTAAAGCTGAAAGTATATACTATAGCTTCTCTCCCGTAAATTCGATTTGGAATCTTCAAAGTAACTACTTAAAAAAATGTGAGTCAGTTCCTGTTTAAGTTTGGATTTAAAAATCAATTCCAGCAGTCTTTGAACAGTTCGCCCATATCAAGCCTTCAAACGCAAACATGAAATTTCCGATATATCGGATAGCTCGGAACTGCAAAATTATGTGGTACGTCGATGAATGTAGAGCCAGCTTTCGACGTGAATGCAAGTTTTCGAGCAGTTAGACAGCAGCGTTGTCCGTGAAAGCGATTGGCTTACTAATTTTTGCACGCGAATCTTACCACGAGCTGCAGCTTTGCCTCGAAAGGTCCCTGAATATCGATTGTTGCAAATATGAACAATGCACGCGGCGTGGAATATCTGGGAATTTCGAAATATTCTCCCATATTACGCGGTTCTTTAAAATCAGGAAGATTTCAAAGGAATCCGAGTATGACGGAATGACGAGCCACGTCCTATTTAGATACATTGTGCATCAATTGTTAAATTGCTCGTTATGAACGGTGATCAAAGGATTCTTCTAATTTAGCGTACCTAGCTTTTTACCCTCATTTATCGATTATCCCGTTTTCAAAGTTCACTTGGAAGTTTTAATGAAGCGTGCTCCAGATTTGTAGAACTCAGAACTATTGCGGAGAACAATTTTATTTAATAATGGAGACCCTCGCACAAGAATGTGCGAGGCTACTGCAACTTGAAAGAGAGAGAGAGAGAGAGAGAATAAAAAGAGATTATTATTCAACCATATATCCAATATTAGAATATAATTAAATCAAGTTGCAGAAATTTCCTAAATATTTCAAGACAGGTAGGGCGGGAGAATGATGTTAAGTACATTTGGATACTCGTTAATTTAATTACTATGATTATCAACAACGTTTCTTATTACCGCTTATCCCGGTGCAGGATGATCAAAGCTATCCCACCAGTAATTAGTTTTCCCTCGTTTTCTGGGTCGAGCTATCCTCAACGTTCCCATTTTCACGGGCCACCTGTGAATTTTAACGATGGCTCGACCAAAACCCTTTCTTTCACTATTTCGAATAGACCACCGAAAGCTCTAGTAGGACGCGGATGGTTTGTATTCGCGGAGAGATTCGTCAGGTGAAGGGAAAGAGGCGACGAGAGGCGAGAATATCAGCTCGACCTCTCCTATTTGCATTCTCATTTATTATGCATAAATGCCGAAGCTTAATGTTCCGCTTATTTATGTGCTTCCCCGTCGAATATAATTATAGCTTTACAACGCGGCGTTTTTCACAAGATTTCGTCGGATGAGCAACAGCACCCTGGAAAATAAATGAAAATTCATCGTGTGTGTGTGTGTGTATGATATGGTATCCGCGAGAATCGCGTCCCAACGACAAACAGAAGGGGTAACAGGTTAATTATTTAGCATGCGATCGAACAGGAGAACTTTTCAATGATCCCAGGAAAATAAATGATCCGGTTGAAGTATCCACTGGAGGAAAAATTGATTTGTTTCGATACTCGCGTTTATATCAGGACCAGATGGAGGAGACGGGAGGAGGAGGAGAGGCGGGTGAAGTGGGTAAAATGGGCGAGGAGATGGGTGAGGTGATCCCTGTTGGGTTTCTACTGGGCTACGAGACAAATCACGCGGGCGTGATTTATTCCGAGTGGTCCAATCGAGCGCCATGCGAGATCGCAGCTCGGTAAATTAAGCTGGAGCACGCAGAGGTTGCAGCTCGAAAATGGGTGACAGTCGATTTGCTCGGCCACCCACGGCCACGTGAAGACCAAGCCGCGAACCATGGGGTTCTCATAAATTTCAAGTACGGATACTCGCGCACTTTTTGCACTCCCGCCGCTCTATTTGCGGCCATCGACTACCTCTCGGCTATTATTATTTAGCCGGTCGCACGGCAGCTTGCTTCTCTCTCTGCTTCTCGCGAAGCATAAACGTCGCGCGTATCTTCGCGTAATTACCATCGAAGGATCTCTATCGTGCGAGGATCTCCTCCCCCCCCCCCCGCGACCAGGAAGATCGGAGGAACGGGGCGGGAGGAGAAGAATGGCGGAGATACCGTACCGCTTTTCAATTTCTGGCATTATCGATTTTTATCTCTCGCTAAAGGCCAAAAGTGGCTTTCGCCAAATATATAAAACTATACGTTCCTGGTAGTATCCGGTTTAAAGTCGGAAGCGTTCGGGTGATTCAGTAAACAAAGTCCGCGATAAGAGCTTCTGTTCCATTTTGAAATTTCAGCAGATTTTCCCGATCCTCGATAAGAAGTTAGTGTAACGCGCGCGGCGACGTCTTCTAGGTAAATTCAAGTTTTCACAGCGTCGGAAAAAGTATTTCTCCTGCGAGCAGATATGTATTTTTGCAGCGACCTCACTTCTCCCAGATTGGGCAGCTTTTTTACGAGCTCGCAGTTTGCGCTTGCCCGTGTGTATACGCTTTTCAGAAGTTGCTGCGCATTTGCCTGGCAGTTACCGAGCAGTTATACCAACGTGAAATTTTACTCGACATGCATCTCGCGCGATTCTAACTCGGCCTTTGCATTCTACGCACTTTTACTGCGACTGCGACTGCATTTCACGAGCTTGGATCCCTAAATGCGAAAGCTCGCCCGCGCACAGTTTTCATTGTATTTGGATTATTCCCCATTTTCTCTAAGAAAGGTCCCGTCGAAACGTCAAAAAATAGTTTACACCCGATACTCTTGCTTTAACCGCGTGCAAGTAAGTGATTAGAGAGACGGTTGCAGTAGGATGCAGGTTGAAACTTTGTTTGCTGGATGCATTTTTCCTCTTCCTGTACAGTAGAGTTCAGGATCGGAGAAGAAAGCAGCCTCGAAGAAAATCTCTCCTAAAGATTAAAGGAGTTTGGCCAACGGACTCTTGAACCTGGAGATACCTTTGCGTAGCTGCTATCGAACGCCAGTAGTATATATCAATGCATGATGCGCCCTGTATTCGTGGAGCAGCAGCAATGGATAGCAATGGTATTTGAGTAGTCTCGACGATATTAATGCCATTCTTTGTACAGTATCTTAAATATTTCGATACATCGTGCATTACACGCGTGTACAGCCAGTGACGGATCTAGAGTCCACGTTGTGTAGTTAAAAACCCTGACGAGGAGAATTCGATGGACTCGGGCGAGAGGAGACCATCGAACGTTGCTTTTGGCGCGACTTACGCGCGTAAACGATGGATCTCTGATAGTCTCCCTTCCCACTCCGATTATTTGTACATAATTTTGTACGGCGAGCATTGAAAGCTTGAAGGATTGAAAAATTCCAAGAGCCATCCTCGCTCGTGCAAGTTATTCCCTCGCGAGAGAACGCCGTATAAAATGAGATTCTTAAGGGGGAAAACTTGAGCTCGCACGTCCGAAAAGTGCAAGTTTCGGCGGTATTCACTCCGTTTATCCATGCAAATGAAAGTTCGCGCAGTTACGGATCAGTTAAACCTTGGCGAATATCAAATCGAACTAATGTAATCAAATCGAATCGAATCGAATCGAATCGAATCTGAATCAAATCGAATCGAATATAACTTTATTAATCCCATTATCCGCGGCAAATAATTTTATCTTCGTCGAATGATTCGCATCTAATACATCCAAAGTGAGCTATTTTCAAATTCCATGATCCAGTGCGTAAATGTTTTTTTCTCTTAATTTAATCATATCGATTTTAATGCACGCTGCACATAATGGGCGATTGGAATTGCACGAGAAAATATTAAACGGCGGATAGTCCGGTTTTACGGACGAATATAATTTACAGTAAAGTTTTCATTTTTCTTCTTATAAAACATTATACAGGACGATTTTTCATATATCGAAGTGAACGTAGCCACTTTGAAGCAGATGGATTTCACGAGGTGCTTCAAGCTCATCGTTTTAAGGCGGCGCTTCTAAAAGACAGTGACGCGAGTATAGCGAAACTTTATGCGGCTGGCCTACATTTCCTTCCTTTATCCGGCAAAGAAACAGCTGTGCCGTAGTTCCGGCTACGCTTTCCATTTTGCCTTGCAAATTAAAGTTCCACCTAGACGTACTATGCTCAAACTTATCCAAAGATCTGTGCCCGCCTAATCTAATACAATCGAATAATTTCTATTAGTTCCTTCTTGAAAATTGTGCCGCTAATGCCGACGCCGACGCCGACGCCGATGCCGGCGCCTACGTTGATTCTACTACTGCTTAATTGTCCAAACGCAAGCCGAGCAATCGTATTGTTTTTGCACACAAGTGAGATTTCCAATAATAAAATAAAATTTAAATCCACTCGGTGAAACGGATATTCACCACAACAGTCAGGTGAAAACGATAGATTAAATCATTTCGCGTGTGCCCCGATAATAATTCGAGATGGAATATTAGCTCGTATCGCAAAAGTCTGTTATGGCGCTCTCGTCACCGTCGAGTCTCCTTATTCGAGGTATTCTTTCGGAATTGATCGATTTCACGATTTGTCTTGAACATCAAGAGCGCAAAGCGTCGCCAAGGAAGCTCGCGCGTATAGGATAGATTATATTTGTCCATTACCGGAAAATAGTGTGACATTGCTTCGGTCTTAGGCGCCATTTCATCATTGAAATGAAGGATCAAGGATAATGGTGTGAAAAAAGGCTATTACGAGGTTTTTATGGGCGTACATTATAGCATTATAGCTGCACTTTCATGTACCAACTTACATATATACATCGTTCGTTATTAATGTCGTTTATTACTGAATTGCGTCGTATTACTATTACGTCATTTGGCCTGCGAACAGCGTAGCTTCGGTCGTCGCTCGCGAGAAAATTGATGTTTCTCGCGATAGTCTCGGCGTGATATTTTCAAGTAGTGAAATTGGAGGGAGACATTTTTTCGATTTCTCTGTTTCCTTCGCCGAGACTTCCGGGGACGGACGACGGACGGACGGACGGACGGGAGAGAAGCGACGACGAAAGCGCGAAGCGATGATGCGCTTTTGTTGCTCGCTTGTAGTTTTATCGCCGAATTGGCATTGCGTTTGATTTCTTGAAAGGGGAAGAAATGGGCCGGTAGCGGCAGTAATGGGCGTTTATGAGATTCGTGGGGCGTGATTTTAAGGATTCGTAGGAGTTTTGCGCAGTTCCACATCTTTGCCAAGTGGAATGACGCAAGTAACAACGACGCTCGTTCTCGACAGAAGTGCCCGTGCAAGTTGAGCCATCGACGTTTACCGGCGCGTGATAACGAAATCCATTAACAAAATGGGAGAAACCGGCGTGCAACTCGGAAACGGAATACATAACACGCGCCCCCAGTGTACATGCGTCCCCATACATATGTATAGTCCTGATTCGCGCGATCGTATTCCACCAAAGCGCTCGCAGTAGCAATATCGAAAACAATACGATTTTACTACGAGCACTATAGCCCAGAATGCATGCATGACATCATGTCGAAATACCTTTCTGACTTTCTCCTGAATGGAAGAGAAAAAAGGGAAATACGGAAAAACGGTGGAAAAAAAAAGAAAAAGGAAAATACTTTTCTACTGCTTCACCACGCGATATGTCTTTGGATATGTAGAAAGCTTACGCAAAGATAAATTAATTTCGAAAGTATTGTTTTAATTTGAATCTCTCTCTCTCTCTCTCTCTCTCTCTCTCTCTCCCTCCCTCTGTCTGTCCGTCTGTCTGTAAATGCTCTCCCTCTCTATTTCTTCCTCTTTCGGAGTGCCTGATGAATTTTTAGGAAAATTATTTTTACGCTATCTTTCGTAGATACGATTTAACCGGTGACACGGTTTTGGATGTAAGTGCGAAATGGTGATTGAATGTCTTTGCACGTGTTTGCCGAAAAAACTGGTTCCATTTATATTGTGCGCTGGTGGGGAAATACGCGAGGCATTAAATGAAGTGGTGTTGCAAGAATTACGCATTGTATGGAATTCCTCAAGATACACAATGCGACGGACTTTTCAAATACACGCTCGCACACACGCGCGCGCACACGCACACACGTACACCAGATACTAAAAAATCTTTAATAAAAAAGAATATCCATAAAAATGTATGAAAGATTAGAAAATAGATAGATTTTCCAATAGTTTTCAGGCAGTTTCTCCGAGATAAAAAGCAAAAGAAATTCGTAATACCAAAAAGGGTTTGTTCAAGCTTCATTCAGCTGGATGCACATGGTCGATTCAATCTAATTCCATAAAAGCAGGGTGGTAGGTTCACCTGTCGAGACTCGGACTAGCCAATGTATTATTCTTGGCGCGGCATGCCGCGAAATTCAGCTCCAGCTGGCACATCATCCGATCCGCTAACTCTTCAAACCTATTCGCTCGAGCCTAAAATCTTCCCTATTCCTTGTGCTACCTTACCTAATAGTGATAACCACTGGTCAGTTTCTCTCGGAGAATCCAAGAGAGAGAGAGAGAGAGAGAGAGAGAAATGCTGACTGAACGAATAACACTAACCATCATCCGTGTACTCCAGGCCCGCTCATTCGTTTGCTACTCCCGCAAAGTATTCGTCGGAGACTAAAACCTTCTATAACCGAAACGAAACGGTTTGGCTAAGCCGAGGGTCGCTTTTCCACGAGCTTCTCTCGACTCTCACAATTCTTCGAGTTTAAGATTGAAATACGGCCAAGCAGATATCCTGGTAGCGAATGCCTCTCCGTATCTGCCAAAGCGCGCTTGCAAAAGCATCTCTGCCGCTATTCCACAGGTCTCGAAAATTATTCCCTTATTCGAAAAAATATTCTATCTATAATTTCAATGAATAATGCAATCAATGGAGATTTTTGGTTTTTCGTTGCTTTTCCGGCTTTCCGCTTTTTTCTCTCGACAATAATGAAATTACCATTTGCGTATAATATGCGCGATCAAAAGCGCGTGCTTCTCGCCCTACGAACAAACGCGCATCAATTTTATTATCGATCTTTGGAAAGAAAGTTACTCTCACACAAACGAACCGACAAACACACAACGCACCTGCACAATGATGTTGCACAGCCGAAAATGGCAATTGGACATATACAACTAGTAGCACTCCCGTATGGAATTGAGATAAAGGCACGGAATGGCAATCTAGAAATTGAATTCTGTGAATGTAGAGATACGCGATGCAATATGCAGTAAGAGAATCAGCGAGCAGCTTGATTATTAAAGTTGCAATCGGTAAAGCTAATCATGAAATAGGACTAAACAGGACTTTGATAGTGGGACCTCTGGAAACGCTAATTTTACGTTTACATAACTCGTTACAACTGTTTTTTTCCTAATTTGCGTATAATCTATTCAGAATTTGTAGACACTTATTCGCATAGCTCTCTCTCTCTCTCTCTCTCTCAGTGAGATCTTTCCTTCTCTTCACCATTCCTACTCTTCTCTCCACCATCCATCCTCTCTCGGTGAACCAAGTTCCTCCTAATTGTCTCCAACTTGAAGAACACTTAACGCGCACATTCCCTAATCTCATAGGAAACAGTGAGTAGCATTTCCTTCAATAGAGTTATACGAGCGATTTGTTAATGGCATTAATTACTCATAATTAGTTTCACGTGGAATAGTTTGATGCATCTTACTTAAAGGTTAGATATTTAGTGCTTCCCTGTGTACAGTGGTACGCATGCACGTGCAAAAGCTGCATCGGGAGAACAGCGGTATACGCTAGATCCATTTTTTTTCTTTTTCGTTTTTTTTTTTTTTACTATTTTAACAACCGTGAAAACCTATTGTTTTCTAACACTCGGGGCAAATTTGATCGACGATCGTGCGAAAACAGACGCCAAAGGCGCGCGTGATACGATTTTTGCCATAATTATTCCGTCGAGCATAAATGTAAGTAACGCATAACATTTGTTCTCGTTAAAATACGCTCGATCTGTGCAAGTTCCAAGAACCTCTTGGCATTCGGAGATGGGTGAAACTAATTTCCGCTCGGAGATGAAACAGCGCACCGTTTAATTTGCGCTTTAGTATCAATGTCGAACATTAACGCTTCATCCAGTAGATAGAAGAGGAGGAGGCGGAGGGTGAGGAGGAGGAGGAGGAGGCGACCAGAGAAGAAAGAGGAAGGAGCAGCGTGGATATTCAATTGAAAGCATCCCAATTTCATTTTCTCGAATGATCGTTATTTAAAAACTCTTATTAATTATGCAAGCCGCCAGTATAAAGCCACTATAATCGTGACACTTTTTACTTGATTCGTAGCTTCCATGAATATCACAAGAAATTAGAAAAGTAACGATGAACTTTTACCTGGAATATCGCATTTAACGAGGAAATTTAGAAATTCGATAATTAATTCCTGTACGTGGAGCGAGATGGTAAGGTCTTCGCGCGAGTACACAATGTTCAGTTATTCCGATTACATTTCGCAGATGGAAAAGTATATTTTCGCGATAAAATGTTATCTTACATCACAACGCTATATAAGCCAATATTAAATACCGTCATGTATAATTACCTGAAATATTATAGTACAAAACGATCTGATTAAATCAACGCTAATTGAATTCTTCAGTGAATGTTTTTCCTATTTCTCTCTCATCAACTAGCAATATGACACGTGATCTGCATGCGAATACCGTGTAATATCCATATCACGTATTCACCTGGTAGTAATATGGGTTAATGATGCGCATTGAAAAGCACCGTGTGAAAAGCAAATGTTAATGTTCCACTAAATTAATAGGTAAAAGTTTTACATTCAATGAGTATAGATAACTTTCTTCATAGTTCGCGAAGCTTTTCGTAACATAAAGTTCATGAATTTTGGGGGTGGGTGGGAGCAGGAGGGAGGGAGGTTAAAGGGCGGCTGTGCTGGTAGTTACCGCAATCAATATTGTTCTACGAGAAATTTCCCGTAATATTATTTTTTGAAAATATTCCTTCTCTCCGTTCATACGCGAAGGAGAGACACGGTTGTACAATGGCAAAACGAGCGAAGTTAATTACTCAAAATATAATTGGTATAAATCACAGTTTCAGGATTTTCTCGCATTTGTGAACGGGGAGAATATGGAGGAATAATCTGAGAATGATGAGGTTTGGAGTATCCTTCGATTGTTACCGAGAGTAGAGATAGAGAGAGAGAGAGAGAGAGACATACAGTGAGAGCGCTTGTTCTTTGGCAGCTTACAAGTGTACCTCGAGGCACGTATAACTGTTTATTACACTTGAAATGGTCATGAAAGTAGCGCACAGGACTAATATTTTCTGATAAAGGATTTGAATCGTTGCGGAAAGTAGGTGGCGTTCATTGCACACATGGCAAACATACGCGGAGAACGTGCACACATACGCGACTCAAGTCCCAAGTGGCCAGCTAGCAAACAATTCGTTAGGAGGGGATTCCAGTTGTATTTCTTGGAAAATCGGTTCGTCATCTTCCTCGACGTTTTCTCCAGGGGTGAAATGATGGTCGAGATCAGGGAAGGGCGAAGGACCCCACCCGAACCCTAGTATCCACTACGTATTTCACCACTCGAGCATACCCCGGTGTGACATGTCAAAAGAGAGCAGTCCGATCATATATCGCCCTTCGCGTTTTTCTCTCTCTCTCTCTTCTTTTTTCAGTCATCACGTCAACTCAAGAAATGTATCACACTTGACACGTACCCCCCCCCCTTGCGCGCGCGTACGTTTATTCTTCTTCGAGATGTTTCCTCGATAAATTTCTCCCTTTCTTTTTCTTCGTACGAGCAATGCACGATGTGCAACTTGTACGTATATATTTCGTAACATGCGCACGAGGTAACGCGACAACGAAATACACATACTTAGCGAACTAGCTATATTAGTCGTCGTATGCACCTCTCTCTCTCTCTCTCTCTCTCTCCTTCCGTCTTGAACCCTCTTATTAAATCATAAAATATTTTACGAGACTCTTGCTCACCTTCTTAAAACTTAACGATCTCTTTACGTGTAAGGCTGCGACATATGTAAAAGCGATATGCACGCTATAAGGAAGTTGCGTATATAGTGTTCCGGTCTATTTATTTAAATAATAAACCCCTTATTATTTTTCTGCCACCCGCCATCGTCGTGTAACGCGATCCACTTTCGTCTGGTGAGATTTAGCGAATTCAATTTTCCACTGCTTTTCTCTCGCGAAAAGTTGACTTTAGTCTTTTCAGCGTTATCAGTAAACCTACTAAGAACAAAGAGGCTATATACAACCTGGAACAGGATACCTGTGTCACAGCAAAAAGTGTCAGTCCGGGATTTAGGGCTTTGGCGCAAGTTTTCGCAATATTCATCGGTCTACTGCAGGAGAGATGCTTCTGAAAAAACAGACGCGTTCCTTTAATTTCTTCAGCGAGAAAAAATTCTCGTCCTTTTTAGTCGCGCGTCGACAAAATTTAAGACGACAAAAACGTCGAAGAGGATAATCGATGATTCCAAGCGAACGCGAACGAACGAATATTAGGAGAATCGCGTAAGGGAGAGCACACGCGACTTGCACTCTCCCCCGCCGCCGTGCGATAATACGCGTATGTGCATACGTCGTCGAGGTTTTGATTATCTAATGCACTTGATTAGGTAATGCAGCTTATCAGTTAATACAGTTTCGCGTCAGAATTGCTTTCACCCTTGCAGCGTTATCGGGTTGACTGCTTTGTACAAAGAAACTCGCACGCGATACGTCGTAGCAAAGAGTGTCAGTGTAGGATTTCAAGCTTTAGTGCAAGTGTCGTGGGACAGTGGGTGGTAGCAGGGGGCGGGGGGGGCAGCATAGAGATGACACTTTGTCGACAGCGGCATTTCAAGTGTCGCATGAACGTCGTGCGAGAACAAGGTAGGAGAACGATAACAATAATTACTTCCCCCTTCTCTTCCTCATACTCGCTCGCTCTTCCGTGTCTCTCCCCGTATGTATGTATGTATGTATGCGAGGAGCATATAATCCCTGAATGCAGCTCGTTGCCCGATTCCTTGGCGGCCGTCCGAACTTGACTGCAGCAGCTTCCACTGGCTTCAGCTATGCACTTCCGAAGCTCGCGCGCGCGCGCGTTTGCGGAAACTTAGCTCATAACCAGCCCACTGTGCGGTTTGGCCTGTCGCATGGTTTAGGAATGCATTTATATTATAGTTTACGCGAGATGCTTAATAGTCGTCGGTCGTCGGTCGTCGACCATTTTCTCACGGTCGTTACCTCCGCATCGGGAGAGAAGCGGTTCTCAATGGAGGGATTGTTTTTCAAGAAGAGCCGACTCGGGTATCGCGCAGTGTAAGGGATACACAGGCCCTTTTCTCTGTTCCCTTTTATTCTCTTTCAGGTGGTTTTGTAGTCACGGCAAGACGATTCGAGCTCGTTACCGAGTTAGCGTTCGAAGGGTTTCCACACGCTCGGCGATGCCACGTGGTGGTAGAATCCCAGAGCGTCCTGGCCTATTATCGATGTCCTCGAATGCCAAAGGAGCCGGAAGGAGGTTTTATCGAGGAGTCATACCGCATATACAGAGATACGTAAGTAGTGGAAGAATAGACGACTGCGACGACGACGACGACGACGACGACGACGACTGAAATACGAAAGGCACGAAAGCTAGCTGTCGTTGTCCCATCTAACGAGACAAGCTAGCTAAGCAAACGGTCCTTTTCGCTTGGTCAATAAACTTTTCATCTCATTCGGCTGATGCCCCTCCGCGATGCCAGCCTCTCTGCTTTACTTCCCCCTTTAGGAGTGGTACTCACCCCTACTTACCTGTGCTCTCACTATTTTCAAACTTGTCAACGTGTCAAGATTTTTCCCTAGAGAATTGTCATTTCAGACAACTAGAGGCCAATTTCTCTCTCTCTCTCTCTCTCTCTCTCTCTTTTGCATACCTCCTTTTTTTTCAAATCCTAATTTGTACCTAAAAACTCTCATTTTTCAGCGAATCCTGAAGAGACAACTGAAATTGAGGTACATCATTTCAACTACTCTCCCTCCTCTCCCTCTCTACAAGTGACGTTACATTTTCGAATGCTTCGTACACGTGCATTTTCATATATTCCGTACAAGATTAAATTCGCGTGACTGACTGGTTTCTGATGTATACTGAGAAAACTCGTAACTTCTCCTCCACTCCAGTTTGTAAACTCTGCAATGATGGTTCATGCAAGAACCCCGTGCAAAAGGAATATACGTTACGTGGCAAAAACTTGATAAACTTCAACGAGTATAAACTGCATTTAAGCGTTACGGAGAAGAAGAATCATCGGGAGAGAATCTCCTGCGCGCAGTTAAAGAATCACTCGCTTATATCGGCCATTCCCTTTTGGCCCGAGACATTCGAGTTTTGGAGTCGAGTCGGAGAGACGAGTGATGTACCGCCATCAGCATCGTCGATACTTGGAAATATGTAACGAATAGCGAGCCCCCGTCGAATTAATTTTTCCATTCACTTTATGCGACGCGGAATGCATCCGCTTCGTTGAAATTTGTTTTCGCGTGTACGTTGCTGCATTCAATTCCGTTCGACTCAGCTCTTCTTAGCCTGGCTCAGAGGAGCTTGCACGTGTACGCCTCTGTACGTAACCCAACACGGAGATGGGATAAACCGAGAGTAGAGAAAGAAAGGATAAGCAACACATTGCATGCTTCCCTATGAAACGCATCGCTTACCCACCAACATATTCGCACACCCGCGTCATACACACGCCAAGTTCTTCGGTAGTAAAGATAAAGTAATGTGTATCGCAAATTGAGAGTGGAGGCTGTTGCATTCAAAGAAAATTTCCTCCAAGATTCGTAGGGAATCAACGGATGGAAGAGAATGCTTTTTGCGAGAGTCTTCCGAGATTTCTGCTAAATATTTTGCAATCAGGAAAATTCGCGCGATCAAATGTAAAGTGCTCTGTCGCGTTGGTTTAATTGCAACGAGGGACAGAGAGAGAGAGAGAGAGAGAGTATTTCTCTCACACGCGTCTCGAGATATTCGATATTCTGATATTTGTGGTAGCGCGGCACGAATGTGTTAATAAACCAGGTTAAAACTGCTCCTAGATTAATAGCTTGCCTTCTTCCAGTGACACACTGGAGTCCATAAAATTCTTATTTCGCATACTCGCGCATAATATGTGTGCGAGACGTTCAATGAGCCGCTTTTGAACGCGTAGCATTCATAGGACTTCCATGCAATGTCTATTGAAACACCACGCTCTATAGGTACAAAGTGGAGAACGTGTACATAATTAATTGCCGTAATTGAACATTTCGTGAATAGCTTAGGTATGCACAGCCTCGAGAGATTGATTTTCTTATATTATATATCGTAGACGCGATACATTTATATAGTCGCGGCAGCTCTGCGTATGTACAAGGTGTTTCAAAACTCACGCACACTTTTCAACCCTCGAGTACAAACTTAAGGGTTAAAAAATCTCTTACTACTTTTCCGTAGCTATCCGTCTCTCTCTCTCTCTCTCTCTCTGTTTAACCAACGCTATCTTTATTATCGAATATCTGGGAAACTGAGCTCCTGATCGAGAAGTGGCAAAGGACTTTTCGACCGGGTTTACCCTCGGGAGTATTCTCCTTAAGGAGAGTAGGCGAGTTCTTGGATGACCTACATCGTTATATATATATATATATATATATATATTTCGAAACTATCACACGTTCATACAATTATGAAATATTTTTCAATTCTTCCACTCAACATTCTTGCGCAAAACATAAATTCCTTTTAGGCCAATCCCGGTGCGATTCCATATATATATATGGTTCCCTCAGCATTTTGCCAGAGTTAATCTTTAATTAAAAGTTTTAATTTAACGCATGCGTCGCCTTCTAAAATCACGAACGAACGGTCTTACGTGCGGTGCACTGATAATTGGACGGGGCTGAAATAAATACCGGTTAGTGGCTTTGCGGTCCCATTTCACTTGATCCCCGACGTCGGCTACGGATGTTGTGCCGCCTGTCGCTGACGGCGCGCTCCAGTTTCCGCAGAAAGCGGAATTGTTACTGTCGCAATTAATTTCCCCATTACAATAAGACTCGCTCGCTGGAGAGCCAAGAGAACCGATCTACGTTTATTACTTGTCCGGTTCCAATAAAGATAGTTCCACCAGGTGTTTGACTAGACGCTCTGACATCCCCAGATCCCCCAGTCAAATCTTCCCTCCGAGTTATGAGGAAGCTCCGTAAATAAGGGAAACATAACTAATATCACTTTCAGCAAAGTTCCGCGAAGCCTTTTTCAGGGCTCTCGTGGTAAAAGCGATATACTACGTTTCCGTACCGATCCTTCTTTCTTTCCTTGAAACTTATCCAACAATGTCCACGTCAGTTTTTCCGATCGTCCCGCTCTGGTAAGAATTTGCATAATTTCACAAACATTTTGGCACAATAGGGATCGCTGCTCTCGCTTCCACGTAAAGATACAACGTGTCATTTTCTTTGACTATTTACGAATGTCCATGCAAAGTTTTGAAAATTCGCAACATTCTTTTGCCAAGACAAATATCACGTTGGTGACTTACTTCGGTGTTTGGCAAATCGCATCAATTTTAATATTAAAAATATTCGCGGATTCGTGCATGCAATGGTTGTTTGTACGTATACTCTCTCTGTCTCTCTTAAATGTATAAAATTTAGCAAATATTAATAGCATTTCTATTTCACATTTATTAATCTTAAAAGAGGGATCTGTGCATGAGGATCGTAAATAGGAAATTCGCAGTATGTCATTTTTCTATATTTCTCATTGCTCTGCAACGCAATAACACTGCGAGATCCAGATTTTTATTAAGGCGCCAATAGGGACTTGAGCAAGGATATTATGGAAGCAAGGAATATTAAACTGGCAAATAAAACTAGATTGATAGTGAGAGTGATAAAAGAGAAGTTTTTAAATGCAACTGACACACCTGAGAAAAGGAGAAATCCATAAATATTAAATGCGGACGTTTACGCGCTTCTTTCGCAGACGGCGTAGGTGTAATATTTGTATGGATTATACAGAGAGTAACGGTGGTTCGCGCGTACTCGAGTGCCGATGATATAAATTTTACGCTACCGTGTTACAAGTAGAACGGATCGTTCCAGAGTAAAAAGGAGTATAATAACTTTTCTCTTCCATCGATGTGCCGTCTTGAAACTTTAGCGTGTACTCCTCCCGTCCCCCTCCTCACTCCTTTCTCCGATTCTTCCTCCCCCATGCTCATATCGGTCCAAGCGCATCGCACGAACAAATGCAAAGAATTATCATAACTCGATGAGCATTTTTATCTTTTGGCAGGATGCACCGTGCGCGAAGCACGGAAAAAATTTCCATTTTTCGAAGAACCTCCGCTCCTCCGCTCTGCTCTCCAAAGCTTCCACATCACGCATGCTCCACGTGTAATTACCGTGACGATGATAATAAACGTCAGGTGGAAAACGTGCATACGGGGCCCCTTTGCTACTTTAAAATAAAGGATCTCCGTAAATAGCAGAGCACTGAAGTTTACGACTTTCCTGAAATGTTTCAATTGCAATGAAGCACGTCAAATGCATTTATATAGGCGTGCTTTGATCTTCTTTGATTCAAACGCGCAACCAGTCTGCCGTTGCAGTCGGCTTAAGCCACTTTTCTACACAACCAATACAAATGCACGCGACAGTATTTTATTTGTTCTGTTAGAATCAGATTGAATGCACCCTTACGAAATCTTTCTCATTTCATTCTTTGTCTCCCTTTTATCTCTTTGTCCCTTTTTTAAGATCTTACTTTTCCTCACACTTTTCTCCCCCTTTTTCCCCTCTTTCCCCTTCACTTCACTTTTTTTTTCCTCTCTCGACTGAAGGAACCCGCTGCTTTTAGAGGGACTCGTGTGTGTCAGTCAAAGAAACCTTCCTCCCAATTATTACCAAGAGACACGGGGCTTCCTCCGTCACGCGCTGCTATTTCTCAAAAAAAAAAAAAAAAACCATCCATGATCGCAAAACACATCGATAATTATTCTCGATCAATCCATTTTTCAAAAGTCCTCCGGAAAGAAATGCAGCAGCGAACCTTGCCGATTTATTTCGAAGGCACAGTTTCATCCGGCATACTCAATTATTTCCCATAAAACTAATCCGTAACTTTCTTCACTAAATTTCGCACTCGCAGCTGGTAATGCGATTTTAAAAGCACAACTTTACTCGATTTCAACGAAGTAGTCACGCGAACTAAATTTCAACGGAGAAAAGAAGAAAAATGGGATTTGGTCGTTATCTTTCAACCGGCTGATGAAATTAACTACAATGGAAAACTGAATGAAAAATGTTTCAATCGTGTTTTGTTGTTTTGTTGCTTTGTTGTCGTTATTACTCAATTTTTGATTTCAGGAAAGATTCCTTTATTATGCAATTACGACATTTTTCTAGCTTGTAATGGAATGATTTCAAAATCATGCGAATTATGCAATGTAAATAAAAGTTACACTGGCCATCTGCATAATTTACTGGTGTAAGAGGATTCTTCTGCAAATATTGATGAAATTGAAATACGAATATTAGCAATTGCAAAATTCAATGCGCATAAATTTAGAAATAAAAATAAAAGTGTATGGTTTTCACTGAAATGCAATTAAATCAAATGAATACACACACACGCGTGCATGTATATCAGCTAAGTTCAATATCCACATATTCCGGAAAGTGGGTAATAGAAATAGTTTCAATAAAGAAATATTTCTGCAAAAACAGAACGTTAATACTTGATTGGTAAAAGTACCTTTTTTAGTAAAATTGATATTACGGTACTATAAATTAATTTCTGGGCCGACACGCAGTTATCGAATGGTTTTAAGTCGACGGCACGCATGACGTAATATACTAAACACGCTAGACTGACTAAACTAGCTAGCTGAGAGTGTAGATACTCTCCCGTATGAACTTTCACCAGAATGGTATTCTCGCTTACCATTAACTAGGACTATCATCCACCTTGTGCGACTCTCACGAATATTTGACGTACTCACAATTCTGAAATCTGTCGACTGTCTTCCCTTATCAATACTTTGATATCCTGCTCCACCCAATGTACATTTTGCTTTATATTCAATTATTTCCATGCTGAAGAGAAAGGTACTCAAAAACGGTATAAATATTTCCATTTTTTTAGACATTTTATGTAGTTCTTAAGAATTCCGGCGTTTTTTCTTTTTTGCAAATGTATGCAATTACGCACAATGATTGCTTGAAACGTTATGGCATATTGCCAAAGTACACGGAGTAATATATATATACACACATGTTAAAAGCATACCGAGAGATCTTGCGTTACCCCTTTAACTAGCTAGAAAGAAAAACAAAACTTGAAGAGAAGCAGCAAGAAAAGCAGATAATGTACTTCCATAATAAACACAGACTGCAGAATAATCTTCAGGGTATATCAACGGACGGATAAACATCTATATATACATACTTGTAATATTTCGAGCAATAATCAAAGTCGCCTCGATGCATTAACGCGCATTATCTTATTGGAACTCTTGAAATTTCACGTATTTTCCACATCTGCCCGATACCTTGCGTTGCGATGCGCCGAAAGTGAACTCTAAACTAAAAACGTCCTCGTAAAGTAGAAAAAGGAAATAGAAAAAAGAAATGTATCGTCCAGCGCCTAATGGAAATCGGGAGATTCGTCGAGATAAATAGAAATGGTAATTCTATTTAACGCGAATTAAACGCGCGTAGGGTAGAGCAAAGTAAAAGAATGTAGCAATAAAGATAGCGAGGAAGAGAAATCGGAAGGTTCTGACGATTGTAACGTTGTGCTCGTTGACGCAATGCTTCTTGGCAGCGGCTGCAGCGCAAAGGACGTAACTCTCAATGTCGATTTCCGGGCAAAGAGGAAATGCTTCTCGGTCTTCCGGGGTGAGCCGCTCTTGTAGCAGGTACATGCGATTCCTCTCCGCTGACCACGGCCTCGATGAAATTGACTCCAGGGATCGAAGTGCATTACGGACCCTGTCGTACTCTAGGAGAATCCTAGGGAGCAGTAAAACTTTTACCTTGACGACCGATCTTTTTTCCACGTTTCATCCCACCCCGATCCATCTCTTCTCCTTCGCCTCCTCTCCCCTTTCTTTCCCCACTACCTCTTTTTTGTCCTCCTCCTCTTCCTCCTCTGATGAACGCGCGCTCATGCAAGAGCATTTCCGTTAAATAGTACCCCTCTACGTAAATTGAAATAAACTTTAACCATTATTCACAAATTTCCACTAAAAAGCCAGGGAGAAGAAAGTTTTTTTACTAAACATTTTTTGTTAAGGAAACTTAAGAATTCTATGAAAGATATTGACTGTAATTTGTTTCTCTCGAAAAGGGAAAAGAGAGCAAGGAGAGCAAAGAGAGCAAAGAGAGCAAAGAGAGAAGAGAGGGAGGTGTGCGTGGCTCTACGAATTTCCCGCTGTTATTGATCAAATCGTTAATAACTCACGTCTTTTTTGCTCCAAAAAGTCCAAGCATGGTATCGCAGATAAATGCTGGTAGCCACTCAAAGAAAAAGACTGAAAACCAATACAGAACTCGGATGGATGTCATTCCACGAATTCCGAAAGTTGGGTATGCAAACTTCCTATTGGCTCGCCCGCCCTTTTTAATCAGGTCACCCCACGTACATCCGATCGTTGGTGCATTGTACACTGTTGGTGCATCAGACCGATCTCTACATGCCAAAATAACATTCTTTAAATAATGCACATTGACGATCTTTAAATGTGACTATCTACACACACACACACACACACTGTCTATCGATCGATTATATTCAACTTGTACACGCATATCTATATATGTATATATATGTACATCAAATCCTATTTAAACTTTCAATTAATCTTTCGAGCAGACTATTAATTTAAACTATAAAAGCTCCTCTTAAAAGGCAAATTACTTAACTCGAATATGTCTAAGGTTCTTATTGTCGAGTAGATATCGATTTAAGCACAGACTGGTTCTGTATTACTTGGATAATCAAGACTGCACTTTGCAGAAGTAACGTTTCTTTGAGAAATGGTGTCAAGTATTCAATGGCAGTTCACATGAATTTCGGCGAAAGACTGGAGGGAAAGAAATCGTTCTCGAGCAGTTCCAGATCGAATGCAATCAGGTTATTCTCGACTCTCTCATTCAGAAATATCCGAGAGGTCAGGAGCGAGCGAGTAACATTCGTTTTAAATTAACACTCTAAATGTATGATTTTTAACTCAAGATCAATGTTATTAGGTACATCTACACGCGCATTTCAGTCTCACCTAATTATAAGAGATATTTCGTTATCCCTGTACCTCTATTTTACATATTCGATCTTATACCTTTTGCATAACGTGACCGACTGATTTCGCCTAATGCAACACACACACACACACCTTAATTATGATCTATTACAAACTTTTCCAACTACACTCGTGGCCTGCAATTATTTTCTTTGCCGGTGAGCGTTGCGATTTCCAAGTCTTGATACGACTTTGGAAATGCAGCTGTTGTAATTCAATTTGATTGCGAAAAAGTATTTGATGCAATGATTAAAATTTTAATTTTATACTTTACTCTCGATCTATATAGTTATGAAATGGGTGCTATTGAGATACTTAAATGGGGAGGGGATAAAAGCCAAATAAAAAATAAAAGCAACGTCAATGTGTTTCTGGCTATTACTCGGCATTCGAAAATTTGGTAATTTTACTCGATAAAATCATTTAACTTTGACCAGCCTATAAACTGTAGGAAACCAGTTTACTGAATCTGATATCAAGTGTCGGATGGAAAAAAACAGCTTTCGCTGGAACTTTCTCGTGCGGATGATTATCTACACGGTAAAACTGTTCTTGTAAGATCAAGAGAAGCGGTCAATAGAAGTAAGAGGCAGCGTGACGTCAGATGTAATTGACCTTCACATGTGATTTTCCGTATTATACTAATGCTCTACATGCGCGTGTATGCATTTAGATTATTTAACTAACATGAAGATTATCTAACGTGCGTGGGTACAGTTGATAATAATTAATTTATTACCAAAAAAAAAAAAGTACAGACATTTTTTTCTAATTGATAAAATATTAGAAAAATATTAGATGTTACAATTACCTCAAGCCTCTCTCCCAAGCAGCTGAAATCATGTTGTTAGCAGCAATGTCCACAGGAATGATTTCAGCAGGATAATCAGGATTACCAAAAGCCATACCAGCACCCACCATCATAGCCGTGGGGCCCCTCATGATCTCTATAAATCCTGGCATTGGATCCCGATAAGGAGGGCCTAACACTACCATTCGAACCAATGCCAGTGGTACTTTTGGAATATTTTCATTCTGCAGTTCCTCCTTGATGGTGCCTCTGTACTTGAAGATAGTCGATGCTGCAGCGATCACTTTCAACTGAGGAAGTTCCTCGCAAAATTCAAAAACATCATTGTGCGGTCCAGCTGCATGGAAAACTACTGAAACGTTCTTTATAGTTTCTAATTCTTTTTTGCTTAAACTTAAGCGTTCGTACAGTAAATTCCCTTCAATTGACTGTACACGATTTATCGCCTTTGGATCTACCTCTCTTAATCTCTCGAATCTAAAGAAGAAAAAAAGAACAAAATTTCCTAAATTTCACCTCATACATTTTAATCGTCTCCTCCGTATTTCTTTAATTATCAAAAAAACTGAAATAATCGTCGAGAAGGATGACTCTTAACATTCGTCTAAGAAACTAGCGACCTACGATCTTTATTACTTCAAGGCTTCAATTTAATTGTTTATTTTCTTCTATCATTAAAGGAAGGGGATTTATATAAGTTACATAGTTATTTATTCATACTCTCAAGTCATTCGACAAGAAAAAGCAGCTAAACTTGACCGCGAGATCAATAAAAATCAATTTAAGCCGTGCGTGTGTGTCCGTGCAAGGAGTAATTATTTCTAAATAAATGCATATAAAAATAAACCCACTCACTCGCAAACACACACACACACACACAAACACAAATAAAAGAAATAAATTAAAAAAATATAATGTTCTCGTTAAAATGGATTTATCTCACTGAAAATATAAATAAAATGCAACACAATGATAAAGTTATTGAAAATATTAAGAGAGATGGCAAACATACCCGGCTGATGCAAAGATTTTCTTAACTCGATCATCCTTGTTAAGATGATTACGTGATCTGATTAGCAGATAGATTTTAATAGTAGGAAAACATCGCAAGAGCTTCTCCAAGAGCGCACGACCTAATTCACTAGTCACTCCGGTAAGGAGCACCTCGCGGTTCGCGTACCATTCGCATAGAGACATGGCCACCTACTGAATAAACTGCTCAAGGAGCAGGAAAGAAAGCGTAGTCTCTCCTGGAGAATGCTCGGTTCAACATGTGAAGGCAAATATCAACTTTTAGCATTGGTGGTATTCAGATCGGAGGGGATCGCTGCGAAATTGCTAACCAACCACGAGAGCTTAACTTGCTATTTCAATTTGCATCTTGTCCGTCGATGCATCGTGCGCATTGATAATTAAAAAGTATAATGGAATGGTTCTCTTCTCATTTTGGTAGAAATAATCATCTAAACGGCGATCCGAACAAATTCTTTTTTTTTTCTCCTTTTACACACATTTGACTCTCTTAAATTCAATTATAAATTACTATATGAAAAAAAAACAATAGTGGTCGCGCGTCTATATCAGTTTTTCACTGATATTTTGATCAATCCTTGTGAAAAAAAAAAAATGTCAAACTTTCAACGATGCTTGATGGTATTTTTAACAAAAACCGAGTGCAGTACGATTGCGTTGTGCAACATCCAAGTGATTAATTAAAACTAGTGAGTTTCACCAATCAAAATGGAAGAACTAAGAATGATGACCTATTGATTAGATTAATCGTTCGCTTTCCCTTCCAAAACGCAATTTAGAAAATTCCCATCCATTTCCAGAAAACAAAAAAAAAAAAACAAAAAAAAAATGTAGTTTTGCTACTGACACCCTAAAACTCATTTTTTTTTCTCCTGAACTAGCTATATTACGCCTTTTTCTCGTCGACGTATTATTTCCATGTATGAATATGTGCATTTTTTCACGCTCATATTTCGTTTCATGTCCAGCTGCTCACTCGTCACTGTTTTCAATGCCAGTAGACGAAGCATACACGATGCATGTCTGTTTGCGAATAAAAATCAGCCTGATTCGAAACAAACCATGAATGATACATTCTTCTCTGCATTCTGTGGCAACGAAGGATAGACAACACTCGTCCGATTGCCTGCACCACCACCACCACCATCACACGCTCACATAAGATGACAATATTTTTTGAGCAAACTTATTTCTCCGACGAGCAGTGTCTTACTTATCTTTACTCTCTCTGACTTTTTTAAATACACGCGCTTTAACGTTGGTTGAGAATTTTCTAACAAAATAAAATTTCCAACTATGTTCACTGATACAAAATACGAGAGCATAATCATTGAAAGTACTTCAAAGCTTTATGGATACTTTTAGCATAAAAGCTTTTGATAATAAAGTTTAGGCACTGACCATTATACGTATTATAATAAGCAGAGACCACAAATGATTTTATGTTCCAAAATTTCTAATACGGATTAATAGTCGCTATAAATAATAAAACCATATTCTTCAAACACTTTTCACATTAATAATTATATCTATTGCTTACTACTCTCCCTCTTTTACTCTTAAGAAAAAAAAAATAAAAAAAATAAAAAAAATATTAACAATTATCAGAAAAAGTTCATAAAAAATAGTTTAGTCTATTTTAATAATTGTGCACGTGTAGCGTTCTTTTGCCTCGGTAGAACTGCCTGGTTTAAAAGAGTGCCCAACGTTGCAAGTTACGTAATGAATAAACACGAATCTACTTAAAGATCTAATCGAAGGAAATGTTGAGGCGTTGTGTCAGAGCCCGGAGGTAGGTCAGTTCTTACGCTTGGCGACTGGTTTCCGCCGGTGGTTATTTTCCAGTGACCGAAATTGGAGTTGTTACGCAAGAATACCGCACTTTGTTTATACTGGCGGTCAATGCACGTATTACCCATCTATCCCACTCGAAAAGCTTTCTCCTCGATACGAAATCTCAGCATATGGCACGAGCATAATATCTTTTGCCTTCGCTGACATTACTAAATACCACTGCTTTTCCTACTTTCGACAGTGCTCCAAAATATAACTGTCTCTCACTTTTTGGTATTGCTTCCTTCTTCGATCTCTTCGATAATTCACGGGCTATCGATGTTGCTTTCTCTCCTTTTCTTTCTCTCAAATGCAAAATGTGTCATCTCGTTGGATATTAAATGAAAAACATTAAGATTTGTATTCATAAATCAAAACTCGTGTTTTGGCTTAATCACTATGGAGCATCAAGAGGTAACAGCGACGATATTTTGATAAATGATGTCGAGAGTGGTTAATGCGAGGAAAACTTTTGTACTTTATACATTTATGTATACGCCTCTTGGGAAGTATCATTGGAAACAGGACGAAACCCTTATATTCATAAACATCGATGAATAAAACAGTATTGTTGCTTGGAAGGCTCCAGTGTTGTACACTTTTTATGAAAAAAAAAAGGAGAAGTTCATGCCATTTATATTTCATAAGTTCAAAAGTTGCGATAACATTTAAAGTACTGCGAAACTTAGGAATCAGAATGCAGCTAGTTCAGTAAGGGGATAGAATCGGACGGACTATCGATGTTTCTAAATTAAAGTCATAATTTATTGTTCTAATAAATCGGATTTAAACGATTTTACACCAGACCAGTAATTCTCTTAAGATTTTTAGCATTCGTACATTTTGATAATGCCGTTGCATGCTAGCCATTTCATATGCGGCTTCTATGTTTATGCTAAACATTGAGAATAGTGAACATCATCGTTTTTACCTTAGCACTGCAAATAACCGTTAAGAGAAGCCATTTACGATAGCGTACTGAAAACATGGAGAGAGAGAGAGAGTCACGTTATTACAAGGTAAGATTAAAATTTGAATTGTTATGGTTACAAATTTCTCAATGCTGCAACGCATTCTACACATGCTACACTCTTTCCTGATAATAACAATAATATTGCTATACGTATAATATTTACCTATCTGTTGCAATTGCAGAATGAATTAGTATATTAGTTTTAATCAGGTCACGAGAGAAAACACAAATAATTAACTAATTAATAATCAAAACTTGTATTAACATCGTTAAACCGATTAATGAAAAATGTAACAATATTAAGCATTAAAGATTATATTCTCCGCTTGTTACGTTTTCCAATGAAATTACCATAATTGCGATCGAACTTTATCCAGATGAATGCGTATAATCGATAGTTAAATTACATCATTATAGAGTCACACATTATTTTTGGAGCGATACGACTAGATAACAATCATCATTTGTATAATTATGCAGAGTAACGCGGCAAATAGCACATTGATCACAGTTTAAAGTATAAATTCGATGTATCGCGAGAATAAAGGAAAACTCTTAAAAACGACAAAAAAAAAAAAGAAAAAAAAACAGAATAGATTTTTACACCACGATACATACGCATTGTACATTTCAAACGAATATGCTGATTCTCTTATCGCTAATATTATTAAACGCAATACGAGCGTCCTTATTAAATATCAAATTAACGAAATTACGCGTAACAAAAATGGAACCATAATGGTCAATGACGCGCAAGCACGTTTGGTACAAATAGCAGAGGATTTCCAAATAGCTTTGGACACCAAAGCGAACAAGCTTCTGTTTTCTTTTTCATTCGCCTCCGCCATTGAATCCGCGTAGGTTTGAAGGACTCGCTCAATCCCAATATCGGGAACACACTTTTTGGTTCGCGCTTCAAAGACGAAGCCCAATTTGCAAGTACAATCGTAATAGCCCGGCAAGTTTATGCAGTCTTGTTCCGGATCCGTGCAGTTGTGCAGTTTCCTCGCGCATTCGTTTACGTCGATGCACAATCCAAATCTGGAGGACCACTCGTAGCCGGCTTCGGGACACTCGCAGGTCACATTCATCTGATTCGCAATTAACGAGGGAAGGTCGCGATTCTCCTCGCGGCGCAAATTGCATCTACGATCGGCTGTGTGCAAGGAGGAAAACACGCAGCATCGTTTAGTCTCGCGTGAAAATTTTAAGAGTGTTGCAGCGAGGAGCACGAGGAGAGACGCGTACACGCGCGAGTTCCACGGCTATAACCGGGTGTAATCGACCACTCCTCGTCGCATTACGTAACACTCGCCAACGAGACCGCATCGTGACACGAGGAAAAAGTTCGCGTTATATCAGAGAGTTTCGTGGGGGACTCGTGTCATCAGCTCAATAATTTCCCCGGGCAAAATCAAAGTCTTTCCGAATCAGCTACTCTCGTCAACACGGAGAAAGTCGTGTAACCGCTCTGTGCATCCGTCGAACATGAGAACGCGGGGGTGTGCGCGTTGCGCGACGAGGACGAGTCTTTTTGAAAATTGTTTGCGATATCGGAGGTCGATTCGTAATAAGAATCCCTCGAGCACTCGAGAAACGGGGACTGATCCGCTTGGCAAGTGCAAAGCGGAAGTTTGACTATACACGCGGAGCAGAGCGCGCGCTTCCCATTGGACGCGAGAGTTACGGGCTTGTTACCTTCCTCAGATCGCAAAATTTATAGCCCTGTTAAATCCTCGTGTAACGAAAGTCGAGTCTCACGCGGAACTTAATTCCGCCAGTTTTCCTGGGGACGTAATCATTTTTAAGCCCGGCAACGTTTTGCAAAGTTTCCGCACACATAATTTATCCTTTAAACTAATGAAACGCGATTTCAAATATTCATGGCCCGCGCGAGCTTGCCGCATCGAAAATGAACGCGTGCTTCTCCGCGTTAATATGTACTATTTGGGAAATGCAAATATCGTCGTCCATTCGGCGATTGTCGAGTCTCGCGTCCGTATTTTGGCGCGGGCAAATTTTATAGATTCGAGAGTGGAGCGAGATACGCGGCGGCACTTCGACGACGTCGCTCGCGCGAAAGGGAGTTTCGAGGTCCTAAGGCGACCTTAGGAGGGAGAAGGAGGAATCCTTTTGGCGGACGCGCAGTTGCTCATAGGCTGTAAATAAAATTAGCCTGCGTCGAGCCGAGAAATATAAATAATCCGCTTTGGGGAAGTGGAAGTGGAAGTGGAGGCGGAAGTAGCGCGGTGGCAGTATTTCTACGCACCTGCTTGGTTCTCAGCGTAGCACGGATTCTCAGGCGACTGGAGGCAGTCTCTCATGGTCCAGATGTGCTTCATAGGGCAACAAGGATCGGGACAGAAGCTGTAGAGAGCACAGCCGTATGGTTTCGAGTCGTCGGCTCGGGGGTCTCTATTGTGGCCGCCGTACACG
This sequence comes from Sclerodermus sp. 'alternatusi', assembly GCA_037305995.1. Classification (NCBI taxonomy): domain Eukaryota; kingdom Metazoa; phylum Arthropoda; class Insecta; order Hymenoptera; family Bethylidae; genus Sclerodermus; species Sclerodermus sp. 'alternatusi'. The sequence continues at coordinate 2,630,558 of CM074551.1, forward strand.
TCCAGACAATTTGCGTGATTGTCACAAGACTCGCCGAAAAGAGCCAATTCCGGGATCCCTTGCATCGTGTACCAGCACATGTAATAGCTGACGGAAGTGCGCCATTGAAATCGCTCTGGGAATAATTTCAAATGTTGAACGTTAATTGCGGCTAAAGTCGCCTACGTGGTGACCGCGCGGATATTACTGCTATCTATGCGAGCTTTCGCGAGCTTTTACGAGCATTCGCCAAAATCGAAAATCAAGCGTCTAATTAGAGGGACCGACTGGTTTGCCGAAACACTTAATAGCTACTACTACTACTACCGCTACTAGCAAACCGTGCTGCATTATTATTGTATATTCCTCCGGAATATTCAGCTCTCGACTGTAGGTATTTTATATGGCTGAATTAAATAATGACGATCTTGTAAAAAATGTACAAATGTTGTTTGATTGTAATTTTTGAAATAAGATCGAAAGTTTCTCTCTCTCTCTCTCTCTATCTATCTCTGTGAAAATACAGACACTGTCAGACAAATATTATTCAATGCTTTTATATTTCCTCTTATACTTGAGACTTGTGAGATGCTATTTTTCCGTAAAGCTTCCAAGGAATTGGAACTACACCAAAGAGGAAAAATGGAGTGAAAAACTATATTTGGAAAAAGTATCTTGAAAAATATTAAGCAAGTGGAGGATTGGAATATTTTCTTCCGCGATAATTCTATCGTTTTTATCATTTTTACCTGTTTTTCATTAGTCGAAAAATCACTGACCTATAATATGTATTAACAATAAAATCAGTTCTCTCTCTCTCTCTTTCTTTCTGAAACGAGTGAGGTAAGAAAGGACAATGAGAACCTCTTGGCTATCCTTCGCTGCGATTACTTCTATCAGCCTTATGTGAATACCAGCTTCCCACTTAATTAGAAAGATAGATGCACTTACCGATTGGACCTTGAAAGGGAACTAGGGCGATCTCATCCCGACGCAAGGCCATCTGGCAGTCCTTCTCAACAGTCTCGATCTGCTGGCTATTGTTCAGCTGACTCCACTTCTGCTGTTCCATCACAGTTGCGGTGTCATCCTCGCGGCGAAGAGCCGTTAGCTTAACGATCCTTTCGAGGTACCTCAGACACTCTAGGAAACTGACGTCACAGTGTCTCCGTACCTCCCAGTGCACCGTCCTGAGCGCAGGTCGTGGAAACTTTGAGTATAACCTGCTGCTGCTGCTGCTGCTGCTGCTGCTATCACCACTACTACTACCACTACTACTACTACTACTACTACCACTACTACTACTACTACTACTGGAAGATTCCTCGATGCTCTTGTAATAACGTCGATCGTAGTCCCTGAACTTGTGGGCTCGAAGGAAATACGCTACGTCTCGAACAACACGGTTCCTATCCCAGTTAGGGTCAACGGGTTCCTGCTCCTCCACCTCCAAGTCAGGAGTGTTCGTAGTACTTATATTAGCCTCGATAACCTCTTCGACAGTCAAGGCCGCATCTATAGCGACATCCTCGTCCTCTCCTGCCGATACTCCTTTCTCGGGGTCTCCCGTGGACATTTGCGCAAAAGCCTCCAAGACATGTTGGCTAAATAGATGAATGACAATAACACGATGCAACGATAACCGCATGCCGAGCTTTTCAACGTAAAACACGATGGTTGTGCCAATAGTTCGTCAGCCGACAGGTTATTGCCAATCGATATCGCAAACTTCTTTTTCAGAAATAACATAAAAAATGAATCTCGCGACAAAGTTCAGGCACTTGCATCGCAAATCCAATATAATTCTTGCCGGGGGTTTCGGGTTTGACCCTTCAATTTTGGAATGAAACGTCGCAGAAAACAATTGACGTTACGCTGGCGAGGGAGGGTAATTATGGATGTTGTGAATTTTGAAAGTAAAATGTCTTTTTACGTATTGCCGCGGCATAGTTCCAAGGAACAATTGCCGCAGCAGCTACCTGGCAATCATGTCGCCCGCTTTTTACCCTCTTTTGCCTCGCTTGCATCGTATCGCACGATTACGTCGCCGCCGGCCTTTTTCTCGCGCCTTCTATATGCGAACATCGCTTGGAAAACGGAGCAAGAATTCGACTGTCGTGGTTTTGCCGAAGATGCACTCTCATGCAGGTGACTGTAGTTTTTGTTTTCCTCAGAAAATTGTCGCTTTTGTAGAAACAAGAAGGCTGAAAAAGAAAAACACAGGGATAAATATTAGAGACTCGTGTCCAAAGAAAGCATTGAATTAAAAATTCACCATCGAAATTCGCTTTTCTAATTTTCCACACGATTTTGTGAAATTCTTTATAAAAAAAATAACAATTTCATGTAGATGCGTAGACGACGGCAACGTTGAAAGAGTTTCTTTTTTTTGTAAGCCCTTTCCTTTCATTGTTTATTTAGTAGACTAATTTGGCCAAATATGCATTTTATCTTACTTAACAGGTGCTGTATTCTTTATATAGAGTAAAAAAGGAGGAACATTAAGGGCTGTAAAGAAGTCACCACGGTGATATTGCATAACAGAAAGTACAGTGCGTACTCTTAAAACTATTCATTTCTTGCCACTCAGAACTGCGGTTCGTGTCACGATCCTTTACGAGTGTGGGTAAAGTGCCTTGTTATATTTTACTTGGCAACGACTTTATTCGCACCGTTGAGTCCGCATTAAAGGCGTCCTTGTCAGTGTCGCCTGAGCTTAGAGAGCTTTTGAGGAGTCTGCCTTACGACATAATAATAACAGCACCGAACGTTTGTCCGATTTTTCAACTCGAAACTCATTCGCTCAAAGGCGAATACTGTGGAGAGTCAAAGTACAGTCAATAATTATAATAGCATTTTGGAATTCTGCTTTCGCGCTTTAAAAAAGCCAGCATGTTGCATTAATAGCTTCACGATTGAAATAGAAAAGAGAATGATAGAAAGTAAGAAGCTTCTTCGTCGCTCATCGCATATTCTTGTCAGCGATTCGAGAAGAGGCATAACGTCCAATCCAAGCTTGAAATTGGGTCAATGCTTGCTCGTCGATTTGAGAAAACTGAAATATATATAGTGGGAGGATGCTGCTTCTCGACGCACAAGAAATGACGAGAGAGGGATTCGATGCTACGACATTTCCAAACTTTAATGCACATAAAATCTACTTCGTAACAGCAAACCATAATGGCACTGCAAGCTCTAGTCCCACTCTAATCCTCGGCTCGTATTTCTCAGAAGAAAAAATTTCACGGAATTTCTTAAACGTCTTATCTTGCTTCTTACTTCCCTTTGAATTTCAGAGGGAAAAGAACGTTTCAAGAAAATAATGGAAATAAAAAGAAGAGAAAATTTTCAAGAAACTTAATTCGACCAAACTGAATTACTTGATAGACCGGGGATTATGACTAATGATTCCATCGGATATCTCGAAGACTAAGCTTCGGATCGACAAGCGATGTATGAAAAATTGTCTAAATAATTCGTAGAAGTGTCATGACCGTCTCGTTAAAACGTTACACCTTCGACGCTTGAAATAGTTGAAGAAACTTGACACACGTTATTGTAGAAAAATGTTAGTTTTCTCATTAAGGGTGATTCTAAAATTACACTTAAATTACTTTTACTCTGACTGTTTTGAATTTAACCACTGAGTAGACAGCCGAGAGAGAGAGAGAGAGAGGTTCTCTGATGCAGAACGGTAGCTGAAAACTCTGCTTTACCGCCAACTGGCAGTCGGGCAGGCAAACGTACAAACAGGCAGCTGGAAGATAGAAAGAAGAAAGAAAGAACGAGGAAAACGAGAGAGGAGGAGGAAGAAGAAAATGGTTCGTTGGAAAATCAGAGAAAGGAAGGAAACTTTAATTGCTTTCGAATGCCGATGAGTGTTGTGAAGCGTTCTCCAATTTGAAAGTCAATCGTACCGCGCAAAGGGGAATGCACAACGCGATCTTATTTATACGAGTTCTAAGCGAGTGAAATTCGTGATTGGCCTCCATTAGCGGTCTTTTCTATAACAACGTCTTTTAGTTCCTAACTCCCTTACAGAGAGAGAGAGAGAGAGAGAGAGAGAGAGAGAGAGAGTCGTCGATACCACCGATGTACTTGCTGCTTTGAAAGAAAAATAAGGAAAGAGGAATGTCCTATTATCGTGAAAAGTTATCGCTCGACCAATAATCCAAGAAGGAAATCGATGTTTCTAATCATGACCTCCTCCTCCCCCCTCGGGGATTCTCCGATCCCCGTTTAAAAGTTTTTATCCACGTAAAAGTAAGTGTCGCGTTTGCTTTCTCGATATGTCTCTCGTAACCCTGCCGGTTAAAATTTCAGGATTAAAGCTACAACCGCGGAGAATGCTCCAGCGGCGTTTCTTCCTCCTCCCGTGGACGCTCCACTTTTAACCACCATCATTTTCTTATTTTTCTTTCGCTTCGCGGAAGCATTTGGTAAAAGAGAGTTTCGGAACGTTCCGCGCGCGACCCTTCCTCCCTCCCACCGTATGTGTAGCGGTAATGTTATATTTTACGGTGGTAGTCATTCCTGTATTACGTCATCCCTGGAAAATCTTGGAAAAGAGAGGGAAATTGCGTTGCAGCGGCACTCGCACGGCGAAATTACGTCGAGTCGTCAAGCGATTCTTTTACAAAAGACGAGGAGAGGAACACAGCGGCTTTCACAGAATTTCCATGTAAACTGTTTGTCCTTCATTTATTCTTATTAAGGCTTCTCTCATTATGCTTCATTATGTCCGAGAAAATGCGACCTAATGAGAAGTTTTCGATGTAAATTACGTAATAACTCGCGAGGATTTGCATCGGACAAACGCGCGATTCGTGTGATTGGCATGGATTACACGTGCGCGCGCGCGCGCGATAGTTTCTCAGAAAGGGGAAGAGAAAAGAAGGTGCGAAGGGCTGTGCGAGGGTTGTGCAAGGGCTGTGTGAAAGCAATGCGAAAGGGGTACGAGAAGGAGGAGGAGGAGGAGGAGGAGGAGGAGGAAGGGAAGAGACCTGTACAAGAGACGTGTAGTACTTTGGTGGGCGGTTGGACGACACATGACTTCTATGGGATGTCGCGTTCCTGTACTATTTTGTCGGATATTAATGGAAGCCAGCTTGATAAATGAGCTGGTCGTGGAAGGCACGCGAAAAGATAGGCGTGATTCTCTGGACTACCCCTCGTTCCGCGACTACCGCCCGTGGGCTTTAAAGAGAAAAGCCAGACTACCTTCTCTCAATTTCTCTCTCTCTCTCTCTCTCTCTCTCTCTCTCTCTCTCTCTCTCTCTCTCTCTCTCTCTCCGAGGGCCCCATTCTTTCCCCATCCCTCAGTATTCGTCTGCGTTTTTGTATATGCGTTTTACTTTGTTGTGCCTCGTGGCTGCAGCAGAATGCGGTCTCTCCTCACGAAGCTTGCACGAGCCACTTTTATAATTTCAGAGAGTTTAAACAAATTCTGTCATTTTCCTACCCCCTCGCCGCTGTCCGATGAAGAATGTCAAAAAAGAAGAACGCGTGTATACGAACGGGCGCGATTTATCGGCAGAATGTTAAATAAATATGCGTGGCATTGGTGACGCACGCGTAAAATATTTCAATAGAAAGCGAAAAAGTATTTTTTAAGTGATTAATAAAGCGAGGTATGCAGCCGAGTATTTCTTTTTCCACCACCTGCGCGCGCGTACATATAACCTGAATGGCATTAGGAGCAATATACGCTCGTGCGAAAATTGCGTTACGTAATCCTAACGTTCAACGCGTAATGGACAAAATTTTTTTGCCGCGCACGCATATTTTTATTTTCCTAACAAATGCGTCGTGTACGTTTTTTGTTTGAAAATTCCAGCCTCAAAAACGCGCCAGGTGAAATTGGAAAATTCTGTTAAAAAGTAGTTCCATACCTTTTCACTATTTAAATCGTGATTCTAACCCAGTTAAAAAAATAACCGGGCTAAAAATTGTAATTCACCGATGCTTTTAGCAATTTCCTTAATTTCGAGATTACGCTCAAAACCTATTTTGAGAAGAAGCGCGAGCATTCTGATATACAAAACTATTTATTGTTCCATAAACGAGGGGACATTGGAATAGCAGAGCCTCCACCCCCGCCTCGCTCAGTGAAATTCTACGGATATTAAGTGGAATTGGAATTGATTACCGTTCGTTAGAAAATCACTCGAAAACTTGATTTGTATTTGCAAAAGCGAGAATGCTGGCGCGATATTCGGAGAGTAGTTGGCAATCGAAGTAGTATCTTGGGAAGTAGAGAGACACGCGCACACACACAGACACCATCTTCTAGCGAATCAAGGGAGCGAGCAACCAAGCAAGTAAGTAAGCATCCAGTCAACCAACCCACTAAACAACCAACCAACCAACCGACCAACCAACTACCCAACCAACCAACCAGACAACAAATAAACAAACCAACCAGTCAATCGATCGCGTCCAATCAATCGATACAACAGCAGCAGCTGCAGCAGTAGCAACACAGTGTGGCACAGCAGACTTTGCTAAAACTTTACATTTGTAATGCGTCTCGCAAATGAGACGAGCGTTTTGTCGAAACTTATTCTATGCATCCTTGATTTTGATGAGCAAGCTGGGAGATTCTTGAAACAGTATGTATTTGCATTTCATTCCAGCTCAGCCGCGCCACCTTAAAAGCGGTACTACTATTACCGCTGCTACTACCACCACCACTGCTACTGCCACTACTACTACTTTACAGGAAAAGGGTAAGAGGGAAAAGAAACAGATTCGTCCTCTGATTACTTTAAGTCATCCCCCATTAGTTCCGCGAAACTGAATGTGCACACCAAAACGGTACATTATCTCATCGTTTAGCTCATTCACTCGTGCATCAGTGCAATAGGTTCTCGACTTCATTGCTTCCTAGGACCCTTCGGAAAATCAAACTCTGCACTTTATTAATTACCTTTTCTTTCGAATCTTCCCTCTTCTTTCTTCTTCTTCTTCTTCTTCTTCTTCTTCTTCTTCTTCTTCTTCTTCTTCTTCTTCTTCTTCTTTAGAAATTTTATGCTATTAACAATATAGCTCCACTGACCTACATTGCTTTATTTAAGAAGATAAATAAAGTTACTGAACCATGTTCCTGAAAGAAATATTACCTATCATTTATTTCTCTTCGAATCTTTGAAAAGTAGAGCTTTGTTCTTTCATATACATGGTTTCCTATCGAGATTTTCATAAATTCAATGTAACTTTACATGAAATAAACAGTCGTTTATTCGATATACGGTATGTGCACCATTTTGTGTGTTTTTTTTTTTTCACGGTTATTGAACTCAAGTTTTCCAAACACAGTAGCTTAAAATGGTTTTCACAGTCTGCTCGAGTTCTTCCACTGCCCGAGGCGACTTGCTTCGTATCTAACATCAGGCGCGATACCATTAACGCCTGTAGAACCCGTAGGTTCACTCACGACTGAGAATCCAGAAAATAAGCCAAAACCTCATATTTTCGAGAGGAAAGAGAGGAGGATCAAAAACGATATTTTTTTCACAATACGGTTAAAATTAAGTTTACTTTTTTCTCTTTCCTTTTTTCCCTCTCCCTCCCCCCTTCTCCTTTCTCCTAGTTATTAAACAAAGCAATCTCTTATCTAAAAATCATGATTTTCTATTGAAATGCTGCAAGTATCAATTTTAGTTCGTGCAACTTTCTCCGCGCTGTGTGAGAAAGTTAAATTAAAAAAGAATCTATTGTAATTAAACTTAAATAAAATGCGTGACGGAGATCAGGACAAATACAATCTAAACTTACGCTGATTAAGGAAAGAAAAGGACAACGACGAGACGGCCAAACTATATTTTAATTAAAAAGAAACTATTTTTAACCGTGGAAAATCATCAGAAGAAATAGTACAATGGTAGAAGCGACGAGTAGGCAAATGGCGGGGTGACGGATTTGGGTTTCGCGCCCACCCATTCCTTGCTTTTAGGATTTAAAAAGCCTTGGAACAGCTTCTGGCGGTGTCCTACATGTTAACGGAAGGGAAAGAGCTGCTCTGGCGGCATCGATCCAGCTGAAACTGAATCGTTCGAAATCAAGAAGATGTTCTCGCGTATAAATTGGCTCCTCTTGTTGCTAAGACCTTGCTTGAAACTCCTCCTTAAGCTCATTTGATTAGTCCGATATTGACGAAAGTAGCATTAAATCGCATTACGCCTGCTTTTGCTCCAAGGGAAAAAGTGCCTAATTCCTCCAACATACAATTATACGATGAATTATTCACAGTTGAGGAGAGACGAGTCTCGCAGACGCATCGATAGACGCGCATTGCCTACTCGAATCAATATCAGAGAGTTTCGCGTAGAATCACCTACGATCAACGTCAACGCGAGTTTCGATTTCTTAATAGATCGGGGGAGGGGGGGGGGGTGTAAAAGTTTGCTTTACACGATTATTCCAAATTGTTTTACCTGGTTCGAGTTAGCCTCGCCTTAAAGAGGATCGCGAAATTATTCAAGTTTCAACTTAAGGGTAACTTAAACATTTGGCGAGACGCTTTCACGAGAGGTGAATCGAGCATTCGGAAGGTACAATTTGATCACTCGCAGTTCAGGGGTATGTGGAATGAAGAGAGGGATAGGGGGACGTAGAGAATTGCGAAATTGAACGGAGAAAGCTCCAGAGATGTTCGAGTTGGCAGGAAAGGATCAAGCGAGGCTAGCTAAGAAGAAGAAGGGAAGGCAGGACGGGAGAGTATAGGAGCAGGAGAATGGGTGGGAGAGAGAGAGAGAGAGAGAGAGGTGTTAAGGGTGTCGCAGGAAGGCACGGGTGATGTAAATGGCGCGCTTCATTAACGTGAGTTACTGTCACATCCATTATTCGCGGTAACCACTCTGACAAGCGCGACTCCTCTTGTCCAGAGTATTACATCGACACGCGGCCACGTTACTTCTCTCGCACATTCGAAATTACGAGAGCCTACCGTTCTCCTTCCTCCGTTCCTCCCTTCCTTCTTTCTCCATCCGTGGAAGCGTATAAGTAATCGCACAATCGCGGCTAATGAGAGAGAGAGAACAGCCGGTCGGATTCCGACTGGCGATGATGATTAAGATTTTCATTAATCTCACCACCACCACCACCACCACCACCTATGTTTCACATCCGTGCAGCGCCCTTTATTCAACTTCTCTCGCCTCGTTTCTCCCTCGCTTGGCACCGCTAACGCGCCAACCGAAAATTTAATTATTTGATTTAGCGCACTACAGATTTTTATCTTTGTCTCTCCCTCGTGCCTTATGAATTTCCATGAATCCAGGGAATAGCGAATGGGGCGAGGTGTAAGTGTGGTAAATTAAAATCGATACAAGAAGATGAACAAGAGGTGGGGAGGGGGGGGGGGGGAAGAAAAGAAAAGAAAAGGCAGAGAGAGGGTGGCAGAACGCGGGATAAGACGAATTGTTTTGACCTATATAAGGTAAATAGAGGAAAATGAAGCTAAGAATTCGGTGGGTGTAGATCCGGTAAGAGAGGACGGCAGTAACAAACCGTATCCAAGAAGGTTCAAGAACGTTGGCTTCAGGTGGGTCGGGTGCACACACGGTGACCATATAAATCACACTCATACACGAGTTGGAGCTCTGCGTCACGACTGACCGCCCCGTTTTCTGATTTACGATCCGAACTTCGTCCCTCGTTCTATCTTCCTGGATATTTCTCCGCACTAAAAACTGCACTCTACCTATATCTATAATACCGCTGCATACCACCCATGTACATTCGACACGGAGCTCTAGCGCTTTGATAAAGTCTACACAGGCGCGCGATGGCCTACGCGTGATTGCTTATTCCTCCATACGTACGTCAAACCAATCGTTATCGCCTATTAATATCATCAAACCGACTCTCGCACACACGCGCACACGCGCACGCACACGCAAATGCAATGACAAACACATTCCTCGTTTGTTACAGCATAATACTGGAAAATCCGTAATTTCAACGAACCCCCCATTCTCGATTTCTCGAATTTCGCTCATAGCGATATTGCATGCTCCACTCATAATTGATCTAATTCTGTCGTGCGATAATTTTCAAGTATTGCTCATGCACCACGAACACGTCGCGTTTCACGATAAAATTTTACAGTCAAAAACTCTGTAAATTAATACTTTTATTGTTTTTTTTTCGTTCTTTCTCTCTTTCTTTCTTTCTTTGCATTTTTCTTTCGGACGAAATCATTTCTCAAAAATCAAGAATATTTTCTCTGAGAGATATTGTGTGTGTGTGTGCGCGCGCGAAGAAAATTTATTAAACGAGAAAAGTAGGACAACATTGCGTGGTACAAGCTTCTAACCAAAATGAATCAGCCTGGCGTCAACGTGGTTCCCAATGAAATTGAATGGGTTTTCATCGAATTAGATTTTGTTAGTGGAGGCGCGCCTACGTTAATGGTGGAAAAGTCCGGTCAAAATGAAAATCTGGTGCAACCGGGAATGTGGAAAATCATAATGGAATAGCATTACGAAACTATTAAAGCGAAAGGAACCCCGTCAATATTGGCCCGAGAGGAATGGACGGGACTGAGAATCGAATATTCCATATTTTACTTCAAAACGTTCGGATCTACTTTCCTCCGTGCGACGACCCCCACCCCCCCTCTGTCTTTCATCACTGATGCTGTCGTCTAATTACCTATGCGATTGAATATTTTTCAGAGAATCCACTCTTACTCTTCAATTGAGTTGCAATTCGTAAAAAATTCCTGCGCTCCAGTTAAAAACCCGAGAAATCCGTGTATGCTGCATGCATGCATGTATGTACGTATGCATGTACGCGAAGCTCTCGATATTTAAATTCCACCTTTGTTCATTCGATCTCTGCTCGAAAAATAGCGAAGAAACTCAAATTAATTCTTTCGGGAGAGTCGAGTATAACCAGAATCATTGGATATATATTTCATCATTTTCAGGCCTTAAAAATTAACGATCCATCCAAGAAATGACGTGCAATTAGTTGAAAATAGTCACCGTGAAAGATTTTATTAGAATTTTTAAGAGAGTGTCTCTCTCTCCCTCTCTCTTTAAGGTAACTAAATAGATTTAGGGATAAACTAAAATGATTGATTCACTTTATTATATTAATTCGGGCCAAAAGCAGCGTGCTAACGGAACTTATTGGATTATGCATCGGAGGGCACTTAAAATATAAGTGGCTAAGTGAATTAGTTCATGCAATACTAGCAGACCGAGGAAGCCGACAAATATTATTATGCTAATCCGTCGAGTAATACAGAAACTTTTACGAGCCCCCATCGCGTAAACATTATTGTCTGTTATTACCAAACGAAGGAGAACACACTCTCGCGAAAATTGAAAACTTTAATTAGATATCACCCGCCAGAATTAGCACGCCGCGCTACCACCTCCTCCCCTTTAGCGCATACTTCATATTTAGCGGCGCCCGATAGCGGCGAATTGACACTTTCCTCGAAGCAATGAATTCAATCGTGCCGCAAACAATAATTACCTGGCCGAACTTAGCTGGGGGTAGCTGAAACAAGTCGTTGCTCCCACCCACGTTACAGCCAAACTCCGCGAATAACTTTGCTTCCTCCGAACAAGAAACGAGCTTGCCTCTAGCGTTGCGCGCGGATAGGCGTCGCGGTGGCCTTTGAAAATTTCCTGAAATTTCCAGCATTTTTCGCGTATGGAAGAGGCGTCGGATTCAAAGGGAGAGGAGGCAGTGCGTGAAATTTTGTCGTCCAATGACGTTTGCCCGGCCGGAAACGAAAGGGCGAGAAAAAGAGGAAGAGCGACCGGGAGGGTCTGGTTGAATAAGAAATTGGTGGAAGGGAGAAAAGAAGTGGCGAAAAAAAAGCAGTGGAACGACTCGTGTGACGAAGTCTGTCGCAATATCCTGTAACGAAAGCCAATAAATAAAGGACGGCTTTTGCCGCGGAATTAAAACACATACATCACGATGCTGGCTGGTGCGCGTCTCCACATTTCCGGTTCTCGGCCGCTGCCACTACCCGTGGCAGTACTCCATACTCTCCCTCTCTCTCTCTCTCTCTCTCTCTCTGTCCTATCGTTCTCCTCTCTTTTACCCTTTTCCCCACCTGCGGCTTACTTTCCTTCCTTTTTTTCCACAGGTGAAATTAATCTTGCTCGAGCGCTGATTGCAAAATAATTTCGAATCAAGCCATATTTTGCTGTACATTGCTCTCTCTCTCTCTCTCTCTCTCTCTCTCTCTCTCGAATTTTCTGATACATCTCCCCTTGCGATCCATATGTCATTTGGTTAAATTTATTTTTTATCGAATTAAAATATTGAGCGCCATTAGCATTTATACATTAGGTATACAAATGTGTGTATAATGCATCCGAGTCGGGGCTAAAGCTAAAATGTGTCTTTCGTGTAAATCGGTAAATTCACGATATATATATATATATATAAATATATATATTTATATTTAACTTGGAGTGATCGTGATTGCTGATGTTTATAACAATTCCCAGAAATCTCGGTAAAACTTTCCAAACTTACCCACTAAATATTGATTTGCTTTCTATATATTATTTTATGAATATTTAATTTGCAAAAACGGGAAATCGAATGTTAACGGTGTGCAAAAGTTGTACGCGAATGTTTAATACATAAATAGTAGAGGCAGCATCGGTTAAATGCCAAAACGAGAGAGAATCCCTGCTGCTTGTTGAACCGGACAGTAAATGCTTCGAATAAAACTTCACAAATAATTGCTATGCCCGCCTCTGACCTTTTATTCTTCGAAATTCGTTTCGTAGCTTCCTCTCAATTTTGGGGTATCATATGGTAGCGCGGCACGTACTACTAATTAATCAATTTCAATGGGAAAAGAAAACTAGTTCCATTGCGAATGGAAGCTCGCGCTCTTTATTCTTGACAACTAAATTAATATTTAACAAATAGCTTGTTTATATGCACGTATCATCTGTTTGTTTAAAAATTCATTGGAAAATATCAGAAAATTTCTCCTTTGTAAAACGCAGCGAGAAAAAAAGTATATAAATTTCGTTATTAAAAACCTTCTGTTTTATTAAACAGCAGTGTGTAAAATGTCAATTTAACGGTAATCACGCGTTTGCATTGCCAAATGAAGATTCGCGGTACTCTGGCTAGGATCCGGTAAAACACCGTTTCGTGATTGGGGGCACATTTCTCACTCAAGTGGTACGAGAATTTGGGGATAGGTTTGAGAGCTTCATTTTGCTCGCGCGGACGTACGGATACCCGGAAGAATTACTGACAGAATCACTTGGCAGAAGTCGCGTAGCGCGCGTAATGGCACGCTTCTGTTTGAGAAATCAAAATGGCTGATAAAATTTCGCATTGGGCGAGATGGATAGCGTAGATTTAATGGAATTTGCCGAAGCGAATGGGGAAACGCGATAGTCATATTAATGGCAACAAATATTTGCAACGATAGGGGTGCTCCCTTAAACACAGAAGAACATTGTAGGTTAGACCGGGCTTTATCTAGCACTCATCTGTAAAGGCCGGATATGCCAGTGGTTTGAAATTGATTTCCACTAGGCGTACGTGGCGTATTCCTTTCAGGGCGAGTCGATTCCGCGCTCGCCCACCCACCGCATATCAGTCCCAGACACAGGAAGAGGATGGTGAACATCCGAGTCGTCTCGCTATAAATAACAAACAGATTGGACATTATCCAAAATCAATGTCGATGAACAAGCATTCGCGGAAATCGACATGAAACACAAGAGTCCCATTATTCAGCGATCCAAAGATATCACTATTTTCCACTTTGATCAAAAAATACGTAATTGCTCTATGCGACAGGGGGAGAGAGAGAGAGAGAGAGAGAGAGATGCATAAATAAATAAATCTAATCTAACGATGCTATACGTATCTCGTAATACCACATAAAAGTGCAGTTAAATAAGTGGTAACTGCATTCTTCAGGAAGATCCTCCAACTGTCGGCTAAGAGGAACTTAATTTCAAACTCGTTCTCCTAAACTTTTTTCACCAGTTTCTCCACTTCTCGAGTCTTGAGCTGCTCCGAAAGATGCTTCGGAGAAAAATGCATACAGAAATCAAGCGATAACGATTATGGTTTATCGGTTGCATCTTGCATTCTCTTGCATGGATTATCGGTATATGGAGGGAGGGAGGGTGGGGAGACTGCATATCTGTCCCTGACTGTGCATGTACGTGGATGCAGGTATTCGTATGCACGTGGAATAAGCTGGTGGAGCGAGGACTCGAGTCCGTCGGCATTATTCCGGAGCGTACTACTGTATTGCACGTGCGAGTAGACGTGGAAAGGTCAGTCGAATGTAGGTACGCGGTAAGAAAGAGGACCGCGGCAAACGGAAAATCAATGTCTCCGGTTCCGAGCTCTTGCTTTGTCGCACGTGAAACGACCTTCCCAATGCGGCGCATAGTTCTCCTAAGAACTAATTAACTAACAATTAAAATTAATTTCACGCAGAAGCGAACCGGAGTTATTCGCGTCATCAGTTCCACGCGACATGTACTCTACGTTTAATAGGCTGATGACTTAGTAACTCGAAACAGAAATCAACCATTAACCGCGCAATTATTCGCTCTTTGGATCTATGCGTGCGTGTATAATAATTATAATAAGAACAATAATAATAATGTGTCTCTTGACTGTTGGTGCATTCTTTCAAGCGAAACAGGTGGTATAAAACGTATCTAGCTAATTTCCCGGCAAAACGGAACAACGCTAATTATTTCCCAAGTAATTTATCTGAAATACGTACAATCTAATTTATCAGAACTGGCTAATTAGAGATCATTCTTTCGGCAAAGTACATATAAACTTTCGCTCAAAGTTCTTTCTTACCAACTGCGCTAATTACGATTCTTGTACTCCGTTTCTATCTTCCATCCACGGAATTTACCATCCACTTGACTTTTCCCCCATTGGATTAATCTCAGTACTAATCATCACTCATCAATGATCTCTAATCTTTTTATTCGTGAATTCTGGATTATCTTATCCACTTCGATTCTGTGTACGCGGTACAAATTTCAAGTTAACATCTACTGATTTAATTGCCTTTGCGATAACTTCACCGTAATTTAATTTTCATCGTATATGGAATAGCGATAGGAGAAGAAGGAGAGAAGGGGGGGGGGGAGTAAAAAATATAATTGAAGGAAAAAGTCGGCTGAATTATTTCAGAAACGCTTCGAGCAGCGATGTCTCGGCGTTATGTTTCGTAGTACACGAAAAGAAGCTTATCCCAAGATGTATATCCCTGAAATGCGGTGCATCTCGTGCACGTAACATATAAAATGGTACCTGTTTTTCAACTTTTTCTTGTGATAAGAGCTGAGTTATGGTCGAAGGTGTAAAAGCAGCGCTCTTCCTTTCTATCTATTTTCTTTCTTTCGCCAATAATAGTTACTCGGCATTTTGCCGAGGTTGCGATAAAATAACTTTAAAGGAACTAGGCTAGGCAGAGAGAGAGAGAGAGAGAGAGAGAGAGAGTGAGAGGGGGGGTGGGTGAAAATTAAAATCTTTTGATGCAGCGAAATCTCATGTAAAACGCGCGATTAATTCATACCGCGTTACAAGAGTATCGCGTTATAGGGGGATTTATCGTAATCCAAATAATGAAGATATTTCACGTATTTGACGTGGCTCGAGGAAACGCCGAGGAAGTGACACCGTTAAACGGCTTAGCAGCATCTCTAGTCAACGAGTTGCATAATTAGACAAACCAGCCGTATGCGTGCAGTTTCGCCTGTTTAATTACACGAAATGCCTAAATACCTGGGTGTATTTCACAGCAGTGTACCACTGCCAGAGGTCAGGCTGGTTGCAGGAGTGTGCTATTTCACAGGAGATAATTAATGGAGACTTCAAGCTAATAGCATAGTAACACGACCACGTGACGCGATTACAACGCAGCCGCCTATTACCAGATTTCGGGATAGGGATTAAGACTACACGCGGACTAAGTAATTGCCTTAAAAACCTAATACGTGTTTCATTATCCGCGCCGAATAAACTCGACGTCGAATTTTTCTGGAAGAAGTCTACTTGGACCATGCGGTGTTCCAGGGTCACTCCTCTTAGAATTCTCCTCTTCTTCCTTGTTAGGTAGCTCGCTGAGACACATAGGACGCGATAACGGGCTCTTCGATGAAATTCGTCGATTTATCAATACCGAGAGTACAGCCCCGGCGTCGAGCGTCACGATGGAAATTCTGATCCGTCTAATCGATAGCTTTTTAATTCGGTAATTATCGAATTTCGAGGGAGCGTCCATTAAAACTCGATTTGATACTTTATCGAGTCCTTATCCTGGCGCGCGGATTTTGTTAGGATTGTTAATCAAACTTGATGGTGGATTGTACTGTCTACGATTTAGCGGTGACCCGAGCAAGATAAAAGCGGCGTTAATTACGTGTCGTAATTAGCGGTGAGTTGGCGCCAAAGTGAAACTTTGTTAAAAGCAGTGTAACTTTTCCTTGTGCGCATATCGATCGAGAACCTTGTGTATTATTCGGATTTGTTGTTTCGGAACAGTCGCGTCGCATTATGTGCACGCACACTTTTATCGCGTATACCTGAAAATACTCCGCGCGAACATTCGAAACCCCTAAAAGTTTGGGAAAACCTCGCAGAAGATTGGCAAATGAAAAATCGCCTTAAAATTAAAGCTCCTCTGCGAGCCCCTAGAGAGAAAGCACGCGAGTTTTTTAACGGCGCTCATATGACCAGCTTCGTTCGTAAAATGCAAGTCGGCCATTGGACGGAAATGCGGAAAATCCGACGAGATCACAGAATTGCCTACCTCAGCATGTACCACGGCTGCGCTCGAAAACGCATGCAAGCACCGACACCTTATTCTGAATTTAAGTCACGTGACTTAGGTACATGACTCTCGCAGGAATCAGATTTCCCGGTGAAACCAGATTTTCGTTCTTTGACAAATGCTCGACAGCCTCGTCCCCTTTTACCGGAGGATCGCAACACCAAGGACAATTTTTGTTCCAGCTTTTATCGCGAATCGGTAAACGCATCGTGAGGGAATTTCTGTTTCTTGCAAAACTTTTCGAGGCGCGGCGAGATGAGAGACGAGAAAGCGAAATCTACGCGTTTCGTACCAGCTCGACGTCAATAATCGTTCATACGAGACAAGTTCTCCATTCTGAAAAAAGGCTATCGGTGGATCGCCATGGATCCTCCACGACCATCCATCCACGATGCAATTCCGAATTTTTCCAAAGGCTACGTTGGCATTTAAGAAATTTCAATGGACTCGATACTCTGTATTTTCATTGGCGAGATAGCAAATGTCTCTGCAAAATGTGATGTCAGCTATGGCGAAAAGTTGTGTCTATTCGAGACATATCCGACGCAGATGCTCGAGCATCCCTGTGTTCAAAAGAATCTTGGTATGTGCTATCAAATCGAGAAAGCCACCTTTACTTCCTATTTCCAGTGATAAGACATTACGGGAGTATCAGGAAAACTGTCAGAATAAGGACAACTCTCTCTTGAGAACGTGTCAGGAATATTTCAGATTTATTTTTATTGCTACAACGAATTCAGACTATTTTAGACACTCTCCTCTTCCTGTTACTTACACACACGCGCGCGCGCACACACACACACAATTTTATTGGAACATTTAATTCAACCTCTCTATTTTATTTTTACGAAAATTTCAATATTGATTTTTATTAGCATAAACTTCAGTGTAAAAACTATAATTGACAAGGAAGAATGGAGGATAATTCCTGTCGATTAGTTAATTCATTAAAAATCTCCTACTTAAAAAGCAACGTTTTCTGATCGATCGCCATGTTATTGGATAATTTGGCAAAAGCTTTTCAGCTACCACGAAAGTAAATGCAAATTCAATCGACAGCCATAAAACCACTCTGAACTTTTGGAATTAAACAGTAAATATAACTTTAATTTAATGAAATAATAAAGAGAGAGAAAGCGGCGCTTTAAAATCGATCGCGCAATTAATGAAGTATCGTTGGTGGATTTTTCTTGTGCTTTTTTATGCGTTTTCGCGTGAAAAAAAGATCGAATTTATATTAAATTTAAGCATCGAGGGGGAAATAAGATATCGCGAGCCATCGTTAAGATTCCATTACGTAGCTTTTGGAGGAAGGCCGATGGATAGATAGAACGAGAAAGGGGCGCGCTAATAAATTGAAGCGTCAAGTGTTTCGTTGAGCCATTTGAACGCCGACATTCCTCCCCTTTATGTGCTCCTCCTTTATTTTAATACAATATTTATATCGATACACGTGCGCGTTGTACGCGTTTCCACGTAGGAATCTATCGACGCGACACAGCTTCCAGATATTTTATCAGGCAGAAAAAGTCTAATTGTCACATGCAGGTTTAATTAAATCCAATCAGTGTATTTTCTTCGGATGGAAAATTTATGCCTCAGTGATATTCGATAATTGAAGCGTTAGCTTCATTGTACCGCGCGATACGTAATTCGCGGAAAGAATTTATTCAAAGAAAGAAAGAATAATGTCGTTATTTTTCTTTGGCAATTAATTCGTTGATTAATTAGCCTGTCAGCAATCTTCCACGTGAAAAGCTCCACCGATCATTAAACAGTAGTGAATTCGTTTAATATTCAATGGCACAAAGGGAGAAGCTAAACTACAAGATTGTTAACTGACTGACGAGCTGCAGAAAGGATCAAAGGTACTATCTCAATTTTCTACGTTTTCTATCTCTCGTCATTCCCCCGAGGCATTAATCTCATTCGTAAAGACGTACGGCTGCATATTTCAAGCGATAAATATCGAGAGGCTTATAATTGTCTCGATAATTACTTCACGATATTGCGGAGACTGCGAGTAAAGTGCAAATTTTCGGAATGAGAACTCGAAAGAGGATGGAGCACATTGAGAGAGATTCGCGCGCGATTTTTGGTCCGGTTCCTTCTAGGCCAATTGTTCGATTAAAACCACCTCGAGTATTCGTGCACCATGGATCAGAGTACGGGGACCGACGCGAACTCGAGGTAACCTCGAGGATGTCGACGTCGACCCGCGAATGACAGCGAGAGCGGACGAATCGCATCGCGCGCTGAGGAACATCGATGATTAAAAATTCTTAGAACAGTGCTGGAAATCTCAACCCTCGAAAAAGGCTCCGCCAATTTCCGAACACCCTGCGGTACCGCGCGATCAATTTACCCATTGATCGGCAGACACGACGCGTTCTTTTTGCTCTAATCATTTTTGCACTCGTAAAAATACACTACACATAGTCGGATTTACATGAAAATGCTCTTTTGGGTCTCTCACGAAATGTAATTGACTGTATCGACAAATGCAGCTGTCGAGTAAGTCTGATTCTCTAGTGGCCTTATTTTTCCTGGACGTTTAATCGATATTTTGACATTAAAGATGTACGTGTGGCTGCATTTGGAATAGATCTCGCTGGATACTTTTTGTTCCTGAACGATTTATCGCAAAAAGATAAGCGGGGTATAGTCGTGGCGCGGTGCAAAGACAAAAATAATTGACGAACAATGATTGTTCCGCGCGTACGCTTTAATGCACGTGGAAACGAGGGGGGATGAGGGGGTGGTGGCTGAGAAGGGAACATTGGTACAGCCCGGTAATGTTTTCGATGACGAACATTCGCGCTGCTGCATGAGAACCGCAAATTTGTGAATGCACGTGAGTGCACTTGAAGCTATACGAGAACGCGCGTGTTTTCATTGCTTGCAAGCTTCAAGCACCAAAACTATGAGAAATTGCGAAAAATAATGAGATTTCAAATCGTCGCGTACACGCATGCGCGGAGAACGTACGTGTATCCGGATTTTTACATTATTTTTTTTGTTTTCTTTTATCATTCTTATCATCGCAACTCTAGTCCATTATTGAAATGTTTACTTCAATTTTCATTTTAAATCTCATTGTCACCGAGTAACGCGGTCAACAGTGGAGAATGGAAGCCCGATTGTACATACGTGCACACGTGGCACACGCAATTTCCTATTATGCTCGCAGAAATAGGCCCTCGCTATAATTTATGGCGAACATTAATTTATAATAAATCCAGGTAACTCGATAGACCTTTAATGGATCGAATGATTCCACAAGTTTTAAACTCACGATAAATCTCATAAATAAATAAACAATTAGCTACCTTCTGTTTTACGAATAACCAAAGTTAACGTAACTCCGCTTGACCAGGATGCATCTATCGAACCATTAAAATCCAAATTCGGCGGTCGTAATATCAAAATTTAATAATAAAACTCTATCGCGAGTATGGAACATTTTGACTGCAAAGTAATTACTTCAATTATTAGTTTACGATGCAGATACGGGGTGAACAGATTTTCAATTTTATTGCGTTAAATAGTTATTACGCGTCTCCGGCATTTTCATGGACATTCGTATGGTGGTGGTGCCGTATCCACCAATTTTCTTTAACATCGTTCGAATTTCACGAGAACATTCGTTCGCATAAAGAAGCGAAAAAAGTGAAAAAGCAAAATGAGAAAACGAGCGAAACAACGAGCAACGACGGTACTTCCAAATGCACTGTCTATCCATTAAATTTGTCCACTTGGACACGAGTATGAATTCACTTAATTCGCATCATTAACAATTTCATTTTGGTCTGGTTTGTCCATATTACACAATAATTTCGCGTGTTCGGACTGTATATTTGTATTTCATTTATCTGGGAAAACCGCATAATTATATTTCTCACGACGATATTATTTGCTAGTCGTTATTTATCGAACTCCTATGCGTTGATGCACCACCCCCATCCCACTATTCAGGTGGAATTATATTATCTCGTTAATTCATTAGCCGCACACGGGGCTATTTGCTCGCGTTATGCCTATTCGACAAGTATTTTATTTTGACATGCGAATACCAAATAAACGCGGCGGTAACTTCTCAACGCACCCCTGGGATCCCGAAATCCGTGTATTACTCGTTTCTAGTTCGCAGCTAAATATATACAGGGTGTCCGGAAAATGGTGGACACTTTTGGAGGGGTGATTCCTGGCTCAATTCTGAGAGCATTTCACCCCTTGGAATTTTTAAATTTAGGGCCCCAATTTTTAATTATTAATATTTTTCTGTGCGCAATGCGATTGGTTCGCGGGCTAACGTCAGTCGGCGCGGCCGCGCGCTGTGACGTCAGCGGCACGCAAATACTTAAAAAATGTAAAAAATTTGTTAACTCACATTCGCACAGCTATTAATAATTCATTGTTGCCTAATTATTCAATCAAAAATATGTCAAGTAGACGTTAATTGAATAATTGGCATAGGCTCATGATACTTTTTATTTTTTCATTAAAACAATTGTTATTTCACAAAAAACATATCTGAATAACAGTCTTGTAATGAATTATAATAAGTATCATGAATTACAGATCGTTAAAGTAATAATTTTAACAATTTAAACAAAGGCAACATGCAAAATAATTTTACTTCAAAGTTTAATACTGTTTAACACTTACCGTTGACTCCACCTTTTCTGGATATCCTCCTCATGTTGTGGGATGGCTTCCTTTTGTATAAAAAAGTTGCTACACTTTTGCTAAATTTGTTTAATTTATTATTAAAACAAAATCACATGACCACCTTCACTACACGAATAATTTTTAATAGTTTTACACCATTTAAATTAACACCACGAACATCCGATTAATTAATTACTTTATTAATTAACACTTTCAACACTAATCGCGGAAATAATGTAATAAATTGTGAGATTATTAGACCGCCGTTTGTCCACGGAATCTCACACGCGTCGCACTGAGTATACTGATCTTAATAGTCACCTGTATGTATGAGTAAACATGGTACAGGGGCAAGGTCAACTAGACTAAAATTTTGTCAGAAATCCTTAAATAAAAGTATTTTTATAAGGCAAATATACTGCGTAATGCAAAAGTGACATGTTCTGCATGAATAAAGTTTATTAAACATTGAAACATTTAAAAAATTATTAAATTACTCAATTCAGTAATTGGTAACAGGTAACATTAGAACGCGTCTAATGTACTATAATGTCAACAATTGGTCTAGTTTACCTTGCCCTTGTACCATGTTTGTTTACTACAGCTGACTCCAGCTACGATTATTTAATTAACGTCTACTTGACATATTTTTGATTGAATAATTAGGCAACAATGAATTATTAATAGCTGAGCGAATGTGAGTTAACAAATTTTTTACATTTTTTAAGTATTTGCGTGCCGCTGACGTCACCGCGCGCGACCGCGCCGACTGACGTTAGCCCGCGAACCAATCGCATTGCGCACAGAAAAATATTAATAATTAAAAATTGGGGCCCTAAATTTAAAAATTCCAAGGGGTGAAAAGCTCTCAGAATTGAGCCAGGAATCACCCCTCCAAAAGTGTCCACCATTTTCCGGACACCCTCTATATGAGCTGAAAATATTCATGTTTGTGTGTTATAACGCACACGGTTGCGCTTGTCTACTCTCTGGCATGCACATGTAAGTTAGTAGCCCAGAGCTTTTCTCTCGGGATAGCACAATGGACAATAATCCACTGACAGGGGGATCATCATTGAAGGCGAAGAGGGAGGGGTGGGTGGGTGGTTGATCCCCCTTATTATCGATCGTACTACTGTGAAACTCAACGAGAGTGAAATATTCGTCCAAGTTTTCATTCCACCCTGGTGGACCCAAGCACCCCACCCCCGTTCATGCTTCTCAGACGATGCAAAACATTATAACGACTGCTAAAAGCACACGAGCGATATTCTTTTCTCAATCCGCTTGAATTCAGATTCCGAAGATTTGTGGAATTTGCACAACTGCGTAACTATCGGTAAATCGTCGTGAAATCATCGTGGAATCGTCGTGGAATCGTCGCGAAATCGTCGCGAAATCGTCGCGAGATCGTCACAAATCTAGAAAACAATTGGAGGAGCATCGAAATCGTGAGGAGGCAGAATGTTGCTAGAAAATTTATCTCGCTGTAATTTCCGCTCTCATATAATTCAGTTCGTCGGCAAGATCTACGATAATGGCAGTTCGTTATCGAAGACGGCGTGGTCTGAAATTTCGCTCAGCAAGAAATTTCATCATTTGACTCGAGTCAGCCGTATTCCTCAATCTAGTCACGTGCTTTTACACGAGACGACGACGACGACGACGACGACGACTTTGTTGTCTGGAAATCCGACTAATGAAGACTCGTTAAATCAGCAACAGCGGCTTCGATACTACGCGCGGTTTATATGAATCCATTCGCCGCGTCCCGCATTCATAAACTCTAGTCTCAGCCAGCCAGATGAACAATAATGACCGTGTTAATAATAGCTTCTACTCTAATGACGGCATTCGTCCAGAAATTCACTCGAAATCAAAAACTTGTTTCGAAATTACATAAATCCACTCTCCATCTACTCTCTCTCTCTCTCTCTCTCTTGCGCTTCTTCTTGCATCATTATTTATTTTTTAAATGATAATTTCATCCTTTATGCTCGTGCATTAACCTACGACAAAAATTTAAGTACGCGCATTAAAAATGCAATTATTTATTTTATAATTTCAGGCTAATTGCAATATTACTTTTACCAGATTACTCCCCCGTTCGTACTTTAATCGCTCGTATTTTATTAGCCGAAGTAGATGCAAATGCAACTTCATCAACGGTAGTTGCAGCATCAAATGTTCCCTAGTACCAATTAACTTAATCCTAAACATGATAGTAAATGATTTAATCAAGAACATCAAGCAGGCGATTCTCCGCGCTACACGTGCCCCAAGGTGGAATTAATTCTTGTCTAAAATTATAAATATACCGAAGAGCTTTCAGTTTCAGATGTCCAATATCGTCTAAGGACATAACACTGCAATAACACAGATGTCGGTCCCTGGTAGCAGCTGTACGCGCGCGTGTGTGTGTGTGTGTATGCACGCGTGAGCGCATATTCGATGCAATATAAGCATATCTATAGAGGCGCGCGCGCACGCGTACGTTTAAAAGGAGCTTGAGAAAGAATAGGCATTTTTATAGACTCGTGGGCGAATAAATGGCAATTAAGCGAATTCAACGCGAGGAAAAAGAGAGAGAGAGAGAGAGCGATAGAGACATCTCGTATTCGTCGATAAAAAAATTATCGGAGCGCTTGGATCATTACGAGGGTGTATTTTGCGTAATAACGCAGATGGTACGCGTCATCAAGACTTTTGCGGAATATCGAGGTTTGAGCCACAGCTGTATATTTCCGTGAGGTTATGCGTACAGTGTTATATCATTCTCATATTCTCATATGCATAAGCTTGAGTGATGATGCCCATCGGGTATACGTCATATCGCCATGGTTACTCCAAAGATCAGTCATCCAGCTCGAAACGCGTTATACAAGAGATGCCCATAATTCCACATGATTAGATCGTTTCTACATGCTCAACTTCCAGAATTGATCTCTTCCTTAGTTCCTCGACCTAAGGGGCTCGCCTAATTCTCTTCGGAACTATTCTTTCGGGATCCAAGGAGCGAGAGAGTTCTCGTTCGATATACCCCGTGGAAAAAAGCATCCCTTCCACGCTGAAAATCTAGCAAGTGAGGGATGACGCGCGATCTCGTTTAACATCGCTCAATATATTTTTATGAAAAATTCCATCCCGTACTGTCCCTCTTTTCAACACAATGAATTTTACTTGTATAATTGATTCGGTCGAATAATTTTAGCCGACCGATGTAGAAGCGAGATCGCAAAATAATATCTTAAATTCAATTCTCTATTCATGAGTGAGACTTTTTTTTTTCATCCTTCCTTTTTTACGTGCCAATAGCCCGTGTATTTAAGCTCTTTAATCTTTTATTTTATTTTCATCGTATAAAGTGCTTTAATGAAGATACAAATTTCATTGAAATACAGCGCACCGGGTATTTGTCAGAATATCATCTTCACGCTCATTGCACTTTTCAATATATGTATCTCTCTACATTCAATAAAATACTGACGTTATGAGAATCTCTGTACACCACAGAGATGAGTGACATTGAATAAAATAAAAATACGCTTATCAATCACCGCTGGGGAAAAAGATGTCTATTTATTGAATAAAATTCAATATGACCGTATTAGCATAGAGTATATTTGTTAAATACACACGCGTTTCATTCAAAATATAATGCTAATGATATCAAAAAGTAGTTTCCATCGTTTAATCCGCGATGCCTCCTTCTCCCCCATTCTGAAATATTGATAGTAATTTCACGATGATCGAACAAAGTGTGCGCGTGTGCGCGGGCGTGTGTGGGCATCGCTTGAAAAGTGAGGCAATTTTAAGCTGTGCGAAATAGTTTTGAAAAAGAGAAAGGAAAAAATAAACAAAAAAGAATGCGCGTTTAAATGTGTGATCGTCGCGGTACGAATCAGCAAAAGGGAAGCACCGGTGCATAAAAGCGGAAAGTGTTTCACAATATAAAAAGCTGAGCGATAAGGCATCTCGCGTTACGTTGTGCGATGTGACATGATGTGGCGTGGTGCTGCATGGCGTGGCATGGTGTGGTTTGCCGTGTGGTGCACGCCACGCCGTAGTGTAGAGCATAGATGGTTTACTGCACACGCTCCGTCACTCAGCTTTCGAACTACGCGTTGTGCCAGACGCAAAAAGCGTACGCATGGCTCACACATTTTCAACCGTGAAATTCGTGAAATTTATACGTTCGCTCCTCTCGTAAGAAACTAACGCGAAAATCAACGATAATGCGCGCAGGACCGTGAGATGTCATCGGTCTTCAATTTTTTCTCTCCTCGTTCAGACGAAAAATAGAGATTATCCATCGAAACGCTCGATACACCCGCGGAGAACTCGCGTCAGTGAAAATGAAATTCCTGCATAGCAACGGATTAAAAGGGTGGATCGATAAAATAGTAAAAATAGTCAGTGCTAATGCACCAGACGAATTTTATGGTACAACTGCACTCGAACACGCACCAAGAAACACGCTGAGTCTCAGATGCTAAGTTAGAATTTCGCATTACTTTCGCTTGCTAGGGCTGGATGGTTCGCTAGGAAAAAATTTCAAACGGAAGCTCATTTAAATTTCACGTTAGCTCGATGTGATGAGTGGCTTCCGTTCGTCAGTGGTAGCATAAAGGACTATACTGTAAAAAAGGAGAAGAGAGAGATAGAGGACGAGAGAGAGAGAGAGAGAGAGAGAAAAATAATTTCTGTAAAGAGATATACATATGTATGTATAACCGCAACTGGTAGAGAGACTAATAAAGAATTGAAAACTTTAAGAGCCGCAGTAGAAAAAACTAAAAAATCTGACCCGCTCTAATTAATATTTTTTCACAGTGTGCCCTATTTATTTATCGAGAGTTATCTGCGATTCGTGGACGATTTAATTAGGGTAAGTGGGAAAATATTTCACGGTATATACTATTTAGAGGATGAGGGAAAACTCGCAAAGTCAATTTGGATAAGTTTGCATTGTACGAAATCGAATGAAATTCTTCAAATATTTGCATTAGAGAAGAATGTTTTCATAGTTTGTACAACAAGTACCAAAGATACAATTAGGGTTGGATATTCCGTTTGCTGCTGATCATCCACGCTACGCACACGCACGCATTTGCCTATGTACGCGTGTATTAATGCATGTAACACGTACAAAGCAGTGAGAGCGCGGTGAGCATACGCGCGGTAGAAAAACTTTAGTTGCACAAGAGACATTTTCTGCATTCAAATATTATTCAAATGTTTTCGGTATTTAAATTTTGATGCCATCCACGCAGTAGACGACGCCACGTTTGATCCTTAAAATGCAACTATAACGTTGGTTAAAACCGTAGAACTCTCCCTCCCCCCCCCCCCTCCTGCTGCACCCCGACAAAGTTTATCCTCAAATTTCAAATCTCATTGGATAAGAATTTGAGGAACATAATTATTTTCTTAGAAAAAAACCTTTATTATTTTACTCAATATTGTTCAGATACTTGAAATCATCGTATCGCAACGATTCCAAGCGACGAATTCCATACTTATGCACACACGCGCGCGCAATAAAGAAGGAGAGACCAATTATACGAGCACTCGGACCATTTCATTTGGATATAACCATTTTCTCAAACTACCGTTTGAATACTCTTATCCCGTAATTTTAACCGCAACCACATTCAGGCTGCGCGCAAATGCACTTTGCCTTAAATTGTTCCGCAAAACTTGAAATTTATTTACTCCTTTCTCTCGTAAACTCATAAATACTCGCGTACCACGTAAATTCATACTTCTATTCGCATCGAAAGTTTCTTTGGAAAAAGATCAGTGATCGATGAGACGATTTTAAAAAATTATTAAATTTTTTAATCAGTACCTATTGTTTATTTTCTGCCACTTCTGTTCTATGCAAATCTCATTAAGGTAAATAATGGAGAGACAAACAGACTGGAAATCATATAAATTAACAAACAACATAGAAAACCAATGTAGTTAATTAATCAATAAAATATATATATATATATAGAGAGAGAGAGAGAGAGATTTATAATGCAAGTGAAGCTATCGAGACATATGTCAAATTTTAAAAGATAAATACGGAAAGAATGAATTAAACGAAGTAAAGAGATTAGAGGGGAAGAGAGAAAAGCGAACATAGAAAACAGAGAAATATAAATAATAATGAAGAGTGAGGGAGTGAAGAGGTAACAAAGGGCGTACTTCATATTCATGATAATTGCTGAAGCTAAGCTCGAGATACCCCCTCCCCACTACTCTCTCCAGAGCATAGTTTATAATTAATTCATTGGATTAAATTTTACGCCATGTACCTGATATGCATTAGCATTAGCAGGTCCTCTGCTATAGCCTACTTTTTTTTTTTTTATCATCCTTCAGACTTTTTCCCTTCCCTTATTATATCTCTAAATTTTATATTTGAAGTTTTTTTTTCCTCTTTTTGTGCATTTCTAACTCTTCGAAAATACGTTTTTTTTCAGTTCTTATTATTTGCGGCGTTCCCGCTGTTTCTCCTCCCTTCCCACTTTATTTTCAGCCATTGCACTTCCTTCCTCTCGCGCACGGAACTTCAACTTTCGCACATGTTTTGCGCAAGGCCAAAACATACAGACCACTTAGTTCCCATTCCACGTTTCGCTTTAGCGACACGTTTACGTGGGCGTAATAAGAGATTCTTACTTTTGGATCGTCGAAGAAAAGATAGAGAAGTTGGAGAAGGTATAATGTAAAAAAATAGACTACGAGGACGGAGCATTTACCCTTTTTGCCGACTATCGAGCTAAAATCGAATAAAATTCAAGGAAACTATCTTATGACTGAGCCTAAGTTGCAGTATACTCTCGAATAAGGTATTATATAATATCGAATATAATATCGAGTAAAATGGAAGTAATAGAGAGAAGGTGGATGGCAAGCACATGGGGCTGCTAGGGAGATGGGGGCATTGAAATGGAAAAGCTGGGAAACAAGAATAGGGTATAGAAAATGGTGTCGAATAGAACGAGGAGGAAGATAGCGATCGAGCGATGGGTGTATGAGGGGCGGCGGGGGTGAGGGGGGAGGGCGTACAGGTAAGAAGTAAAGCGAGGCGGACAGAATTCGGGGAGATCTTAAATGCAATAGGATGCCTATTAAAGTCATGTCGACTGCAGTGCAAAGTTTAACTACAAATGTGTGAGTGGTTAAACGTTCATCCGACTGTATGCGTTTTGGCTTTGCATGCGTTTCTACGTACGAGAGTCTGTAAGTATTGCACGCGTGTGTGCTCCTCGTGCGCGCTTGCGCTCGCGCCCTTCGCCTAAATGAAATCACGGATACTAACCCCAGGTACCAGCAGTTTCCGGTCTCTTTCTCCCCGACAACTTCCCGGGCAAGGTCCCCAAGAGAAATAGGTTCGGCAAGAGAGCAAATTACGGAAGTTCGAGCTACGAGGAAGTTTCACTTGTGACGACGGACGGGCATATGTACGTGGTGCGCGCACTCGGGGTAAGAGGGTGAGATCCTTAGACGAAAAGGAAGTAGTAGAGAAGAAGGAAGCTTGTAAAATGAGATAATACGTAGAGCATACCGCATCTCGTGGATGCACGAGTGTCCTATATTTAAGGATTAAGCTCCCCTTCCTCCTTTTCGGAAAAACGGGATGAAGACATTAAGAAATAAATTCCAAATAAGTCACTCGCTAAAAATTACCACGCTTACGGTATTATTAGATTTATTTTGTGAAATGCATTTTCAGCAAATGTTTACATTATCAATTGTTACTAAACCTTGTTATGTTCGTATCATATTTTGTAACGATGTAGACTTTGAGATTTTTATGTCATTTGCTTTATTATCGTAAAATACGATATGCCTGTTTGTATAAGCTTGAAAAAGATATGCCGAGTGTTTGTTATAATAATACAAATTTATTTTACAAAAGTTTCTTCTTCGGCTTCTTTATGTATTTAATTTAACTTACCATTCGAAAGCAATCTATTGACAAAATGAATATGTTACACGCGCTTATGGCGCATGGTTTCTCTGATCGTTTTATAATTGGCAGTAACATTTTTTGTACTTGGGGCGAGCATATGTACCATTGACTGAAATAACTGTAACAGGTTAAATAATGATATTCAGTAGCTATTATGGTAATAGCTTCATCATTATAAAAATTCTTATATTTAAGAAATAAATATCCAATTTCCTTTATCAGCAACAACAATTATTACGCTATATTTATAATGTAAAATGCACTGAATTTGCTTACGCCTTCTCAGCAATCTCCGAACTCATATCTATTAATCTTTGACCAATACTAGAAACTAGATAAGGTATAATTAAAATGAGAACTATTTGAATAACATCTGTGTAGAGAATAGCCTGAAACGCGTAATTCTCAGTTATCATTGGAATTAGAAAGTTAAATGACATAACAATTACTTACATTTAAGTTTGTTACACGATATAACGTTGGTGCTATTATCAGCACAATTATTGGTATCATTACGGTAAAAAATGGTTCGTAGTAAGATTGCATGGACGCGGCAAATCTTCGGAAGAGGGAAAGGAGAAAATTAAGAATAGTGAATATAACCAAATATATATAAAAAAAATATATCACACCATCATTTTCTTATATTATTAATAAGAATTTAATTATCTTCATTTTCATACTAACTTAATAGCCTTCTGATGACGAATAATACATACGAGAATAGAATGATAATAAATGCTATTCAAAGCACCCTCTTGATATTGTTCTCCCTCTATTTTATAAGGTATTGCATGCTGCAATCTGTAACTAGCATGGTTTAAGGGCGTTACATTTTTGTTTTCATAAAAATAATAGTGAAATGTATTTCATCGATGTTATGAAAATTTCAGCAAAAATTGCGCACACACCCAATTATAGCAAACATTCCAAAAATATGTTGAGTATGTAACCAAAATAAGCTCTGATACGCTATACCAAAAATTGCTATTGTTATTATGACCACATGAATATGAAGTATAATGTAATAATAGTATTTTTCTTCGTCTAATATATAGTTGGCTCTGATAGGGAGTTCATGGTTCCTAGACTCATTCAATGATAAAAATATATTCATAATTTGTGTGTAGAACAATGTTGTAAGGATGAAGCCAAATTCCAATACTATAATGCACACTTGGAAAAGAATTCGTAAAGTAATGTTAAATAGAAAATAATTAATTGATACATTTCCCTGGTAAAATAAGGATAATCGAGTGAGAAATATTTCTTACTTGTCAAGTATTTGGATAATTGATCCGCTACATTAGCATATGATTTCTTTATTTTAGTCTCTTCGTCCAATCTATCCGAAGCCCAGTCATCTTTCATTTGCGTCAGTAGATCTATAAACTTTTAAAAAAATACGCCATTTGCAATAATACGCACACGTAATATTATAAATGTTACAATAAACGACTTTCATTTATGGTCATTGATAGAACATCGATATTAATAAATTGTACTTACTACGTCGGTTTTGTAATATCCTGCAAAAGTCACGATTACAAGAGATGTTAAAATGATTATTAAGGGAAGAATTTCAAGTACTACTTCTAGATGAAAGTGATCGAGTACTATTATTAACATCTACAATTGTTTTTTTAAAAATAATATAGGATTTCACACATTTTTCTAAATTTATAATTAAACAAATTGAATAGTATAATCAATGACGAACTACAATAAAACAGAATAAAGAGAAAAAAGTACCATTACGATGACAGCTGTTACTACTATAAAATTTACAATACATCTATTAAGAAGGATGGAGCTCCGATTCATATAAGGCCAAAAACCGATCAGAGATAAAAAAAATTGATGTAACTTTGAGTAGGAAAAACTTTCGATTGACGAATGCTCCATTTCTACTTGGAAATGACAAGAATTGAACTTCCGCTACTTTTAAGGATTTCTTCTTCGTTTTGTCTAACTGCTTCAAAGTCAAGTCAACCGCATTATAAGCGTAATTAACTTTTGAAAATTATACTTAGGAGAGAATGATATTACCTTAAGAAATGAGGCGTGAATAATTTACTGGTTTACTTATTAATGTAAATAGATGTAGAGAGAGAGAGAGAGTATAGAACGTAAAAGTGCATTTATAAAGATAACTTTGACAAACTACGAAAGAAATCAAATAATAAGCAACAATTCTCTCTACATATCGAATAGTCAGCTATCATCAATTCGCAAACTCATGTGTTTTATTTATCAATAAATAATTTACTGTATTATTCGAAAGAATTATATTAGTACATTTAGTTGTTACTTCAATAATTGAAAGAATAGACAGCGTACATTTTTAAAACTTACGTCAATTATTAATAAGCAGTTTTTAAAGCAACACTTGAGCAGTGGTAGTGGAGAAACATTTCAGTAAAAATTCGCTTAAATACAGAAATGAGATTTTTTAACGTATTAAGGTGAAAAGGAAAAAATAGAATATGACTTTATATATTTTTTAATACTCTGTATTTACATAGATATCTTTGTAATTAATTTCTATTGGTGTATATATAGCTTATGAAATTAAATTTGCATCAGGAACTACATAATTAGTGCGATACTTGTTTCAGTACTGTGAAATATGACACTCCTGTTTGCACTAGCTTAAAATTTTGAAAATAAATAATGGATATATACGTATTATTATTATCATTTTTATTGATATTTCTCTAAAATCTTCAGCTCTTAACTTACCATCCGAAAACAATCCACGGATAAGGTATAGAGTTTATAAGCACTTATCATACATGGTTTCTCTGATCTTTTCAATATCGGTAGTAACATTTTTTGCACCTCTACTGAACAAGCGTACCACTGCCCAAAATATCTAAGGGAGAAAATTCGGAATCTCTCAAATTCTTATCCTACAAATTCTTCGTTTGTTCACTACTTACGCTTTATCAGCTATTTCCATGCTAATATCGATTAAGTTTTGCCCAATAACACAGAGAATATATGGGACTATTAGAACGAGAAAAATTTGAAGGAAGTCTTTATATTGCACTAACTAAATTTTATATAATTGAGTACTTTTGACTATATATTATGATTAACGTAAACTTTATGAAGGTAAGTTCATAATTACGTTCTTATTTGTAATTCTATATAATGTGGGTGCTATTACTAATATGACCATAGGCACTGAGAGTCCAAATAGTGGTTGGTAATAAGACTGCAATGAAGAGGCAAACCTTCAAAAAATAGACTATTATAAAATACATTGAAAACAAGGAAAACAGAGAAATAAGTATTATTCAAAGAGAGTATTAAATCTATGATCACTAACTGTAATGCTTTCTGGTGTCGCATAATGCACATACGAATAGACTGATGATAGGTTTTACTAATAGAGGGTTTTTGATAATCTTTTTCATCTATAACATTAGGTATTGCATTCTGAAGTCGATAGCTGTAGAATAATGTAGATAATTAATAATACTGACACAAATGACTTAATATACTGATACACGTACTCTCCTCCTATAATTATATTCCTTTTACTATATTTATAATTTTATAGATACCCAATTACAGCAAACATTCCAAATATATGTTGCATGTGAGTGCAAAGCATGCTTTGGAAAGCAAAACACATCATTACACCAGTTATAAAAATGACATGAACGTGAAGTAAAATGTAATAATAATATTTTTCTATATCAACAAAGTATCCACCACTAAACGGTAATTGATTCGGATGCGATTCATTCAATGGTAAAACAATGTCTAAAATACGAGCATAGAATGTAGTTACTAATACAACACACAATATTGCCGTGCCACTAAACGCTATAAAAAAAAGGAGTGTAACAGTTAAATTAATTCTTAAATATAATCAATAAATAAAAATAAAATAAAAATATTTATATAAGATTATATTATCAGCAATTGTTATTGCAGTATGGTACCTGCCATATATAGAGTATATCGATTACCATTTCTTGCAAAAGAATCTTTAAGTTTGGTTTCTTCCTTCGATCTTTCCGAAGCCCAATCATCTTTCATTTGCTGCCATATATCTATAAACTATATTGTTGAACTTGTATATATTGATAATATCCATATGCTTATCAGTTTTCCAATTAATTTTTATCGCTTCGTTTCTAGCAATAATTTATTCATTGGCCTCTAACGAGTTACATGTTTTTAATTCGAGTACGAATAAAAATTAAACTTACTATTTCAGTATTGTAATATGCAATAAAGGACCACAAGATAACTACCGTCGATACTATAGTTATTGGAATAATCTCTAGCACTATATCTACATCAAATTCATCGGCTGACAGTTTGAGAAACTAAAATTTTTTAATACAATTTAATTATGCGATTGCAAATAATTAATCCAGCACTCGTTAGTGTCACGAATCTGGTGTTGTGCCGTGATTTTGCTATTACCTCTGCTATTATACCAGAAAAAAATATTAAGTGAATAATAAATCTATGCAAGAAAATCGTCTGTCGACTATCATAAGGCCACATTCCCAATAAAGAGAGAATAAATTTATTCAACTTATGATAAGAATGCAACTTATTTAACGGGTATTCCATATTGAGTAAGAAATAAGTCAGTAATAAGAATTAAAGAACCTTCTAAAGAACTGTACTCCTCTTATCCTTGACTTTTTTTTCCTCCATATTATATTTATCTTGAGTGTTTCTTGCCACTATAAAGCATAATTAAAATAATAAGGCAAAGAGAAAATTGGCAAGCAATTTGTTTCAAAGAATCAAGTGAAAGCCAATCCAGAAATTATACATCAAAATTATTGAGATGTACTACTAGGAATATAAAGTAATAATATAGCGCAGTACTTCAATCTTAATGAGTTTTGTTACATTACTTATTAAAGCTGGGGTTTCATCTTTCTTCTTTGCAAACACCAATATTTCTTTTATTCAGTCAATAGTTATTATTTTGCGCATGCGTATTTCTTCTAGTTATTATTATATCCAAGTAATAGTTGCAGTTGCTTATTACGTCGCTTGATAGCAACATCGATTAAAAGTATAGTGCTTTTAAACTATGATTAGTTTCTCGTTAGTTTTTTATCTTAAGGCTTTCAATATATTACATGTGGGTATTTTTTAATTATTATTTTTTTTTTAACTAAGTATCGTTAGATTTACGGTATTCTTGCGTTCGATTAATTCAATACAAGCAAAAAAATTATCCTGATATATGTTTAAGCATGGTAAAATAAGATAAGCTTGCTTGAATAATCTTGAACAATAAAGTAATATGAAAATCAGCATATTAGAGGGTATCAGCCACTTTATTAATGCATAACTTACCAAACGAAAACAAGTTACTGATAAAACATACAAGCCATAAGCACACAAGTTACATGGTTTTTCGGATCGTCTTAAAACTAAAATCAATATCTTTTGAATTTTTCCAGAACAGACGTACCATGGACTAAAATATCTATAAATGATGAAATATGTTCTCGAATAATATTGAAAATACATGTTAACGATGTAAATGATCCACTGATTTCTCAAATTTATATACAGGGTGATTAAATCGAGTCGAAAAGTTCTTACCACTTATCTATCTAAACTTTAGTACTCTCGAGATATTTAATGCTAAAGATGTTAATAGCTAGATAGAGACAATAGTTACCAATAACTTTAATAACGAGTATCTGGAAAACTAAACGCCGGATTGAAAAGTGATATAGGACTTTTCGACTCAGGTTTACGTAAGGAATAATCCTTTCAAAAACCGTGCGTTTATTTTGAGACACTCTGTACATATATTTTACTTACGCTTGATCAGCTATTTCTGCACTCATATCTATCAATCTTTGACCAATGTAAGATAAAGTGTAACAAACAACTAATATTGTAATTATCTGAATAATGTCCTTGGCGTTTATTAGCTAAAGGGAAAAAGGATTAGTTCAAGTACAGCCTTCAAGTAGAAAAAATTATCATACATACATTTATATCACTTAATCTGTAGAGCGAAGGAGCTAAAAGTGCTACGAACAGCGGCATTATAATTAAAAAAATTGGTCCATAGAACGACTGTAACGAAGCACTAAACCTTAATTAAAAAACGAAAATATAAAAGAAATAGTATAAATTTCATTTATCATCACTTTTTTTTTCTAATATACATGTAATAATGAAGGTATATAAATTCAATTATAGGAGCAAACAATTTTGTAATTGAAATTTTCTTAAGCTGTGTTTTAATTAAATTTTTCAATATAAATATATTAAAATTTCAGTTTTAATTAGATTTTTGACATATTTATACTAACTTGAGTGCCTTCTGATGACGGATAATGCACAAGATCACCGATTGATAATAAGTATTACTCACAACATTGGATTTATATTTTTCTTCGTCCACTTCGAATGGTATAGCATATTGCAGCCTGTACCTAATTTGATTTGAGATTAGCTACTTTTTTACATAATTAGTTTTACAGTTTGCAATGTATTACCCTATTACAGCAAACATTCCACACGCATGCTGCAGATGAGTGCCAAATATAATTTGGTAGGTTATACCCAGAATCAATGCTGCTATAAAACTAATATTCAAGTGAAAAAGAATAAAATAGTAATATTTATCCTTGTCTATAAAATATCCGCCATGAAATAGCAACTGATGTCTACGAGATTCATTCAAGGGCTCTATAATATCGAGAATTTGTGAATAAAATGATGATACCAGAATGATCGCGATCACTCCGAGAATACCAAGCCCTATTATCACAATTAGATAAGCGGAATTATTGCATAGAACATTAATCGTATAAAAAAATCATGTCTATATAAATAAGCTCTTTAACCTGCTCCAAATGTCATCAATTGCTGAGCAAAATCAGCATATGCTTTCTTAATTTTCGTTTCTGCCTGCAGTCTTTCGGACGCCCAATCATCTTCCATCTGTATCCATAAATCTATAAACTACATTAATTTTTGTTTAGTCTATTACATTCTACATGTTTACATAAAATAATAAAGTCCAATTCAAATAGAGAATTCGCATTCTTTCATAAGTTTAATGATGTATTGCTTGATTACTTACTAGATGATAATTATAATATGACAATGTATAACAAATAAGGAACGATATGGTTATCAAACTAATTGGAAGTATTTCCATGACAATATCAATTTGAAATTCATCTGATGCCATTTTACATGACTAAAAGTATAAAAGCTTTCAAAAACTGCAGACACGGATACCTCAATAATAATTACCAATTAACTGATGAAATATCTTAATAAATATATTCTATTATAAGATTAATATATAATTAATTTAATAAAGCGTACTCCATCAGTATATATATATATGCAAAAGAAAAAATAATTAAATAAAAGCTTTAAGTTTTTTGAATATTTTTGCTAAATAGTTATGTTTTTTTAAATATTATACACAACAGGTTAATTAAATTAAATATTTGTTTTTTGTCCAATACCTGAGCAATTAAACCGGATAAAAGTATAAAATTTAGAGTAAATCTAATTATTAAGTTATAGCGCCGTTTTTGATAAGGCCACAGACCTATCAAGGAAAGAAAAAACTGATTCAATTTATAATAAAATTGTATTTTTGGTTCTTTATTTTTCATTTTGCCATTAATGTCACTCGCGACGATCATCTTTCCGCTTCTTCTGGAAAACTAAGATTGACCATTTCTATCTTTTGATTTTCAATCTTGCATTCAAAATTGCACGTGTAATATTATAGGCAAGATTCAAATTAATACCAAAATTTCATGTAAGACTTGGATAAAACTGATGAAAATATAATATTCTCAGTAGAGAGCTATTAGAGCTTAATTATTAATGTAACGGGTTTTACGTCTTTTCTTTTTCTTTGGTATTACGTGTTCTAACAAAGAAATACCCTCATTACTTATTCAGTTCCAATGACTTTCTTATCCTTCTATTCTGTATATTTTAAAAGAATTCCTTACCATTGAAAATTATACACGTATACATTATATATATTTTTTTTACACTTATGAATATTTTGTCGATACCAACGAAATTGCTCGTATCACTATTAATGAGATGTTTTATTCTCTATTTTCAGGTACAAATAAGAAGAATAAATAATTGTTTAGATTTCATTCGTTATTATTCCCATTGAAACGATCGACAAATTATATAACACAAAATATTGGCCATTGAATCGTGGGAAACAAAATTTACAAAGTAAGTTCAATAATATTTTAATGTAATAATACTTTATCTTAAAAAATACTCAATTCTTACGAGGTAAAACATATTTACACAAATTTCAATTCAACATATAGATATTATGTTTTTTGCTTTATGATAAATTTAAATTATAAATTATAAGTTTGCTTGCCTAAGAAGTGTATAATAGGATATAGCTACTTGTATTACCTTAAAAGCGATAAATAATCCATAATTAAAGTACTTCATGATTTATAATAATTTATTTATGCAACAAGCTAGTGAAAAACTTACCATTCGAAAGCAATCCAATGACATTACATATAACCCATAAGCACCTAATGCACATGGTTTTTCCGATCTTCTTAAAATCAAGAGCAACATTTTCTGAATTCGAGGAGTGCAAACATACCATTGACTAAAGTATCTAACAATTTCCATACATAAATTCATCAAAACATAAGCTCATTAGTTATATATATGTCATGAATTACTGAACAATATAAAATCACTTACGCTTGACGGTTTATATCTTCACTGATATCTATCAATTTTTGACCAACAATAGCTGTTCCGCAAGTAATGATTAATAATAGACAAATCTCAATAACGTCTTTATACTGCATTAACTGGAAAGCATAAATTATAATTTACTCTGCATTCAGATATAAATAAATAAGCTACATGTCAAGTATTAAATAAATGACACATTGATCGTACTAACATTAAGATCTGACAGTCGATAAAGCGTCGGTGCCATTAATGCGATAATTAATGGTAAGGAAATAATAAAAATTAGCTCGTTATACGACTGTAATGTTGTTGCAAACCTTAAATATACTTAAATGTACACACAGACCGAATATGCTCAAGTGTCTCATTTTTAATATCAGCACTATTACTAACTTTATAGCTTTTTGATGCTGAATAACACAGAAGACAATGGACCGATAATAAATTTGACTAATTTCATTATTGTTGTAATTCTCTTCCTTCACTGTGAAAGGTATAGCATGCTCCATACGATACCTGCGTGTGTGCGTGTGTCAGTTGTCGTCAGATAAGTGATTTAAATCGAACATCAGAAACTGCATTAATAGTTTTACTTCGAGTATATTATGCATAATATTTATTAACATCACTCACTCTATCACAGCGAACATTCCATAAGCGTGTTGCATATAATTTCCAAATTGAATTTCGTAAGCTGCACCGGAAATCGTTAATGCTGCTATAACTATATGAATATGAAAAATGATGAAGTAATAATATCGATCTGTATCTAAAAAATAGCCACCAGAAAAAAGCAATTGGCGTGGATGAGTTCCATTTATCGGAAACAAAATATCCATAATTTGTGATAAAAATATTGTAGTGAATATCAGCAGTGTTATTCCACCTCCAACAGAAACTAATAAAAGAGCATTATGGAGAATGTAATATGTATACGGAGTGTACGGAATACGGTGCACCATTGTTTTTAAGGGATGGTTCCTGACACTATTCCAAGACATTTTTTTCCCTTGGAATACCCTCGAAATGAAGCTTCAAATTAAAAAAATGTCTCAGAATAGAGCCAGGAGGGAGCAATCCTCTAAAAAATGCTGCACCGCATTCCGTGTATCCTTATGCAAAGTTAATTTAGCGACGAATAATTATTAGTTCGATTAGTTTAACGAAAATGTAAAATATTTAAGATAACGAGAGAAATTTAAATATTTCACCTATCGTCACTAATGTGAATAGTCTTCCTGCTTCAGCATACGATTCCTTAATTTTCTCTTCTTCCTCCATTCTTTCAGAAGCCCAATCATCTTTGATTTGTAACCACAAATCGATTGCCTATAAATCAAAAGTGTTAATTGAATTTTCTGTATCTATTGAATCTTTCGTTAATATTTGTACTTACTATATCGGTATTAAAATGATATATTACAGGAATAATTAGTATCATTATGCTTAACAACGTTATCGGCAAAATTTCAAGAATGATGTTGACATCAAATTGATCTACCGCCATTTTTAATATCTGTAAATGTTTATAGATTTACATAAAATACCACTATAACCTGCCTATCGTAGCCAATCATCTTTAATTTAAGGCAAATACCTGGCAAATAATTCCGGAAATAATAACGGAAAATATAATAAGTCTTCTGATCCACATTGAGCGCCTAGTTTGATAGGGCCACATACCGATGATTCTCAATAAAATTTGATTGAGTTTGAAGTAATAATTTACTTTTTTTTCGGCATACTCCACTCTTTTTTTAACATCGCGTATCGAGAGCATCTCTCCTGCCTCTTCCAGAAAGTCAATTGTATTTCTTTTCATAGCTAATCTCTTAGTTTCAAAGTCATATTTCTGACATTGATCTCTATTTCGCAGTTAATTCTATATTCACAAGAAAAATGGAAGTTCTTCGAAAAAATTATATTCGAGATAACGATTATTGCCCCTATACTTTAATACAATTACGAATATAATGACTTATGTGGAAACTATTCCTTCAAATATTGTTAAGCTTCTATTAAAAATTGATAATACAAGTTCATTCGTTATGTAAACGGCATGTCATATATTATTTCTTATTCTTCGCATTTTAATGTCGCATATGAAGCACTTCTGAATTTATTAAAATGCGCTTGCGTGTTTCAAGTGAAAATAAATATAAACTACTCGCTTTACAGTGCAAGGCGACAAAACAAAA
Source organism: Sclerodermus sp. 'alternatusi' (assembly GCA_037305995.1). Lineage (NCBI taxonomy): Eukaryota > Metazoa > Arthropoda > Insecta > Hymenoptera > Bethylidae > Sclerodermus > Sclerodermus sp. 'alternatusi'. Next base: position 2,670,930 of record CM074551.1, read on the forward strand.
ATAAAGGTAGACAAACATAAAATGAACACAATTATACGGTTTATAAGTTTATCTACTTTAATGTTTAAAGAAAAGAACATGAAATATTTATCAAATGTAAAAATTAGGAGAGGTTCGTATCAGATTCAAATTGTGCCCTTGATTCACCACCTTGATCGAATTATAGAGCTTTTATATTTTATTCCAAGCACTACATTTCTCAATATCTGTATATGAAATTTCTGGCATTATAAATTCACTATCATGCACTAGTAACAAATTTATCAAACAAATTATTTTCCAGATAATTGTTTGAGTAGCATATAATATGATATCCCTGCTTGCATGACCTTAAAATATAAAATTTTTTTTATATTTTATCAACTATATGTATAAAATTATCTGTCTCTCTCTCTCTCCCTTAAAAAATATCTTACATTCATTACTTAATATTTTACTCACCATGCGGAAACAGTCTAGTGACATAACATAAAGATTGTAAGCACTTATACAACAAGGCTTTTGACTTCGTCTAATAATAAAAAGAAATAATTTTTGTACTGATACAGAAGCACTGTTCCATTCACTAAAATACCTACGTAAATCGAATTATTAAGATGTTAATTTATATTTTGCCTCCTTAAATGTGATATTGTAAAATTAAGTATCTCTAACTTAGCATGGAACAATATCTTACGCTTTCTCGGATATAATTAAACTTAGGCCTATCAACTGCTGACCCATATAATTAATTAAGAAGAAGAAACCCACTAAAATAATAAGTTGACAGACAGCAGTAATATCTATAAGATCTACATCAGACATTTTATACAATGTTGGCGATATTAAAAGTACGGACAATAATAAAGTTATTACAAAAATGGGTGAATAATAATCTTCCAACATTTCAGTGAATCTTTAAAAGAAAAAAATTAAATAAATTAATCTATGTGCTCTGCGTTAAATCATAATAATGCTTGGTTATACCTACTCCAAGGCTTTTTGGTGTTGCTCTATGCATAAACTAACGGATTCATAATACATATTATCTGCAGCAAGAGCTGACTTATTTTTCACTAAAAATCCATTGCTTGGTATGACACGTTGCAAGCGATATCTATAATAAGGAATAAAATCAATGAGCATTGTTTCTTTCTTCTTTGCAATTGAATGAATAAAGAATATATTTTTTTACCCCAATACAGCGAACATGCCACAAACATGCTGCATGTGCACCCAGAATATGCTTTGATTAGCAACACCGAAAAGTATCGATGCGATCAATACAATATCAAGATGTATCATTATTATATAATGATATTTTTCTCTATCAAGAATATAACCACCGTGAAAAGGTAATTGACGTGGGTGACTTTCATTCTGAGGCATAATAATATCGAGAATTTGAGCATAAAATAATAAGACGCACATTGCACCAATTAAACCACACGTGAAGAAAACTGAGAATAACAATGTTACAATGCACAAAATTAAAATTCATGAATGGCACTTTACAGACACATAGCTATATATGCACGTATATCTATTTATATTATACGTTTATATGTATGTGCACATTTACATTATATAAATATACATATTTTCTAACATATTAGAAGCTTCGTTCCGAGTAATCCATCCTTAGCGTAAGACTCTTTTATTTTTGTTTCTTCGTCGTATCTTTCAGACTCCCAATCATCTTTCATTTGTTCCCAAAGATTTTGGAACTGTACCAGGAAGATTGAAAATGTTCAATGTCTATTATGTAAAATTTAATATCACTCGGTCTGTATGTAAAATATATTTTGATAGCTTACTTTATTAAAGTTAACGTAGAAGCTCAGAGAAAATATTAGAAATGCAGTTATTGTTGATAACATTGGTATAATTTCAAGAAGTAAATCCGTCTGAAATTGATCTATATACATTTTTGCAATCTAAAATAATATAAATACACGTATCAATGCATGCATTGTGATGTGAAACGAGTATTCTTTTATATGGCAGATTTAAAAGACATATCACTGGAGAAAAATCTTAAGAACATCTACAATGATAAGAATTACTTGTACAACGAATGATGACACTAGGATAACATTCAAAAGAAATCTTCGAATTATAATTGATCTTTTACTTTGAACAGGAGATTGACCGACTAAAGACAAAAGTAATTCATTCACTTTATAATAAGACTGATACGAATAATCCATTTCCCTTACTAGTTTGAAGAAAACTACCAATCTAACGCTTACTTCGATTATCAGCAATATAGTTTCACTTCTGCTTTTCATAGTCATTTAACATTTACTCATTTTTATTTTCAAACATTCTTTCAATACGATTCTCCCTGCAGCGCATTTAAAATTCAATTCTCCATTGAGAATTTTTACCTTTAGAGTCCGTGAAAAACATTACTTATTGATGCAATTCGTAATACCCTTTTAAAGAATATATGCGAAGAAAAAAGTATTAGAGTAGTTTTCACATTTCACTTTTATCCTTATACGCAATTTTTATAATCTTTCTTTCATTTTAAATATCAAAATCTCCTACTTTAATAATTTTACCAAGTTCCCTAAACTATACATTGTACAATACTTTTAATAATTCTTTTAATTTATACGAATGAAAAACAAGCATATGTTTTCTGATTAGAAAGGAGACTTTCATTGTTTCAATTAAAATTTGTTTGTCAAATGGAATATTAATAATGTGCAAGTACTATATAAAACTTATGTAATGACATATTATGTGCGGACATTAATGTGATATGAAATCTTATATGGGGTATGCATTTCTTATTGAAAGTTCAAGACTCAAGAGTGCATGGTGATTTTCCAATGATAATAGGATCTCTTTCAAAGGAAATCTTTTTCAGATATGAGAAAACTCACGAATATTGAAAAATGAAATTGCGAATATTATTAGTAAGCTATATGAATAATATTTCATATATTATATACATTCATTAAAAATTTACCGATTTAAGATTCTATAATTGTTTTCAATTCTGAGTGATTCTAATCTTTCTTAATTTCAATCATAAAGAAACATTTCTTAGTCACATGGTATATTCTTTATTCTACTGTTTTCTTTAAAAATGTACACACTTTTCAGTAAACATATCTTTCAATATTAAAGTATAGCCTTTATAGGTTCCTTGCTATATAATATTTTTGCATTCACGGATTATTCTTCAGATATTCTCTTAAGGAGCATATAATATGATAAACCTGTCTGTAATACCTTAAAAAAATTTCGAATACTTCATTAACTTATTTTATTTAAGAAGTTCAGTCATTCCTCGTTAAAAAAAATTAATCAATTTCACTATGCTCACCATACGGAAGCAATCTAACGATAAAGCATATAGATTAAAGGCACTTATTGAACAAGGCTTTTCACTCCGTTTAAGAATAAGTATAATCAATTTTTGTGTCGATACGGAGACACTATCCCACTCACTAAAATAACTATAAATAAAATTAAGTTAAACTCTGCATAATGTATTAACTTAAATTAAATTAATAAAAATGATTACTCCCTTACACTCTATCATGCACACTTTCACTGATATCTATCAGTCGTTGTCCTATCAAGGTAATCACGAAAAAGAAACCTATTACGAGAACTAACTGAATGACAGCCTTGAAATCTATAAACTAAATTCATTCGTTAGTATTATTTTAATTTTTATGAAAAAGGTAATTGCCTCACCTTGATATCGGACATACGATAAAAAGTTGGCGCTATGAAAAGTACAGATAAAAGCAAAGATATCATAAAGATTGGTGAATAATATTCATCCAATATATCGGCAAACCTTAAAAAATGATTTCTTGTTTAAAACACGGTACATAATTGATAATCAAATGGTAATTTATCATCTTATTTTCCTAAATTACTGACTCCAATGCTTTCTGATGACGTTTAATGCATAACTTAATTGATTCCTTATCCACGGAAGAAGATTTCTTTTTTAATTCAAAGTCGCCTTTATGACTTATTGAATTCTGAATTTGGTGTCTGTACACAAATCAAGATTTTTAACATACGCATGCCGATACTTAGAAATTAAGAAATGATTCTTACCCTAATACAGCAAACATCCCACATGTATGTTGCACAAGTACTAAGAACATACTTTGATTTGCTAATGCAAAGACTGCTGAACAACCAATTACTAAAACTAAATGAAATATTATGGTATAATGATATTTTTCTTTATCAATAATGTAACCACCATTAAAAGGCAATTGCCGTGTTCGACTTTCATTAAGTGGCTGAATTACATCAAGGATTTGCGCATAAAATAATATTGTTATTACAATTGCGACAGATCCAATTGTAATGAGAACTAAAAAGGTATGTATGTTTTTAATGTCCACAAATATAGCTTTTCTTCGTGGGCTTCCAAACTTTATATTTTACTCCTTACATAATAAGCATTTTGTTACGAATTCTCCAGTTTCGGCATATTCTTCTTTAATTTTAGTTTCTTCTTCATATATCTCATACATCCAGTCATCTTTTAATCGTTCCCACAAATCAATAAACTGTATCAATATAACACGTATACGATCCATTAATACATAATAATGATAGAACATGGATAATATTATAATTAATTCCTTGAACAGCCTAATGCTTAAAATAATTTAATAACTTACTTTGTTAGTATTCATGTAGAAAAAGAAAGCAAATATCATGAATGTTATTATAACTGAAAGCATGGGTATCAATTCAAGCATCAAATTAATATCAAATTGATCTATGTAAATTTTTCCAACCTGATCAATGAATTAGAATTAACAATATAAGTGCATTTTACAGATGACAATGTAAATACAGTGAGCGGGTGCCAATTACCTGTATAATAACAGATGAAGTTAAAATAGAAATAATAAGAATTCTCCGAAATAAAATAGATCTTTTACTTCGATCAGGCCATTGGCCAACTAAGGAAAGAAGTTTTTCATTTAACTTGTAAAATGACAGCCGCGAATAATCCATATTTTCAACTGACTTGGAAATCACTATTGATGTTGCAATTTCTCTCAAAACTTACAATAAGTTTATCCCTACCCTTCGTATTCATTAATAATACAAACTGCTCTTATTCCCAACCTTGAATCGCAATATTATGTACACGAAGAAAACAAATTGGTGTAATATAGAGAAGTGCAGTTTATTTTTTTATTAAATTTCTAGATAGTATTGATTAATAAGTGTCTTTATTATATTTCTTTATACATATATATATACATATATACTTGTGTGTCAATACATTCAATGAAAGAAAATATAATTTTGTCTTCATTTCTCTCTGGCTTTATGGATTAATAATTTCTCTTCCAAATCCCTCATAATTTTATCAATGATCATTAATAATACTTCAATATGCGAAATGAATAGAAGTGCACATTTTTATCGCAAACTTCGCTTCGAGACGTATATCTCCGTGAATTTATTTCATTTAGTTATAGAACACGCATTGGAGTCAACTAATTTTCCATGAGAAAAGTTAACAAAGTGAGAATCACAATATTGTGGATAAATTAATTTTATCCGAGATAATATTTGTAAAGTGTTATTTTGTAGAGAACAAAAGAGAAGAGAGAGAGAGAGAGAGAGAGAGAGAGAGAGAGAGATATATATAGAGAGAGAGAAGTATATAATTTAATGGCACGAAGTCTGAGAACTTGAATTTGCTTGAAAATATCTGCGTGAAATGTTTTTAAATAAAAGCAATTTCAATGTAAATATCCTCTATCTTTAACATAGCTAAAGTCGATGTCTGGTACAAGAGGAATTGTTTCAAAAGGAGAGTTCTGTTTTAAATTTAAAAGAACTTCGTAAGGAATACGTCAGTGAAGGAACATCGAAGAAAATCCTAGAATCGTTTCTCGAAATGTCATCTGGTGAAAAGGTGACGAATACTGGGCCTCGAGTATTCGCTGTTATCCGTATTGGTATTGAGGGGTAAAGAAGAGGGAATGGATGGGAAAGAGATAGATATATCAACATATAGATAGATCGATAGGTTTGGCGAGAAAGGGGAAGAGAGGTTGACAAAACGCGTCTTCGAAAGCGCAATTGGCGACTATCGGAAGGGGATGACAGAGAGAAAGATGGAGAAGGAGAGAGGGAGAGCGAGAGCGAGAACTATGAAAGATACGAGAAATTTATGTACCGCGACCTTTCCGATATTTCCTGATTTCTCGCATGGTGAAGCAGTTGGCATCGTTGATTTTTTCAGCAGTTTACTCGCCAATTTATGGCGATCTTACCCATAACGTGGAGATACATCAACCATCGTTCATCCACCTATAATATTTGCATGGATACGATACAAGAAAATATCGTTCGGTCGCTTAAGAATCTCGCCGCTGTTCTTCCGCACTTTCCCTCTCCCTCCTTAATTTTGCCGAACGAGCAAATCAATGATGCTTCTCCTCCACGTGCGCGTGTAGCACCCGCGCTTGTGCGAGAGGAACCGATAGAACCAGGGGAAAGAATCGGGGTGATATTTAGGCGTAAAACTCGATCGTTTGGTCTTCCCGTGACCACAGAATTGGACGATGGCGTTGTCCAACGGAGAGATTCGCAAATAATCGCGTATCCTATGAAATCTTTAAGCGTAGGTAAAATGTACGAGGGTGAAACTCGTTGAATTGCAGGAGACTGTACACGCCAAGCTGTTTCAAGTTGTTTCGAAGGTATCTTTGTCTCGTTGTGTTTTGCTCAGGGAAAACCTCGAGTATTGTTCCGGCTCGCAGAGCACTCGCCTATCATGGGCCCCCCCTCAATTCTACAGCGTTAGATCCTGGATCAACGTGAACGCTTGTCCCTTCCCTTAACCTCCTTGCCATAGTTGCCCTGGAAAATGTGCTTTGCGACTTACGTTTAATGTAATTAACTTCTATACCCCCGCCTAATATACACTGTAACATTCGTACTCTCTCTTCCTCTCTCTCTCTCTCTCTCTCTCTCTCTCCGGTTGGTATCAGTACTGCAACACAAGAACATCCCTTCACTCCTCTCCCCCAGCATTAAATCTTATTTTCTCGAAGAATCCCAATGATCCAAACAATGTAAAGATTTACACCAAGTTTTCATATTTTATATTTCCAGGTTCCTTGAGAGGAGATAGAACTCGATGCGAGGAATCCAAATTTCGAAAATAAAAATAAAAAAACAGAGAAAAAAGAATCTTCAACTTTAACAAAGAAAGTATAATTTGCAGATATACGAAATGTGTGCGCGCGTGCACGCGCGCGCGAACGAACGAAGAAATACAGAGAAAATTTGTTTATTTCTATACGAGTTAAAGAGTACTCGTTACCGGGCAAAAATTGTGAGTTTAAATTGTTCGTCGATCGATTTTTCTCTCCGAGTAGGAGGTGGTGGTAGTGGTGGTGGTGGCGGCGGTGGCTGGCGGTGGTCCCTTCGCCACCACTTACCCTTCGAAAATAGTGAATTCCGGTTCAGTGCTCGAATAAACTTACGGAGCACCGCTCTCACGAGGGAGCATTACGAATTTGCCGAGAGACTCTGGGGAAAAAGTGGGTCTCTTCAAAGATTTTCTCGCTGCATCGAGAACGACCAGGGACTCGCGGCGGTCTTCAATCGTTCCGGCCCCTCTTCGAGTGTCTGAAAAACATATCGGCCAGATTCGCCGAGTAAAAGCTTTGCTGACAGAGCGACACGTTCACGCGAGGCGTTATGTGAGTAAAATGACTTGTCAGAGTAGTCCTTTGACAATGTTTTTGAACTTGTTTCGAACCTCCAGGGAGCAGCAAGCTTTCCCCTCCGTTGCTCGTCTCCATCTGCCTGCTCGTCTTCTTGTCCGTCTCCGTGTTGTTCGATGAACACCGGAAGTCCAGCCAGTCCCCATCGTCCCCGAGAGAAAAAGACAAAAACACGCTTGGACCAAACCAGTTTTATCGGAGCTAAGTTATCAAAGTTGCCGCGTAAAGCTGCCCGAGTCCCGAGGAGGAGAAAGAACTCGCTCGTTCGAATAAACTCGATTTCCTCCCCTTATTTTCCAACTATCGCTTACATGAATATCTATTAAGGGAGCATCTCCCCCCCCCCTCTCTCTCTTTCTCTCTCTCTCTCTCTCTTTCTACTTCGATTATGACCGAAAAAATGCCAGGTCAAAATATTAGCTTCTTTCAGAAAAGTATGCGAAACCATCCGTGTAAAACATGAATTGATAAAAAAAATATGAAAATGGAGTATCGGAACCTTGCGTGTGTACGTGCATGCGCGTTACAGGACGATCGAATAACATTTGCCCACTGTACCTACACGTGTATCGGCTAAAGTGTGAACGTCCTAAAAACTTAAAGGGAAGGAAGGGAAGGAAGGGAAGGGAAGGGAAGGGGAAAAAGAACGGAAGGTGGTTACGGGTAAATCGTTCTGGATTGTGGGTGAAACGTTTAACAGTTATTGCGATCGTGAGTTCAGTGGAAAAAAGGCCATGCGCGAGTGCGCTGGAAGGAAGAGAGTGGGGTAGCTGTGCGGACCAGATGGACAGTAAAAAAAGCACACGTGCTTGCATGGTCAGGCTGAAAACTATCGCGGCGTAGACAGCATTGGAGATTGGCGCTCCAGCCGTAAAACCCGAAGCGAACTGGTCGTTTGTTCTCTGATCGGTCAATTCAACGATGCTTTTGCCGAATGCCCTACAAACAAGCGAAAAAGACTCCGACTCCGACCGGAGCCAGTCTCTAACGATCCGACATTTCCCCATCGAACCAACCCTCCTCCATCCCCCTTCCACTCCCACCCACGGGCTCCCCCATCTCCTCCCGCCCCTCGACCGAATATACCTCGTATTTACAGGATTCTAATTGGGAACGCTAATGTCTTCGACGTCAGCCGCGACAGTCGATCAAACTTGCGTTTCAGCCAATAACGAGGCGAGGGCAATGATAAGGGTGAGAAACCGAACTCACCCTCCCCCGCTTCCCTCCGTTGTAGGAACGCGATCGTGTGCGTTCTTTTTACGAGCGCGCGCGTACCTACTCGAGATGCCTTTATCTTTCTACAAGACACACAACCGCTCTCTGGAAGAGAGGGTTAACTTTGAAAAACAGTTTCTCCCAGGAATTATCCCGGGGCAAACTTGAAAAACTCGAGAGAAGAACAATCGAACATTCGCGACGAGCTGGAGAGAGAGAACGATCGACTCGGAAAATTATTAAGGGCGCGAGTGTATTTGTTTTCTCACGGGGTGCGGTTTTTCTTTTTCGAGATCCTCGCGTGGGCGGAGAATCGAATATGAAACGTCGATGCATAATGAGGTCAGATGCATCGTTGAATCGAAGTGCAGGTAACGTGGCGTTAGCAAGGCCGTTTAGCCATCGGCATTGTGTTGCAAATCCAAACGAAGCTTGCAAGCCCGCAATTTGTTTATGAATGGTCCTTTGCCCAGTCATACATATTTATCCCTCGGGCTCTTCCGCATTATTCGACACTCCACGGATGTAATGCGACCATTAATCCTGTAAATCGATAATTGCAAGTATGGTACAGCCTCGATCCGAATGCGGAATCAACGCGCAAGTCGCTTTACCCCGCAAATTCAACACAGCGATTATAATTAAAACCACTGGATTAGCCAATAGAGCGAACCGGTCTACAAAGTCATACGAGCCATCATCGAGTAGTTATCGGCGGCAGCAGGCAAAAGGACCATCGCTAATCACGCTGATACGCTGTACGATTCTAAGTGAGATCGTAGAAAATGAGATTCTCAAAGGAAGAGCGTTTCATTTCAATGGCGCAAGTAGCTATGGGCTTTAAACGTTTCACCATTGAGGAAAATTCGTCCGCGGACACTCACGGTGTTGATTAAAACAGAGATTCGTCAGCGTTGAAAATAGCTCAAACTAACTCGAGGAAATTCGACTTTGTATCACCGATGGAATTCTCAAATCTATTATCACAGAGAGAGAGAGAGAGAGAGAGAGAGAGGGAGAGTAACATTAGTTTAGGGCATCGAATATTACAACTGATCGAATACATTGATAGATTCTGAAGCTTCTACCCATTCACTCTCCTACGTGCATTGAAGTACGTTATCGGCTCAATGTATATTTAGCTATGAGACCTCAAAAGCGGATCTCAAAATCAACATTGATAACGGGGGTGTTATTGCGCTCTCGTTACTTTCTCGGCAAATTACAGTGTTAAGTGTAAATAATGTGTATAGAGAGGTAATTTGGAATATCAGAGAGAATATCTCTCTCTCTTTCTCGCGAGAGATTCTTACTTGACAGGAATTTTCGCTCGAGATGAACGCGTTATATTTTACACTTTAGAGAAAAGGGGAGAAAAAATAGGGAAGGATAAAAATTTCATGCTGCAACACCGTCGACAGAAACGCAACTCGAGATCCCGACATAACGTATTAGCTCGTTGCAGCTGCGTCACCACACACAATACAATATACCAATACCTACTTTCTCTTTTTTATCGCCGTTACTTTGGTTTTGTGGCTTTGCGGTCAAATCGAGCGAATTGTAAGCCGCGTATCATCATAGAAATGTATGTACGTGGAAAAAAATCAGCTACCACGGCTATCCCTGATAATACAACCCGGATTGCACCTGGTAATCTCTTACTCGAGTAAAACAAGAAAGAGAACAAAGTATATCGTCGTTGTACTCAACGAGAAAGAGGAAAAATCAAGCGATAAATATCGAACTGTATGTTATTATTAATTAAGGGGATGGGGTGTACGCGCGTGTGTGTGGGGGAAGTACATTTGTCAAAAACTACTACTCTCGAAAAACAATTTTCCCGCAATGTTGAAACATTCGGCACTTTGAGCCTCGACCGTGCGCCTTTCGCGTGTTTTTCTTCAGGTTTTTCCGAAAAATTCCAAAAATTCTCCAACAACGTGATAGGAAAAAAAGTTTTGCTGTTTTAAGATTTCAATAACCTAAATAAACAACAGGCACGGCGGCCTTTTTCGCATTTGTTGTTTCTATCGAAGCACAACATTGCGCGCTGACTAGATTAATAAATGAACGAGGTTTCCAGCTGGTGTGCGTTAGCGCGTGTAAATTGTATCATCCGCCTGTAAAAAGGTCCTAAATATCTGTGTAGGACGACGACATCGCGCGATGATTACACGAAAGAGGGAGAAAATTTACAATAAAATTTGGAAACATTTGCATATCTGGCGGATAATGCAGACGCGTTTCTAGGCCGACATTAGAGTTTACTTGGCGTCCATAGTAGCAACGTGTTACCTGTCTAGAGTTAATTAAGTTAATTAATGGATTGGCCACCCTGTCAGAGTTTACTCAGTAGTGCTGCTCGGGCCCAGTACTCGTATGGCAAGCCGGCAACAAGCATCAAAGATAAATCGTCCAAGTTCCGCGGCTGCTTATTGAGAAACACTCCTACTTAAACCTAAATAGCTAAGTACACCGTTGCTCAAAGCTCAAATTATTATGGCCCTTGCCAAAATACGTTCTCCCTGGTAGGCTAGATAAGGTAATTCGCTAATTACATCACTGAGGATTTCGGTGCGAGTGAATCGATAAATTTTTCTCCTCCCCTGTCCCCTTGCGCACTCGCGCGCAATAAAAAATGAGAGGAGGGCGGCGAATAATGTTATCTCGATAAATTAACGTGTAAGAAGCTAAAATGATCTGGAGTACGATCAATCAAGTGTGCGGAGCAGTTGGCCGAAGCCTGAATTATTGCACGATATACCAAAATGCGTTTTGCTACGTGAAATCAATTACTGTCGGTGCTGGGTAGTAGTCGCCACCTAATAGCTCAGGGCAAATTCAAATCTTGGGTCGTCACCGGCGCATTTGCATACGAACGTGCGCGCAAGTATATCATTTCACGTCCAAATAGCAGCCATTTCTCCTTTGAGTCATAATATAATATAATCACTAGTGATGACGCTGCGAATAGCTTAATGGTGCCGCCACTTTTTCACTGCGTTCGCCGAGTAAATAGCTTGAATATATCGTCCAACTTGAAATTTTGCATTAGCTGCACTTTATTTTATTGTTCTAGCCCCGAACTTGGTAAATAAAGTAAGATGAATGCGAAAACTTTGGCATAAAAAAGTTATACAAGATAATTTGACAGTTTTTTTCGTTTTGTTTTTTGATACAATCTCTCCGTCTCTCTTTCTCTGAGAAACGTCAAGATTATTTTAATAAAAATACTTGCCATCGATTTCTTTCGATCGAGACACTGCAATCGATACCCCTACCGTGGAATAAATACCTTGGAGGCGTTCATTCTCTGGTTAAATAGAAAAAGTTATGCGAATGAAACCGAATCATCGGCAAATCCATTTCAACGTAAATGCTGGCCGAAAGAGCTAAGAAATGGCTCGGTTTCGCAACCTTATTCTTCTTACGGAAATTGCATTTCTACTCATCTCGGGAGAATACACTCGAAGGTAGGGAATCCCGGGGATTTTGTCCTAAGCGTGCTATAAATCGAAAGTTTTCTGCTTCCCGCAATCGTACGCCAAATCGGATTATGAAATTGAATAGTCTCCACCCCTCGTTCCCGGTGGAAGAGTGGCCAGGGGTGGTGCAGGTGGGGGATGAACGGAGAACAGAGAACAAGGAGGGGGTTGCCTCCCCAGCTTTTTCGTTGGAATTCGCATCTTCTACCGTTTATCTGGCTCCTCGGCTCTCGGTGTTTAACTCTCGGTACAAACTACGCTAAGCAAACAAACAGGAGACACTGAGCAAAACCAAGTTAAACCAAGCGGAAAATCGTATCTCGCTATACCATAAACTTCACGAGAAATAAATCGGGGCTACCTTTGTTGTCTCGTTGGTTAATATCGCCTTGGATGGCAGATCATCCTAATCCACAAGATCAGCCGCTATGGAGGTCAATTCTTACGGAACATTTCCTCGTCTTCTAGCGTTTCGTTTCTGCACTGACTGTTTTTCAGTTTCGCCTCGCGATTTCCTCTGTTATCCTCATAATCGACTTGCAAATAAACTTGTAAGAAACACGCAGCTTTCTAATATATATATATGTGTGTGTGTGTGTTTAAACCAAATGTCACTAAATTATGTTCCTGAATAATCCATAATCCTAATAATCTGAGAGAAAAAGATTAATAAACAAACGCATGTCGCAAAACCTTGACGTTAAAATATGTAACAGTAGTGTTTGCTCTGATACAGTGCACACATAATCGATCAACGTCAATGAAGTCTAGATATTTTATTCATAAGACATTAACCTTGTATACCACTAAAATGATATTACCACAAAATGAATTTATTACGCCACTAGTTTAATGATTAATTTATTTCAACTATTTTACCTTCCATGCCATTTCGTGCCTTTGGCATTGCGATGTTAGACATACAAGTGTTGCAGTATACAGAATGATGAAACGACGCAGGACTCAATTAGGAAATTCGTCTATCAGGTACAAATCCATAATAAACTTGTTTTCGTATTGATCTCTAGTTTAAATCAAGTGCAGTTACTACGTTTATCGGATGCTTTCAAGTCATCTTGGCTCGAACCAAAACGATGTATTAGCATAGATACGATCCAGTCAGAATAAGGTGAGGCTCCGCAGTCGATATCACCAAAGACATACCCTACCCTTTCCCCCGATTCCTCTAGCTAAACGACGCTTTGACCTGTCTTTACTGCGATGTAACGTAATTAACGAGGGAGCTACTTCAATCGAGAGAGGCATTCTAATTACCTAATGAGGGGGTCAAATCAAGTATACACTCTTATTCTCCTATAAAAGGAATTTCCTTTCTTCTCTTCGGCAATGTTCCAAAAATAAAGTGTATCGACGTTGGCTCGTTCGTCATCTCGTCTCACAGATACGTGTATATCCGGTTTCAGCGTTTCATCTTTTCAACCAATTTCTTTCTTTTTCACGAATTTTCAATCATACGCGTACAGACCGACCAGTGGAGGACACGCCTTGTCGTTGCGCGGAGGTACCCGATTTCCTTAAGAACTGTGCAAACGATTTGTCCTGAACAACCACGCGAGTAACACGTTGGAGAAATAAAGCAAACGATAAACGGCAAATGGCAAACAGCAAAATCATCGCGTCAAATTACATCCATTTGAAATTCAATGGGGCTTGAGAGCATTGTCTCGCGGTGAGCCTACAAGTAATTAGCAAAGGGCACTTGTAGTCAAGAACGGCATTGTGCGAGATCAACAATCAGCTGGGCATAGTCGAAACCACTCATGGAAACAAGATCTCCATTGTAGCCTTGAATCTGCGATAATAAATATTTTTGCCATTATCTTGTTAAATTTCAATGTAGATCGCCTTACGCGCGCACACGCTCTCTTTATTGCCTTATTATAGTACAAATAAAAAAGATTGTAATGCAAATTGCGGGTTACTCTCTCTCTCTCTAAATACAATATATATTTCTCTGCTATTTCAGTTTGATAGAATTGACGATGAATAAACCCCCTATACATCATACAGGTCGACCCAATTCTTCCTTCGGAAATTAGAACGTGCACGGAATTCCGTATATATTCCCAGGATCATTTAATTGATCGTTAACTCAACGGTCTCGTACTAATGAATGAGCTTAGGCAACGAAGCAGCCCCGGTAAATTACAGATCCCCTTGGAGCCGCGGCACACCCTTTAGAAATACTCCGCGTGTGTGCGTGTTTTGAAGAAGCACGCGTCGATACTGTTTGATCCACTTGAGCAATCGCGGAATAATCTTTTTCAGGACGACGCCAATGTCCATCGATACCCCGCGCTCTCGATGACTTAATAATCTCGAGCTCTTCCCGCGGTGGAATCCTTCGGGTATTTGCTCGAGCGAATTTTTTTTAACGCTCGAACACCGGCGCTCTACATTTGCAGAAGCACGAGAAGAAGCAGTGCCGAGATCCGTATCTCTCCTCCTACTCCGTGGAAGAAACGTATAACTGTGGCTTGTGTTTCTCTCGCTTATCTCAAGAAGCCGAGGGAGAGAAAAATGTTTATTACGCGCCACCAGCGTATCTTTCCAGATCAACGAAACAAGCACGAGAATCAACGAATTCGAGGAGAAAAGTGTTGTTTCGAGAATTATAAGAGTGGTTCAAGGGTTCTACGATATGCCACGACAAATTCATGCGAACTCGATAAAATCTAGAAAAGCTTGCTTGCCGTCGCTGCCGCTGCCGGTGCTGGTGAGAAGACTTTAAGAATGCTCCTGTTTAAAAGGAGAAACATCGCGAATTATTGAAATCATCGTCACGATTGAATCAAAGAGGCGCAAGAAACTGGAAGAAGAGAGTCACGACCCTACGCAGATCCATGGTGATGATAGAGCGATCGACCTTCCATCGCTTCTTCCCTCGTATTGATTTAGCAAAAAGAGACCCGAGTTCTAAAAATTAGAAAGAATCCCGAACCTTCGACAGATCTGGTTGGGGGTGGTTTCGTAACTCCGCTGGTAGATCGAAATGGGCTTGTAAATAGGGGATGAAAAAATAAGAGAGAGGAATGAGGAGGGGAGGGAGAGAATGCAGAAGAAAGAGGCTCAAAATGGGTGGCGAAGCAAAGGCTTCTTGGGTTTTAGATGTTCCTGTGGGATCGTGTAACAAGCCCGTTCCATAAAACGATCGATGTAATCGGCCCTGAGGGACTGGAGAGAGGAGTGGGAGGAGAGGCAGGCAAGAAGGAAGATCGGCCCGCAAGAAGAAGCTACACCGAAGAAGATTCGGCGTTGGATGCAGGATAGGCTCCATTACTTTTCACGATGCTTCCCGTCTTACCTAACGCCACTTTGCTTGAAATATCGTCGTGACTAGACGCGAATCCGTCTACCATAAATAACAATCACGAGATTCCTACAACGTCATACTTCGTTTCCTGATCTCACCTTCCTTTCCAACTTCTTTCTTTCTCCTTCAGCATTATTTTTAATGAGCCGAGCGGTCGCGTGTCACCGACCCCCTATAGCTCTCTCTCTCTCTCTCTACCATGGAATTACATTTTTTAACTTTTAAATTTACGTCGGAATTCATTACTATCCCATAGGCAGATAAAACCCGTATAAATAAGAAGAAACGAGAACAACTTTGCGTGGAATACTTGATTGAAAAAAATTCAATGAAATTCCGCTATTGTACCCCGTGTACATTAAATCCGTGAACAGATGTTGCCTTGAAGAATTCAATGCACGGAAAAATACTCACTAGCGAGACTACGATTTTGCAATATTTTACAATAGTGCAGAATGCACGCATGCACGTGTGTGCGTACTTGTCCTAGTATTACACACGCGTTGCTGCCTCGCCAAGTCTATTATGCTCATACTAGGTGGAACACTGTCGTGTCACCTGTCCTTCACTTTTCTGCTTCTCTGCTTATCTGCTTCTCTGTTTCTCTGATCTCTGCTCTCTGCTCTCTGCTCTCCGCTTCTGTGCTATGTTCTCTTTATTAACATCAATGTTCCATTGGGTCTCCTTGGATGAAAATATGGAAAGAAACAGTTTCCAGCCTCGACACCGTTTCCACAGTTCCTGTTTTTCAATAAATTTCATGGCAAACTAATTAAATTTCACATAAAATGCTAAAGCTCTGCGACAAAGCTTTCGGTTAAAACTATTTTATTCAACATAATCCTTTTGCTCGAAGAAGAGAAAGAATTGAAAAATAAAAGTATATGGATTTTTTTCCATTTCAGATAAATTGATTTGCCTTTGCTTTTTCTTTTTTCCTATTCATTGCACAAACAGTTTTTCATGATAAAAGCAAACAACAAAGGATTTCCTAACAATTCTAGAGAAAAATAGTTACAATTTTGCGCGAGCCATTAGACTAATAAGAAAAAAGGATAATTTCATTCCGTTGCTCCATTAATAAAAAATATCAATCGCTAATATTTTACTTCGTGATTCGTTCCAAGGCTCGCGGGAGAATTAAATTGTTTAAACAGTCTTGTTCCTTTCAGTATTTTTTTCGTGCCTCTTTTCTTTTTAGTTTGCTCCCATCCCCGCTGTCAGGAGTAAAAAAAAAATAAAGGGGGCACACAGGAGTGGGATCAGAAAATTACTCGGAATCGATTAGAGCCAAGCTGGAACATTAATCATGCCAGCTTAATATGTGTGCAAAACAGCTAACTCTGTACGTGTACAACTATATACGTGTGAAGAAATTTATACATACATAGAATTCATGGCAGCATAAATATGGGCTGATAAAAGTAAGAACCGCCGGGTTAATGTAAAAAAATGTCGGTTCTTTCCAAGTCAATCGCTGCTCGCATCTCGTGCCTCGGTTTAAGAAAAAAATATTTATTCGTTAAAGGGTAAAGAAGAAATGCATCGAGAGGAATCATTGTATTTCTTTCTTTCTTTCTTTCTTTTCTTTTTTTTTTTCTTTTTTTGTATTTTATTAGTCCATTTCTCTCTCTCCCTCTATTGCAGTTTCTATTACCGTTTCTATTACCGAAGGACAAATTGTAAACTTGTGAGAAGATCCAATGAAAAATTTTATAGTCCACTTTCGTATCTCTCTCACTTGATCTCGAAGTAAGGAAAAAAGTGAAAAGGGTAAGGAAAAAAGTGATGAAAAAAGGAAGAAAAAAGCGTCTAAAGGACTCGAAGAGGAGAAGGATAAGGGAAAGGAGAAGAGCTAAATTCCACCCCCTCGTTGCGAGTAATCTATGAACCCATTAAATGCTGACTTGCCGAGAGCGGGGCGCAGGAATGAAAGCACAAATGAGCGACCCTCTAGTCAATAAATAGTTTCACGCTAGATTGCCGCCGTGAAACGTCGAGAAACACACTGACTTTCGACTCTCCTTCGTGTCTGAAAGCTCATGGTGATGCTGAGAAAAATTGCGAGAAAGAGAAGAGGGAGACGGAGGAGCAACAACTTGTACCGCGCGCGAGCTTTGCGTTGGAGAACGAAGCGCTTAATGACGATCGCTCGTAGCTCGACACCGACCGAAGGAGAGCGACGAAATTAGCGGTTGCCGGGGTAAAACGACTTATTTCATTTCGCCGGCAAAAGCCAACTTGCGTCTCCGCAAATTTTATTGACACACCGCGCTTCTGCCACGGTATCAGAAATAAAGTGGAGACTTTACGGGGTAGCATCCGACTTCAAATAAAGTACCGACGCGCGCGCGCGCGCTTTATCGAAAGTAACTCGATGTACAAAAGATAGAAAAAATAGAAAAATGGAAAGCTTATCCAGAGAGGGAATTTCAAGCTAATATCCCTCTTAAGGAAGTTTAAGAAATTTACTCGTGTACCAATCGAACGAGCGTATCGAGTGTACGCCATATGGGAGTGAAGAGGCAACGACACATCCACAGCGACGAATGCTTATTTTATTTCTTGCGATATCTATAAAAGGTACACGCATCAGGAAATCGAAAGAACTACCTTTCCTAAGCTTGTGTTCGACATTAAAGCGAGGTGAGGAAATTACATGTCGATTGCGTTTCAAGTGACGCGCTTAAATAGGATCTCTCCTCTGTAAAGAAAAATTCAACTATACACGTATATGTGTGTGTGTGTGTGTGTGTGTGTGTGTGTGTTGAAGCAACGATCAAGAAATATTAAAAAGGCAATGCTAACAAAATTATGTCATGCCGTACAAATAATTAATTTCTCTCTCTCTCTCTTGTTCGTTGCACACATTCAAGATTGCATTTACAACGTACGATGCTTGCAATCGATATGAAGAAGAAAGATGCTTTCTACCGACAGAACAGCATGGTCTAGTGAAAAAGCTCCAGACGATAAAGCGCGGTGCGAAATTTTGGTTGACGCGATGTGACGCATATAAAAAGCTCCATCCATCGTGGCAGCGAGTAGCATAGCGTAGGAAGAGAAAAACTCAACTCGAGAATATTTGTTTCGGCAGGACTTCGCTACGTCTTACCCTTCTCGCCCTTCCAGCCCTCCCATTCTTTCTCTCGCCATAGAAAAATACAATTTACTAGCGCAAATTACACAGTCAACGGCTCTGTGCACGCTTCGTCGTCAGAGTCTTTTTCGTCTCTTCCGTCCGTTTTAAGGGGGTTGGGATGGAGGATGCTAAAGGGTGGGTGATTCTCGACCACTGGTATCCCCTAGAAGCTTTCCCGTTTACCGTTCTACGGAGAATCTCACGTGCTGACGCTGCGCCATCGAGAACTTATGATACCCCACCTCTTTCACCCCCTTCAACCCTTTCAGCCCCTTTCATCCCTTTCCTCTCTCATTTACCAACGATCCCTAATACACTGCACATCGGAATCTCGAGCCTTTCTCCTAACCCCAATTATGCGAATTCTTCGAATAAAAGCTCCTCGGGGAAACGTTAATTATTCTTGCCTATAGTTATTTACACTCGAGCGAAGATGACGCGAAGAGAGCGCCAAGACACATCGAGTATTTAACGATAAAATCTTCGATCGTCCGATTTTACGCTCATGAAGTAAAGTCGCGCGCGGTGTTCTCCCCGCTGAGTCGCGTTGCGTCCGTTTAAAGGCCCTTGCGCTAAAGGGGATAGGAAACAAACGAATTAGGGAGGAACGTCGTACAGCAGTCGTCCAATGCCGAACGATGCTTAAACTATAAAATTTGTATAAATTTGTATCGCGCTCGTCGGGGATCGAATGGAATATTTGGAGATCGACGGAGAATTACGGAGATTCTAATTTTTCAAAGGAAACAAAAGCCAGCGCGATTTTTAAGGAACGCGGATGAACGAACTGGGAAAATCCATCGAGGTAAAAAGGAAAAAGAAACACTTATCGGGCAAACCGATATAGGGAAAAACGTCGGGGGCGTGGCTGGAAATCATATCCCGTTTCCCGGTGTAACATCGAGATTCAGCACGTAGCGGCTCTTCCTGGATGTTTTTTTGTTCACGGCGCTTTTGAAAGGGAGAGGAGAAGATGATCTTTATAATTTAACATCGCCCGGATTGGAAACGCTGATGATGGAACTTGGCGAGCGTCCAGCGGTCTCGCGAATGCTCTCCGGAGCACAACTGGTTGCTATTGTCTTAACCTCGAAACAATCTCTCAATAGCCTTAAATCATTTCTCTCGCGAGATTCCAGGACAAACCCGACACTCCAACAATGCCTAAAATATTCTTGAGGAGGTCCCGTAAAGTGCGCGGCAGTCCGTGGTAGGTGTCCCAGGAAATATCGGCTGTTTATTGTTTAATGTTCAACGTGGGAATTTTACGTAGCGGCGAGGGGAAACAATGGCAGAAATTTTAAAGCCAAGTTTCGCATCTTCCTTTCATGGGTTCAACTTTAATAAAGCTTTTACATACAATGCGCGCTTTCTCTCTCTCTCTCTCTCTCTCTCTCTCTCTCTCTCTCTCTTTTTCACCTATTCCACAAAAGAACAACTCTGTGGATATGTGCAATAACTGAATGTGCTCGCGCACATGCACATGCGGGACACGCGTTTACGTAGAATTACCGCTTGAAAATTCCAATGCAAATATTAAAATCAACCAGCTCTCGTCCAAGAGTCAAGTTTTTATTTCGACAATTTAAAAGATCGCGCGTACAAGCTCTACGATGCGTAGACGCGCTCTATTAATTCGACAGTCGGAAAAGGCAGTGGCACGTCCCATATCGATTAGACCGCTCGCAGCTGCGAGTTCTTAAATTGAGGGATTATTTACTTATCCGTAGCCTCGAGTTTTACCTTGATCCTTGAGAATGAAATCTTCCGGTGGTCTGAAAAGAATTTCTATACAATCATCGTAACGACAAGCCTCTTCTCCCTCTTCCCAATCGCTTACCTTCCTATCGTTCTTATACCAGCGCAAACACCGGAGAAAGATTAGAAAGCTTCAATTAGAAAGCTTTATACACGCGTGTATTGCGAATGTACACAATTTTGTAATCCTTAAACAATACTATAATGGAATCTCCGCGAGGTTCGGAAAAGCGTTCGATAAGAAAACTGAAATATTTGTCTAGAGCACCACGGGGGGGGGGGGTTCTGGCTTATCCTTACGAGGAGGTGGAGGACGAGAGAAAAGTTTCTCGCAGGAGAAAAGTAAAAAATTGAAGCGACGGTGGGTATTGTGCAGACTACGACGATACGTACATTAGCTTGATAGGATATATAAGTGGCGGTGGTGGGAGGTGGGATATTTTTTTCCTTGCTGCAGTCGCACAAACGTATCTCAGGAATCTCCGTCTCATCAGCAGGCGCTCTCACTAATGTTTATAGAAGCCCCTGGGCTTCTCTTAGCAGCAGGAGCTCCAGACGAGGCACTCCTTCATCTCTTTATTTCACGGCTACCTGTGCGAAGATAAGAGCTTCCCGGAATAACGGCTCTTTATTATATACGATAATAGGCGAAGTTCAAGCCTGGAACTTAACCGCGGGGCCCATTTTCCATGGACCGCGATGTTTCCTTTTGGATATGTTGCATCTTCCTTCGACGCTAAATCCAACCACGTATGCCACACAGTCTTTCCAATTTGCCAGAGAATAATCCAGTGTATAAGTTTATTCGCGAGCGAAACTCCGACCCCCGAAGCTGCAGCGAAGTTTTGCCATTAGCGAATAGGCTTGGGAGAAAAATGCGAGAGAAAGAGAGAGAGACAAATCTCGCGCTCTTTTCTAAATCTTAAACATCGACATCTTTCCGACAGTTCTTTCCTTCGCACACAGCGTTAAACTGAAGAGAAGAGGGAAGCTTTCATTAGCTTTGGTAGATTTGCTAGATCGAAGCTTGTCAGTAAATTTATAATATGTGGTCACAGACGAGAGAGAGAGAGAGAGAGAGAGAGAGAGAGAGAGAGAGAGAGCGTATCTCTCTCGATCCGCGCAGAGTGTGTTTCCTTCAGGACGTAGCATCTTTTTCCAATGGTAAACCTCGCCGTAGGAATTCTGGTCCCTCGGATCAAACGATATAGCCCAGTATATGCGTGCATTTACAAATACAAGCAACCGAAACGTGTGGTAAGAGCTGGTCTAGGCATGGGTGGTACAGGGGGTTAGCTGCTTTAAGGTGGGATTTACGTAGATTACGTTCTCCAGCGAATCGCAGTATCAAATCGAAAGAAAGTCCAGGTCACTCGAGTGCGATCCTGCCCCGTCGTCCTTTTGCTCGATATGCTGATGGAATAACTAAGGAGCGGATATTCCATTGTATCGAATATACCTACGTAATAGCTATAATATTGCGGCAACGACTCAGGAATCATCGAAGGAGGATCGACCGATCATCTCGCTTCGCATAAATCGATCGCGATCTTCAATTTTATAAAGCGTGCTTCCCACCGTTCCACTTGAAATGCTTTTTTTTTTACCATCTCCCAAGGACGCGCGATCCAGCACACGTCTCGAGCGATCGACGACTCCCCTCCCCATTATCGGACCACCGTTCCCGATCTAATTCCAAAAAACGCGCTTCGACCCCAATGGTCCCCGGTGGCCGCGATCTCGATCGGACAACGGTTTTTCCATCGCGAGCGGCAAAATAGCGGCGATATACCGGAAGTCGTGTGCCGGAGAAATCAGTGTGCGCGCTCGCGGAAGTTTGATCAATTCTCGCTCGTTAATTCGACTCGAGCCGCGCTCATTGTACGCGTCACGTTGATGAATTTCATTCGCGAAATCGTTACGAGCTTACATCGTTCCACAGAGGAAACGGTTAAAGGGTCCCCGGGGTTTCGCAGGCGAGCTCCGGAGCCAAGCTTCAACGCAATCTTCAACGCAAACTCGAGCAGATTTGTTAGCTTCGTGCTCAAGAATTGGCTGCTGAAGTTCTTCAAAGGGCCAGCAGCAGTCGCGTTACGAGTCGAGACGGAATTATCGCGCCGATGGATTTTCGACGAGAACCAGGCGATACGTGCTCGGAGTATCTTGAATTCAAATTGAATGCGGGCGCATAGCGTGTGGTACTTTAGGGAGCAGTAGCAGCGGCAATAGCAGTGGCAGTAGGGCAGCGCAGTAACGGAGCAACGGCAACAGCATCTATCGCCCGCCTCTGCAATACCGTCACGCCGTCAGAAGTCGCCTTTTACCATGGAGAACACGCGGAACTGTGTGTGTCGAGTCGTCATCGCGCATTCCCTTTCCCATCTCTACTCTATTATCTCGCCACGCCCTGCCCCCGCAATCCCCGGGGTATTCGAGTCCAGGCTTACGCGATAATGTAATCCTGTTAAAATCATCTCCCTGGTCCTCTCCTCTTTTCACGGTGTCGCGTCGTGCAATTAACGCTGTTTAGCATTTCATTAATCAGAATCAAGCGATTATCCCGACGGAGACGGAGAGACGAGAGCGACGTAGTCTCTCCGCGCGCGGTGCGCAATGGTCTCTCCCGAGTTAGTTTTTGCTTTCCGATGAACGCGCGATGGCGGAAGCAGCGACGAAAGTAGGGACGACATCCTGACGCGGTAAGAGGCCGCTGGAACCTCGGTACCACGAGTGCCGACGTCACTGGCGAACCGTCCCTGCGTCATCCATAATTCGGTAAAGGGCCCGTACCGATCGTTCCGCTTGCTCCACACATTCAAGGACACGCGTCATCTACTCGATCTCGGAAGTGACGCGTGTCCGACCGATCCCATCGTATCGCCGTCATTGCAATTCGCGACGTTACTACAGTCATTACTCGAAAGCTACTTTAAAAAGGAACTGAAATATTCAGGAAGGGAGGGAGGGAGGGAGGGAGGGAGAGAACGCATACGTATATCATATATTAATCTAGTCAGAGGAGACAAATCGAGTGTCCCAATTCGCATTCGCTTTAGCAAGTGAATATTACTCTCAATCTCGTAGGGGACAAATTAAATATTTGCACATGAGTAATCCGAACACATTCTGCGATCACGAAGTAGGCACAAGGGACTTTACTGGAATGCCGCTGAGTGATGGAGAGCTTGGTTTTCGCTCTCTGAAACTTTTTTTTAATTATTCCCATTATACCTGGCATAATTCTCTCGACCAATACTGCATGGGAACTCGCGAGATACCACTCGTGTCACGGGGCGAGAAATCGTTCGGCGATCTTACGCTTGCCCTGATCGAGTAACGGCGAGCGGAAATCTACGAGTATCCACGAATACGGATGACAAAATGAATGAAAGAAATAGATTTGGGAATACGATGCGTCGCTGGACCGTTCAGCGGACCGATACAATTATGCGTTATAGGGAACTGCACGGGTTAATAATAGGAAGATGGTAATTATTCATGTGTCCCTAATCGATGATCACTGGATAGACACACTATCTTGCCATCCCGAGGGAATGCTGGACAACAAATGAACAACAGAATAACCCGAAGGCATTTGATATTTACCATATTACTCTCTTATTATTTATGCAGAGACTGCTCCGCTGCAAGCAAATTCATATTTTCTCACTCTCGTTGAAACCTTAAGGGAGATGGATGGAGAGAGAGAGAGAGAGAGAGAGAGGGGGAGAGATTTACTTCTATCAATGAAATACCAAATCTATGATCTAGAAAACGCTTTGCGTATGTATTTTAGCTTTGGCTGAATGGAACTATCTAAGCGAATAAGTAATGACCATCTACCGCACGCATATACCGTGTGTTGCGTAATGTTTGAGTTTATTTCCTATCAAAGGGTAGAAAATGAAGCGTTTGAAGTTCGCGCATTGCCCACTTATATGCTTATTATTGCGTATTATACATTTCTGAATATGTTATGAATTTTTTTAATTTTCAGATTTTCATGCTTATTCAAATAGCAAAATGGAAATATAAACTCGTTAGTCTTTATTAATAATTTTGTCGATTTATAACATGAAAATGCAATATGCGCGCTTTCCTTCTCCCCCTCCGCTACTTTTACAATATATTCTATTAGCCGCAAAACGGCGAAGCCATAAACCAACGAATTTCGAACAATAGCGACCCGGTCGCGTCGATGTTTCTTACAATTAGATTTTAAGCTTGCGCGTTTGAGCGGCCGCTTCGCAAGACCGTCGCCGGACGCTCGTTAAGTAGTAACCCCTGCGACAAGTCAGACAGCCTACCGAGATCCATCATCGCGCTGGCAGAGAGAAAGAGATTACTTGATTTCAATTTATTATTGTCCAGTTACCATCGCTTCACCCACCCGAGAGCCAAAAGGTAAACTCTCTCCCTCTCCCCCTCCCCTCCCCCTCTTAGGATGAAAAATACCAGTAACTCGTAATTTAGCCGACTAAACTAATCATACACATACTTCACAGGGAATATCCGAATGGATGTATGGCGTGTACATTGCTAGACACGCGAGTGTGTGCGCAAGTAGAAAAGAAAGACGGGAGGGGGGGGGAATCGAGAGAAATAGAGAGAATGAAATTAAAGGAATGTTTGTTGCAAAGCCTGTATCTTTCTCCTGGCAGATAAAAAAGTCAGTGAGAGAGTGAGTTCTTTTAATTATCAGAGCTATAAGTTATAACCGGATTCGCGCTTTTTAGCGTCTTTATCAGGGCAGAGGTTGTAGAAGGGGTGAGGTGGGGTGCAGTATGCGGTAGGGTGTGTGGGGTGTCAGGGTCTACGGAAAGAGTGGGGGAAGGAGTGGAATTGGCGATGGAAAGTGAGATGAGGGGTGTGGTAGCGAGAAGGGTGGTGCAGAGCAGTGGGGGTTGTGGGTGGAGGGTGATGTACAGCCGGGGATGGAGAAGTATATGTATAGCGAGCGTTTCCAGAGGCTGTGGGTACGTGGGTACGGGGTGAGCGGCTGCGTGCTCGACGGCTGAGTGGCGCTCGCGCAATGTAGTCCCTCGGCTATCCTTGACGCGGGAGCATCGTCGTTTCGAAAGAGCCGCGACCTTCTCCCCGTCGCGCGTTTCCGACAGCGGTTCAAGGGGAAATCGCCACCGTTCTCTTTCGTCGTCTTCCCACCGATCATCATTCCCGACAGGATCAACCCAAACGAGCTCGCAATATCCTCGTGTGATTTCTCTAATCCCTCCAAGAAATTCCTCGGATTCTTTATTCTTTTAATCCCTACAACCCTTTAGTCCCTGTGACAAAAACCTTTTCTCTCTCTCTCTCTTTCTCTCTTTCTCTGCTTTCCCCACCCCACTACTCTCCCCCTCCCCCTCATTCTCTCTTTCTCTGTCTCTCTCTCTCTCTCTCTTTTTCCATCCCTCTCTCTCTCTCTCTCTCTCTCTCTATCTCTCTCTTTTCCTTTCACTCACTCACCCCTTGTACGAGAGTACGTGTGTAAACGTTGGGAAAATTTGAGAAAACCCCGAAATGAAGTTAACGTTTGGATTTGAAATTGAAATTTCCAAGAGATTCACGGATTCCATTCAGTACTTTGGATTAATCTACCCTTCTCGATGTTGGTGATACTATTTACCGATTCTTCGCTTTGGATATTATCGAGCAGTGGATCTTTGAAAGTGATGGGAAATTAACTATTCTCTCCGCGAGTACTCCAGTGTTACGCGTGTTCTTCTCCGTGAGTGAATCGACGATCGACGGTGATGATCGATCATTGATGGATCGAGATGACAGGAGCGTCCATTCTCATCCGTAGACTGTCGAGCCTTTAAATTTTTCCACCACCTCGATGAGCGAGCGAAAGAACAGTGACGAGAATTTTCAATATTCAATTTTCTTCATTTCAGCGAGTGACCGACGGAAATCCTTCGCTTCCCCGAGAGAATCCTCGATTGAATTCCGGGAAGAAATTTCGGCGAAACTCGAGCGACGGTTCACGACACAAAGCATCGGATACCGATTTCTTGCCAGTCACTGATAAAATCATTGGATTCCAGCGGATGGCAGCGCGATTGATAAGCCGCCGGCTACCCGATAGATTCCGAAGCTGCCGTTTGTTTGAAAATCTTCTTGGAGGGAAGCTGAAATAATGCTGCCATCAATTTCGACGGCTCGCGCATCGATCATTACTGCCATAGAGTAGCAATAGAATAACCGGGAGAGCTTTGAATCCAAAGGCAAAGTACGCGAGGTACTCTTTACGCTTGAAATATCAACGATGAAACGAGCAGCGAGAGAACAGTCCATCCAGCAATCAACGCTAATGAAGAATCTGTCGACTTAACTGGATTGTTTCTTCTTCTTTTCTTTTGTTTTTCCAAAACAAAATAAGTCGACCCTTCCCCACCCCCAAGTTCAAGTCCGGTACAGAGAGAATTACCGAGACGGGCGAAACGAGTGTTCAGTTTCCCCGTGGACAAGTGAAACTCGCCTCGTGCAAAGGGAGGGAAAAAACTTGCCAAGCCTCCCGCTCGAGCGTAATGTGCTCAGCAGGGCTGATTACTACTGATCACCAAAGGAATCTATAATTCTCAATCACGCAATTTCGCCAATTTCACATGCACCGAAGAGCACGCGTAGAATTCTGTGTGAACTCATCAAGCGCGGTTATTGGAGCAAGACTAATCTCTTCAAAGTGTTCGGAGAATTATTCTCAAGTAGAAATCTCGAGTGCAACCCTCTTAATTGGCTAGACCAAGGCTTCTAACTCATAAATTCGCAAATACCCGATAGACGTTGTCGAGCTCGGTGCGAGGGCTCGTGCGATAAATAAAAATTCACCGGCTCTTTAAAAATAAAGAGGCGATCTATTCCGGGACTATCCGCTGACCTGTAATCTCGCAAAGTGTTTTGAAAATAGTCGCTTCCGGCCTCCTCGCGTAATTGACATGAAAATCCAACGGGAAAAAGCGCAGCACTTCCGTTTGCCGCTGTAACGACCCTCGCTATATTTTGCGAAAGCTTCGCTATTATATTCGGGCAAAGGGAGGAGGGAAGATACACGCGCGCGCGCGCGCGCGCACTCTTTCTCTCTCTCTCTCTCTCTCTCTCTCTCTCTCTCTCTCTCTCTCTCTCTCACACGTTCGAAAAATCCTGGGATCTTAATGTCCATGGAAAACCTTGAAACATTCTCAAGGCACTTTCGCTAAAAGTCATGCGTGCTTAGAGAGAGAAAGATGATCGTATTAAATCCACCCTCGCCACCACCACCATCTTTGGATAGTGCAGCGTCCGCGATTGCTCGCTCTACCCACCGAGCTTTAAAGCTTCAGCTTTTGGCCCCTCGATGACATGGTCAACGCGATACAAACTGCGGGTGGTGAAGATTTGCAAATTTTCAGCGAGCGACACGTGCAGTGGAAAGTTGAGAGGTTGCGCGAAGCTTCTGGAAAAAGTTCAGGAACTGGAGAGATGCTGAGAAACGAAACATCCGTTTATTTATAATCACCGTTTGTTTCTCTCCCCGTGCTCCCGTCAATCCCGGAGAACGACTTTTTGGATTGGACGAAACTCTGCGCGATGCATTATCGTCTTACGAAAAAGTGTACTTGTGAATGTTAGTAAAATTAGGAGCGACACTGCCTCCCCCTTTCACCTTTTGTCACGCGTCGATTTCATATTCGATATTTCGATGTTTCCGCTGGATAATTCGTATCGAGGGCGTCGTACAAATCGAGTTCAATAACGGAAGCTCGTCTATTTAGTCCTAATTCTACGAATAATTCGATTGATCCAGTTCAGACCCCACAGTGCGTGTATGGAAAATGATCGAGGCACACTGGGAATGAAAGCGCGACACGAGTTACCCAGCGAGTGAATAACTTTTTTAATAAAAAAAAAAAGTTAGATTGCCGCTGAAGTAAACGCTCTAAGACGACCGAATGTGATTTTGAACCGGTCGATTGGATACGATTATCGTAGCAAGTAAAGAAGCAAAGAAGAACGGAAGGAGCGGAAAAATCGACGATGGTAATGACGATGATGACGATGACGACGATGATTCCGATTACATAAGAATGGCTATATAAAATAGTTTTAGTGAGATATCAGCGAAATAAGAGGAGCAACGAAGAAAAAAGGGGGAAGGAGGAGGATGAAGCAGCGAAAGAGAGAGGCAAAAGCAAAGACAGGGATAGAGGTAGAGGCAGTGGCAGAGAGAGAGAGAGAGAGTTCGACTGATAAATAAAAATTATGAGAAGACAGAACCTGACGGTAATTGCAGCTGCGGAATAAGGATCGTTGCGACCAATTAGGATTTGGAAAGTAGTGGTAGTGCGTGGATGGGATGCCATCGGTGTACTCGAGATTACATTAGAGAAGTCTCCCCTTCATTAATTAAAACGGTGGACAAGCAGGGGATGACTCGAGTGAAATGCACGCGAGATAGTAGCAGCGGTATGTGAAAGGAACTCGCCGGGGAAAAGCGATGTCTACTTCTCTTCCCACGCTTCTCTGTTTTATCATTTGTTTTGGTAAGTTTCAACACGTATTTGTCCCAATCGTAAAATGGCGCTTATGCTAGTCGAACGTTCATGGTGAAGTTTGATGAGCAATGCCAACTCCCCAAACGCGCCAGAAACCACATTGCTGTTACAGAACTATCGCTTGATTGAATCCACATAGCATTTCTCTCGATGTGTGTAACACACTAGTACAGATAGAGAGAGGGAGAGAGGGAGAGAGAGAGAGAGAGCTCGATTCAAAGCGACAAATTTCCTAAACGTCATATAATCAAACTCGAATCAAATATTTGCCATGAGCTTCATAAAATGCGTTTAACGTCATCCCCTCTCCTTCTCCAACTTCTTCCTCCTCACTCCTCTCAAATATTTTATTTGCTCTTTCAAGCGATCGGCATATTATCATGAAAAATGTGTAGAGCGAAATGGCAAAAGGCATTTTCCCTTTCTTCTCTCTCTCTCTCTCTCTCTCTCTCTCTCTCTCTCTCTCTCATTTCCCTCGTTTTCCTCATTTTTTGATTAACTCTGAAGCATTTTTTCATTCGGGAAAAACGTATTAGTTTCTTATCGTGTCGGACATCATCATTATGCTTAGTGAGTCACTTAACATTGCATTAGCGGTGCATGCCGCGTACACAAGAGCACAATGCACTTTCACCTTACCAGGTACACCTCGAGTAATAGTGTAGTGGGTGTGCCGCGCGATCCAGTCGATAAATGTAAAAATAATGTTTCGTTCGCTTTAGATCGCACCTTACTTCGCGCCGTTTCCTTTGAAAAGCGGTCGCTCCGTGAAAAATTGCAATGATTTCTTTCCCCTGTTCCTCGGATACCCGCAAAAATGCTTCCAGAGAAAAGTAGAAAAATGACTACTTCCAAACTAAATATAAAGGAAAAGGCCAGTAGCGCATGGGTTTTAATATTGTTACCTTACATTCTTCTTTATATCACTTTCTTTCTCCTCCTCCTCCTCCGCTTCCTCTTCCTCTTCCTCTTCCTCTTCCTGCAGATTCTTTTTCTCAACGCTGTACTTCAACTTTTACCATCTAGCAACTAACTTACTGTCACAATCGCGTTCAATCCTTTATTCATGGTAATAAAATGCTTTTTAATTAAAACATTCGTCATAATAAATACACGTGCGAACATATATTTACTTATTATTGCGACAAACTTCACCACAACTTTATCCCAATATAATCGTAATATGCAGAATTTAATGTAAAAAACAAATCTGAATAGAATTCTCTTTTAATAGGATTTTTATGTTTGTTATTCAACGATAATTCTTTCATAAAATAATGGAATAAAGTTTATTTTGCCGAGCTTTATATTACAGATTTTTAATTGGACCTTTAACTTTTTAAAATAATTATTATTATTATTGAAGTGAAATGAAAAGTTTTTGTTAACTTGTTGGAAAATAAATTTCGAAAAGGAACGCTCATCGCTGAAGTAGAGGCCAGTATGTTGAAACTTGATATTACTTTGATTTAATTATCTTCTCTGCGAGATTAATTATCGTCAATCTTGAAAGGGAGTCTTCTCCTCTTCCTCTGCATATAACGAAGCTTCGTATCCTACATCGAAACTCGTCGTTATCGGTCCTATTGGTTTGGAGGTGCTCCCCCCCCCCCCCCACACCACCTATTTCGCCTCACTATCATGAAAACTTTTCACGATCATCCGACCTCTGCTAATACTTTCTTTTTCGTCGTCCCCTTTCTTCCTATCTTACTTTTCTTTCTGCTTCTACTTCTCTCTCCCTTTCTTCTTCTTTTCCTTCCACTAACTTCAATCTTCAACAAAAGCAACTCTATAAGCCACCACCAATACACGCGAAACAAATAAAACAATCGCTAAACTCAGTTTTCACAAACTCATAGAATTACTTATTTCTAAAACACCGTTGCATTTATCAGGCTTAAATCCACTTTCATCTTTCGCTTCATTATCAATTTTCTTTGTCAGTTCCATTCAATTTGTCCTCGATTCGATCTTCTCTTCGTTGCTGAAATATTTGGATCGTTAAGGCGAAGATTTTCGAGCACTCGTCGTAATCAGTTTAGAAACTGAACGTACTCGAATGCATTGATTATTTGATCGTATTTGATTACGAACAGTCCTTTAACGATCGGGAAGAAGCAAAGGGATGAGTAACCACGAAAACGTAGACCTGGCGCTCCCTAAAAACAGGAGAGAGAAAAAAGAGAGTCTCGGAGAATAATTCGATGAGCCAGAAAACGAAGTTGGCTCTGCCAACAAAGGTAATATGGGAAGAATGAGTTTCGTTGACTTGACCCCGCGGACTAGAAATAAATTACCTGCAAAATGATAAAATTTTTGGAGCGACTATGGTAAATCAAATTATCAGCTATCATCGATGTAGGAGAGAAATGAAGAAATTTTCACTAATATCTTCGCGCTTTCTCGTGGACAAGAACAAGAAAAAACGAAGGATAACGTGTGTCGTGAAGAGGAGAAGGAAGGGGAGAGTCAAATATCGCCACCCTTTCATCGCTCTTCAATCAATCTCGTTATTGTGTGTGCATTGCGGCATTAATTTGTTAATTCATCGGTATTTCTATAATTCTCGAGCTTCCTCTAAATTCGTAATGTGATAATATTTTTATTTCTTTTCATCCTCTTTCAAGCAATGTCCGGAAAGTGTCGACAGTCCCAGCTGGGTTAACGCGGAAACTAAAATTTATTCTCACGGATTTAAGTCCAAAATTAATTTCTAGCGAAGCAACCGAGGGCCGTACATCATTCGAGCACTCGAGACAAACTCGGCTTAAACCCCTTGCAGAAGAAGGAAACTCTGTGTAGAATATGTATAGTGGTAGGGGCAAAGGTATTCGTCTGATTAAAATCTCATATGTACAATATTTGCAATTCGTCATCACAATCCACTAATTAATATAAAATGTTTTATGTGTATCGTAAAGAGAGAATATCCCCCCCTCTCTCTCTCTCTCTCTCTCTCTCTCTTTTTCGCCAATATGTGATAAAAAAACAATAAGGCGCGTTAAATTAATTTACGCAGTACACCTCGCAGAGTGAGAGAGAGAGAGAGGGAAACGTACATATAGAGCAAAAATATAATTTTCCAAAGAAACAATATCTTAAAGCGAGAGAAACGTATTTTCCGATTCTATAATTTCATTAAAAGGAGAGTCCAAAGTTTCGGGAAAAACACGATATCTGCATGCAATAGGAGTTTGTTAAAGTAGATAGTGCGTCTTAGAGTCAGCCAGCTGGGGTAGCATCTGTTCCAACTACTGCAAGACAGAAACGTTCA
Source organism: Sclerodermus sp. 'alternatusi' (assembly GCA_037305995.1). Taxonomy (NCBI): domain Eukaryota; kingdom Metazoa; phylum Arthropoda; class Insecta; order Hymenoptera; family Bethylidae; genus Sclerodermus; species Sclerodermus sp. 'alternatusi'. The sequence continues at coordinate 2,703,411 of CM074551.1, forward strand.
ACTCTCGCTTGTTCCTCTCGCAAACTTTTCAGCCGTCTTCCGACTTCTATTTTTCGCTTTCACAGTCTTTTCCTTCCTCAGTCAGTAAATTTCTCCGTCTGCCGAAATGTCCTTCCATCAAGAAGCTCTTACTTGGATTTTTAAAATCTCTCTCCCTCCTCCTTTCTTGCAAAGTTAATAAGTATCATGAGGAAAGATCAGAAACAACAAGAGAGAGAGAGAGGGAGGAGGGGAGGAGGGGTGAAAGATTAGAGGAGCTTCCTAAATAATCTAACGCATATTTGAAATTTCACCATGAACCTCAAGATTCCAACTAGTAAGTTTTCTCCTATTTTAGGCGGTCTGGTTTCATGTCTTCGAAACTTTCGCACGGATTTCTTGGAGGAGTGGCCGACGCCTGGAACCGGGCCGCACTTTGACACCTCGATGCCGTCGAACTTCACCGGCCTGGTGGGGAAGACTGTGCATCTAGTATGCAAAGTAAAGAACCTTGGAAACCGAACGGTAAGCGTTAAATACAAAGCGGAAGCATTTTCGCAATTACAACCTCTTTTCGACCGTTCTCGATCGGTCGTCCTATCGACCTATCGACCTATCGGTCCTTCGACACACTCGAGTTGCGTGCTTACTGACCCTTTCACATTCACCCCCAATTTATTCCCTTCCTCCCTATACTCGAAGCTTGAAGCGTTACACCTATGCATACAATACTTATTGTACACTTGTAGACCCTCGCTATAGCCTTCCTGAAGTGTACGATATGTTTGCTTAATCCTGCCTTTAGTCCATATTCCTACTTAACAGCAGGTCGCGGATCTCTGATATTCTATAGCGTATATGTCTATATATATACACACGCGCGCGCGCGCGCGTATATCCGAGTATCCACGTATGTACCTTACGCCAGTGTAATCATAAGAGCACGATGGAAGTGTGGTAACGCCACGTTGGTAGCTTCCAGACATAATCAAGGTACATAATCGCTTAGCACGTGGATGTGTACAGTTCAGCTAAGAAGCCGAGAGCACACTCTGTTGATACAGCAAGCTACGCGATGACGGCGCATCGATATCGAAAAGTTTCTATACGCGGATGTCAATGAATTTGATGATATGCCCTGAGAAACAATCGCGGGATGCGCTGTAGCGAGATCATTCTCAAATTAACTCGTACGCTCGACATTCAGCGAGGCGGACGCACGCGTGTCTGTGCGATGCTTGCGATAACATTCTTATATATTCCTTTCAGGTATCCTGGGTGAGACATCGAGATATACATCTTCTGACAGTTGGTCGTTACACTTATACGAGCGACCAACGTTTTGAAGCGATGCATTCACCTCACACGGAAGAATGGACTTTAAGAATACGATATCCTCAACGGAAAGACTCGGGAATTTATGAGTGCCAAATATCAACGACACCACCCATTGGTCATCCAGTCCACTTGACCATAGTTGGTGAGTCAACGTCTCTGTATCTTCGGTATCGAGCGCGATTCAACCCTCGTCCTGCGCATCCCTCCCCTTCGACAAATTAAAAACTTCCGGTTCTCCTTCGATATCCTTCGCATTATCCAATCCGCCGTCGATCGATTCTTCATTACCGTTGTCACCTCAACTGTCGCGTTTATTCTTTTTCAGAACCAGTAACCGTTATAGTCGGTGCTCCGGATCTTTTCGTGAACAAGGGTAGTACTATCAATCTGACTTGCCTCGTCAAATATGCCCCCGAGCCACCACCGATGATGGTATGGAGTCATAATAGAGAGGTAAGTGGAATCTCGGCGCATGCAGAAATCCAACCGAGAAACGTCAGAATTTCCCTCCTACTTTCTCTAACTTACTTTGTCCCGTAACCGGGGTACGACTTAAAATTATGTTGCTCGTCTAACGAGATAGAGAATCCAAAGGGGGAGAGAGAGAGAGAGGAAACGATCGATTTCAAGAAACGACGATCAACCTCTCAAAAATGATTCTCTCCGTTCGTCGACGTCGATCATTTCTGAGCAACTAACAATAATGGCGTTGCGTACACACGGCGAAAGAAATATTCATAAGCTTTGTTCGATACTGACAAAAAGTGGAACGATGTACGAGCCGTGCCGCTGGCGTATAGAAAAGTGAACGCGCGTTGCGATACGTATTACCCCGGATGCCAAGCGTGATATAGTACATATTGCAAACCGCTTGTCGGCACATATTATCTTCAATTTGCCAGCAATTTGCTAACTTGTCGCATTGTTGACAAACGCCTGGCAAATAGTAAGCAATCTCTGAAAGCAATTTGAATTTGGCAATGTGTCAGCCGGACAGCTTGGCAGATATACGGCAAGTTTGAGACTGCGGGCAACATTTATCCTGGATGTACGCCTATTCGTTGCCAGTCTCAAAGTAAATTTCACTCGAGAAACGCGCTTCATGTCGTAACCCTATCTCAAATCCCATATGTCCGTGGAATTTCTTTCATTGCCTTGAACAATGAGTCTCGCTGTAGCGCCGATTACACGAGTTTTCTTGCAGGTAATTAACTTCGACTCACCACGTGGCGGGATCAGTCTCGTGACGGAAAAGGGTCCTGAGACAACGAGTCGTTTAATGATACAGAAGGCCGTGCCAAGCGATTCTGGAGAGTATACCTGCGAACCGAGTAACGCGAATCCGAGCAGCATAAGGGTACACGTGGTCAACGGTAAGTCTGACGCTTCACGGTCCTTTTCTACTTTTTCATTCGTGGCGTCCGGCTATTTTGCTGGAGAACCCCGTTGAACCTCTCGTCTCGATCTGTAGCCAACATCTTCTTCCTCTCTTCTCAAGAAGAATACGCGCGAACAATTTTGAGAAATGTTTTCTGTATGAATTTTTAAGTTTTATCGGAAAAGCGTGGAGGAGCGAGGGATAGCGAGCGAGAGGGAGAAAGGATGATATGATCACTTTACTTTGAGCGGTTAGCTGAGACCATGTTTGCTCCCGTTTCACTTTACGCCGCGCAGTAAAAGCCAAAGTAATTAGTTTTACGCTCGAAATAATTATCACTACACAGATTTAATGAATTTAATAATAGCTCGTTGATATTATCGCATGAAAGACGTCGTGCCATTCGAGACATTTCTGTTGCAGAGGAACATCCAGCTGCTATGCATCACGGGGATGGGAGTTCATCCTACACGAAAGCATGGCCGGTTTGTTTTATAATTCTAACAATAGTTAACATAATGTTTATATAAAGAAAAGAAGAAAAAGAAAACGAGAGAGGAAAAGTAAGGAAAGCCGAAAAAAAGACCCGATCAAAAAATTACCCGACACGATGAGGTGACGTGTTAAGGTTTCTCAGGAGAGGAACGTTTGTGCAGGGTAAGCCCGGATATTACCCCCGTTAAACATTAAAAATTTCCGTGACCAAAAAGTTTTCAAATATCAGCACGGCACAATAATCGGTAAGAGTGTAGTATTTTGTTAACATATGTATATCATCTCAAAATCGAATAACTTGCAACGTCAAAATTTATTGTATTATTTGTAAATAAATTTATTGTATGTACATATCAATAAAACCGATTGTCTTTAACCTCGATACTATTCATTGCGATGCACGAATCAGTCGCGCGATAACGATCCATTTTCCCTTTCAACTGCATCGTCGAAAGATCTAACTCTATATTTTAGTATTGTCTCAGGCGTACGAACAAAGATTTTCTAGTCAACTGTACGTACACACCTACGCATATGTATGCACAAACGTGTAAACGAAATAAATCTCCTTTTTGGAAAATTTTTGTGTACGTTCGTACGTTTGTTACGTATCAAAAGCAAAATTGAGAAGATCTGTATTTATTATCATTATCCTAAATGTAACACGCGTTTAATCGAAAAATTCCATCAATTGTATAAGGATTCGCTTTCATCCAATATCCGGCCACACATTTCGCGAATAGTTTCACTGTAATCGGTCTTTCTGCTCTCTCTCTCTCTCTCTCTCTCTTTCTCTGAATCATATATTCTGTATATATATATAGTACAGAGAGAGAGAGAGAGAGAGAGAGAGTGTATGTGTGTGTATCGAGTATTCAAGTAGTCGATGGAATCGAAAACTTCCGGGTTGCCTGAACGATGGTCCATCGTTCACCCATGCATAATATTACCTTTACCAGAGCTTGAAACATCCCCCTTTACCTTCCATAGCTTTTCGGTCCTCACCCTTCCTCCTCCCCTCTACTCGCAATACTCACATATTTACTTTTCACCATGTTCAGTTGAACTGATGAGTTCGAATAATAAAAACTTTGACGTTTAAAAAAACGCGAAAAGCGCGCGCTTATCGAATATCAAGACACGTGACTTTATATTTTCCAACTACTCGCGCGTACTTCTTTTTGGAATTCGGGACATTTGCATAGAATGAATTTACATACGTTACAAGTATTCTAAAGCCTGTAACCAAACAAACTTTAGCAAGCGCGTTGCGTATTTTATAAAGCGCTATTTTCCATTCGCTCAAATTGAACGCGCGCGCGCGCCCGCGTTGACAACTCGCTGCCAGCGGCAATTCGCGTCAGCTGCAATAAATCGACGGAATCACCCGGATTTTGATCAATGCCCGGATGAATTTTAATTTCAGTTTCGACAGCGGGACCTTGCGCCTCCGTCAAACGAAACACGCGAAAGCGTACGGAGGAGTATACTTTGCTAAACGCGTGACATAATTCCGACGTACTCTCCGCGCAAGACGCGTGCTACGGCACTCCTAAGTGTTTGGTTAAACGACGCTTATTTTTTTATCGGAAATTTACCAGCCATCGAGCGCCGCCATGACGCAAACGGGACACGAACGATATTCATCCAGCGAAGTTCGGACAATTAAATCCATTTACTCACACGATCATGCATAATATTTAAATAGGAACGAACGCGTTTGTTCGCCGCCACACGAACTGACTGTCAAATCATAAAACTGTTCGCAAATGATAAAAGTTCACAGATCGTAAAAGTTTCGTGGACCATTTGTACCGCGGCAGACGCGCATTTTCCCGGCGCGCGCGTTTGCTGGCGACCAAATGCGTGCGCACGCTCAACTTTCGCAAACTAAATCCAACACCGCAGTTCGCAAACTCGCGTTCTTGCCATCGGCAAAGTCAATTCAGACCCTCGAGCTCTCGGACTCCTCGACTTCATCGAGAAATAAAGTCCTTCCTCTCTCTCCCTCTCTCTCTCTCTCTCTCCACTCTCTCCACTCTCTCATCTTTACTTTGATTCCCCGATCGTCGATCCGCGACTGCGCTAATTAATCAGAGGGTTTATCGAATTCCACTTGAATTGTAGAAAAAAAACGCATCAAACAGAGCGACGTGGTCCAGAATTCGGTGCATCGCTAATTTCGCGAAAAATACATGTCGTGGTTGTGGCAACCACGTACAGCTCGTGGGATGCATTTAAGCGAACGGTTAGCGAGAACACTGACTCGCTTGATCAAAGTCTCGAGCTAATACCGAAGATTTTTAAAGCAAGGAGACGAGTGCCCGGAAGTAAAGAGAACATCGCGCACTACGTCACGGCTCCTTCTTCCCAAACTATGCTTCACTCCTATTTCCTCCCATTTCCTTCGTCTCGACTAGTTCGACGAACGTTCGTTTCTTGCATAGCTTCGGTCTTTGACAACTTTCGTCCATTAAAGCGTTTGCATCACCACTGCGTACGTACTTTTGTCGATTGTATGAGAGAAACTTGCTACGACGCTCTTGCACAGCCGGCGGGCCAAACGCAAACACTCTAATTATCTCTAAATTTTTTAATAAACGTATAACAATAACGAGGGAATGTTCTTGGAAATTGCAACAGGAGTGAGCAAAATCCCTGGCAGGCACTTATCTTGCTCCGAAAGAAACGCACTTGGCATATTTACACACGGGACCTATCAATTTCGAGCCACCCCCACAGGACCGCAGCAACCACGTGATGAATTGATAATCGAAGCGTCTCACGAATACCGACCGAGAGATTACTTTAAATATTCGTTCTGCTTCCAGCAGCTTCATCCATAATTACAGCAAACTTCGTGCTTCGTTCAAATAATCTTCTTGTCGAACAGTTCCCATTATATCTTGAATGCATATAGCCTAATATTGAATCTCCTAGAATCTTGTACGTGTCGGAGAGAAGGAGAGGCAGAGAGGCAGAGAGAGAGAGAGAGAGAGAGAGAGAGTACTTTTAAATAATTTCAATATTACTAACATCTATATTTGTGTGAGGCCAACTATGTGCAAACATTCAAAATTCCACTTCAAATTACGATAATTCGAAACAATTTGCATAATTACTTTTAACCAAATATATCACGAATACTCTAATCACACACACACATACGATAGATTCAAATGTACCCTCGTATCAGATTTCTTCATTTGACAATGACTTTAAACTACTTTTAGATTTATTCTTCAAGACGCGATCCCATCCAATTGGAACTCTTATTTTGCTCGAGGCTGAGCAGCGGAAGGGGCATGGAAAAAAATATTACAAATCGATCGAGTTAATTTCTAGTCGATGGGCTAAACTTTTTCTCCGGAACTTTTTTATTCCGCATGAAAGAAAACCACACAGACCACTCCTAAAGCCAATTTGAATCTAATGAAACTCGCTGGGAACTGAAAGATTCTCGAGCGATTCACATTTGATCAAAATTTTCCGCAGACCGAGAGAAAAAAAGTAATGGAGAAATTTCTTCTATTTTTTGTCCTTGTTTTCTCATCTTTTTCCATTGTCTAATATAAAATTATACGACCGATGCACTCGTCGCTTCGACTGTCCGGCGGCGTCTTTGTCCGATGTCTTGAAAATAAAGCTCTCAACGTTGATCAAAGTTGCCTGTAAATTGAATGTCTCTCGTCTACGGAACGGAGATCTTTAATCGTTTCGTAGCCGAGAGCAATATATGACGCGTATGACATCAAGAACCCTCTTCGCAACATAGTCGTTTTTCGAGTAGAATTTCCATTTACGAGCGTGCACTAGATCATTGCACTCCGGGGATATCTGCCTGTTAACGATGTCAATCTCATTGCGCGCAGAGTGTCACTATGCGAGGCTCAAGACTAATCAGAAAAACAAGCGAGCCATTCAAAAATGACTCAATTTATTTGAAGAACGCAAAAATTCCATTACCCTGCAACGATTTTAATTGTTTGTTTCGATTCGTCCGTCAAAGTAGAGGAGAGAATACTTTTCGAGTTGGAAAGCTCCATTAACATTGCACAAGTTAGCGAACAATCGCTCTGACACTGCTTCTCATTTAAATTGTACGGACGGTAAGAGGTTTGTTGCGAAACTTGTGGAATTTCATGTTTTGGATCGCGATGATTGTTAGCAACTATTCATTGACAGCTGCAATTTGGTAGAATTTCGAGTACAATTGGTTTAATTATGGAACAAAGGTATTTCTAGATCCACCGATAAATCTATCTAATGCAAACAACTTTGGAACAGCTATTAGCAGTCGAATATTGAAATTGAAATAACCGCGCGCGCGCGGTTTGCGCGCCTGTGTGAGCATAAGAATAGCGTTAGAGACGGGGAATGAAACACATCAATCGATAAGAGAGAGAGGAGGAGCGATAATGGAAAAAACTTTGAAACTCGGAGAATCAATAGAGTTTCATTAAATTTTATTTAATGCACGTTTCGTGCGGGCAATAGCAATTCTAGAGGGTACTTGGCGGTTTAAGGCAGAACTTTATAGCATTACAATGGCGTATAACGGAATTATCGGATTATCCTATCGTTTGTTTCACATGGGCCGCGTTCGGCACAGCAGAAGTGTGCTAATCGCAACCGGCTAACGCCATGGCCAGGGAAGAGCTTGGATAAAGGCAATTTGCAAGTCAGTTAATAGTCACGCAATATAACCCAGCAGCCTAGATTTCTAATCCTATCAGGGCAAAGACACCGTAATCGACGCGATAACGGGCCATCCTTGAGTTTAGTGTGACATACATTACAGGACACAGAGATGACCGGTAATCGCACATAGGCAGCAACGCTTGCCACCACCAACACCGTCGCAAACTGTTCGCGCGACTTGTTGCTATGTAGACACGACGACGGCTATACGCGTATTCGCCGAGAGAAAAACCAGCGTCAACCATAGTAATTTCCAAGTTGACAATGAGACACATTGATTCAAGGATCGCGCGACGCGCGGAGTTCTCAGGACACGTCGAAATCCAATTCTCACCGGTATCCCGATCTGTTCGTAAGAGGGAAAAGCAAAAGAGACGAAGAGATTGGGAGAGGAGCAGGAGACGACGAAGAGGGTGGCGCGGATCTCTCTCGTTGTCGGCTGCGAGAGATATTGAATCACCGCTTCGAAAGAATACCGAGTTTCTCAGTCTCGAGGGTTTCATAACTCGCGTTGATGCTCACGCTGAAATCGGGGACAAAACGTAGCAGAGCCATAAAGCTAACGCAGTCGAAGGCTTTTGACTCGAAAGCCCCCACGGCTTTAAGACACACTGCGAACTCCGGTCACGTGCTGATCTGCCGCCTGTCGACCCTCGCCAGTTTCTCTCTCCTCCCCTTTTCTTTCATTTCTTTTCTTTTCATTCCTTTCCTTTTCTCTTCTTTTCTTTTCTTTTCCTTTCCTCTCCTTTTTTTCTCTCATCCTCTCTTTTTTACTTTTGCGCGAGTCTCCGCGGAAGATCGGGGAAAAAACAGTGGATCTCAGGTTGATCCAGCCTCCTCATTTTTCCCGTGAGAAACGACGCTGAAGCTTCCAACTATTATTTCCGACGGCAGCTTCCGCGGTACATGGAAATAGTATTACTCGCCAACTGTGCTTCCATGGTATTTATGGTTCAGGAATTGGAAAACTTTTGCAAGTTTTCCCAAAACTTATTTGCCCGGATAGTCGGTTTTCTCAAGATTCTAACTCCGTCCGCCGAATCAGACCAAACACAGTCTTGCCTGTGAAAATAAAAAGGCTAAATAATTCCCTATGCTGTTTGCGTCCAAAATGCAGTTTCCTTTGACCTTTGACCTGGCGCATCGGCGCGGATACGTAAGAGGACGAAGAGGACGAAGACGACGACGACGTATCAAAATGGGATTCGCTCCAATCGACTCCTCGAAACATTTCATAGGAGTAACGCTAACGGAATTCGTTCTGAGCAATGATTATTGCATTTCCACTAACGAATACTGGATTTCCAGATATCTTCCTGGAGATCTTACCTCCGCGCAACTCATCCTACTCGAAAAGACCCCTTCCTTCCCTCTTCCGCCAACTTTTCAACTAGTTCTGCCGCTTAAATGCTGGCTAATGCTGTATATCGTTAAGAGTACCCCGCGTATCTCTAAAATGAAATTAATCTCGAGAGAGACAGGGAGAGACGAAAAAAAGAACTGGGTCGGCTGTTAGTGCCGCGCGAATTTCGCCCATCGCAACAGCTACATTATGTCATAGAGTCCACGGTAAATACCAGAGATTTGTCTGCTTTCAAAGTTTCGACATTATCGAGTTTACATTGTGGTCACGTTCCGCGAATACGTGACCAGTTCATTGCCACGCCAGTAATGCTACTCTCTGATATCAACGTCCTCGATGGAACTTGAGACCTTCGGCGGCTATCGATAATTTACGCTTTGAATTTTTTTATCGGCCTTGAATCTCGCCCTTAAGGGAAAGGACCACAGGGTTCGGCGTCGGAATCGGAGTATAAAGAAATTCGAAGAAAAAGGGACATTTGCGCCAAAAATATTTTATAATGGAATCGCGTGGATTGCGCGTGTACGCGAGAAAGAGACACGCGATGCTCCACTACTTTAAGGGAAACACTCGGATGACAGGAATGTTAAGAGAGAATATAAACCTTGGCTTTATTTATTTTAGATCCTGCAATGCTATCCGATAGCACCCCACTCGTGGAGCGAAAATACTAAAAGCTTTCCAGCGTGAAAATAATTTCTTTTCGCGTTGAAATACCTACCCAGTTTGTGCGCGCGCGCGCGCGTATATACATACTCGCGCGCATATTTCCCGTCCACTGTATATTTCAAGTTATAGGTAATTCTATTCCAAAGCATTTCGCATAGAAAGGATAATCCTGTTATTGCGCGTTTAGAGCTCGTACATAATTCTCGACGAAAGAAAACTAAAAAGATTTTAATGTGCTCCTGTGTACATTCTTGATGAAGAAACGAAGAATGGCGAAGCGTAATAATCTTTCGCTAACTGAAGCATTAAACAGAGTTCACCAGGTTTGAAATAGCCGTAGCTCCTGTATGTGTCCCTTTATTGACCAGCAGGGCGTAAAAAGTAATTGTAGTGTGTTTTGTCAGTCTTATCGTGTCATTTAAAGGAAACAAGAGAGGAGCTACGTAAGGGAAAAAAGGGGGTTAATTATTTTCTCGAATTGCTTCCATGTGTCCGACAGATTCACTTTGCTTCTTATCTAGTCTTTTTCGCAAACTGGCTAATTACACTAGAAAAACATGTACCGCGTTCCTTCCCTCCATCTTCTTCCAGCCCCCTCCCCTCCAACCCCCCACGCCGATCTCCTTTCTTCCTCGCCATCCCTCCACACACATAGACACTTAGTCTTTGGCTTGTTTGCTATCAAACCCTTTTCAAGTAGCTCCGGGTCCTTTTCACGCTCATCTTCTTCCTTGAAAACAAGCAGGATCTCTGTGACGAGTTCTCCCCCCTCCCCCTCTCATTCCTCCTTCCTCCTTCCTTCTCTCTAAGGACTTGAACGGACAAACAAACATCCAGCAATTACTCTCGTAATTGCTCGTTTTGCATTCCACCTCGAATTATCCGTGAAACGCTCCACGCTTCAGACAAATACTCTTCTCGTAGTTTTGAATCGACGAATTTCTTCGCAGTGGCCGGGTATCCGCGTCCTTTCGTGGAAACGTCAACGAAAACGCTGCCGACGTAATTGTTTGCCTCATTAGCAGCGGCCTTTGCAAGAAAACAGCATCGAGGATTATACCGAGGCTCGTGCTCTTATTAGCGTCACAGTTTCCCGATCTTCGAGGGACAGCAAACAGAGAACATTTCGGATTCTGCGCATAGAGTCGTGACTAATGACATTTTAGAGACGAGTTCACCGTTGAGAACCGACTCGCGATGCGCTTCGATTATTGCAAATCGCGCATTAAAGCGCCGCCTGATCAATGAAATCGATCGCAGGGAAAATTTCTACGATACGTCAGACGCTCGCAATTGAAGAAAGAGTACGCGCGTGTTTGTTGGAATCTGCGCGAGCGGACATCGAGCAGAGAATAAACGATTAAAAACTTGGCTCGCAGTCTCGCGGAATCCCGGGGAGGGAAGTATATTTGTGAAAAGCTACAAAGCGATGTAAAATTATCCTCGACAAAGGATCCGACATTGCCGGTGGCAATAAAAGCGACTCCTTAACCCACACAGCTTGAGAGCATTCGCAGGGCCATACTGGAAGCACGGTATGCATGAGGCTACGAGCAGAGCTTGAGGTGTAAATGTCTCCAGGACGAACGTAAAATTCGCATCGGGGCCAGATAAGCAAAGGAATATGGCTGGTCCCATCTATATTCATTCAACATAATAACGTCGTTACCCCCTTCCACGGAACATTATTGCACCAAGTGGTTTGCCCACTGCGATACAAACACGTTCGCTTGTTTCCCTAATAATAGAGCGAAATTCCTTTTTACGCGCGACTATCCATTTCAACTAGAAAGATGATAAGATTCAACAGATTTCGGTGCTATGTGTACATACACGCGCTCAGTTTCCTTTCTCTCTCTCTTATTATCTCTCGTCATTATCTACACTATCGGGCCAATATCTATATCGTGCTATCCGCAGCTTGTTCGCGGTACAGTAAAAACATACTTATTTTTCAAGAATAAACGCAAACTTTGTCAACGCGTGGCTCCTGTTTTTCTTTTTCTCACGCGCGACCTCGGTAAATGATAAAATCGATATGGGAAGACTCAAAGAAACCAGGAAGAGCACTTTCGACGTCAAAATATTGGCAACACTCATTGCCCGATGCTTAACGTTATAGTGCGTTAAAGCCGGTGAGTTATTACCAATTTCCTTTATTACTCCTGCAGCTCGTGATGCAATAAACCAGGATAAACCAGCTTTGAAAGTCTCGCGAGTTTCTCGTCATCGTAGCTCGATATACTGGAACTCTAAGATGCCTTGTATATTTTATCCAAAATATTTTCCCGACTCTCTCTCTCTCCCTTTAACTTGCAAAAGTTGAAAAAGTTCATTTGCAATAAGCGTTTGGGTTATTTAACAATCTCTCGGAAGGAAGGAAGGAAGGAAGGAAGGAAGGAAGAGAGGGAAGCAAGCTTATTGTACACAAGTAGGTAGTAGATAGGTGAGCCAAGAGATGTAAAGGTAAAGGTAAAGGGATATATGGCGAAGGACGGAAAGGGTGTTCGCTTGAAAGCGAGGAACAAAAATGAGCTGTCCGAGTGCACGAAACACAGAGGCATCCTCAGCTTCTTTTTCCAAGTGTGACATACTACATGCCTCCTGGCAATGGCGTCAGCCTTGATAAATGTATCCAGCATGAAAAACCTTCTGCAGTTTGCCGCATAATAACCGGAAGCGGGGAAAGAGACATTTAGTGCACTTAGATGGGTGATCTATCGACTGCGAGACCCTGAGGCATCAGCGCCGCTAGATAACCCATTCTTTTTCGGTACTTTAACCCATTTCCTCTGATCTATTAGCTTCCTTCGAATAGACTTTCCGTGTAATGGCGGCATCGACTCAGAATGTAGCACGATTTTTCCATCATGCCGCGAGCGTTTGCCAGCAGTAGCTCCTCACGATGCAAACTACGTCTCTTTACCGCACCACCCGATTGAATCTAACGACACGAATTTTAAGATCTATGCACACGAGCGTGCACACACGCCGTTTCTCTCTTGGATGTGCGCGAGATACAATTATTTATCGTCCCATCCCCCGTCGCTTCCCGCGGCTTTTCCCTTTTCCGCGAATAAAAAACCTCTCCTTCGATCAAATTTCTTTTGATGCCGAATAACGAATGTCTCATCGATAATGAGGAACTCTGAATCGAAGCTGCGCAACAATCAAGCCCAACCGAACCATTGACCAAACAGTGAGGCCACGCATCAAACGTGTATTAAACGCATTTTATCAGGATTTATGCAACACTAAACTTGGCATGGCAGAAGAATAAAAATGTATAGCGGTTGCGGCTATAACGTAGATACTAAAAGGATCTAATGCGCCGCGACATACAAACATCGTAAAACGTTCGAGTGGTCTTTCTTGTTTGCATGCGTAAAATAGAAAAGCGTACCGCGAGATTTGGCGCTGTTTAAATTTCGTAAGAATTATCGCGTCTCTCCGCGAAACTGTATCATGGAGCGTAATTGGATGATTCTTGAAGGTGAAACTCCAAATCGGAACGGTGGATCCGATTCGAGCGACTCCACGTTGAGACGATGCCTCGTGTTTTACCTGGCTCTCGAGTACATTAGTACTAATTAAATCGATCGCTCGAAAAAATAAACATTTTATCTTGCAATCTCCTCGCGTGTGCTTGCAAATATGATTAGGTAACCGCGAATTCTCCGAAATGAGCGACACAGCACGAAACTCCGAATTCCCAGAAGTAGCGAGTGGAATGCATCTTCCTTTATTCTATTCCTTCGTATCGTTATGCGGAGTGTACGTACGGAGTAGGAGCGAGTATAACGATCGGTAGGAAAACATATGGAGTAGCGATTAAACGAATGAGAAAAGCGATGAGAATAGGCGCGAGACTCCAGCGCGAAAGGATTATCAACGGGGATCCGATAAAGGCTTCAATGGGATAATTCGATCGAGCGAAGGATCAAAGAACCGACAAAGAGAGAAAAGGAGGAAAATACTTTGAAAATGTAATAGCGCGGGTAACAGGTGCATTTGAAGGAGAGGCGCAGTGTACAGAGTGGGTTGTATGGAAGCACCTTAATAAGATGACTAAACCATGGTGGTACGGTTATTTGGGGTGGCTACTAATAATTGGCAACCACCCCCGTTACCTTGGTGGGGCGAGAACTTTGAATAGATTGCGCCAAGGGCGTAACAACGCTTGGGCTTATAGGATGCGGGGCTTGACTTGCTCGAGCCCAGATATATATCTCCTCTTGCCGGTACAGTTTGACACAACAACCCTAAGCAATGGAGTAGTTGCAAACTACCAGACCCTCGGCTTTATCAACACAGGTCACGACGGACAGATTAACGAAACAAAGAACCTCCTCGTGCTGGTATGCGATGCTTCTTGACTGCGGAGAGTATCCTGGTGGCTGGCACCCGCTTGTCGTTTTAGATGCACCGACCACACTCTCTTCATACCCTCGACCAACCCCTTTCAGAACACAGTTTATCTTAACGGACAATAACCTTCTTGTCCACATAGTTTCCACCATACACTATCCACCGTACTATACACCTTCCACTCACTCACCTAGAACCTCTAAATTTTATTATTTTTACCTGCTCTCTCTCTCTCTCTCTCTCTCTCTCTCTCCCTCCCTCTCTCGTTCATCGGAATAGAATGGATTAGAATGCAATGGAAGATGAGGGAGAAAAGTTGAACGTCGAGAGGAACAAAGAATTATCGAAAGGTCATTAAAGATCTCTGAAATTGTCAGGGTGTAATTAGATTTTCAAAGCACAAATGGGGACCACACCAGAGTCCTCTGAAGTTTCAGCTCACGTACAGGAAATTTCATTCGTAGTAAGTGGCACTGCCAGCTAGTGGGCTGTGGAACCAGATAAACTTAGCTGCTAATCCAATTTTGTCAGAGGCGATTTACAGTTGAAAGTTACGTCTGGTATATCAGCAAACAAGGTACCGCGTCATTCGATGCATAGTTAGCTGGACCGATTGGACAAAAGAGGAATTGGTACCACCTGGCCACACGCTCTTCCTTCGTCCCATTCTCATTTCCATTCATTTTCATATTCGTTTTCATTGCCGTTGCGCTCAATTGTAAATAGAAAAGAAAAACACACAGAGAAACTCGAATTGCATTGTATTATAAATTGCAGCGAATCGAAAAGAAGCAAATGTAGTTTGCGAAGCTGAAAAGTAACAGTATAAAGTGTATGTTCGAGAATAGCAGCGCGAGAGTATATTCAACAAGAGGATTCTGATACTGAAGTACCGATGACAAAGACGGGCCAGAGGCGGCAAACCTGCCAGACAGTTTCTGCTAGTACAGCAGCGTAGAAATCCTCAATTTCACAGCCCACTTCCCGAAGAGTAGCAGTTTTCCTATCGAGGAACAATGCACCTCAAGTGCTTGGACTACGAAGGGAATTCTATCATTCTTATCCAAGAAAAATATTACTTTCTCAAAGTCTGTAAAAAATTCTGTAAAATTTAGCCAGCCCGCGTACTCCCTTCTCGCATCCGCGAACAGAAAATCCCATGAAACAAGTACTCGTGCAAGCAAATTAAATCAATGCGACCAAATGATTTCAATGAAGGATGCACGGGGGGAGGGGGGGAGGATGCGCTTTAATAAGATTTTCGTCGAGATAATAATGCGATCGTGTCACGGACGAAATTACAATGTAATTACTCCGCGCTTTGATTAGAAATAGGAACGTCCTAAACGATAATGACAGTAGATCGTTACGCGCCATTCGCTATTAATTACGTAATCGTAGATTCGTATAACTTTCGTCTTGGCCTCATCATTTCGCCATCGATCATAATTTGCTTTTCGCTGAAAACTAAATTTTTCTCGCTCGCTCGCTCGCTGAAAGAGCGATTGATGGAATAAAACGGGGTGAAATAGGAAAAGTGTAACTGGACGCGAGAAATAATAAAATGTGTGTATCGTGGCGAAGGTATCGGGGATGAGCCGAAATTTGAAATTAGACAATTTCAAAGGGATATTTTAACAAGCGGACGATAACTCGGTAAATAAGCAGTTACTTTTCCGTATAATGTAGCAAAGTTTATGGCTCGTCGTGCAGGTTTGCTACACTGGATCAACAAGCTTGCTAGTCTCACTTGCAAACTCGTTCGAGTTCATGAATTTACTTCAAGTTTCGATCCCTATAAACTGCACAACTCGTATATACTTATCTCAGAGTTAACTGAATTATTCGCAAATTATACTTCATCAACTATCTCAATATACCGAATAAATTTTCCGATACACTTTCGTATCTCATTACGATATAATCTTCATTATCTCTTTCTCTCTCTCTCTCTCTTTCTTTTCCATACCCTCTATTAATCTATTTATCTGTCTATAGATATTAGAGTCATTTTGATAAATAATGCATCTATCTTCCGAACACGTGTTCACATTAGTGCGAACAACACACGATGCATGACAACTTTTGGAAATTCAGTGTCCGACGTCAATTAAAGCACTAATTGCCATCAGTGACATCAAAGGACTAATTAGTATAACGTATATGAACAGCTACTACATGGTAGCAATAAGAATACAAAGCGTGACTGCAAGCTTAATTGTCCCACTCATAATGATGAAACATTACAAATGCCTTTATAAAATAATCGGAAAGAAAATGATTTTAATCCCTTTTTATTTCAATTCCTTCGTAACGATTTTTGGAGAACAATCTACGAGCCATCTCTCACTTTCCTTCATTCTAATATCTCCGCTCAATATATGCAGGAATAAAAACAACGAGGAGAGAACAGAGAGTGTGACTTCGCGAGGTGCTTGTGAAATAAAGAGTAGAATAGCTTCATGCACTCCTATTGTGTGGCAATTATTTTATATAATGTATATAGAACAGAATACACTGCTGGTAAATATATTCTCTTTCTACAGGTGTATTATTGTATAAAATTTGTGCAAGCGTAGTAACTTTAAAGTTCATCCAAGGGATCCGTGAAACTGGAATATTCGCCGAAACGAGCTAAACTGTTGGAACAAGCAAGTTGTAGGGGGATGACGAGGAGAGGAGAGAGGAGAGAGGAAAGAGGAGAGTGGAGAGAAGAATAGAGGGGCATAAGAGGTATGGAAACGTAATCTTGAGATCCATGTGGTTCGTGTCAAGGGTGTAATTGGAGCTTGAAGAAAATCACGAGATTATCTCGGACATCGTTTTCGTGTCATGCTTCTCGACGCTCTTACACGCTATTGCCTTCCGAGAGAAACAAAGCTATCCGTACGAGTCTTCATTAAGCTGTCGCTCTTCCTGATATCTGTACTTTGATAGTTTAACTAAAATGAAATACGGGACAGCTGGAAATATCGAACTATCGAAACTCCGCTCTCTGACCTACTTTGACTTACCACACCTCTTGCATACACATTATTTATACATTTAGTTACTCTTGGTTTCCCATTCTACAAATCGACATTCGTATAATATATATACATTTATATATATGTATATATGTATATGCGTGTATTCAATTTCAGAAATTTTCACAAAAATCTCGAGCGAATGATTTCACTCCAATGAAAAGTACGCGCTGGCACTTATTTTATTCAAAACACTTGCTAAAACTCACAATAATTAACTTCGTGGGGAATATAATAGCTATATAACTTTTAAGAACTATGCAGCTTTTTTATTTTTTTGCACAATAGATAAAAGAATTAATTAAAAACTTTTCTCTACTCCATTTGTGCGCTACTTGTATTTCTAAGATATTCTACACGTACACACACACACACACGCCTACATCATATCTATGAAAATTTGTCAACTTAGCGTTTGTTAACTCTGATTAAAATAATGAAATAAGAAAAGTCAAGTACTCTCTCTTGTTGAAACTAGATAAGAGCCAAGTAGATAACACGATACTCTTTACAAATTAACTAATGAGTAAAAGATAATCTGAAAAGTTGAAATTAAGTTCTAAAGCTTTTAATGGGATAAAAAATTAAATAAACTTCAATGAAAATAATGAGAAAATGTAAAATGTGTTGAAAAAAAAAAGAAAAGAGTAAATCAGCGATTATTCATCGATCGATCGATCAATGATTTCGTATTTTGAAGCTTCTATTCGGACGAATCAATGAAAATACAAGTACCTCTCGATTTTGGTTTTGGTCCAAAGTCTTTGGCTTTAGAGTTTAAGGAGAGAAGGCGGGGGAGAGTATCCATGGAGGAGAATGTAGGAAAAACGCCATCGGACCCATAACCGGGTCATAACCATGCGAAGTGGTTGCGCCGGAAGAACCATCGACATCCTGACAAATATCGAAACATATCGAAACGTACCTAGAAACGTCCAGCAGCGATAGGGGGTGGTGGTCAGTGCTCCACGTATTTATTCAAAAAGAGCGATTGTTGGCTTGCGATTGGACAGCTGTACGGGAAAACGCGTGCAGCTTGCTTTATGTCTGATCAATCGGTCGCTAGCCAGCGAACACGCCATAAAACTTATACGTATCACCGCATTTTTTTATGGCTCGTATTAAACCTACCTCTGAACTTCCACCACCAGCTGCGTTTGCAACTTTTCGCGCGCGCCGCTCTGGGGGGTGCGAGGCAACGTAAGATCAAACATTAAATAGAATAAAATTTCGCACTTTTCGCGACGAAACCAGGCTAAGCGAATCAAATCTGCGTTATTCATTGCCTTCTGTGTGTGGAGAGCGGAGGATCGCGTGGTGCACATGGTATTCGGAAAATTAGATGGACAACATTGGCCTGTCGTACATTCGACGTGGCGAAGGGAAACCTTCCGATTCTTAATCGATCGAACTTTGACGAACGTTGTCCACGTTCCTGAGGAAAGTGCAGAAATTTATTATACACGCAAGTATACTTTGGCTGTGTGGAAAGTTTACAACTTTGGTTCCTAGCTTTAAAGGGAGATTTATGTTTGATCAATCAGCAGTTTTCATCTAACGGGCAAACACATTGTAAAAGTTACACGTACGGTTGCATTTTTTACTGCTATCCTCAAGCTATCATTTCCGTTAGGTGCATTTGCACTTTTATTTTACTGTCCGTGATAAGGCCAACCGGTTCTATAATGCTTGATTATTAATTCCATGGGAGAGACAAATTCTCATTCTCAAGTTAGAGAGGGGGAAAATGAGATTTCTAATGTAATAGAAAATTATTAGAATTAAAAGATTCGATTAACTCCGGGGTAATGTGATTAAGGGAGCAGAAATATGGGGATTCCGAATAAATAAATAAAGAATCTCCATAATTCACGGTAGGAAGGGCTGGTATGGAAGTGGCAAACCACGAAACCACAACGTAATGAATCCAACGCGCCTCAATGATATATCACTTGTGCGCGCGCACAAGAGCCGGAGGAAAAAAGGAAGAGGGGAAGAGAGAGAGAGAGAGAGAGAGAAAGAAAATGTATTTGTATTGCATCAGAAGCAAATGAGGTTGTAATTTTGTTCGTTCATAACGAAAGTAGAATGAGTGAAAGACGTACAATTCAGGTAATGGTGGACTGCAAAAAATCACCTGAATACTGGGGATCCAACTAAGCCAAGAACTTTGCGGCTGTGTAATTAAAAAGTAGAGGAGAAGTTCCGGACGTTGGCGTTTTTTTAACGTCTCGTTTCCGGTCTGTCATCCTTCTCTTCCTCAACGTCGACGTGTGCGGTATTCGTTTCTATCCCTTAACGAAGTAACCGACTACGCGCGGCTTGCTGAAAATGAGACTGAAAAAAAGCAGAGGAGCCCGTTAGCGGAAATCTAACCCAGTGACTTTAAATTACACGCACTGGAGAGGACTTTGTACACTATTATACGATGCGATACCATTAAAACTAACTTCGGAATTGCGATAAGCAGAGAAAAATTAAGAAGAAAAGAAGGCAATCTTTTTTATTTTACATTCAAAACTCTATTAAGCACAGCCTCTATCTGTTTTGTCTCTATTTAAAACTCGATGGAATAATTGAAATTTTATTTTTCTAATTTTAATTCCGCTCATCTTCGTGCACGGGAGTAAAATGAAAGAGGAAATTAGTATATTCTGTATATGAGAAACTTTGTAATTTGATAGAAAAGTTTTTGGCAGTTCACCTAGCTCCGCACATCCATATTTCTCTTACTTTGCTTAAAAGACAAAGTGGGTTCGTAAGTCAAGTGGTTTTAGCGGCTAAACGAGAGCAAGACGAGATTGAAATTTGATGGTGGGATATTCTGTCACAGACTGATGTTGGCTCTCTCTCTCTCTCTCTCTCTCTCTCTATCTCTATCTCTCTCTCACTCTCCCCTAATACGAGTTTTCATATATTTAATAAGGTCATAGAGAGAATTCCGTCGGTGAACTCTGAAAATTACGTTACTTCCAAGTTAATGCACGATCGCATGTTTTTAACATCAAAATTTTATGATTAAATGTGATTAGATTCGGTCTAATCACATACGTGCTTGAGTGGTGAAAAATTATATCAAAAGAGGTTATCGAAGTGGTGCAGTATCGATTGCGCTAAACAGCAATCGAAGCGGTTAAACAAATTCTGTGTATCAATAAATGATCGGGAAGAATTTTCTTGTATTGGTAAAGAGAGAAATTCCTGGGGTTTCCAAGTTACCGCGCAATTTCACAATTCTATCCCAAAAACGTTGTAACTGCAGAGGATAAGACACGAGTTAATCATGTGGGATGGAAAAAAGTGGACTTAGGATTCCGATAAAATGTTGAAAGAATCGTCCTACGGTTTCACACTGATCTGCAGTTGTCTGCTCGAAAGAGTTATACGGGCTTCTCGCGCACCTAGCGAATTCCATCTCTCCTAAGGATTACGAGTATCGTCCCGTAAAAAGAAAGAAAAGAGAGGGAGAGAGAAAATGTCCAATGTCTACCTACTCTTTATTCAATGTGTAGCAGTAAATCCTTTAAGATTTTAGGTAGCTATAAATTACTTTTAGTTTGTTTCGTTAAGTGAATCCCATTCGGTAATGTATGTGGGATAGTACCTGAAAAAAGAGAGTGAAACAAATATTTTTTTTATAAAATTATAAATAAAAGAGAGAGAGAGAGAGATTAATTGGCGCCTGTAAGTAAAAAAGCGTAAAAAATAAATCTGTTGTCGCATCCAAAGTGAACATCCATTTTTAGAGTCTTTATCAAAGTTTCAGGTAAACAGAAACTGTGTTGCATATCTCGCGGCGAATACATACAGAAAAATGAAAGTTTGCATCGAAATTGACGTATGTTATCCGAGCGCACTTTTCCATGTCAATGAAATAGTTTATAGTGACAGCTTGCGCGATACGCAGCTTTTTGAAAAGAGAGCATTGTAAAGAGCATTTAAAGTAATACACACACACACACACATACACATACAAGAAAGGTAATATCATTCCACACAGATGGTACATTATCATTTTAATATATTCCATACACATTTTAACGACACATTATTAGGCGTAGGTAAACTGAAATAGAATAGGAAAATGAACGAAGCAAAAGGAGAAGAGGAAGGGAGAGAGAAAGGGTAGATAGTGGTAGTTCGTCAACGAGATGAACGAGTCTCCGTGTAATCCTCGTTTTTTCTGACGCCCCCGCGATCTTCGTGTTACGATCCTTTCGCGAGAACACTCTCGCTGGAGTGACGCTCGGGCCAAGTTTATACGACATCGTAAACAATCATGAAATAGCAGTGAATACACTGCGCGCGTTGTTCAAGATAAACGTTGAAAGAGACTCGAAGCCATAATCATTATCCACCCGAAGCACTGTTATTCGCTCCTCCAAAGAACAAACGATCCAAGGCCGAAGCTTTGCTCGCTTCGGAATGATTTACGTTCATTTCGTAAGAATGGAAACACCTAATGATACGATAATGAGGACGGGCTGAAACGGCAATAGCAACGTCAGCGACGACACGGGGACTCCATATCCGTCCGCCGTTGTACGCGCGCATGAATCGCGGGAAAAAATTTCTTTTGAAAGCGGAAAACCCCAGCGGCGCGCGGTTGAAACTTGATAAAAGTCAAGTTGTCGTCGTCCTCGCGAGATAAGAGGATGCTGCAGCACCGTGTACCGCACGTCCACCAATTAAAATTCACGCGAGAATGCGAGTACTCGTGTACACTTGTAGCACCCTACACGCCGAGAGACACTTTGCACCCTCGCGATCAGATCTCAAGCGCGCGTTTGCTATAGAGACTGCGAGAGGGTGGTAGGGGTTGCGCAGCATGAAAAAAGTCTACGGACAATTGCGTTGAGAGACGTCCTCTGGAGCAAGACATCAAACGTGACGAGGCAACCCTTTCTTGTTTCCTGCAATGCACCCTTGGGAGAGTACTGTCTGTGCAACACCCTCCTTCCCCCGGTCCTTAAAACCATGTAACCAGTCAACGCTCATTATCATTTGGGGGATGAAGTGGAGGAGTCGCTCGATACCGTCACTCGATCGGCTTTCGCAACTTTCGTCTATCAATCCGAGTCCAATCAGAGAAACGTAAGACGTTCTTCGCGTACCTGTGCACGGGCGTTAAAAATATTGTACAATAAACAAGGCTCTTTAAAGAAGCTTGCAGTGGATGCTACAGATGTCTACCTCGTAAGATCCTTATCGCGAGATCCTTAAAACTTTCTGGTTCTCGTTAATAAAAGTTCTCGGTGCAAGTTTCCAGTATGAGCGCAGTATACGCGTGTTGTATATGCTGATAAAATATTTTTATATCCGGTATAATCAAAAGTTTTACCAAAATGCAAATACGTTATTGGCAGTGCATGAGACGAGCTTATTACTATTGCAGGCTATTTATCGTGGGTATAAACTCGATTGACCAATAAGAACAACTTTTAATTGCATACATTTTTTATATTTATTTAGAGAGGGATAGAGGGTGGCGAGGGGGGGGGGTAAAGATGTCACAAAAATAGCAGATCCACCAGCGGATCCTACCCGACGTACTTAGGCTCATTGGATCTACACGTGTTTCAACTTTACTACATATACAGCCCTAATTGTATGCATTATAACAAGTTGATCAGTATCATATGTTTACCCAGCTCTCGAGCTTGTATCCGTGATCTCCAAATATAGAACATCTCTGTGGCTTTGCGTTCTATGCACTGGGGATAAGCCTCCACAAATACTGACATTAATTGCCTACACTGCCTCCTATTTGCATGTCATTATTCAGAATAATTGATGACTATTGGTAGCCTATGTGTTGAAACTCATTAGCATATTTAACACTCGTGCGCCCTGCAAAAGATCTTTCTCACCCCTTGATCAAAAAATACTTCCAGCCCTTGCTCCATCGAAGCACCATTATCCCTATTTGGTCCCATTTAGATAACACAATGGGGATGGGAATAAATCAAATTTCAACCGGGGCTTGTGTTTAATTATCTAAATTTGAATATTCAGTGAGAAATCCATGTATCCATTACCTATTTCTTATTCACAATCGCTGGCTAAAAGCGTAAAACTACTCAAAGCACTTTTATTGCTCTTTTTAACATTGTTTGATATTAACTTCGTGTCAGTTCACTTCTCCTTACCCTTATTCTTGCCTTCCAAGCACCCTCGTTTACTTAAATTTCCCTCATGAAACTAAAAAGTGTGAATTAACGTAATTTATGGCTCAATAAATCAGACACTCCACCGGAAGAATAATTTTTTAAAAAATTCCGCCTCATCCTGAATTTTACATGTTCCTAGCTTCATAAAACCCTTCGCACATTCTCTGTCCTTTAGTTAAACGTAGGGACTCGCACACACATACGCACACGTGCATGCGAATAGTCAAGAGTCTTAAAAGGATGCTTGTGTCGAGTGAAATGATTTTTCATCGGTGTACCAAATTCGACACATTATTTAGATAGCAGAGAAGAGAGAAAATGCCACGAGATTGCGTCGAGATGATCGTAAAATGCACTGCAGGGAAATAACAAAGGGAATAGCATAGGTTTAAAACACGACTCTGTCCAGTCACAGGGGGTATCATACTCGAATTTATGATATCTCTACTCCGTTCAGCAATTGCTTTATTACCGAACGACGCCGTTTGTTGCTGCACCGGAAATAGCGCAGCAAACAGCATCGAAGCTCAAAACTCGCCATCAATGACCAAACTTGATTTGTGTCAGATTCTATTGATTCAACTGTACTGATTCCTCGATTTTATAACGATCGTCCATTTAAGTAACTCGAAATGCATTTCTTATTAATTTTAGTGTATAAATTTTGCGCGAATAACACAAAGTGCGATATAAAGATCAATATCATTCAGGCACTTTTAGCGTCATTTATCATCAGTGAATATTCTCGCCGAAGCCGCCATTGATTACCACGTCCATTATAGGATTACGTTTTAGCTTGATCGGCACAATCAAGTCCTTCCCTTCTATCGTCGAAGTCTTTCTACCACGACATCGTTTAGCTCAACCACGCGCGGTGGAACCCTCGAAATAAAATTAAACGAAATGGCCTTCCGAAGGGAGAATTTTCAGGCATGCGATATTCAACATTCGGGAATCACGATCTCGAAATTAAAAATCGTAGGTTCGAGCGAATGTCGCTGAAAGAGACTAAATCGAAAGAGAGAAACGCACAGCAAACTGATGATGGGTAAGTTCGGTAGGCTGTTGTTCATCCAATCATCCAAATTCGATCAATTGCTCTCTTGTCATCTCACTGCCAATCGCGCATATCTCTCGCTCGTCTTACTCCTACTATTATCTCCATTATTCTATAGAAATTCTTATTTTCCCATCGACAACTAGGGCTTGAGCGACGGATATAGATATATAGAAATAAATTCGCAGTATTTCTACGTGTTTTATGTATATTTTCTAGTGCATCAACATGTGTGCACATGAAGCCTCGATATAACCTTAGCACAATGTGAAAAGCTCTAAATGAGTTTCCAATACTCCGTATCTATATACATGTACATACGTGTGCGTGTATGTACGATCGAGCGTGTATCTATGCTGAAAAACTGATAAAAACGCTTTGGTTTCTGCAAAACATACGATCGCTGCTTATAACCTATTGATCATATACAGCAAAGTAAGATATTGTTGAAATCCAACTCGGCGAACGAATCATAAAAGTGTGTACGTACGTACACGTATAGCGCATAATATCGATTATAGCGCTAATCATTCTTAGAGTTAAAGCATGTCCTGCATGTTCCTTAATGTTTCTTTTTTTTTTTATGTACGATGCAATCAATCTCCTTCTCGTCCTCTCAATAGAGATGAAAATAAATTTACCGAGTGGGAGTCACATCTAAAAATGAAAGGTTGTAGATATTCGATTTAGTTATTGTACCTTAAAAGCCAACGTACTAGATAGTATGGATTTGTATTTAATAGGTAACTCAGAAATTGGAATGTACTCCATGTTATCCGCAATACTAGAATTTCTACAATAGAAAAAGGGATGAAACTAATCTATCGAGTATTCCACTGTGGCGGTACGTATCGTGTGTATAGGGTGCTGCAAAATAACCTTATTTCTTTTCAGGAGATTTTACCCCTATTACAAAATCCGAGAGTCTTTAATCATTTTTCGATCGGATGATTAATTTTCGAGATATTCAATGGTAATCGTACTATTAGTTTTTAGATCGAGGTGGACAAACAGTTGGACGGAGATGACACTCCGTCTCGACTAGTCGCGTCTCTCCGTTTGACCAATATTGGTTTTTATCACTAAATATCTTGAAAATCAGGCGTCAGGTTTAAAAGTGACAAGAGGATCCTCGATTTCGTTCAGCATCGGGAGAACGTCGCTTAAAAAATGGACGTCAATTTTGAAACAATCTGTATAACTAATAGTAATTGATCATCGCGAGTCTTTTTCTCTTTGATAAAAAAGGTAACCACAGAAATTCCACGAATCGAGACGCTTTATAAATCATCACGATTTATGTAGTGCAAAACATACATTGAATCCCTTTTCATACGTTGGCATAGATCCCATGGAGTGTTCAGGGAACGCTTTTTGTTAAAAGCTGCTAAGAAGTCGCTGAAAACGTCAGCATACAGCACGTTAACGAGCATTACACGTTCCTGGATTCTCAGGAATTCTCCAACTATATTTACTTGCTTTCCCTATATAGTGAGGATGATAAGACTTTAGCACATGAATTAATATAATATTTAGAATTTGGAGTTTCCATTAAACTCGTTTAAATAATAGTAGCGCATGAGGATAACGAGGGAAATTTTAACATGCACCTGGGATAGTCAGATTTTTAAGGGAAAATCAGAATTCAATTATCAGAATGTTCAATTTTATCTTCGAGTGAACATCACGCGAACAAAATCTTATTAATGATTGTTCGTAAATAATGAAAAAGTCTTCGTCGTGGATAACTTCAAGCTTAACTAGGAACCATTTGATACGCAATCATGAAAATGATCAATGTATTCGAAGGTTCGCAAAGTTCCGGAATAAATACAATTAAATTCTACTTATGGTTGCCATTGAAAACTCGTTAAATTTTATTTAGCTTGGATACAGAAATGCGATAAAGTACTTTTCGTCTTTCCAGCAATAATGCAATTTACAATATCGCACGAGCCAGTTTTCTCAAAATTCTTCAAAATAACGAGGACTGATTATTTATAAGCATTTTCAGCATTTTGTTGAGTTGTAGATTAAAAGCATTGAGAAAATAAATAGATCAATCTGTATGAGTCCACTTCTACGTTCTTGATACACTTTCGTAAGAAAAGAAAGTTTGTGAAGTTTACGGAAAAAGATACGTATATTTGGGAATGTGAGTGACCAAAAAAGGTGAAAAAATAAGATAAATTAAGGTAAGGTAAGGTCAGGAAAGGTAAGGCAAGGTAAGGTAAGGTAAGGTAAGGTAAGGTAAGGTAAGGGAAGGCAAGGCAAGGCAAGGCAAGACAAGGCAAGGCAAGGCAAGGTAAGATAAGGTAAGGTAGAGAATAGGATAAGACGAGAAGAGACGAGAGAAGAAAATGTCATGACCTCACGAATCCTCAAATCTCAGAGGCCAAACGCGCTGATTGGTCAGCTGATTCATCTTGTCCACGTTCGCCACTGACCGGTCAGAATGATTTCTATTCAAAGATCATGACCCATTTCCATGTTAACTCAATCTCAACGTAGCAACAGGGAATTCGTCGCGTTCGCATTTGGCAGCTTAATCGATGACTGCCTTTCGTCTTACTATACTCGCTATTCCGAATACCGATTTCACCTCCAGCTCCTCCACCTTCTACTATTTTTCTTCGACTCCTCTACCTCCTTCTCTACTTCCGCCATAGTTGTGCCGTGTGCGCGCGCGCCCTTACATATGTGTGCTCGCCTCTATCAACTCGATTGAAATTTATAACATTCGATTCGATGAGGGTTTTTTAACAATACGCGTGTGTACCGAGCATGATATAATCTGCGGGAAGACCGCGCATCGTACACTGATTTTTTTCCTGGAATGACGTCGGATCATCCAATTTGAAGCCGAAGTACTTAACAAACAGTCGAAGACTAACCGGTCGGTAAGTAATCAGTTCCTATTGTCAATTAAAATGCAAAGGTAAAAGGGCCAAAATAAAAGAGAGAGAGAGAGAGAGAGAGGTCAATTACAATGAAAGAGAGCCGCAGTCGTACTTTTCCAAATCTCTTGCGATATCATAAATTATGCGATGAATAATATAGTAATTTTGCGAATGTCTTATCGTTGATCCGTCGCGCGATTAATAAAGTGGATCGCTCGAGGGTCTTCCTAATGCCCTAACTAAAATCCCGAATAATTTTCATTTGGTTCGACAAAGCTGCAGTGGATCGCGCGACGTAACCGCGCAGACGGAAATTTGGTTGAAATTTTATATTCGACGAATGTTGTATCAGTATTGGGCAATGCGAGAAGACGAGAGGGACGGGACACACTATTGGGGTTACTTAATAGCGAAAATTCATCATGCAGGGCTGCCTTGCCTCGGTTGATAGCACCCAATGCCTCGACACCCTTCTACCCCTCTGCCATTCTATACTGTGTATCAGTATCGGTCCACCCGGTTATATCACGCTCACGCTTCTTGTCAGCAATTTATCAGTACATAATGCGGAACGCGATATACATTAATATTTTACACGCTGCCTTTACCGTCTTACTTAAATTGATTGATTTATGAATTAAACAACTCCGCTAATTCTTCAACGGACGCGCGTACTTTTGTAATACTCTCAAGATTCTTCTCTCGCTCCAAAGCATTTTATAATATATGCATGTATAATGCTACTCCCCCCCCCCCCCCCCATCCAAGGTGGTTTAGCTTTAAGCAGAACTCGCTAAAAGCCTAAAAGAAATCGATTAAAATTCACCAATGCTGGTCGAGTGAAAGAAAAGTTCTTACCAAGATGCAATATTAAACTCTGCTGGGCTCTCGTGAAAATCCTTCTCAAAGTACAAATTACCGATGGTGGTAGTCGATAGTCGAGGAAAATATGGAAAATATGTGTATGCAGCGAATCGTATTTTTTTTCTCCTGTTAATTAACGTTAAAAAGTGAAACATTATAAAACGAGAGAGGAGTCTGAAATTTTAAGGTGGGTTCGAAGGAGAAATGGATAATCGTGGAAAAAACTGCGATACGGAAACGGGAACGGGAACGGGAACGATACGACTTCGACAAGATAGCTTTGCTGGCAGGAAGTGCTTCGTGCAGACTATTGCCAGCATCACTGGTCCTTGTGAAATGGGAAAACTTCCGGACGACGAATCCCACGGAGCCGATTCTTACACTCGTTATAAACCCCATGCGTGCCGCCGATAGCGAACTTTACCCCTCACGATGGAACAGGAACACATTCGAGGATTTCTGCACATTCTTACTTACTCTTTCGCTACCGATAAATTCCAAAAAGCAGTAAATATACACTTTGCCAACAATGGCGGAAGTTATTCTTCCCCGGCACTTTACCTAATAATCTCTCCTCCGCTTCTTGCAAACCTCGCGATACCGTACCTCTGCTCTCTCTCTCTCTCTACGATCCATGTGCATTTTCTGATACATTCTCGCTATCCTTGCGTCGATACAACGATCGTTGATGAACCGACGAGTCGCCAAAGTCAGTGAAAAGTGCTGCAGGACTGGGGAAAAAGTATGAGAAACGCGTTCTTCGCAAATTACTCGCTAGCAAGCGTTACGAGCACATTCTGAATTTACGCAAATAACGCGTTTAACACAAATCACCGATAAAACTACCATGCCACCGCTGCTTTTCATGCTTTGGTACATTCGGACCATAGCGGACGTTGTTCGTTTAACGTAATTGCGTACTTACAAACTCCCGCACACGCGCGCGCGCGCGCGAATATGAATATATTATAAAATATTTTACTGTTTTCTCACGCGCGAATGTACACACGTTGGTTAACGGAGTTAAGTTATTTCTGGTGGAAATTAAAGTTTCTCGATAAAATCTTATCGTACGCGCGTGTGTGCTTTTATTTCTTTGGAATTATGTTTCCCGTCAAGTTTTCGAGAAAATTTGTTTATGGCAAACACAGTCTTATCGCTTCGCGTCAAGTAGGCATATTTCTAAGTCGCGAACCATTCTTTCGGAGCAATAAAACGATCATCGCGCGCGCAAAAGAGAGAAATATCAATCTTCTCGTTGCGAAGTCGCGCGACGCATTCGCAATTTCCAAAAGAATTCGTTTGGCAAACACAGCGTGGTCAATCAAGCGCCATTCAACAGTCATAATAAAATAACACGTGGCTGACGAAAGCTTTTTTACTGTCCGATGACGCGTAACACGAGGTGACGATTTGGTTAACTGGACTATTCAACAACTACTTTTAATGGACAACGCCAAAATGGCTCCAGTCTCTGTCATCGAGGATTTCCGTAAAACTTTATACGGCTAAGCTGCTGCAGCTGTAGACCTATCAACATTTTCCAACATTTTCCAGCCGCTCAAACTACGCACGCACAAGCGTCCGTGCGCGCGCGTGCACGTGTACATTTCCGAAATCTCTCCTAAAGATTTGATCAAGGATACACGAGGGAAGAAAGAAATCTTAGCAATGAGGCGAACTAATTTGATTTTTGAGGGAAAAAATATTAATCGTGGATAAAATGACGAGAGTGAGAGCAATGCGATTGGCAGCGCACTTCTAACAGTGGAAAAATCAATATCAATGCAGACCGTGTGCATATAAACGTATTATAAGCAGTTGGTAAAATAAAGAGGTCCAGTTGCGAATCTAGAGATTGCACACGTTGTTAATTGTATTTACAAGTCCGATGACAGTAGTACCACCGCATGGGATTAAACTCCTCCTACTCGCTTTGCCGACAAACACAAACCCACTGTTCGAACTCCCGAATACATGCATGCGCGCATAACGCACGGTACGTGTATGCGGTGTCTGCAATAAGTTTGAGGTGCACAGAGTGCACATAGCGTTGCGGGAATACATAGAGCGAAAAGGAAAATGTAATATACGTGTGGATACGTATGCGAGATACAATGTTCGTCCGTGTGCGCGCGATGTGAAAGCGCGAGCGAGAGAGAAAACAGGAGTAACGCGACCATGCGCACTCGCGCAATATAAATGTAATTAAAAAACTTGGCCTTTCGGGATACGGCCATTGCACTCTTTTCAAGTGTTTCCGGAATCCTTGCAAAGGCTATTTATTACAAAGGTGTGATTTAAACTGAATTGCGCAACTCTAATTTAGCGTTGCTATTCGGATACGCGCACAGAGTGAACTATGACGCATGGGACAGTATTAAAAGGGCTTAGGGTGTATGGATAAATCTCAGACGAGTTTTCGTTTGCCATTTTTCGATCTTGACAGTCAAACGTCAGACAGGTGCCGCAGACATCTGTCCTGCAACCCCTTAAGTAACGAGGTGTAGAATGATCCCTCCTTCCCTCCCTCTCTCTCTCTCTCTCTCTCTACCTATTCGAATTATCTCTCGCAAGGATAAATTGAATTTCTGTTTTATATTTTACACGTGGTAGGGGCATGTATCGGTGGTGCACGTAACGCAGTGACGATGTCCAAAGAAATTAATTTGACTCGCGCGATTCTTCATCATCCCTCTCCTATTTTCTAGGAGAAGGACACCATCAATTTTCTCAGCGTCAAGATTCGAAGCCTCGTGGTATCCTCCGACGATCTTGAAGACGCGATGTCATTGTTCTATCAGCGAGGCTATGAATAATTAATTAGATTAATAAGAACTCTCAAAGTCCTTCGTATTTCACGAGACTATATTTTATAGGGTTCTACAGCTTAATTCACGTTCCCTGACGAAGGAAAGATAATAAGAATAATGTCTCGTGATTATAGGCCCCCGCCATCATATCGCTTTGTGCCGTGTTGCTTGCCAGCCATGAAATTCCCGACGAGGTTATCCATATAACTTATCAAAATCATGGTTATATTATGCTTTATATTTGAGACTGAGTTACATCATTAGTCTCCGGTGTAATATTTAGCTCGAGAGTTAATATTTCATAGATGCATTATACGGGGTGTACGCGAAATGTGGAGCAGCGCTTTTTAAACAATGACTCTGGCGATACTGTTCCAAGATATTTCTTCCATTGGCACTTTCAAGCTTCGCTTTCAAGGTATCAACGATAAGAGTACCGTTGGTCAAACGGAGACACGGATAGTTAAAGAGAGACGGAGCGATGTTATTCCACTTCAATTATCTATCCGTTTCCGCGTCGATCGATTAAAAGAAAAATATCTCACTCCGGATATTCTCGATTCCTGATGAATTATCAATATTTGATCTGAAGAACTTTTCGCGTTCGGACTATCGTCTCTAAAATACATTCTATGCGAATAAAATCAGTCAGCGGTAACCATAGTGGATCTTGAGAAACTGTCAGTTCACCATTAAAATCCGAGTTCACTCACCGGGGTTGGAATGATCTTTGAAGGAAAAGCTACCGTCGAATTGCTTGGAGTCTCGCCGAATCACGCTGCTACGTATCTGTTTTAGTGGCACATCGTTAATCTCTGACTCTCTGGTATATCCAGAGGAAGAGGAAGAGAATGAGAGAGAAAGAAAGAGAAAGCATCTACATCCATATCAACGGCAACCACATCCATGCGTTGTCTTGAAGGTAACAGGGCAAACAACGGTTTGTTTAAGGAAATCGCAAGAGAGAGAGATAGAGAGAGAAAAGCCAATGGGCAGCAACGATGGT
Source organism: Sclerodermus sp. 'alternatusi' (assembly GCA_037305995.1). Taxonomy (NCBI): domain Eukaryota; kingdom Metazoa; phylum Arthropoda; class Insecta; order Hymenoptera; family Bethylidae; genus Sclerodermus; species Sclerodermus sp. 'alternatusi'. The sequence goes on from CM074551.1 coordinate 2,735,538, forward strand.
TTCCATCTCAAGATCCCAGGACACACACACAAGCATAGATTCGAAGTCGAGGTTCGAAGTTAGTTGAATATAACCGATGTTATTCGCTCTCTGGCTACTCTTTTGTATTCAGCATTCGATTACTCAGAAGCAAGTCGATAGCTGCTGTATTTGGCCAGGATTTTGACACTGATGACAAGGGATGATAAATGCATCCTGTATCCATTAGAGAAAATCGGACTTTAAAATTTGCGCATAGAACCACTACGACGTGATTACTTCATTCACTCTAGGACCACCGCCCGTTACTCACTCGCTTTATTTCCTTCCGAACTCTTTTATTACGCGTACTTTGAACATTCACAATTTACGCATGACGAACGCTTCGAAACTTTTATTTCTCCCCGTCATCATCCCCTTTGGACATGGAATAAATCCACGGTACGAACGGCATGCGCGGTACGGCACCTCTAATCGGGCCAGGTGGGGGATGGTAAGACAACGAATTATAAAACTTCATCATATCGACGAAAGAGAGAAAAGGGCGGGAGGGAAGGGAATAGGGACGATCGACGTTCATTTCACAGCACGTGCTTTCTCTTCTCTTGGGTTTTACGTTTTCTTCCGGTGGGCGTTCACACGGCTTTGTAATATTTTCTAGTCACGTTTCGGATATGCATGAACTTTAAAAAGTGGCGGCTCCGTGCTTACAGAATATTAAAGCCATTCATATTTACCAGAGACTAGATACTCTGTAGGCACGTAATAATGTACTTCTTTTTTTCATTGAAACTGCGTGTGTGTGCGCGTGTACGCGTATGACCAGCAAAAAGAGTGTTCTACACTATTGGTGCAATAGTATGAAGAATCACGCGTTCACCGAAGTAGATTTGGTCAACCATATTGGAGACTACGACCGCCATTTCGCATTAAACATCTGAGATCAATCTTCGTACTTTCTTATAACCTGGGAAGTTTATTTTCTCCTCTTTTTTTAAACATTGCGCGAAACATTATGTGAAAAATTAAATCGATCCTGTGCGGCGCGTATAATGTATACTTAGCGGAAGCGACAGAGAACAAACGTTATTGCAGGTATTACCAAGCGGATATGCAATATCTCGCGCAATATTTCAGCGAGTCAAATACAGAGCGTAAATAGTACGCGAGTTCAGCTATGATTGACAATTACTTAACTCTAACACAACTAGAATGCAGCCTTCTCCATTTTGGCAGCAAGCGATAATCTTCAGGAGATTGATTCCAGCAAATTGCATATTCCGAAGTGGTAGAGTCTTCGATGAAACGTCGGATGAAACTGGATCAACGGATCAATGACTGCGGAGAACAACCGATATTCTCAGGCAAGGAATTCACGATATTCTCAAGTTCCAGTGAGATTCTGTAATTTCTGTTTTTTTTTTTTTTCTTCTTCTTATTTTTTTCCCTTCCGCGGTACAACCGCATTTTTGCGGTACTGCAATCGTAAGTTTGCCTTCTCCCCGCAAAATATTGCGTATAGCGATGCCTTTTCGTCGTACCTGCCGTGTCACATAACGAATGCCAGTAGTTTCTCTGAAGCGTGCTTCGTTAAAAGAGGGAGGGAGGGAGAGAAAGAGAAAAAGAAACGAAAGAGAGAGAGGGAGAGCAGATGAAAATTCTTCCAAGTTCCTCAAGCTCTGAAAGCCGCAAAGTGTTTCGTGGGTTTTCCGTAGGTTTTGGTACTTTGAGCATCAGCCGCGAGCGGTCGATTTCTGTTGGCCGATGCACCTCCTCGGACAAGGCTGCTGAAAAGAGCAAATAAAAGCTGCAAATAAACGAACAGCTCTCCCGCCAGTCGGCAAGTGCAGTTGCACTCGAAAAGTACTCTGCCCGCGGCCCGTTCGTAAGAATAAGTGCCACTTTACTCGGGCGGAGTGAAATTAAATTCAACCAAGATAAATGGCACTGCTAAGCCAACTCCGGGTGCGAACATGTGAAATGTAAATTAGTTTAAATTAAGGCACACAGAGAACGGTCACGGCTCCTATTAAATATATAAATACGAACCACCCCCGCGTATGCCTCGTATCCGCGTATCTTCTGTACTGTGTTGCAAACAGCGTCAATCGCCAAAAGCACGCATTCTTTGAACCACCCCTTCCTCTTCCTCCTCTCCTTAATATACGCGAGGATAAAATAAAATACCATGGGGAAATAAATATCAATGGCTAAACCACTGATTTGTAGAAAATCCAGTGTATACCATATATTACATTTATACTTTTCAAATTACCGGTGTTGCGCGGATGGGGATTGGGGAGCTTTATCCTAACTTGGATCTCGCAACAAAATAAATGTATTCTATTTCTCCACACACATGCACCGTACACGCGTACATGTACGCGCGCTTATGGTATCGTAGAAGCGACACACGTACCAAATGCACATTCGCATGCAAACAACGCGATTTCTGAGTCGGCAACATTTTGTTTCTTTGCTACGTTAATACGTTGGAAGAGGAGGAGGAGGAGGAAAAGTTTGGAGAAGAAGAAATGAAAAAGGAAAAGGATAAGTAACGCTTCGAACCAATCGCGTCCTGTGCAATCTACTTATTCGAATCCTAATTGGAAAAATCCATGCTTTCATCGAAATCGCTACAGCGCAGTATTCGAAATTGAATCGCTACAGTGTGGACCGACAAGAGTGAAAGGCAACTGCAACGATAAATCTGTTTTCGGAAAATGCGAGAACCAAACTGGATATTTGCATGCAAACGTCTCTCTCTCTCTCTCTCTCTCTCTCTGTATAAGAGCTTGCAAAAATCTTATTTCAGTTCGTTGATTAAAAAGAGGCAGAGCCCATAATATTGTTACGTCGTAGACTGGACAGCCTGTACGAGATAGACCCCGACTGTTTCTCATTCTTGGTCGGGAGTCTTTCGTTCGAGAGAAATTCCATGTATCCGCGCGAAGTCGTCTAAATATTTCAACTTCCAATCATTGCTGTCGTGATGGAACCTAGCGTGGCTCGTCATAAATCTAATAAAATAAAATGAAACTCAAAATGAATATTTAAATGCAAACGAGAGGCCATGCTGGCTGAACCTCCGGCTTATTCCAAAGATGCTGTTTGATTAATATTTTCATCACACCCCGAAACTTTCAAGTCCTTAGAAAATCTAAGATTACAAATTTTCATTAAAAACTTTCACGAGTAATTTGCATAAGTTTATGATGTTGTTTGGTATACTCTAAAATATCTGTTTTATGTTAAACCATAAACTACGCGTTGCCTTATGGAACTTGGAGGAGATTACTTACATTATTGGTGATTAGCTACCTGTATTAAAGATCATACGTATTGTACATGTGTACGTATACGCGTGTGTGTCTGTATATATGTATATATATATATATATGGAAAGAAGAGGATTCCTCGATAATGCAATAATTTTACAATTTTATAAGATCAACTGCGATAACTCAATTTTATTCTAGCTAAATTATTTATTCGATGGCCATTACGCTTCTCCCTTAGATCTTAAATAATAGTAATTACACGGTGAATGAGTAAAAGGCGTATTAAATTCCCAGGCTGCGTCTCTCGAATGATTTTCACCTAAAAGGAATATTCTGTGCTTAAAAGATAGCGTGTTATCGCAGTTTTACATGCAGCGCAACCATCCAGTTTGTTTGCAGGCTTCTGGAAATTAGGCTTTTTTTTACGGATCATATCACTTTATTTCGTATCAAATCGCGCACTTAATACATAGCCGGCTGACTCCACCACGACGAGGGAGAGACTTGATTTACAAAGGTCAGGAAGATTCCTCATTCGTATCGCATCCACTTATCGAGCTGTCCGCATGCTGACGCGATCTATTTAATGTTCGTATACACGGCGCGTAGACGCACACCCTCGCACACGTCATGCATGTATCTGTATGTATAATGCGCTCCCTTCGTTCCTTCCCTCATCAACCTCAAGAAGTAATTTCAAAAGGATTTTACGTTCCCGTTCCAATGGGTTGGCAAGAAGACGAATGGCCACCGATCGAGATCTTTGCAGACTTATTTCGAAGAATCGATTCTACAGATATCTATTTCAAAACAACTGATTGAATAAAAATTTATCAAATCCCTCGGTCGAAGGAGTATTATAAGGTTGCGATAATTTTCAAATAATCATACGTAAATGCTTATTTCTCTCACTCAAACCCATTATTATTCTTTGCTCATCGATATAATTATATACCAAGTGCCAAAATCGCATTATTCTTTTCTATAAATTACAGAGCAATCCGTGTACGCGCATGGATATGCACTGCGTATTGCGTATTGTACAATAACAGTTTTCTATTTCTATTATTTTTTATTATTCAATGTGAAAATGAAGTATGGCAACGCTGCTAAAACGATGAAAGAGAATTGAATAAGTTGGCTCACCAGTATTGTATAATCTAATCGTTGAAGCCAACGTGGTCACATAACTATTTTCTAGTTACTCTTATGTCAGTGAGTACACTTATCATTATATTATTTTAAATTGAAAAAACAATATATACGTATATTTTTATATTTCTAATTATATTATTTGCTTCTCTAAAGTCGTAATAAAAATAAAGCTATTCGCTTCCTCCATAGTACAGAAATTTTAAATATTGTCTAGGTATCGAGTTATAATAATTGTAAGCTCACCAGGAGGAGAGAGTGTACGAAAGAGAGAGAGAGAGAGAAAGAAATAATATAAAACGTATAATTATGAAGATATTACCAATAATTTCTAAGCATTTTCTATGCGTAGAACTGCTCATTTTTATTATAATAGGCAATTAAAGCTATCTAACACATTTTTAAATGAATTTTTGTTTTTCTAGTATTTAATTAGATCACTTTTTCCAATTATCGCTATGTTCATAATGTGTTTTTATTATGGCTTTTTTATTTAAAAATGCATAGAGAGCCAATATAAATTTAAAACCTATCAAATCTACGTAACTCACTAAAATAGGAAATTGTTTTCCTTCCATTATCAACAGAAAACATAAGTAATTGATAAAGAAAAATTAACATAGACATGAAGTTATCGCTAAAAATGTTTTAATTTGATATTTATCTTAACGTAACATTATTAATGTACAAAACTAAATACAGGAAATGATTTAACACACGCGTACATATATTTTTTTCTATAATGCAGAAAATTAATAAATTTTATCTTTTCGCTCCAAATTGCATCTAAAATTTAATGAACGTAAAGTTTAAATCCCACCCACCCCCTACTAAAACATTATTTTTTTTACAAATTATCGTGCCACGTATTAAAATTAATATTAGCAATAAAATGGATCATACATGCAAAAAAATTCCAATTGAGTATTACAAAATATTAGCGCATGAAATATTTTTTTCCAAATACCAGTCACGCTTGGAAAGTAGAGCGCAGAAATAACGGACACAGCTGCGGTTAACGGTTCAATCTACCGATTTCAATAATAACGTAAAATTTACATTGCACCATGCTCCTAAATGGATTACGCATGTTCGAAGAAAAATTTTTGGCTGTCATACAAAACTATAATGTCATGGAAACATAACTGCAGATTTATTTTCTTAAATTCAATTCATCGTGCATACGATCAATATTTATAAAATTATTGCTTCAATTATTCCAAAAATATTTAATGATAATAGTAGATTACATGCATGCGCAAAAGCTTTTGCAAAAGCATTCCAGCAAGTCCAAGCTATTTCAGCGAATGTATTAATAGTTAATCATTTTAATTAAAAAGATAACAATTAACGCAATGATTAAGGATTGGAAATTTTTCAGCAAAAACTCAAATTCAATTAGTTTATCGTTTCGACGCTCAATCACGTTATAAATCATGCACATAACATCAATCGTAAAGATATAATTGACTATTGTTGTTTATTCGCTTGTAATTTAAACGATGATTATAATGCATATCAACGTGGAATATGCGATTCAAGGAGTCTGTAGCTGTACAAATGATTTCTACAGCGTTTATAGGAAAGGAAAATTAATTAGGACGAGTTATGAAAAAAAGCTGCCCTCCACCCCACGAGGAAACGTCGGGTATATTTTATTTCTCGAAATAGCGAATGGGACAAAATTCTTCGCCGAATAAATTTCTTTTTATGGAAGGTGCGACTTAGGCTCCACAGAAAAATACGTTTCACTAACGTGTATCTACTCTCTCCTTTCTAGAGACATATCACTTCCTGAAAATTGAATATGTCACTTTTCAAAGCTTTACTTTTATCTCTTATCTCACATGGCTCTTGTGAACCAATTCCCTTTCATTTCTCTACAATATCTTGTTCTTGTTTCCTTCTTTACTTCCTATTTCTGTCTTATCATATTTTTAAGCAACTATTCGCTTAATAATAAAGTGCTGCTCTTAAGTAAAAAATCCATGTATGTATAATAAATATCTTCTCGTGAAGAGTCTTTTAAAAACTTTATCTAATCGTTAATATTACCTAAGTTCGATCACAATATTTACTTTATTCTTGACGTTTGGTTATCTTCCATTTTTGATAAAATTTAAAATTCATTAAGTGAATTAGATATGTTTCTTGATTAGCACTTGAAAGTTGCATTTAATCGAAGATACGACGAAAGTATATAAATCACAGAATCGGTGTTTCATTTTTAATAATGTACTATTTAGTTTTCAGGAGGAGATTGTAAACTATGTCGCAGTCCATCAAAGTATTTTCGCCTCTTCTGGCAATTCTGCTTCTCTCTGTAATAGGTAAATGTACCACAGAATTAATCGCTAATTGAATATGTTTCAATTTCAATTAACAGCGTTTACTTGATGGTTGACACTTGATCAGTGAAATTTTGACATTTATTATTTTAGCCCAAGCAGAAGATTGTATTCCCAAAGATTTTGGATTTGGTAGCATCGTGTGTGTCTGCAATGCAAGTTATTGTGACTCAACTCCAATTAAATCGCCGGACGTTCCGGAGGTGGGAAGTTTTCACTGGTACGTTTCAAGCAAATCTGGAGATCGATTGAAGTACTCAGAAGGAAGATTTTCCGAGGTGCAAGCCAGTAGCGTAATTCTCGAAGTGAATAGAGAAATAACGTATCAATCAATCGATGGTTTTGGTGGTGCTTTCACTGATTCCGCAGGTATAGTTATAAGAAACCTCAGTGAAAAAACCCAAAATGTCTTAATGGAGTAAGTATATTAATTAATAAAAATGCATAAAAAACGATAGATACTATAAAGCGCGTATGTAATATTTCAACTCCTCTTTTCTTTCAAGTCAATACTTCGGGCAATCTGGAAGTAGATATAATTTAGGACGTGTACCAATTGGAGGATGTGACTTTTCCGTCAGAAGTTACACTTACGACGACGTCGTTGGGGATGTTTCATTGAAACAGTTTTCTCTCGCGCAAGAAGACTACGAATATAAAATACCATTGATTCAGAAAGCCTCCTCGATTAATAAAGATTTAAGGCTTTTAGCAGCAGCTTGGACAGCACCACCATGGATGAAGACCAATAACGACTTTTACGGATATGGTAAATTAATATCAAATTGCATTTCAAGAATCAGCGGACTTCTTGATCTTGTTAATTGCTATTTAAACATATAATATATCTTATGTAATAATATATTTAAATAGGTTTTCTGAAAAAGGAATATTATCAAACATATACTGACTATCTTATTAAGTTTTTGAGTGAATACAAAAAGCATGGAATAGACATATGGGCAATTTCAACGGGTAACGAACCATCAAATGCATTTATTCCCGTAACTAGGATCAGCACTATGGGTTGGAAACCCAAAGACATGGGAAAATGGGTCGCTGAAAATTTAGGACCCACTTTAGCTGCTCATTTCAATGAAACGCTTATTTTGGCTTTGGATGACCAAAGATTTATGTTACCTTGGTACATCAATCTTCTATTCGAAAATACTAAAGCCATGAATTATATTGACGGAATAGCTCTACATTACTACTGGGATAAGTTTATAACGCCTGATCTAATGAATCAAACACATAATAATTATCCACACAAGTTTCTGATTACAACTGAAGCGTGTGCTGGTACGTAAATCTCTGAAAACATTATAGTATTCTTATTATCACTTAATAAATATCACATTTGAATGTTTAAAAGTTTACTTGTAATTAGTGTTAAATGTTGACTCGATTATATAATCTGCATACATAATAAGAGAGAAACTCTTGCAATTAGGCACAATGCACATCAATCACTGATTAACTATTGAATTAATTAAAACTGCATTATTTGCTTGACGTAAAATCAGAACATATGAAATTTAACTCTATCATATGTACATTATAGGAGACAGACCATGGGATAATCCAAAAGTAGCTCTGGGTGATTGGGATCGCGGTGAATCTTTCTTCCTAGATATAATCCAGGTATATTTTTATATTTTAACAGAGTAAACAGAAAATGCAAAAAGATAGTTATTATTTCTTAATGTATTCTTAATTGACAATAAAATATAATGTTATACTTTGCAGAATATCAATCACTGGTCTACTGGGTTTGTCGATTGGAATCTTGCTCTGGACGAGCAAGGTGGACCAAATTGGATTGAAAATTTTGTAGACGCTTCTATTATTGTTAATGCTAAAAAAGATGAATTTTACAAGCAACCTATGTACTACTCAATCAAGCATTTCAGTAGATTCGTCCCTAAAAAATCCAAGCGAATTCAAATAAATAACCATGGTCATGATAAAATTAAATCTACTGCATTCCTTACAACAGATAACAAAATAGCTGTTCTTATTTACAATAAGTAAGTAGAATCAAATAAAATACTACTATCATTTACTGTCATTTTATTTTAATGAAATAATAACCAATATTTCATATTTTTATTATAGGAATAACAGAAATCAAAGTGTTACGATTAAAGATAAAATAGCTGGATTAATAAATTTAGACCTTCAACCAAATTCTATGCATACTATATTATACAGTCAATAAATCATGTGTACCAATAAAAGGAAAGTAATATATATGTATTAAAAAAAATGCAGGAAATAAATTAAAAGATGTATAATATAAATGTATATACGTTTATTATTATACACATATACATGTATTTATTTTTTCATTATTGTTTTATGGATAATAAGTTTTCTCCCATCGTCCGAATTTTCTTCTTTTCGGGTTTTCTCTAAGTTTTCGAGGAATATATTTAAAAGAGTGATCATCCAATGCTCGATAATAGCCAGGCTTTCCAAATTGCCACCAATCACGTCTTTTGTCAAATGGTCGACATTTGTTATCAATCATATATACTTTTTGCCAGAGATAAATTTCAGGAAGTCTCCTAAAATTTTTATACAAATAATTATCACGCAGTTCATATAAAAAGAAATTATCATTATGCGTAAATGTTCTACTTGCCTATGCCTTGGACGATTAGAAACCAAATGTTTGTAGTGAGATTCTAACCAATTTCTTCTCTCAGTATCTTCAATATCAGCTATAACATGCTGTGTTTCCCCTAAATAAGGTTTCATATTTACACCTACCCTTTCTTCAGGTGCATTTACATAAAATTTTATTAATTCTCTTAATACATCTGTATTAAATCCTATAACTTTTCCATTTTCTACTTTCTCAAATAATTGCATAGGCTTCGTAACCCAACATATATTTCGTTTAAGATTTTCAGTTACATTTTCTTCATATAACAGTATAGTATTAAGTTGATAAGCACTTAATGTCCAAGAACGACCGTTTGTCAAAACCATTTGTGTTGTTAAAGGATAAGTAAGATCTTGATACGTACAAAATCCTTAAAAAATAAAATGTATGTTAAAATAAAAACCCATTTAATATCTTAGAAGTAAATATAATTATCTAAAAACATATACCTTGATAACAAGCTTGTGCATATAACCATCCATAACCTGCTCTGACAGCTTGTACTTTTATTGCATCATCTATATCTTTATATTTATCAGGTCTATTGACTAAATGTCCAAGTTTATGATATGACAAAAAACCAAATTCACATGGATCTCCTGGCCAAAAGCCAGGAATGGTAGTTCCATGCCTACGTTCACTCATAATACCAACAGATGCAGGATCTTCAGGACAGCGAGGCACATCTAAATCAGGATTTTCACATTCTTTTACAGAAATAAATTCCTTTAAAGGATATTGATGACGTAAATGTAAAGAAGGTTTTCCAAGATATTGCACAGGTCTATCTGCGAAGTCATTAGCAAATTCTTTGAAAAAAGGAATATTTTCAAGACTTTTTCTTCTTGAAGTTGTTGGAACAATTCCACCAGAAAACCAAAATGCTTCCATTCTTGGTTCAATATCAGTTTCAACTTCCATTAAGTGAGGATAGTTTGAAGATAGATTTGTTAATAAAATCTTATTTATTTGATAAATAATTGCATTTGTCACTTTATTTTCTAGAACAACTTTATCTCCAAAATCATCTTTACTGCATTCATGATCTCTCCTAAAAATAATATTTGATTACTTCTTGTAAAAGTAAAACTTCTTTATGTTTTTTATAGCTCTACGGTATGAAATATACTTTAATTGCAATAAATGTTTACAGTATTTTATAGCAATTCTTACTTTCTACTTGAATGTTCAAATTCAATACTTTCTATTATATGATCTTTGATCGAGTTTACAATAGAATCTAATTGTTCAGTTGTACATAGTTTATCATAATAAGCAGGTAACTTATTTTCTTTCATGACATGAGTTCTCGTTATGTATTGTGCGTGAGGTAAAACATGATATGGAATATAATCTTCATGCCACATTACTGATCTCCAGCCATAATATCTTGGCATATTAATTTTGAATAATTTTTCTTCCACGGTTTTAAGATTTCGTATTTTATCATAATTGCTTTCCTTTCCTCTTCTTTTAACAGCTTTATACGTTAAGTCTTGTATAGGAGGGTATTCTACAACTTTTTTAGATACAATATCAGATTTAGTTGAATCTGAATATTTTTTAACAATATACCTCACAATTGGCAATTGTTTATTTAATATTCCTTGTTTAAATTTAACCAGCATTTTCTCAAGTTTCAATGTTATAAAATATATTATATTTCTAAATACACATAATATTTCTCTGAAATATTTAAACTACTTCATACTAGATGTCGCATAAGCATAAAAATACAAAGTAATAGAAGAGAAACAAGCTATCAAATCCCATCGAGCACTGCATACTCGTGCCATTATGGAACACACTGATCGTAGAGAAACTTGGTTTTAGATCATCACCAAATATCTAGTGAAAATTACTAAGAAATAGTTGAATGATTTTTATACAGATGGCACTGTTTACCGACATAATGTTACTAGAAAAAGTTAATTCATGATAGATACACTAGTGGCGCTTCGATCATTTCGAAAAGTTTCAGAGGTATTGTAGCGCCTTAGAAGGATGTAAATCCGACCTAAAATCGTATTTTTTGGATTTTCCCTTAAAAATAAAACGAATTTAAAAATCGTTTGACATGGATAATCAGGGAAGCCTAAGAATACTTTGTACAGAGCGTTTTTCCTAAAAATCAATAAAAAAATCAAAGTTTCTAGATTTTCATTAACAATTTGTACTTTTGCAAAAAAAAATAAGGAATTTAATCGAAAAAAGGGCTCTGCACGAGAGTTCTATTATTTTTCAGAAATCATTGTAGTCTAATTTCAATCATTTATTCTAAGAAATGAGAGAGAAATCCGAAAAGTACGATTTTGCTGAAAATATTAGACTGTTTTATCTTAAAACAGATAAAACAGTGCAAAGATCGATTAGAGCATCGCCGGAAGAGTTATAGCGCCAATTATGTTTATAGGGATTATTGTAGGCCTCTTGACCGAACTTTTTTTCGGCTTTTCGTCCGAAGAAACAGTTTTGTACATTATGCCTGCATGTGCAATAAATTAAATAAAATTCTTTTAGTAAATCGTCAATAGAGCTTTAGTTTTATTATTTAGTTTATGTTTCAGGCACTGCGTGCGATGGCGCTAAGTATTGGAAGTAGCGAAGACAAGAACCCCGAAACGGACATTTTCTGTCGGGTTGACATCCTCTTATTGGCGCCTTAATTCAATATACATATATATATTTATTCATACGTGGGACATGTGTTTCTAGACTTTCGTTATCATGTTAATGTAGTTATTTAATTAAGATCTGTCATATTAAAAAAAGAGAGAAGTCTTATGTAATTTATAATTTCTTAGGTTTTTTGAGTAATTAAATTAATGAATGAAATAGTTGATAAAAATGAATTATGTTTGATTGAATGATCTAAAAATACTCTCTCTAGTCATGTGTATAACACGTTCTAATGCATTGAATCTTATATTCCGGTGATTGTAGTTTGTATTTAGTAATAAAAATATCGTGAATTAATAGTGCCGTAATTATTAATAAAATGTTGAATAATGAGACAATTTGGACATTGATATTTCCAATATGTGTAAATACATTAATGTCAGTGTTTGCATATTATTTAAGTGTACGTTTTATTCCAAGTTTAAAAGATACTTTTATTAAAGCAAGGTTATACGGAATTGATTTGAATAAAAAAGATGGTGAAAAAATGTAAGTTTTTGATACAAGTTAAAAAAATAATGTTAATGTTAAAATTATAATACTTTTATAAGAAAATGAAACTGTTATAGACCAGAAGCAATAGGAGTGGTAACAGGATGTATATTTCTTATAACAATGTTTCTTTTTATCCCAATCCCATTTACAAATTATATATTTGACAATGCCAACTTTCCACATCATGAGGTAAATAAAGAATATTAAATACAAATTAGTTTAATCTTGTTTATTGCCGTTAAATAATAAAAGAGTTATAATTGAAACTGAATACATAATATCAAAAGTCATAAGAAATTCTATTCTTACAATTGCTTATAAAATAATATAAGTAATCGTAGTAAATTTTCTTTACAGTTTGTTGAACTTTTAGCTGCTCTGCTTTCAATTTGTTGCATGGTACTGTTGGGTTTTGCCGATGATGTATTAGATTTACGATGGCGGCATAAATTAATGTTACCAACTATAGCATCTCTGCCACTCTTAATGGTTTATTATGTCAATTTTAATTCAACACTAGTTATAGTGCCAAAACCTTTAAGGCTTTGGCTAGGATATTCTGTAGACTTGTGGGTTTTCTATTATGTATATATGGGAATGCTGGCAGTTTTTTGTACAAATGCCATAAATATACTAGCTGGAATAAATGGATTAGAAGTTGGTCAGAGTTTAATAATAGCCATAAGCATCTTAATCTTCAACATTACTGAACTGTCTGGAGATCCTTGGAAGGCACATCGGTTTTCAATGTACTTTATGCTTCCATATATAACAACATCACTTGCATTATTAAAATTTAATTGGTAAGTTAAAGCTTGTTAATTATTACAATCTTTTAGGAAGTTACTTTGCCTTAAAACTTAAAATTCTTATAGTACATAAAAAATTATCAACTAAATATATGTAAAAGTTACTTTCACTCATACTTCGCTTTAAAACATTCATTTATCTATATTACTTTAGCATTTTAATTTGTTACATATAATTAGTACACGATGCGTATTAAATGAAGTATACAAGATAATATCACAGTCTTTATATGATCATATATATGTGGTCAATAATAATCTAGTTTTGCATAAAAATTATCTATTAACCAGTCATATTTCCATGTGTTGTTAATTATTATTTGAGGTGCAAAATATGAATCACGAGATTTTGAAACACGTAAAAGATTAGTTTTTCCATCTATCCATGTTCCCGTCTCTATAAGATCTTCTACAAATGGAACATCGATAATTTTATTAAGCTTAATGCGCTTTGACTGAATCTCATTCTGTAATCCAATTACAATATTTGAAGGTGACTGACAAAAATGGCAGTACCATCCTCCAAAGTGGTTCAAGTCCCCTATTACTAATCCTATAGTATCTCTTCTATTTGTATCACTAACAAAATCTTGTAGAACAATAGAGCTTGATTGATAGGCTTCATTCATAAAAGCAATGGTGTATGCACCCATTGTAATTTTAGTTTTAAGTGGGTGTTGCCAAAAGAATCCATAAACTAGCCATCTTAACCTAAACCCAATAGGTTGTGGCCAGCCATCGTATGATTTAAGGAACATTAAGGCTCGAGAATTTAATATTTGTTCTGGTTCTGTAATTATGTATATATCGTCAGGCTTTAAATTTGTTATAGATCTTTTAATTTTCTCCCAAATATATTTAGATATTACTCTCTCTGGTTTATGAGACTTTGAAGAAACATTAATATAAAGAATCTTTTTCTGGACTGTTTGTAAGAGGCCCTTTGACAATTTATGGTGAAAGTTATCTTCTGCCTTATTAAAATCACAGATTACAAAAAGATCAACTATGTTATATAATTCTTCTACAATTACTTCAGCTATAGCTGAATTATACTCATTTATTGAGAATGTGTATATTATTCTTCTTGCAGTTTTGCGTTGTTGCAACATCACATTTTGTTTTGATGCCATTATTGCCCTCCAAACAACTTCTGGTTGCCCACAATCAGTTCCGTGCCATCCTTGATTGCAAATGCATTTTTCAAAGTCTTCACTTTTTTCCATTTTCCTATTGTCAATACCATTCATCCAACAGACAGTATGATTGTGCGTGCCAAACAAGTTCAGTGTCTTTAAATCAGCTAAGGTTATTTGATCATTAATTGTCTTGTAACTTTTTATAGAGATCTTTTTATGATTGTATTGACGTTTTTTAAATACCTAAAACAGACAGATTTATTGTTTATATAAGTTACATTATTTAAAATTAAAATTGAAAAAAATTGAATGCAGTACCTCAATTGCATCAATTTTAACAAAACTAACGGAAGCGCGTGTTGTCGATTGAATAACATCGAATGATGGAGTAGTTGAAACATAAATTATAACAATAAACACTTGTAAAGCTAAAAGTGTATAAAGAACAATTAGCTTTCCATCTATGCGGGTCTGCATGGCATTAGTTTTCTTTCTTCTAATGATTTATTCATTTAATCGTTGATCTCACATTCCATTTCATTCGTGTGCTTGAATACTTTGATGGATTTTTGCTTTACAAATTAATATCTCGAAGAACCGAAAGTTCATTGTTACTTTAAAGTATACCTATACATGTACGAAGTTAAACTATAAAAACTTGACGAGTTACACTGTCAATTTTAAGCGGACTCTAGTCATAATTTCTACTCCCATCATTGACCTATTAATTTATTACTTACTATACGGAATAGCGTTCTTTATTTACTATTTACTTTCATTGACCGAACGTGAGATACTTGAAATTATGAATCACAAGGTTTTTATAAGAAAAAAAACACTCTTGATGACGTTTATCGCTTCACCACGTGACGTCTGACTATGACGTCATCAAGTTTAGCGTGTGATTCAATTTCAAATAGTCACAAGTTACTCCTCGCTATTGTAATTATTTTAATATTCTTACTTTTTGTACCTTGACGGCATTAAATTGATCCCGATATTAGTCGGTTCTGTTTAGGTTTTGAAAAGATTTTTTTCAATTGCTTTTAATCACGTTTTAATTCTTGTAGCAATGATAACGATAACGATAGCAAAGACGATGACGACAATGACGTTGATCTTGATAATGATCTTGATAATGATGATGATGAGGACGATAAAGATGTCGGTGATGATGATGGTGACGATGGCGATGATGTCGATTGTATAATGTTCATCGCACTTTGTTCTTCCAGGTGTTTTGCTGAAATTTAGTTGATTGTAATCTTCAAAAGGCGTTTGTAATAAAAGTGAAGCATTAAAAACCACGCCCCAATAGGCTCTGTGGTTGCTGGTGCACCACCTTACTGAGAGTTCAGTCAGCTTCAACTCGTCTTCTAGTTACTGACAAGCGCGTTTGTAGTCATTCGAATAGCGCACGCGTTTTCTTCCCCCTTTTCCGACTATTCGTCACTATTCCTATACGTATAATAGTCATAGATAGATAACATTTCCCAGCCCTTTCTTTATGATACGTTTTACTTATCCGAATCTTCATGTCTCTCCCTATGATATTTTGACTATAACAGTCTTTTATTATTAATAGTTTTCATGAAATTATACTTCACTGGAAACTTAAGACTATCCAAAACTAACTAAAAAATATCATTGAAGTTTCATGATACTTATCATAAAGCTACACCAAAACTTATCAATAAAAATGGAAAATGACTATATCGTTAAGAGAATTTTGTTGTAAAAACAAATTAAAGTCATTTAATTTTTTATTTTAAGCGATTGTATTTTTTTACAGGTATCCGTCAAAAGTATTCGTTGGCGATACATTTTGCTACTTTTCGGGAATGACATTTGCAGTTGTTGGGATAATCGGTCATTTTAGTAAAACAATTTTGCTCTTTTTTATTCCACAAATTTTTAACTTTTTGTACAGTGTACCGCAACTATTTCATTTAGTTCCGTGTCCTAGGCATAGACTACCAAAGTAAGCTGGTCTTAAGTTTATTATATCTTGCAATACTTTTAATAATCATGACTATTTTCATAGATATAACAGTGAGACTGATAAACTTAGTCCAAGTGTTACAGTTTTCAATAAAACTGATTTGAACATACTTGGTATGTTATTAAACATATATAATTAAAGTTTTCTTTTAATTATCACAATTATATATATGTAAATTATAGTATATAAATATGAAATGTACATATATAAAGTCACTTAATCTTTTTATTATTCGTTACATATACATAATTAAAGTCTGTAAGTGCATTGCACCATTTTTAACATGTATAAACTCTATTAATCTGTACAAATTAACAATTTTTTTTCAGGTAGGTTCATAATGTGGACCTTCAGGTCCTTAAAAATTGTCAGATGGCAAGAAGACAATAATATGGTCACATGTAACAATTTAACTTTAATTAATCTCATATTAATATTAATAGGGCCTATGAAAGAATCTACTCTTACATGGATTTTGATTTTAATTCAAGTAAGCCTATATTTTAAAAAGTCCTTTCTACTTATTATAGAAAATTACTAATAATTGAATTGTATTGTTTTGTTTAGATATATTGTAGTCTTCTGGCTTTTGTAATACGTTATCCTTTGGCTTCATTGTTTTATGATGTTTAACGAGCTCTTTTTAAATTATATGATAAGAACACTTAAATACAGCTCTTTAAATGCCACTGTAAACTTCAATTCTATTTGTAATATATATATATATATTTTTTTTTTTGTATTTAATAAAAATACAAATATATTGAAATTCATACAATTGAAAGATCTTTGTATTGCTTATTTTATTTTAACTATAGTTTCAATGAGTTATATTGTGAAGAGAAATTTTCCAAAAAATCTTGAAATACACTTTGTATTTTATACATTTTCCTATTTTACATAGTTCCTGGTTTTCTTCATGCAAGTTAAAAGAATTAGTAAAACTTATCATTGTATCTAATTGGTCAAATATAAGCTGCTTGCAACAATGATAATTTCTGCTGAAAACTAATTATTTTATCATTCTTTTCGGTCATCTATGTGCACCTGTACATGTATATAGAAAATGAATATAAAAAAAAAATGCCGCTGTTAAAATTCAAAAGATATATGTACAAAAATGACTATTCTAAGCAATAGGAATGATTCTTATTATATTTCTGTGCCCTTAATTGATTAAGAACGACATTTTTTCTTATAATTCTTTTTCCACATATTGGAACACGAGTTTTTCCTTTCTTTCTGTTATTTTTATAATTTTACAAAATTTTAAAACATAACTTGAAAACAAATTTGAAAATTACAATTGAGCAAGCTATAAAAAAATTTTAACATTATTCCACATATTTTAATGCTAACTTTAAAGTTTCAAAAGATTTAGAAAAATTCAATCCATCTTCAATTTATTAATTGAAATTGAGACCAGCAGTGATGTTCAATAATCTATAATATTAAACATTTTTGTGGCTGATTGTAATGATAAAGTACTTTATTCAGTAGATTGAATAATAAAAAGAAGATTGATCATTTTATCACGATCGTTGATGATTTTAAATTATACTCGTAATTTAAATCACTTCTAAAGAAATAATATGTAAGTCTATTATAGCGTTTCAAAACATTTATGATGATTTTTTTAATGAAAAAACATCTTATTAAGCCTTACATTAAATGTCTTGAATCAAAGTTCGTGGGATGACAAAATAACATTAAGATGTGAGCTACAAAACAATTTTCTATACATTTCTATAAAAGCTATTGCAACGATGATCCTTGATTCTATTAGTTACAATATACAACAAATTTTATAACCTAATTTATTTAGCACTCAAAAATTGTCTAAAATTTTTTTGTTGATAGGTAAAGGAACTTAATAAAATTATCGATACTATGAAAATGCATCAATTTACTTTATCACGCGAAATTATATATTTCGCTTTATTAATGTTTAGACAATCTACCATGCATGTAAAATGCATTACCCCATATTTTGCAAATTTAATATAAATTCTGGACCTAATCTATCCCTTATAGTAAGTTGTGATTTTGCTGCATCGCGTAGACTGAAAATATGTGTAAGCTCCATAGATGTACGGCCCAATGCTAAAGCTTTATCAAATAATTCTATGGCTTCCTTTAAATTGCCCCTAAAAAGATAATTTAAAAGTTTAATGGTATTCTAAGGTAAGCAATGCTATTCTATAAACATCAATGTTATTATCTCCAAATTTACCTTTGAACCTCAATAGTTCCTAGCGTCTCATATCCAAATTCGCACTTATCATCTAATTCTAAAGCTTTTTTAATATATTCAATTGCTGTTTCCATATTTGCATTCCATTGTAATTGTAAAAGACCCCTATGAACATACACTGTTGCATTTTTAGGGTCTTTTTCAATTGCTTTGGCAAAATAATTATCTGCTTTTTGGTAATCCTGCGTTTCGGATAATAGCTAAAAAAAAATTAATTCAATGTTAACAAGATTTGTAAGTATTCCAAGAATATTTTCTGCGAGTTTAAAAATATACTGCATTTGCATACCTGAGCATATAAAGTATAGCATTCTGGACAGTCAGGAAACTTTTCAAATGCTTTTTCAAAATCCTTCATTGCAGCTGAAAGCAAATCCATATCTTTTCGAGCCAATGCATACCGATAATCTGTATAGCATTTTTGTACATATGCTACTCCATAATTAGGATTCAGTTCTACAGCTTTTTCAAAGTCTGCTTTGCCCTCCTCTACTTTATCTAACAGTAGATTTACCTAGAAATAATAACGAGGTTAATGATAGAAATAACAATCACTTAGGGAGTAGAAATTTCTTCTCACCTGTCCTCTATGGTGATAAATGTCGTTACATTTGGGGTCTAGATCTTCAGCTAATTTAAAATCATTGAAGCTTTTTTCCAGATTTTCTAGTTGCACGTGTAGAGTAGCTCTCTTTACCAATGCATTTACCTTTGTGTTTACAGAACTTGATTGACTGCTTATTACAGTGTCAAAATCCACAAGCGCATCGTCATGTTTACCTAATAAAAGATAAAAAGTAGCCCTTAAAAGAAGTATTTGCATATAAATTTCAGTTTCTTTATCTTCTAAATCTTGTAATTGTTGGGTGCAAGTTGGTATTATATCATCATATTTTTGCTCTTTTAATAATTGCACAACATTTTGTAACCTAAAACATTATGATTAATTTGAGAATCTTTAAAAAGAAAAAAAAGAAAGAAAAGTTCAATTATTTCCTACTTACGAAGGGTCGATACTTTCAGAAGGTGCATCTAATAAAGTAAAAAAGAGATCTTTATTAAAAGAACTAATGTATGTCTTTATAAAATATTTGCTTGGCATTATCCATTTTTTATTTGCTAAATGTTCTTGAGCATGTTGCTTTCCTAAAAGATGCAAAATAAATTTTATTCTTTTGTAGTACAACATAAAACTACTAAATGAATAAGTGTTAAATATAGTACCAAGATGTTTTAAAACCCTATCAGCCATAACTAATGCAATCTGATTTGAGAAACCTTCCAAAATACAAGCAGCTGTAACATCTTCCAAAGCAGATTCTAATTCATTGCTTTGTTCCAATGCTCTAGCTCTTCTGAGTAAAGCTTTTGCATATCTTGGTTTCAATTCTAATGCTTTTGTACAATCTGCTTTTACTGCAGTGAATTTTCTCTGTATTCAGGATAAAGAAAATAATAATATAAATATCATTCGAATAAAGAAATTAGAATTTGCATAGAATCTCAAAATGATTATCTACCAAATGTTCATAGGCAGCTGCTCTATTCTGATAGAAAGTAGCAAGTTCTTGCACATTTTCTTCAGGACACGCTTCAATGGCACTATTGTAATGAGCTATAGCTTCATCATATTTTCCTAATTTAAAATGATCGTTGCCTAAGTTTTTAAATCTTTGAGCTTTTTCAAGTGGCGTCTAAACAACAATACACGATTAATGAAGTATGAAATTAACAAAGGAAATAGAGACAAAGGACGAAAAAAATACTAATGAAATAGAAAGTAATTTCTAACCTCTTCTGAAACTTTAGAATCAGATTTTGGGCTTTCTTCGTCAATGGAGTTTTGTTTATCTTTGGTTGTTCCATTTTCCTTAATAGCATTTAAGCTCTTGCCACGATCTGGTTTTGAAGAAGGCTTTGTACTATTCTTATAGTACATATAACCAAGACCTAAGGCAACCGGTGCTCCGACAACCAGAGCAATTTGCCATTTTGGAAGTGAACTATTTGTAAAGCTATTTCCTCCGTTTAGATTTGACATTATTTATAATAATAATATCAATGTGTTAGCGCAAGTTACATGTATTTAAAACTGTTGTACAAACCTCACCGCTTCACCCCACGAGCTTTGTGGACCACCAAGAAAGGGGATTGTACAAATGAGTAAGAAATCGCCTTGCAGTCATGCGGGCCAACAAACTTTTATGTATGCAGCAGCCTTTTCTATATGTATGTAAAAGCTCTACAACTACGACTACACACAGCTACTACCAACAGTGCGAGGGATCGGGGATTGGATGTTGGGTTAGTCAATTTACCCTCCACCGACTAGAAATGGTCAAGCTTGAAAAATCTCTAAGATTCCTTAGAAACTCACTAGTTCTATCGGCATAGTTCAGTTTCAATGCACCACAACATTGCGAAATTTGAAAAACAATAGAAACAACAGAGGGTCTTAGAAGAACGATGTGCAATGATGATAGTAGAGTGCCTTAAAAGATGGGCCTATTTTAGTTCATCTTTTTTATCTCCGTTGCATCATTTGGGAACACTACCAAAATACATAAAGATTACAGATACGATTATAAAAAGAGAGCGAGTGAGGGATCCTCGCAAGAGTTCATAACAGTTCGCAAGTGTTCGGAAAGAGCTATAGAACCTACTTATAGCTTAGCTTGCCCTAACTGCTCAGCTGCGCATGTGGAAAACCTGTTAAGAAAATGGCGAGGATATGTCACATACGATGAATTCCTCTATCAAAGCATTAGAAAATCATCGATTTTTAAAAAACTCTTCGTTTTTATACGCAGTTCATTGTTCAGGAGCTATAAGCTTTCACTTAAAATGTTAAATATTTAAACTGCATCACTTCTCATAAACAATATTTTCACTTTTGTCGAAAGATCGCTAAACTTTAGCGGATTAAGGTATATAACTGTGTGACGTTTGCAAAAATGACATTACAGAGCGACGAAAATACTTGGTAAGCTTATTGGATCATTATCAATGATTTACAACGTTTCACATGACTTTGATAGAAAATTATCACGTACGAATAGAAAAGCTCATCTCTATCTCTATCTCACTTGAAATTCATTCCTTGCATCGAGCATAAACAATTTTAAATAGCTTTCACACACAATGATGATTTTTACAGAGAAAAAATACTGAAAGGCGGTTTAAGTAAGAGATTATAAAGCACGTTAGACAAATTGTTCTGTATGCGATGTAATTGAATTTTACGAGTTAACTACTTATATATATATATAGATGTTCGCGTATTAAAGTTTTCACGTGTTATTATTAACACGTGTTATAAGTTTCATTTATTAGAACTAATTATTTTTACAATGATGCTAATCCTGTTGTAAATAGTTGACACATATCTTTGCATGTAAATAAGTTTTTAATTTCATGTTAAAATAGAGTTACTTGCATCTATTTTTATTTACCTTGAATCTTAGATAGTGATGATAATATATCAATGCCTTAGAAGTTAGATTTCTTTAGCAGAACATTTTTCTTCTTCTTTTTCTGGTAATATGTCTATTTGGAAGTAGCTTTAAGTAAATAATAGTTTTTGTACTTTTTGTATTAGGCTATTAGAATTAGAGGCGGCACTTCTTGATGCTGAAACTCCATCTGCATCGGATATATATGCCATTTGTAAGGGGCAGGCGGTTCCACCAAATTTAAGACCAGAAGTATGGCAGGCTTGCTTAGATGTAGCAGATCGTGGTAATCAATTAATTCAATTTAACGAAGTGTTTGATTTACCAGAGCAAAATATTATCCGCGAAGATTGTCAACAATTGGTCGGTAAGTTAATTTTAGATTGAATTTTAATCAGTGACTAACATTGTATATTTTTACTGCAAGTTTGAAGGTCTCTTGTGTAAACTGATAATGACAAGTTTTCTGTTCCATGATTTTTAATTTTTCTGTATAATTTGCAATATAAAGTAAATATTGATAATGTATCACAGGATTTAAACAAGAACTAAGGATTACTGTTACATATTACAGCCAAACTTGGAAATGACGATGAAGATCAAGTCTCTATTGTTTCTGATCTGGAGTCTATTTTAACATTTTACTGTAAAAGCAAAAGGAAGCAATATGAGAAAGGAAATGGTTGGCTGGAAATTTTAGGCCCTTTGATAGCTTTGAAATTACCACGTAATGCAACTTATAACATGTTTGAGGCAATACTAGATTCTTATATTCCTAGGTCAGTGTATTTTAAAAACTTTTCACGGTTAAATGATCGAAGAAAGATAGAAATCAATATCTGTGATATAACTTTTTAGGGGTGATGCGTGTAGTTCTCTTTTACGATTGTTGATACTTTATCATGAGCCAGAATTATGTTCTTTTTTGGATACTAAAAGGATATCACCTGATCAATATGCAAAAGGATGGATTAACACTCTATTTGCTGGAGTTTGTTCACTTCCAGCCCTTTGTAATATGTGGGATTTATACTTTATGCAGGCTGATCCATATTTCATGTTGTTTTTGTCACTAATAATGGTTATTAATGCCAGGTAATTACTGTCTATTATTGGATTATCTTTACATAAAATTGTATTATACTTAAAAAATAATTTAGTCAATTCTGAATTTTTATAGAGAACAAATATTGAGTATGAAAGATGATGATAAACAGAATATAGTGGATGCTATATCAGTTATGCCCTGTGCTTTAGAGGCGGAGGATGTGACAGATTTTTGCTCTTTGGCACAATATTATGCTTTAAAAACTCCAGCATCTTTCAAGCAGGATTTGTATCCTATAATGTTTGGCAATTGTATGGATGAAAAAACAATATCACACGCACTGTGTTTACCAGTCTCGGCGCAAGAATTAGTTGAAAATTCAATTGAAGCGCCAGCACTGCTAAATGGGCCTGTAGAATCTGTTAGATTTTTCCTCGTTGATTGTAGACCGGCTGAACAATATAATGCGGGCCATTTACCAACAGCGTTTCATTTGGATTGTAATTTGGTTTGTGAATATTTTATAGATTAAAATAGTTATGTCTTAAAAATTCTTAGATATAGATCATTTCGAACTACGTACTATTGGACGTAAATATTTATTACAGTTACTGCAAGAGCCAGCTGCTTTTGAAACGGCAGTACAAGGCTTGTTACAAGCACAACGTCAAGCTTTGGCCGTTGGATCATTAGCTGGTGGAGAGCATCTATGCTTTTTAGGAAGTGGTAGGCAGGAGGAAGATCGCTATACGCATATGGTTGTAGCTTCATTTTTGAAAAAGCATACTCAGTATGTCAGCATGGTTACTTCGGGCTACCAAGGTAACACAGGTGTTTTTTTTTCCTTCTATATTATCTTGGTTTGATCAACATTATTTAACAGTCATTATTATTTATCCTCAGCAATTCATGAATATTTTGGTGATGAAGTTGTTTCTAGTCTAGTGGATCATAATTCACAGCACTGCTTAGTATGTAATGCTAATTTATTTGAACCTAATTCCAATGAAGCAAGTCCATCCAAAGTCAAAAATAATAATTCTGATATTTTTGGAAAAATTGGACTGGCTATGAAACTAAAAGGTCAAGAAGTAAAAGGAAAATTATTTGATTACATAGTGAATCCATCTGCTAGTGTACTTAATGATGATGAAAGAAAAAATAATACTAGTAAAGAGTATATCAGGCGTCAAAAGAAAACAGCACCAGTTTTTAGTATAGACGACGATCAAGAATTAGATTTAACTATGACAAATAATGATAATGAAGAGCCAGTAGAAGTTGTATCTATACAACAATGGCTGAAAGATCCAAAATTATTACATTCCTTCAAGTGTCAAGAAGTAAAAGTAAATGGTGATCTATGTGATAGGTATATTTTCTTCTCAGATTATTGTAAATAGTTGTAAAAAAAATGTTGAATGAGCTTATAATTCTTATCTTCAATTTTTTCAGCCAACTTCTTGTTACCGATAGTCATTTAATCGTACTACGTGAAATACAAGGTCGTAAAGGTGCCGCTCATGTTATTGTGAAACGTCCTCTAACGAGCATCGTTAAGATAACATCAAGAAAGCGACAATCTGACTTGATTACTTTCAAGTATGGGACAACTCAATACAATGACACCACAGTTATTTCTGATATGGATAAGTTTCTTATTCCTAACGCGAGCGAAGCTACAAAATTGATTACGCAACAGATTTTAGAACAGCTAAAGACATGATTAGAGGAAATTGATAAGGCTTATAAAACAATCAGAAAATCATTTTTAAATATAATATTATTTTTTTTCATTTTAAGTAGGCCTTGGCTGAATTTATTTGCATATCCCCTAGAAATCATAAAAAGTAAATAATTTTGTTTCTAAATCTTTTAATTATCTGTTAAGCTCCAAGACTGGCACTATCGAGTATGAATTATATTCATAAGATGTGCGTTTTTACAAAACTAAATATAGGCAAACCAATATTGATTGGTAAGTGCAGATATTTTGTATAAAGGCTACTACTTCTAATTTAATAATAAAATTTACAATATTTTGCAATTTGTTGAACAACATTCGTTACTAAATTATTAATATTATTATCAATCCTTTTACTGGTTGTAAAAAGGTACTAATATAAGAGTAGTTTGTAGCATTTCGTATAGTAATTCTATATTTAAAGGATAAAAATTTTAATGTGAAAGTAGAAGAGAATATAATTATTGTTTTAGTTATATTACATACATGTTAATAAGTAGTAATTTAATAAATAAAGAAATTGATTATTTATAGTAGGTACAAGAAAATTAATTCCTACACTAAAAGAATTTTAATATATTTTATATAAGAGAAATAGATATATTTACTAAAGATATTTTTGTTATAAAGATTAATTTTCAAATATTTTAAATAGGCATTATTGTTGATCCATTGGAAGCTTTATTTTAATAATACCCAGAGTCCTTGGAAAAATGTGCCCTCCTGCATCCAATTTCCATCATTTTTAATGAAAATATATCTAAGAATATTTTGTTTATGATAAATATTAAGTTTCTACTCAATTTTAATAATAAATATGTTGCCTTATAAAAATTAAAATGATATAATACACCTTTTATATATATATATATATATATATATATAAAACTTAAAGCGAATATAGAGAACATTTATTAATAACAAGAAATAATTTTTTAACATTGATAAAAATTATTTACATAATATCCGTATCTTTTGATATTCATTTTTTTAACAAACTGTCTCTCTCTCCTTGATCATATTTTTGCAAATCTATATATGTAATATCAACATTCATATCTACGCTCCAAGTATAAATTTCATTAAAAGTAAATAATATTATAAAACTGAAAAATATGGATTTACAGTTAATTAAATATGAATATGTTATGTGTGATAGTTAAATTAAAACTATAATAATATCAATTACAAGATAACAACAATTAAAGTTTTTATTTAAAAAATATAACGAAGGCAAAAAGTTTGTTATATAAAAAATATCATTTAAACCATTGATATGTTTAATTCGGATGTATGTATTTTAAACAATAATATTAATATTATGCAGGATTCGATGGTAAGCCCATAGACCAAGCATCTAATAGTTTCTTATCGTGTGGTCCAGCCCCAAGACTTAACATTAACCCAGGCAAATCACCTCTATGACCTCGTCCACGCATTGCATGTACAACTTTTGCAATACTGCAATAAAATGCGAATTAAATTATTAACTATCAGTTAATTATCTTTATAGTAATTAGTTTTTTTCTTAACGTACTTTGCCCATTCCTCGTGAAGAGCAGCAAAGTGTGCTCTTAAGACCGAGTTCTCGAGTTTTTCATTATCTAATGATTCTTCGAGCTTTGTCATCAATGTTGGCATTTTTGCTGGTAAAGTACCGGTCCATTTTACTATGTGTGTAAAAAAATGACCAATTTTTTGTTCACTTGGTATAATATCAAGCCTACACACATTATTACAAGGCAGTGGTACCGCGACTGATGTATCTACTCCTATAAAGTTACATTTATTTGGGTCCATATATTCCGATGCTTGTGCTTTAACTCTTCGACAAGCTTGTGGTACAAGGGAACTAAGGCCATATAAAGATTCAAGTCTTTGGGTTTTTGGTCCTCTAACTAAAATCTGTACACCAGTTAAGCTAGTATATAGTAGTTGTCTAAATTGTTCTTTGCCAAGTATACTCTTGAGTCTTCTCAAGATAACGATTATTGACTTTTCAACAATTTCATTGAATTCTAAATCTACTGTACTGTCAGAGTTTAGACTCACATTGATTGGTGGCTTAGCATTAATTAATGTAAATCCTTCTTCAGTTTCTAAAATAAAAAATAATTATTATATTCTTTATTATAATCCTATTTACAATCTTTACACAATTACTAACCAAAATTATGATCTATATCATAACTAAGTTCGTCGTCCAATAAACTCATTGGAAAAATTTCTATAAAGTGTCTACCTCCTGCACTCAAAATCCATACAAGCCACATGTGAATTCTAAAAGTATAATTAGGGCTACAAATAATATCATAATAAAAATGATTGATTTTCAAATTTTCAATTATCGCATACCTAACAAACACGTGCTTTTCATTTGTAATCTCACTAAGAGCCCTTGGCTGCTTAGTACAATTTGCGTTTGAACCAGTGTTATTTGCTGTGGTCAAACGAATTGCTCTTTGTGGACATTCTGTTTCTTCTATAATATATTTTCTTTCTGCAAAATCTTGCAGTTCTTTAATTACTTCTTTTAAATTGTCAATTAGGAAAGGCCACATATTTAACAAAAATTGTTTATCTCTCATAAAGACTATAAAGCTACACCATCTGCGAAAGCCTCTTGCCTAGTGAAGTAAATTTCTTCAGTAACGTGAAGTAAGAAAATGGGTTTTTTTTAAATATCACATTCTACATTAACATAGCTTTGAAGTTTTATCGCAATAGCTACCAAGCATGCTGTTTTGTTGTATAATTCACCTGGGCATCTTTTAGTGTAAACGTATGACTTAAAACATGCCCTCTGTATTCATCTCCAAAGTAACAAACACCTTCTTTGCCTGGATGCACTTCACAGCTTAAGCTTCTGCAAATAAAGTTGTAGGGGATACAAAACATTAATTTGTTTTAGCTAGTTTGTAGAAAATGATAAGAAATATTATACCTAATACAAGCATGCTTCAACAAATTCCCAACATCTTGTAGTAATGACTGTTGTGCGGATAAAAATGATGTTCTGGTTTCATGTTCATTACTGACAAACTTAACATTACCCATACTTTGACAAGCATCACAGTCATATGGACTGTTCTCAAAAAGAGATTGATTTTGTTTTAATAATTCTTTAGGGCCGTAAAACTTAGATTTTTCTGAAGATTGGTTGTCATAACTGTGATATGTCTGAGTTGTAAATATTATTTTAGGTCCATGCATTTCACAAAATGTGCATAATGATATAGCTGCATTCATGTTTCCTAAATTTTATATATATAATTATAAAATATTTTTATTCTATTATAATTGCAATAATAAAGTTTTTTATATAGTTTTTTTCTTGTTTTGACAAAGTTAGCATTACCTAAAAATGTATATACATCACAGACATCTATAGTATATACTAGACCGCTAACTTCTTAAAGTATATAAGTCTTTGACTATATAAACATGGACCGCCAATTCCTATTACCAGAATATAGAATATGCAATCCATGATGTGGAGACACCAATCCCCAGGGCGGCGAGTAAAAAAACTAATATTTGGTGCTTCACACCAGACTCCTCTATCTGACACTATTGTTATTATCAATTGATAATCGATTTACTATTGATAATCGATTCGATTTCGACGCTCTTGTTAAGGGTTCTCAGCTCGCGTATAGGTTTCGAAGCTCTTGTTAAGGTTTTCCGGCTCGCGTATAGGTTTTGACGCTCTTGTTAAGGATTCTTAGCTCGCGTATAGATTTCGACGCTCTTGTTAAAAATTCTTGGCTCGCGTATAGGTTTCGACGCTCTTGTTAAGGTTTTCGGCTCGCGTATAGGTTTCGACACTCTTGTTGAGGATTCTCGGCTCGCGTATAGGTTGCGACGCTCTTGTTGAGGATTCTCGGCTCGCGTATAGGTTGCGACGCTCTTGTTGAGGATTCTTGGCTCGCGTATAAGTTTCTACGCTCCTTTTAAGGATTTTTGGCTCGCGTATAAGTTTCTACGCTCCTTTTAAGGATTTTTGGCTCGCGTATAGGTTGCGACGCTCTTGTTAAGGATTTTCGGCTCGCGTATAGGTTTCGACGCTCTTGTTGAGGATTCTCGGCTCGCGTATAGGTTGCGACGCTCTTGTTGAGGATTCTTGGCTCGCGTATAAGTTTCTACGCTCCTTTTAAGGATTTTTGGCTCGCGTATAAGTTTCTACGCTCCTTTTAAGGATTCTCGGCTCGCGTATAGGTTTCGACGCTCTTGTTAAGGTTTTCGGCTCGCGTATAGGTTTCGACACTCTTGTTGAGGATTCTCGGCTCGCGTATAGGTTTCGACGTTCTTGTTGAGGATTCTTGGCTCGCGTATAAGTTTCTACGCTGCTTTTAAGGATTTTTGGCTCGCGTATAAGTTTCTACGCTCCTTTTAAGGATTTTTGGCTCGCCTATAAGTTGCGACGCTCTTGTTAAGAATTCCCAGTTCGCGTATAGGTTTCGACAGTCTTGTTAAGAATTCCCGGTCCGCGTATAGGTTTCGACGCTCTTGTTAAAGATTTTCGGCTCGCGTATAGGTTTCGAAACTTCTGTTAAAATTTCCGCAAAAGGCACTGAAAGATATATTTCTAGGTAACTTTACTTATTACCTTTATATTTATTAATTTTATTATATAAATATATACGTATATTGTTAAATATATTTACAGTATGTTTAAAGCAGTCTATGCATTCAATACGTAAAATTGAACACACCCTTTGTTTCTTATGAAAGTATCTCTAGCAGCCACTCATATAAGATCAATTTTCATTGCTGCTCTAACTATACTAGGGCAACTAAACACCAATCAGAAACTAGTAGTAGTACCTAACACATTTCTGATTGGTGTGTGTTTGGGCTAATGTAAGCAGTGCAGGAACAAAAACCAGACCTTGAAACTTACTAGTTTGTTATTGTCTAGTGAAATTATGGAGTTTCGTTCATGCTTTGACTATATATACATGGACTGCCAATTGTCCAATAGTACGCGATCCAGGATGTGGAGATACCAATCCCCAGGGCGGCGAGTAAAAAAACTAATATTTGATGCTTCACTCCAGACTCCTCTATCTGACACTATTGTTATTATCAATTGATAATCGATATACTGTTATTAGCTGTCATAACAATATTTTTTTATTATATGTGCATGCTGTCATTGATGTTATAAGACTGTTTTGATAAAATGGGCTAAACTTTATATTCAGCGTAAGAAAAAAAATTTCATAAGTAGCTCGAAGGACCAAGTTTTTCTTTTTCCTTTTTTCACTAAAATATTTATTACACATAATTTAAGTGTAATATAAAAAATCTTTATGCATTTACGAAATGTTGAAAGAATTCCGTTTTTGTAAAATAACCTATTATTAAAATGGCTAGCTAGCCATCTATCGGCGATCAGTGAAGCAGTCGTACCGATCCCGCACAATATGAATAATACTTCAAAATTGTTCATAATAAAATTGTAACTATATTCTAAAAAGATATATTTATTTGTCATTACTGCATTATGTAATTTAATACAGCTCAATATAATGCACTACGCTTGGACTACGTTTGCAAGCTATGCTTCCCTAAGAAAATTAGTGTTTGATGTTTATTTTAGTGGTAATTTTTTTGAAAAACAGTGATTTAACTATTGGAATTAGTTATTTTTAAAATAAAGATCAACTTTATGTACTATTACAATTTTCTAGGGGCATAGTTTGTAAATGAAGATATATTTAACAATTCAACTAGATTATTAACATTCTTAATAATTATCAGTCTACAAAACTATACTAAACTGTCACTTATATAAAGATAATTAAGTATAGTCATCTCATAATATTAATAATAAAATCATTTGGTATTGCGTCTTCATCATCTATAATATATTACAGTAGTCTGCTCAACATACACTGATTTCTTTATAGATGCATTTTTACCTTGATGTAAAAATACGAAAACAATATTCTTTTTTCTTTTTCTAGGTATGGTTTGGTTTAAGGTCAACAAATCACATTCACAATCAATTATAACAAAATTGACTAAACTTAACATATCTTAAAAAGGACTATATAACAATTTGTTTGATACAATTGGTAAACAAGTGCATATTAAGTAGTAACAAATATTGCTTGCACATATAGATTATATTTAAGAAATAAAAATAGTAATTGATAAAATTATTATTTTACTAACGGATTGCTCATATCTTTCCTTTATAAAAGGCTTCTGCTTAATAGACCTGGTTTATGAGATACTTACCAGATACAATTTAATTACTTTGATATAAAATAACTTTCGGATTATAGATTTATTACTATAATCTTCTTCGGTTTAGGCTGTATTCAAAACTTTAGAAAATTCAGTACCAAAATTCTACACTAATACTCTCGAAGCACTACCTTGTTATACCCTTTAATAAAGAGTACTATATAGGCAGAGTGGACTTTAGAGAGATTTTGTAATATTGTTAAATAATCGTTTGCCCCACCACGATTCTAAATCAAATGGCTTAAAGTCTAGAAAAAAGTATAAATGATATAGAACAGATGATAAAACTTTATCTAAATCTTAAATATTATTTTAATTATTTTATATATTTTTACCTTGAAGAATATCATTTGGCTCTCCATCATTGTAATATACTATGTTGGTGGTACCTGTGTCATACAATAATTGCTTAACTAAGCAATATTTTACTTTATTTGTTTTTAATACCATTTCTATACTTACTAAAACTTTCAGAACATTGTGAACCATCTAATGGATCATTTCTGGTATGAGTGTTTACTTGATTCCATGCTGCAAAAGTTTACATTGCATTGTTATATATAATTCATGTTGTTAGTTATAATTTACCCTTTATTGAACATTAACTTTAGAAAAATTGTTAAATACCTTCATTGACAAATTTAATGAGCTCCTCATGCTGTGGTGTAATGACCTCCTGTATTTGATGCCTTTGCGAATAAAACTTTGATTTTCCATTTAAATGAAAGACTGGTTTCGGCACATGACTATAAATGAAAAGAAGAAAAACTTAATAAACCCACAGAACACCTCATAATATTCAAAGTTAATGCAAATTTGTCATTAAACTTATCATATTATGCATATATTTAAATATTTAAAAATTTGAGCACTTTAATATAGCATGCATATACAATATGCACTCAAAGTGATACACACTGTACATAACATAACATGAAATAGATATGTTAAAAATTATAAAATGATAGAGAGGAAAAAAAAGATAAGTTAGGAAAATTTGTAAGATATTATTCGATTACGAATGATTCCAGGTTATGTTACAACATACCGGGCGACCTCGTGGATATTTTCAGATTCTGTTTTCTTAATTAAATCTCTTGAAGTTTCAAGTCTCTCCAAGTTTTGATTTATACCTAAAAGCCGAAGATTCACAGAAATGAAGAATTTTATGATTAGCCAATTTCATATCGCCCGCATTCATAATAAGCGTGTTTATATAAAATTGTTCTGCACCTCTTCGAGCCTTAGCAACAATTTTACTAGGCCCCTTTGACACAGTATACATGTTATTTTCCAAAAAAAACGTAGCTGCAAGAAAACACAATTAAAGTACCAGATCATTCGGGATTTAAAAATAATTATGTGAAAAACGCATGAGGTAGATGAAGATTAAAACAAGGAAGGAGAGAAAAACGAGATGAACGAGCAACCGCGAGCGTGCTACTGCTGTACAGCTACTAACTAACCACCCGAATTCGTACGAGTCATGTTGCATTAAAACATGATAAATAACGCACGTGATTTTCTATTCGAATTCGCTTCCGTTTTCTCTTAAACTAATCATCGATGATCAAGCTTACAATTCCCCTATAAAAAATTATCTTTAACAATGTTCATTTCTCTGGTACTTTCTATCTTTAATTCGTGCATTTTCTCTCGTTACGTAATTCTTAGCGCAATTTCAAAGTCTCTAGCTACGCGTTCTGTTACGTTATCACTTAATTTATTACCAACTAAAAAGAATGCGATGAATTTAAAAAAGAGTTCAGAAAGAAAGAAAGAAGGAGGGAGAAAGAGAGAGGAAATATCCTTGCTTAATAAATAAATTCTATAATGTAGTAACACAATTTTTATTGATTTCATTAATTCTCCAAATATTTCATCATGGTTTTCATTCATAGTTTTTATATTACCACATTGCGCAATTCCTTTGAAAACTTCACAGTAAAATAGAAAATTAATCATGTTGATTATAATTTTTAAAATTTAAAAAGCACAATTTATATAGAAATTCTGTAATTTAAAAAGTTAAAGTATACGTATACATTATGAATGGTATGAGTTTTAAAAATCTATTAAAATTTGTATAAAATTTTCTTATCCAAAAGAAATCTATAAGCTTTATTGCGTAACAATAAGCATTTTCGTTGACGGACCTCTTGCATCCTAAGTTATATATTACGGTATTTCTTTCGAGCCAACACTATATTACTATAAAATCAGAAGAAAAAAAGTATTACTTTAATAATCAATTAATTTGAAAATAATTTTTTAGACACGAGTAACACTAATACTCTTAGCAATTCGCATTTGAAAATTTTAGGCATGGAATAATGAAGATTACAAATTTTGCCTAATAGAAAGATTGCACATGAATTACTCCTGAGAGACTAGCGGATTTAATTACATAGCTCATAAAGTATTTCATATCTTACAATTTGACTCTAATTATAACAATATAATAATAATGCTCTATTAATAAAGTAATACAAATTTAATTAAATGCATTCTAAAAATAATTAAGATACGAAGTTTTTAACATATTTAAAATAGCATGAAGCATTTTATAAGGATAGATATTATTTCATCTACAATATAATATAATAATAGTAATACATTGCATTTATATCAATATAATTTTATCAGAGAAGTAACTATAATTATAATAAATGTAGATTACACACTTGATAATTCTATAATACATATTAAATAACTGTAACTTGTATCAGTTTAGAATGTAAAGTCCAGACATAATTTTCTATATAACATAGAAAAATATTTCTCTACAAATATAATATAAGAAATACACACATATAAATTGGAACTGTGATATAGTTAGGTTTTCTATGAATCTGATACTTTGCATCTTCTTATTACATGATTTACTGTATTTTATAAGTTCCTCGTGTACTTTTAAGGCATTAAAAATAAATATTAATTGTTACCTAAATGGTCTTGTTAGAAAAAATTTTATGTACAAATGATAAAAGTTAGTATTACTAAATTTATGCAATTACAATTAAGTTAATAATGTTAAAATCATTTAGTATAAACTAATATAAGTACATAAAAGCATACTACGTTCTTCTTTTGTATAATCCTCAATGTTCTTTCTTACTTTTGTGTAATCTACATAGCATAAACTATAATCAATTTTAGACGTTTTTAATTAGATTCAATCAATACTCAAAATCAATAAAATCTGATAAAATAATAAAAAGATCATCTTAAATTTAAATCACATATCCAGTAAATTTTTTACCGCGTATCTGCCTCAGTGTAGTAACAGAACAGTGGGAACTTATTTATAAAGCAAATAGAGATTTATCCTGATCTTTATTAATTTGACGCTGAATATTTGGATTGTTAGCAGTTGTAGTTGGTACAGCTGCTCCTGTCGGTAGTGTGGGTAAAGCATCTGCAGCAGCAGCTCTTTCTGCTAAGAATCTCTCAAATTCCGAAGATGTTAATGACTCTTGATCATTCTGTGTGCCTGGCTGCAATCAAAAAAATTATACAATTCAACTAATCTACATAAAACAATGGCACGCGAGTTTAATAATAAAGATGAAACTGCTAAATATGCAAAACTATTATTTTCATGTACTCACAGTATGTTCCAGCCAAGCTGCCATTTCATTGTATTCTATTTCCTGGTTTAGCTAAGCATTTGAACAAAACAAACATTCAACAAAATAGCAAACTATACAAAATTACATAAATAGCAAATAAATTGGAATTTCTCATGAAATTATAAGAAAACTTTTTTATAACATGGAGAATATAATAAAATCATGAATTTTATGATTAAAGTAAAAAATAAATTACTTATATCGAACAAATTATAAAAGCTTGCACACACCACTTAACACAGATATTTCTTTTATAAATTATTCTCTTTTCTTTGTTACCGATATGTATTTCATTTAGTAAAAAGAAATATTACATACATTATTTGGTACAGTTGTAGTTGCTGGAGTAGTAATCGAGGAAGTTGTAGTTACCGCTGGCGTAAATGCAGTAGCCGAAGTATGAGCAGTTGCTGCTTGTGATGGAACTTTAACATTGCTACGATTAAGAATTGCCGTACTTAATCCAGTATCGTTTAAAGTCTCTAAGTTATCCTCGTATTTGCTGCTGCTGTAAATATTGTATTTTTAATTTAACAATTAATTAAATTTTTTGTCTCACACGCACAAAAAGAGTACTTTACAAAATATCTTTGTTCTTTAATCTATACCTAGTTTTTGCCGTTTCATATGTTGCATTACGCGATTGTGCAAACATATCGAATTCGTCGCCTCCTTTATCCTTTTTTTCTTGTTGCTGTTCCCTTTTACTTGTATTAACTTCCACTTCAGATATGCCTGGAGATTCATTCATTTATCACAAATCAAAATTAGTTTAACGATGCTAACTACATATTTGTCTCATTGTCTCACACATACCCATTCTATTCATCTGTTTCTCTAAGTTATCGGTACCTTCGGATAAATCTATCAATGATTCAGTGTCATTTGTTTTCACTGTCGAAGACGAATCGACTTGGGAATGTCCGATGGATTGAGCTAAAATAGTGCTCGGCGGTACTTTATTCTTTGTGTATCGAGAATAACGAAGGAATAAGTTATTTAGATCATCATTAATGCGTAATAATTCAGCAGTCATTTCATCGCTTGCTAATTTTCCGATTAAATCAACAACTCGTTCTTGCATAGCTTTGCAAGTTCCATGTAATTCCTAAAAAACTGATAAGTTGGTTTCTTTCGAAAAACTGAAGCATTGAGAAATTAGTACTGTGCATTCATACATGTAACAGTTCAAGATCAGCGGGATCTGGCTGTTGATTCACATTTTGATCTGGATTTGTCAAGTAAGCCAGCATCTCAGAAAGAACGCGCATATTGCCTTGTACAACATCTAGTTCACTTTGCAACTTAGCCATTTGCTGCTCGGTCAAATGTGTAAGTTGATTAGATGTTTGAATTTGCGAAGGCTGCACTTGTGCAGATGTAGATAACATCGACTGCTGATCAGTTAAAGTAGCATTGGCTGCACTTTGCTCTATTTCAGGTACACTCTGGAAAACATACAGTAGCAACTTGATTCTATGTAATATTTATGCTTTTAATAAAACAGTAATTAACCAGTTATCTGCATACTCTTTCTGGAGTTATAATAGGGGCCATAGTGTCTAAGTCAGTCATTGGAAATTGAATACCCCTGGATTTCAGATCTTCGTAGACTTGAACAACACCCAGAGTGTAAGATTGATTACGAAAAGTATCTGCCCATGTTTGAATTAAGCTTAAGATTTTATCTTGCACCGACATTGGTGGTTCATTTTTTGGTCCAATTAATTTAACCAATTCTTGAACAAATTCTCTCGAACATGCATGTACATGAAAACGTTTTCCACAATTTTTTACACAAGTTTCAAGAACCTATTTTATTAAAAAGAAAATATTAAAATTCTCAAACGTTGATATAACTGAATTTCTTATATATAATATTACAGTACTTACTGTAAGAGTATACATGACAATTGTGTAATTTTTACCAGCAGCTTGATTTAATCTGCGTTTAATTGCTTTAATAGCATCTCTAGGACCATCTTCTGTTTCATTTATAATATCACATATTTCCATATTAAGAGCCCAATTTTCACTCTTTAAGCTACCATCCGTAGCTTGTTCTAAGATTTAAAAATGGAGGAAAATGTTAATAAAAATTTATTATAAAGAGTTATCGTTTTAGTACAAATAATGTAAACTTACCTATTCTTTGTCCTACAGGTGTAGAAAATGGATTAACATTAACTCCAAAAAATGACATTTTGTTGTAAATGTTTCAAATGCCTTTTGTTGAACAAATGTTAAATTCGCTTAGCCGTGTTTATAGAATATTGTCAATAATACAGATAATAGGATTATAGGTGTGATTAAAGATTGATTCGTATAATTTGTACAGAGATAAATGCAAAAATCATGTGACCTGCGCTATAACAAAGTGTCAAATACGTTTATCTGTCAAGGTTCTAACCAATTTTCGTATTTACAATACCATACCTATGCTAGGCACTTTTTATTACTACAATAGCAGATTATTCACTTGAATTAGTCATACAATTTCATCGCAATAAATATAGAAATTTAGGTTGAAGTAATCGAATATTACCAACCAATTAAAATTTGTTTTTACTTCTGTAAAATAAGCAAGGGAACCTTACCGTTGGCTATTTCTTATGACTCGCTTCTAATCTGTCAATTTGATTCAATGTTTGATCGATTATTCACTAAAAGTACAGCTCGTAAATTCTAATATTTTGCACATTCAATGCATGTTAGTTCATCCATACGTGATATTATTTCACCAAGTACAGAATTAGAGGAAGAAAGAGAAAGAAACTACTGAAAGCTATTAGGCTTGGTAAATTTATTTAGCCAAAAAGTAAAAACGGAGAATAAGATTGTCAGTCGATAGGCATTTGCTGGTAAAGAAAATATCTTACTTTCAGTATTATACTGATGGTAACATCACTACCAGCAACTTCGTGATCACCTGTAGATGTCAGTAGTAGAAACTTCGCGAAACTAGGTAAATGCTAGGCCACCTAGCTTAAGGCTAGGTAACAGCTAGGTAAATGCTGAGACAAGCCATGGCAGATGTTTACTACAGCCATAGATAACTCATGGAAATGCCCTGCATAAACTACACATACTGTACATAAAAGTGTCTATGTGTGGAAGGGTATTGCGGCGCCTTAAGTTGGTACCATTCTTACGCTGGACGCAGTATAGATAAGCTACTTGAATGTGGTTTTTTCTACGAAGTAGTCCTAAGATATAACCTATAAAAGATTTGGGTTATTTTCCTCTATCGTTTTATTTGTTCTATTTAACCAGTATTTTACATTACAATTAATTCATAAAAATGGGGAAGCACGAAGTAGGCACTCCGAAATATATAGCAAATAAAATGAAAGCAAAAGGATTGCAAAAATTAAAGTGGAAATGTGAGATGTGTAATAAACAATGTAGAGATGAAAATGGATTTAAGTGCCATATTATGTCAGAATCTCATCATCGGCAATTATTGTTATTTGCTGATAATCCAAATCGGTATCTGGACCAATTTTCTAAAGAATTTAATGATGGATATTTAGATGTATTGAGAAGACAATTTGGCACAAAACGAGTTCCAGCTAATAAAGTTTATCAAGAATACATTTCTGATAGAGAACATAGACATATGAATGCTACTAGGTGGCATACATTAAGCGAATATGTTAAATGGCTTGGTCGCACAGGAAAATGTGTTGTTGATAAAACGGATGAAAATATATGGTATGTTACGTATATTGATAAGAGTCCTGAAGTATTGTTGGCTCAAGAAAAAGCAGCCAAGAAACAGAAAATGTTTAAGGATAGTGAAAAAAGTATGAGAGACTTTATTGAAAAGCAAATTGAAATTGGGAAACAAAAATATGTTAATGGTGAAGAAACAGAAGAAGTACCATTTACACCACCACCCGATGGCACACCTTTAGTTCTACAATTAAATCTGAAGCCAAAGTCTAAACCACTTCCTTTATTAAAATCAGTATTAAAACAAGAAGTCGCCAAAAAATCTGATGAAAGTAAAGAATTAGTGCTTGAATTTAAGGATGAAAAAAGCAATAAGAAAAGGTCTGCTACTGAAGATGAATTAAGAGTAGTGAAAAAGGTGAAATCAGAAAATAATAAAGAAGGGTGGTTAAAGGAAGGTTTAATAGTAAAAATAGTTACTGATAGATTAGGACAAAAGTATTATAAGGCTAAAGGCGTTGTTCAGAAACCAATAGAAATGTCTGGATTTGTCGCAAAAGTTAAATTAACATCTCCGGAAAATGTTGCTGGAGCTATTATTAAATTGGATCAAGAATACTTAGAAACAGTTATTCCTGCAATTGGAAAAAATGTTATAGTTCTTTGGGGAGATGATAAAGGGAAAATAGGTGAAGTGAAGAAACTACATATTGAAAAATATAGTATTGATGTGGAATTTAAAGATGGAAAAGTTAAAAAGTTTCCATATGAACAAATCTGTAAATACGAGCAATAAAATGCCAATGAGTCTGTAAATATTTTGTATAATAGCGATTTTATTTTATACGCATATTATATTATACTTGTATATTTCAATGTATATTCAATTTCTGTATATCAATTCAATGTATGTTAATAATGTTCAATATAATGAGTTTTATATTTATTGTAATGCGTAATAAATATCATTTTTTTAAACTATCGTTTATTATTTATTATTCCCCAACTTCCCATCCTTAATGTTACATAATAATACATACATTTAATGAGAAAAAACATTCTGTTTATTTTTAATTGAAGTGACATTACATAAATGCAGTTTTTACGAGAATACTTACTCTGATAATTGGCAAAGTAAGGCAACACCTCGTATAATCCAGTGATCTGGTGGTTTTACCGTTGGTAATCGCATTGCTATTACAAAATTGGTGGAATGACCCGTTGTTGATAAAACACCTCGACGTACAGTCGTTTTGTATACTGGACAATTATAAACATGCTGCTCGATAACATCCGTCTTTTTTATCGGAATTAACCACAACTAAAAATAACATTAATGTCAAACTGTGATTGTTTTACTTACATTAAGAATTAATGCAATGTATCGTGCTTATTTAAATTCGATATACTGACATATGGCATATCATCATAAAGCACTTTGGGTATACTTTCATCCACAACCATATTTTCCATATTGAATCTGGCCCCGTCCAAGAAGAGACCATAAATATATATCCCGTCTTCCGGAGGTTGTTCAAAATATGTTTCTTTAAGTACAATAAAGTCGTAAACTAGAAGATCTATTGGAATATGATATTTCCTTGCATAATTTTGTCTTGCACCAGTAAGAAAGGCCTGAGTGAAGAAAAATCCAGATAACCAGAACGAGTTGGGGGGTCCTTTATCGTACCATTCCTACGCAAATGAGTAAATATTTCATCCGAGTATGAAATAAGAGATGAAAAAAAGTATCGATTTATACGCTACCTGTAGAAACGCTAAACGCTCTATAAAATCATTGATATAACTTCCTAGAGGTTTTAGAGACGGGTATGAATAATTTTGCCAAAGATTAGGAATTCGTCCGGTTAAAATAGCTGTGTAGACTTGTTCCAATTCAAAAGATAATACAATTAAACCTATGGAAAAATAAAATTTATGATTTGAAGTATACTAATATGTAAGCATCCAGACGTACCTTTTATAGCTTTTTGAACATTTATTAGACTACTTTTGATACAATTAAGTAATCTATTGAATCTTGCCATCTCCTGTACTAATACAGTATTCATACACTGATCATAGGACGTAGGATACTTGATAAGGGCATTGTGTATATCATAAGGAGCGGGTAATCTAGTTAAGATATCACTAGCCACTGCGAAAACCATTTCATCTCCGGACATTTCGCCTGTTCCAGATTTGTCAGTTTCCTTAAAGAATTAATACGAAAAAAAGTTACAAAGCAGACACATAATTCATAAAAGAAGATAAGCAGGACTCTTGTTATACTTGAGTTAATAAAAGGGATGAAAATAGTAATTCTGTTTCCTGTTTGTCCTTAATGATATCTGCATTTTCATTCATTCCAAAGACACTTGGTTCGGTGATTAGTGGCAAACTTTTCGTATACTCGACATATTCTTCGTGTTCCTCGGCACTTGGACAATAATAAATCTCGCTCGATGCATCAAAGAGATAACGCTCCTCGTTAATAATATCACTGAAGTGGAAAAAACAGATTGTTACGGGCTAATAATTTGATACGAAAAGTAACAAAATTATACTCAAGTACGGGAAAAGAAATCTGCTGAGAATAGTCTTGAGGGTTCTTCGATCCCACTCATCCGTTACTCTGCCACCGTAATTGCATTCCCCGAGAAGATAATTGAGAGCCTCGAAGGGCACGTCTTCATACTTATCAAGAAAAACCCGTAACTGCATTATAGATATTCTCAAGTCGGTTTCGTTAAATTCGTACGGAATGTTCCAGCCTATCGGGCCAAATTTTCGGCGCTCCTGTATTAACGCATGAAAGAAGCAAACGCAATACAGAAGTTTCTTGAAATTTCTTGGTTGGGTAGAAGCAGAGAAGAAATTTGGATCATTTATAGGATGGCTCGTGTAAGATCTTAAAATGTTAGCTTTCAGTCCCTTTGGTGGCTCATTGGTCATTTTGATTCCATTCTGAAGGATAGAGACGGGAAAATGTTCAGCTGGATAACTGGTCAGCCATAATCGAAAACGCTCGTTCGTATCCGTTTCTATCATTAAATTTTCACAGATCTTTTCCAGAGTGGGCATCCAACTTTTTGCTAAATGGCAATTTTGCAATACTATCCAATAACCGTACAATGTGCCGTCGTTTATAAGTTTCTCTGCAATTGGCCCTTGACCTTGATACGATGAAAAGGACAAGGAAAATGAGAAGGGCAACCGCGTATTTTATTTGAGTGAAATATTTGCTTAGGGAGAAATAAAGAGAAACGTCTCACCTTGACCGAGGGAAAGATAATGTAAGCGATTTGCACCGAAACCGCGATCTTCCGCAAATTTCAGTAGTAGCTGCGCAGGATCTGCACCAGGAGTTAATACAAATATCAACGGCGTAGACGAATTTGAATCCGCGAATGACGAGGCCAAGTCAAAAGGTGGAGCTTCCACAAATTGATCTCCAAGTTCAGCTGAGAATTCATCATTGATTCTTTGGTTATCGCCACAATTACTTGTAAAAGGGATACTCACATTGTACAAATTGTTGTACAGAGGGTATAATTTTATCGGGACGTATACATCTTAGAATCAACATTTTTTGGAATAGATCTAATGTATCGAATGGAGAAGGATACTCGGCTGTTTGTGGTTCCTTTGAATCAAAAATTTTCTTCCATTCTTCCAAGTTATTCGATAAAATTTCACGAATACCCTAAAAGAATATTTCAATTGTACGTTTCGTCTTGGTTCGATAAAACGAGCAATTAAAAGGGGTTTTTGCAATTAATATTTAAGTTTACCTTGAAGCTTGAAAGGGCATCCAGTCGACATAATTCATCCCATTGCTTTGGAGGTAGCCAGTTTGTAGGGTTAGCGTGTGGATTATCCAGGCCAACCCCACCGGTCAAAAGAAAATTCCAATGAGGAATAGATAATTCGCCCTTTTTGTTTAGCAAATTAACTACCAATAAAAGGGAGAACATAAGCTTATCCTTCTCGAACAATGAACGACAGATATTGACATAAAGAGAGTAGGTAAAGTACGTCTTGAGGATCTCTAGTCTTTCCACTACAGTTTCTGAATGAGGAGTCTTATCGATAGCCATAGTATATAAATTGACAAACCATATTAACGAATATTGATACATTGGATCTATATTGGATAAAACCACTAAAAAAAAAAAAAAAACGATAAATTATCTCATTAGACTCATCATTGTTTTACAGTAAATTTTACCAATAGTAAAGAACAAGGTTGTTGAGTGAACAGCAATTGGTCTGTATTCTAGCCGTTTGGATTGAATTATTTGTTCTGTAATCTCAGATGCCGCCTGTTTAGCTTGAATATCGTTACTCAAATTTTTCGAAGATGTTAAAACATTAATAGCTTCTTCGTCGTCCAATAAATTCCCCTCCGCAACTGCTAATATATGCAGTATTTGATCTTCAGTCTCCTTCAATAATCTAGCTCAGAGGAATTTTTGTATAAACTAATACAAATTAACTATATCGCGCGATATCTGTCCAAATAATAATTTTCTTCACCTCTTATTTGTAGCACTTTGTACGATAAGAAAATTCTTCTCTGCTTCCAAATCGGGTCTTTCTTTGGCAACAACAATTCCTAATAATTGATCTTCTAGGCCAACTTCGGTTATCATAAAGTTGAGCAAGGTTACCTTTACAGCGATCTCCGGCAAGTAATGAGGGTTTCCCAATTTTGTGGTAATGTACAATCTTGAAATAATTTGAATAATGTAATTCTTGAAATAACACCGCTTTTCATAGAAAGCAGCACATATCCTTGCTTCATCCGCTACCTGAACGTATTGCTGTATTCAACTACTGTGTCTCCTAATTTGATGCACAAAGCACCTCCTTGTTTAAATGTTTGTTTCATGAGAACTGGCTCTAGCAAAGAATCTAATTCTTCCCCAATGTTTTCGAGTAACACTGGTTGACCAAACTGTAAAGCATTTTCGAGTATTCGACTGTAATCCAGTTGAGTAAGTCTTATAACACTCAAATTATTTTCCCTCTCCATGTTCTTGATCCATTTATTAGCTTGACCTTGAGGATCTATCATAAGTGGCCATCGGCGAGCGTTTCTAAAAGTTGACCCTCCACGATATTTTTTATAATTAATGATAGAAGACAGGGGGAAATTTCTACTCACGTAACGATAATACCGTTGTCCACGGAAAAGGAATCGCTGGGCAAGCCATGGATGTTCCAAGATCGTATCATGACAGGATTCCCAAGAATATTGCGAAGCTGAAAATCTGGTGTGACTGTTATACCTAAGTTAATGCACAAGGCTGTCCAGACCTCTATTTGTCGAATCCGGAAAGGCATAGTAAATGGACCTAAATATGCAACAACTCCGGACCCAACGATAATGTCTCCGGTTAAACGATTATATCTGTCAGGAAGATTAGGATATTGAGATGCAACTGTCGGTTGGTGTGGAAAGATTAGAAAATTAATAAATTGAGAATAACCTGTGTCCTAATTCTTTAGCAGTTTCGGACCAACGAGTGTATTCACCACCCAATCCTCCAATCAGATTTTCTGCGCGTCTCAATTTTGTCTCGCACAAGGTTACTTTGTCCAACATCACTTGAAAGTCTTTCTTGCGCTGTTTAAGATCTTCTTCGAGAATCGCTAGTTTTTCCTACAAGACCATTTACTTTTGTGACAAGCAATGATACAAGACATGATTAGAAATCATAATAAGTAAGCGTTTAATAAATTTTACCTGAACTTCTCGCAACTGACTGCGTTTTAGCTCTAATTTATCAGAAGCTTCCTTATAAACAGCTTCAGCTTCCGCCAAAGCTTTTTTCTTTGGTGCAACAACCTTCGCTACGTAATCGTACTCGGAAATCGCAAAAATCCACTTACAAAGCCCTTCGCAAGCCGTCGAAACTTTCTTGATTTTTTCAGGAACAAAATTCTCATTTGGTAGATAGTCCCTCCTTATTTTCTCGATTACATGC
This sequence comes from Sclerodermus sp. 'alternatusi', assembly GCA_037305995.1. Taxonomy (NCBI): domain Eukaryota; kingdom Metazoa; phylum Arthropoda; class Insecta; order Hymenoptera; family Bethylidae; genus Sclerodermus; species Sclerodermus sp. 'alternatusi'. The sequence continues at coordinate 2,780,149 of CM074551.1, forward strand.
TGCGGTATATTATCTTTGTCAAAATTTAATAAAGAATCAAGAAACCTTGTATCGCTGAGGATTCTTAAAGATGACTTCCAATAGTCCTCTATAGGGGGACCGTCTTTTTGTGGAACTTTTTCGGGCTTCACTTGCTACAAATGAATTAATATATTGATGATTAATATACGGCGAGTTAGTACGAAACGATCGTGTTAGACCTTACCCTTAAAACACAGACTACTTCCATGACCAGTCTCACGTTGTACGGTGGTGCTTTCATAGCTTTTACCACAGCGATATCAGCCACCGTGAGAGTTTTCAGCGCATCTTCGGCTCGCTTTAAAATGGGCATGGCCTCTGCTAGATTGGCATCACACTCGGCTTTTATCAAAGATGCTTCATTAGCGACGACCTATAATATCGCAAGAATAATTATAAATCTAGAACTTAATCCTACATGCTGAGACGCTTCGCTGATTTACTATTTACCTGAGCAGCTTTTTCATCGATTTTTACTATTTTCTCGATTTCAGCGACTTCCTGACTCTCTTTTTGTACACTAACCATAATCTTCTCAACATCCTCAGTAGCTGCGTGTAACGCTGGCTGCAAGGATATCAAAGTCTCCTGCATTTCTGCAACTTGACTCTTCGTACTATCCAAACGATCGAGTCCTCTTTCATAGCGAGCTTTCGACTCTAATATTTCTCTAAAATGATTGGATTTATCTCAATTTTGGCGTCTTTTCTACGTGCGTTTCTATTATTCGCTTACCTTCGGTTTTTATTCAGTAAGTCTTTAAACGTATTTATCATTTCTAAGTAAGAAGTAGGCGTCACGTAATAGTACCTCCTGAGTCTTGTAAAGAATTCTTTACTCATTCTTTCAGTAGACGTATGATAAAACTGACACATATCGATGCAAGCGGTTCTCTCGTGATCAGTGAGTTCAATATCCATAAGAAAGTTTTTCGCTACAGCAAGTAAAGCGTCTTCCGGCCATGGCTATACGACAAACATAATTCATACAACGTTGTTCATTTAATAAAAGACTAGACTAGATCTCGTCTAGTACCTGAAACCAGTCCAGCGTACAGCAATTAACTAGGGCTGGAAACTTTCTGATTCTATTGCGAAAATTCGCGCCGATTGGTGACATCGTCACGATTATATGAAGTTGATCGCGACATATCTGGACGAATAAATTAAACAAAGCAACGACACTACCGTCTGTCTGCTGAGACCGTTCTCGTTGTCTGTCGATTTGTTTCATCTTTTCGCAAAGTTCGGCTACCTCGTCCGTAACGAAAATATTGGGTATCTGAGAGGGAAACAGCAATTGTTATACTAATTATCCATGTGGATGAATATGACATATCAGATAACTACCTCTCCTGTATTCAACATATTACTAATATCTTCTAGAAAGCTTTCTTCTTTTATTTGAGTATCGCTGAATAGAAAAGTGGAATGTGTTTCGGTACTGATAGCTCTTCTCATGATCTTTTTTATATCCTCGTGCCACTCGTTCTGACCATAAAACCTTGTTATCTCCACTTGAAATAAATCGTAGTCACAGATGTGCGAAGCCAGTCTTGTCAAAGATTGTCTTCCTGATCCTCCAACACCAATTAAGAGTCCATGACTTCTGGGTTGTTTTATGATACGACAGATTTTCGATAAATGTTCTACGGCGAATCTACAAAGCAAGATATTTTATAAATTTTTAAATTTTATTCATGACTATTAATTCGCTCATGAGGATAATGATGCATTACCGGAAAAGCACCAAATTCATCGGTGCCTTAGTCATTGAATTAAATTCATTGAGATAAGTTTCTACTATTTCCTTAAGACCATCCAAATCAGTAACTTCTTGGTACAAGCGAGTGTCTACCTTTGGATCTCCAAAATCACAATACAATAATTTTCTTAATTCTTTGTATGTTATCTGTAGGAAATTATTCACCAGAAATATATTATATTGATATTATAAGTAATATACAAATAACTTAAATAGTAGTAACTATTAGTTACTCTTTTATTTTGCTGTTCCAGATAATCTTCAAATAATGCTTCCATCTCAATATCCAGATATGTTTTTACAGTTTCCCGTAATTTTGTTACTAACCACTTTATATCTTGCACGTCTACCAATCGATCTCCAAATACTCGTAGAATCTCGTGTACCCAGAGTCGTTTCATATTTTCAATGCCTGGCATTGTTTCTGGGACCGATAAGAGTATACCCTGTATGAGAATAATAATTTATTTGTGACTGTATATTCATTGTACAAGAAATATATGAAAATCTCTTCAAAGCAAAAATTATTTACCTGAATCACTCTTGAAAAATCACGAAGATTGAAAAGATAGTGGCATTTTGTAGGAGTTGGTAATAAATTCAATAAACTATGCTTATATACGTCTAATGTGGCCATTACTAATTCATCGATGCACGGATCGAATTCTTTACCAAAACCTCTGGAATAAAATGAAAACAATAGGAATAGCGGGAAATAAAACGAAACAAAAAACAACTTACCTGGTATCCAAGTGCCAAAGAATGATTTTACTGAATATGGTGATCATAACTTCATCTTGAAATTCTCCTATGGTTAAAGTGAAAAAATGTCTCTTGAACCTCGGTGTAACGTCTTTTCCACCCCCTATAGGAGGAGCCATCGCGCACATTAATTGAATTTCAATCAGTTTTATTGGTGTCACTTCTTTTCGATCGTACCTAAATATATGATAGTAGAAATGACAATGATAAAAACAATAGTGTTCGTATATAAATACCATTGCCAGTGATCCAGCCATTGGCGTAAGAGCTCTATGGGGGGTTGTGCGCCATATTCCTCCTTTAATGGCATAGAGACATCATCCACAAAAATCACCCATCGCTTACCTACTGGAGGCCCGTAGACTCCTTTTCGTCTTCTATCCAGTTTACTCATAATGATGTCTTGAGTTTGATTGGCGGTGGTTTGAGCACTGAAGTTAATGATTAATGGCTTGTTCACGGTAGCATTATTCTTTTTCAGTAGGAAATCGATTATATAAACGGATTTTCCAGTTCCAGTGGGACCAACGAACAACACGGGTTTTTGATTTTGCACCAGTAACGTAAACAACGCAGTATAGCGTATAGTTTCAACCGTGGGAACAATAATTTGATTGACTGGCATATCACGTGGAATCGGGGGTGCACTTAACAGATCATCAGACCATAGTCTCCACTTTCCTTTACCCTATAATCGTAATTAAAATAAATAGCAAAAAGTTAGATAATTTAGGTTTTTAAGTATTTAATCTTACTTCTCTCTGGAATCTATAATCGAAAACTGAATTTTGTTTCGGCATAATAAAAATGTATGGTCGCATTGGTGGTGGAACTGCTTCCAGTAATTGATATTCCTCCATTATTTTCAATGGAAATTCTTTTTCCAAGAGTGCATGGAATAAAATACTGAATCGTTCTCTGCATCGTGGTTCCAGAGTGCCACCCATCCCCCAAATACAAGAGAAGAAGAAACTACCCTATGATAATTACGATACTCTATGACAATAAAGTACAAACATGAGAAAAAATAAATATATTTACCTCTACTTGAGCTCGAAGACTAAGTTCGTCTATGCTCGCTAAAGCTCTATCATCATCAGGAGTTGATTCGTACGTTGGTTTTTCTTCAGTTCGGTAATCACTGAAGAAGCAATCCATTAGGTACGTTACTGATCGTATCAAATTAGAGTCTGGCATGGGGCACATTTCCTGTGAAGAAATCATGCATCATGTATAGGCCGTATACAGATTTTATAAATATTTTAATTGATACCTTTACTCCACCGCGACGTAAGAGATGGAAGAGAGGTTTGCAGAATCTAAGGAATAACGACTCGTACATGAAGTTCCTTAGCCACTCGCCAAACATCTCCGGGGTTGCAGCTAACCAGGAGCGCACCAATGGCTCCCATCCCAGAGCAGATGGTTCCATATAGATCATACCTGGGCCAAATATTAATTAGCACGCTGTATTGATCTAGTTGCAGGCAAGATCTTACCGCATCGAGAAACAGTAGCTGGAGATGCAGCTTCTAAATCCATTGGTTCGAAGATCAAGTTGGTTGTCGATGCCAGTTGAATGATTTCCCCGCTCATCAGGCAAAGTTTCTTATTATCATCAAGCACGGTATTCATACTCTCGATCCAGTAGGCGTCAATTGGACCATCGAAGATCAGCCACTTACGATTTTCATTGGTCGAAGTGGCGAACTCTCGGTAGCTTACGGCCAGGACTCCATCGTTCCATTCATGAGAAGCGACGTCGAATTGCCCATAAAGTTGACCCAACGTTATTGATTTTGGATTTATCACAATTATTTCCACCCTGTGTTCATCCATCCATTCCTAAATAGATAGAGCAGACAAATAATACATTTTATGCAATGTTTCAGAATGCATAAGAAAAACTTACTCGTTCTTCACAGATTTTCAATGCATCGGCCAACATCTTGTAGGCGGTACTTTTTCCAGCAAATGGTAGTCCTACGATCATGAATCCATGTCGCACGATCATCATTTCGTAAATTTGTTGAATTTTCTCAAGAAAGACTGGGTCGCATTGAATATTGGCTTGTGCGCAAGCTTCTCTCGCACTTGCATTTAAATACGTGTAGTCCGGCTCTGGCAGGACAACGTTGGGAAATAGATCCGACGCAATGCCCTGATTTCAACGAGAACGAAATTTCATGAAAATCGACTTTCATGACTAAATTTCTATCAAACTGAAAAATTAAAAGTAACATACGTGGAACAATGGTAGATCGTCGCTCAAAAATTTAGGTAGATTCACATCCTTGATGCTGCGCAGCATCAAGATATCTTCGTTTTCCTCAGGATACCTCAGCTTCAGATTTCCAGCTGCCACGAGTACCGACTTCACTGCTCTCATACCATAATCGTAATGATTTTGGCTGGACAGTTGTTCGGAGCAAAGTCTATAAGCTACAACGATTTTCACGGAAAGTGGTCGAGCATTGTAAAAGCCATACGAGTATAAAGTATTCTCGGCGATTAAAGCGTAGTCTGGTACCTGGAAATGAGAAGTAAAAGAAAATTACAAAATTCGATTCAAAATACAACAGAAAAGTTTTCTAACCATCATAGCTACTGGACGGAAAAGCGCCTTGAGATTGTCAGGTAATTCAGATCTTCCGGCGTATCCTGGATTCATCGTTATAAATACAGCACATGAACGATCCAATTTCAAGTCGGTACCCTCGAAGACTAATCTCTTCTGTTTAGCGTTAATGGCTCGTTGAATCGTCAGTATTTGCTGTGCCACTACGGACAAGACTTCCAGATCGATTCGATTGAATTCATCGAAACAAGACCAGGCTCCAGTTGATGCCAATCCCTGAAAAGACACATCGTTTTTGCTGTAATTAAAACTCTGAAACAATAATTTTTAAAAAGCTGAGAATTAATGATCTCGTTACCTTGAAGAATTTTCCTAAAGCTATGTAGTCTAGACCTTCTGAACAGTTGAAGACGACACATTGTTTGGCGACAGCCTTCGCCATGTCCTTGGTCGTTTCTGTTTTTCCAGTTCCGGCAGGGCCTTCCGGTGCACCGCCAAGATTCAGACTGAGCGCTCCAAATAACGTTCGATAACAACGATCGGTTAATGGCGTGATTACCAAACGTCCCGTGTTACCCAAATATTCATAAGCATATTTTAACTTAGAGTTTATCATTACTGCATACATGTCATTTTTCTGAAAATCACTATTCATGAAAATTCCTATTTATAGGGTTTAAACCTACAGTTATCCTTACCATCCAATAGTACCTCATTTGGCATATCCATTTGAAATCAGTTTCGCGGGATATCCTGTCCTGAAACAGAGATGCTATCGCGTCCCTGGCATGGACATCCAAAGTCACCAAGGCTTCTATAATGTTAATTTCAGTATAAATCACTTAAAAGATAAGAATGTTACTTTAATCGCGTTAAAGTACCTAGTGTTGTTCGATTCTGTTTCGGCAGTTTTCCTCGCACAAGCAAAACAATGGCGTTAAGTTCATTCGTACAAATATCAATGTATTCGCCCAAAAGCTTGATAATTTCATCCTCCTCTATATCGGTTCTATTTAAAATATTGGTTACATCCGCAGTCCAGTAAAGTTTACTCGTACAAAGGATGGTTTGACCAGGCCAATCGAGAGCCCATTTACACCGTTCCTTTTTTCCAAAAGCGTCCTTCGCTCGTATTACCTAAAGTAAAATAGTTCATACATGAAGAGAAAACATGAATATGATAGGCATACTTAAGTATATTATTCATTACCTGAGTCTTAACGCTTTTTTTCATGGAGACTTCAAGTTCGAGTAACCACTTCTCTACCTGACCACGAGCTTTTTCAGTGTCAATGATATTTTCCAAATGGACAATTTCACCTTCGGACGATAGCATAGTGGTAGCTTCCATCTTTGGAGTAAAACGTAATTTAGCAATACCTTCGAAACACTTTTTCAGGTGTGGTTGCACTCTGTGTAATTAAAATTATTCACTCTCACTCGAAACCTTTGTATCATTCGCATAAACATGAAATAGAATAACTCACCGAGTAGGATCTTTAGTTTCTGATAATATTTCCAGAAGCTCGTCGTTAGAAAGGAAAAAGAACCGCGGAAAGTAGAGTCTCTTCTTTTCTAAGTAAGCCGTTAAGCCCTTCTGAACCATATCTAGCAAATCGGTGCATTTCTTCAAACGTTCCAGCATCTTATCAACAATTAACACCGACATAACTTTAGGATCAGCAAAAACGGAGATCATAATTTCTCGCCAAATCTAAGCACGAAGGTAAGGAATTTTTTATCTACGAATTTTTTCCTTGATGAATTAAAAACAGTTAAAAGATTATCGACAACAACCTTATCAACAGCGCTGAATCTTCGTCCTTCTTCTGGCATCTGTTGCTGAATGTCAGGCGAGGAAAATATTGGTTCGAGGTACATCCAAGTTGCTTGAACTTTCAGCCAATAATCCATAAGATCTTGTAGATGTATCAATTTTGCTTCCCATTTCCTACGATGCGATTATTTATGTTTAAGGAATGAAAGTTTAGCGTTTTTTGAAAATCTTACAATGTTTCCTCTTGAAAAGGTTTTATATAAAGCGAATTCTTCATAGTTTGCGCTTTAGTCAAGTGATCGTCCAACATAAGTTGAATATCATCCACGCTAGCCACAACATAAGTGCCCGTATCACGATATTCTAATACGACAAATTCAATTTCCTCCCAATCTGCATGCATTTTGTCCAGAGCTTTCTCTAAATTACCTTCCTTAGTAGCTGCTTCTGTGATAGTTTCGAATTTCGATACATAATCGTCCAGGCCATAATCAAGAATCTGACATTGAAAATATATTTATTATAAAGAATGCTAAAAGGAATGAAAAGAGTATTTATTGATAGAGCTATAATTACTTTCGCTAAAGAGGTAGTGTCGTCTACTTTAATAGGGAAGCCAGCAATTTCAGAAACTTGTTCCCAGTGACGTGCTTTTAACGAAGGATTTCCAAGTGTCAATATAACTGGCATGTGCTCCTTAAATTCTTCTATTAACGATTTTACGGTTTCGGCAAGTTTTTTGGGAACAGGTTCTGAGAGGATTTTGTCTAATTTTATAATGGCACGATACGCCACCCCTGTGTCAGTTTCTATCTGTTCAGGATCGTGCGAACCTATTCGACTCTCCATCCAGTTCTTGTGATTCGTCAAGAAGTCACAAGAAGTGTCGTACAATTTCTTATATACTGATAATTTATCACTGATCTATATAAAATTCACAAAGGACCTATAGATAAACGACAGCAAATAGAAAGTTATTAATAAAATACCTGTCTCCTTAAGGGATATCGAGTCGTCTCCCAACTAAACAGCTCTTCCTCTATGTTTATTTCGTCGACCGTGTCCATTGCGGCAATAAGCTTATTTTCCAAGTTTACTGCCTTTTTCCGGTAGCGGTACACTTCATCGAGGTTTCCCCAAAATTGCATTTCATTGCAATATTTGGCGTACATATTAAGGGTGTCTTTAAAACTTTTAGTTTTTCTCCTTAGCTCCGCCTGATACTCGCCTGTTTTGCTGGCAATTATTTCGAGATGTTTCTTGAAAATATCATCCATCGTGAAGTACATGTAAAATGTAAAATTATTGGTTTTCAATTCAATCGGAGAGATCGGCGTATAATCCGAAAGAAACAGGATGTATTTCATGATTTCTTTCAATCCGAATTCTTGCTCAGGAACGGTGCGTGTTTCTGAGATTCTAATAAATTGTTGAAGGTCCATTAATTGAGCCGTATTTTCTGGCACACTTAGAGCTCTATCCATTATATGTTGATAAACTTCTCCTATACTATAATTTGAAAAGATGACTATCATACACCTTCAATGTAGAAAAGTGAAAGTTTTTACTCACGCCTTAGCTTTTTGCTGATAGTCTTTGATCAGTCCATTGAGCAATTGTTGTTTAAGGTAACAGGCAACAATAGCCAAATAATCTATCAGCCCCTTCCTATGGACTTCGAAGAGGCCAGTAACGAAAGTACGTTCGAATTCTACTGGGATTCCTTTGCAAAGTTCATCATATTTTATGACTAATTTCCGACAGGCCTCGAAAGAAGGTGGTGGGACGGACCGAAGCATCTGCAGTACGGATTCGACTTCCTTATCGTTAATAAAGTTGTTATACTTGTCAAAATGGTGTAGTTGAAGTTGAGGGCCGATGCTGTGTTCGATGACCATTTTCGAGATTATGTCAGAGTATCGTTCCAGAAGTTCCGTTGTGTTAGCTAGATCGCTCTTTATCCAGAGTTCAGGCTATTTTCGTAAAATTTCTCAAGTTCCTAACATATCGCAATTTAAACCCTTAATGTATTGAAACACAACCATTTACCTTCAATACTTCGCCAAATTGAAAGCGATTCTGATAGAATTGCACTTCTGGACGTGGATAGTTGGTCACTGCATCGTACAACAAATTCAGAACCGTCGAAAGTTCTTCGGAAAATGTTTGAAAGGATGGCTCAAATGTTACCCCTTTATTCCTTATCACGATGGAGACGATAAAACCGCAATTTCTGTGCTAAATCGATTATCAATATTATTATACCGATCTAAAGAATCAATTATAAATTATAACGCGTTATCAGAGTTTCTCTTTTACATTTGACTAATGCTTCAAGTTATTAATGTCAGTTATTTAAATTATTACTAATACTATTCCTATTGTTACTTACTACTCGTGGGTTTCTTGAACCTCTAGTCTGCGTGAAATTAAAGATTAAGATTTTACAAGTAAAATATCGACGTACAACGAAACATCGAATTATTACTAATGACGAACATTTACTTACTCCCAAATCTAATAGAAAATCAATGTAATCTCTGCTCGATGTTAGGCATAAGTTGGATAGTTGGCTTTCCATGATGTAAGCCAGGCAATTGAAAAACCGACAATTCTCGAGCACATTACTCTCAGGTGGTAAATGTCCCTTTTTCTTTGCCTGTTTATTAATTAAATTAGTACTACATAAGTATTTAATTAAGGTAGAAATAATGGGAATAGAGGACAACGTATTTACTGTATTCAATATTGTCTGAATGAATGGTAACCATTTGCCCACAAGATTATTTTTCGTAGTTTTGATCATTTTCTTAACTTGTCGAATAAAAAGATGCAACTCCTCCGTTCGGCCACTCGCTTTCAGTTTAGAAATATCGATCAGTCGTTGTTTGCTGTAAATTCCAGGCGAAACGATAGAAACGTAATCGTTTCTCAAGCAAACGATTGCTTACTGACCTAAAATCTCGATTCCAATAATCCCAGGCTTTCCGCATACACGGATGATACAAAATTAACTTTCTTTCCAACCATTTCCTGTGTTGTTCGTACTTGACGCTGTGTTGTTTAGGAAATTCTTTGATTTCCTTTCGCTCCCTTGTCAATTCTTCATGCTACGAGAACACAAAAGAGAGAGAGAGAGAGAGAGAGATTACGAGATAAAAGTAAAGTTTTGTAAAGATCAAATCGAGTAGTTTAAATAAAAAATGGACAATCCAAATGACGCACTGGAGTCGTTACTTCGGAAGCGATGAAATTCTCTGCTCCATCTTTTAGCAAAAAATCAACTATTGATTTTTTCATGGAGATTCTGTAATCTTTCTGCATTTCTTGAATCGATTTGGATAGTATACCCTTGTACTTCCCTAGCAGGTTCTTAGACGCCATATTTAAAATCACCTGAACTTGCTCTTTCCCCATGGGAGGTGCGTGAGAATCGTCGATCTCGTACAAAATATAATAGTAATACCTTAAGAGATTCATTTCCTCTTTACTGATTAGGTTCTGACTCTCGATACTTTCCGCCTGAGCGAGTGCCAGCATTTCTTCCTTCGTATAGTTCCCATTCTCGATTGCATTAATCAGATCTTTTCGATGCCGATCGCGTTTTTGCATTAGCGTCAAGCAAAGGGTTCTTTTTAAATTCTGGCACACGCATTTATTTCTCTCTTCTATCAATTGACTGAAAACATTACAAATTACCAATGACTGCTAAAATCTGCGAGTGACGATACTTACTCTTGGATCTGCTTCAGCTCCGACACTTCTTTGGTGCCCCTGTCCGTTTCAGCGAGATACTTTTTCTGACCATTTTGAAAGAAGCAACGCGCGATCGAACGAAAAATCCGATCTTCGTCGAGTGCTTCCTTCGTCAAGTCCTCGTCACTGCGAAATTGAAATTGGAGCTCTTTGTCTCGCGCGAGACCGCCGCAAAACGGCATTTCCTTTTCTGAAACTTTCGCGCCATTCGCCACTGCCGGCGGCGAATCTCCCGATTTTTGTGGAAATTCATCGGTTTTGTGTCGTTCGCAGCGTCTCATATTCGCGACTGAGCTCTCTAACCTTTGAGTCCTTCCACTGGAGAGGTTTCGCCCTCTCAAAAAGAGGAAAATCGGCCAAAATCAGCGACAAAAGCCATTTAGATTCCTTCCTGTCAATTCCCTATGTTCAATGATCCTATTCTACCACTCCTGCCGCGTTCAGTTTTCCCACGGCATCGTATAACGGAATAATGCAATCCGATAAACACTTTATGAGAAAAAGCAGGGGGTGAAAATTGCGGAAAATCAGGGATGATATCCTTGACAACAGCGTGCGATCTACTGCGCAGGATAAACAATTGTCGTAAAAGAGCGGTACGGTGCAAACATGCGCACTGTGGAATTTTAAACACGACATAAAAAAAAATGCAAAATACAATCAAACCCTTTATACAACACTGGAGAAAAAACTCTCGCTTGTATCTTTAATAATCTCACGTTTATTAATAGACAAGACATATAATATTTTTATATGCTAATCGCTATAATACAAGGTACACCATCGTATTTCCATATGCGTGTACAGAATTACACACGCGAAATATTGAAACTGCGATTTTTTCAATAGCCAGTATTAAAATTTGATATCTCGCTCACTATTGCGTTTACTCCCTTCTTCTACGAATAAATAATATCGCTTAAAACATTCGTTAAGCGCATTTACCATTATAACGATTGTATCGTGTATATTGAGAGATTGATTTTTGATTGTCACCCAAATTTAACAATAGCATTAGAACTAGATAGAATCAAGATAGAATCTTTCTCGTGTACGTTTCTCCAACTATAAAACATAGTGGGTTAAAGGTATCGTTCCTTCGAGACGCCACAGAGCGTTAACGTTTTCACCAAGGAAGGGAATGGTGTGGCACGTGTATCATAGAAATCTCACTTGGCTCATATATGTTGCATAGTTAGAATATAGGAAATGCATTGATTGATATATGTACACGCGCAGCGTCGCCCACACATTTATTTACAAACATGCACGCATATACTATTTTCATCTGTTTAAGGCTACACGGGAAAAGGGAAGTTTCTTTGATGCAGATGAATCAAGAGATATGGACAGTTTGGTAAAATTTTGCTCATATCAAAAGGATAGTTGCCTCTTCCAATGAAAGATGGTAGGATGAAGGGAGACTGCAGGAAAGCGAATGCGAGAGAACTCTATCGAATATATTTTCTCTTTTGGAAAGCTTGAATTATTGATTTTCTTTAATGGCCAGATTCCTTATGACGCAAGGCAACCACTGCCACTTGTATACGTGCATACGTACAAAATATGTATACCGATGCTGTTACTTGATAAAATTCTTGAATTTGACGTTTACTTAACTTGCATATATCTGGTAGGTCCCTAGTTCTACTAAACGTTCTTTATTCTCTCTCTCTCTCTCTCTCTCTCCCTCTCTTTCTTTTTCATTGCCTTAACTCTACTTTATCACATCCGTTGCACGTTCATTATTACTTATTGCATCGTATTGAACTCTATCATAAGGAATAATTTCCTCTTCTTTCTTTTCAGGAGACAAACATTGGAAGATTATCCCGCTATTGCTCAATGCTTCCGATTCCTTCTCTTAAAGAGGATGTACAATCCCCGAACACTTATACGGTTTAATCAGTGGTTATTGTAGTTACAAGTATCTTGATTGATTATAAACGATATTTTCTTCTTTTTTCCTTCTTCTATTTTCTCTGTTAGTTTTCTTAGGAAAATAGGTGTTACGATACAAGTTTTTCATACGTAATTCTACGTAAATCTTAGGCGTCCTTGCTTAATGCGAGAACGCATTGACTCTGTTGCTTCCAAATTTATGTATGAACATCAAAGTATTTAACACTCAAAGCGTACATGTACATACACAATACCATGTAGATAGAATCGAAAAATACCTGTCTTATGTGTGAAAGCAGTATTCGCCCTTTTGAGCAAAAATACGGAGATATACTTTCTTCGAGTAAGAAAAGTAAAGATATCGAAAATTTGTGTTAAATTGGATAGACGCGTTCGCAGCTCGAACCAAACAAAGTAATTGGAGACAAAGTTAATTCGAATGAGATAAATCTAATGGAAAACCGTAGGAGTTTGAGTTTTCTCGAATGGGAAGTAAAAGAAGGGAAAGTAACACTATCTTGGAGATTAATGAAGAAGATTAGAAACTGTTTCAACTAATCAGCAATCACCTTATTTTTACGAGGATCATGGACATTGGAGATTGCTGATGAAGGATGGAGGTTCAAATCCATAGTAGACAATAACAAATATTCTAGTTGCATTATCGCTTGTACATTGGCTTGGTCTGCTTGCTGTAGACATTACGTAGTCTGGGAATGTGCGCCTTCCTTAGCGGCGCCTTGAGCAGAGGGTTAGGGTCTGGTGAATCGATACCGATATGACGTCCAGGCGAATAATTCTACAAAAATGAGAGAAATTTAAATTAGAACAATTTGAACAGCGGAGTAATCGATTTTCCTAAATGCAACATGCAAGCCACTACTGTTTTGCCACGCGAATATAGTTTCGTATTATAACGATGAGGATTGTTCTTTCCTTAATCGTTAGCATTGTGCACATAGTCACGAGTGCCGAAAGGTTTCCAAAAAAGAAATGACAATGATATTCCCGTAATGATACCTACAAACATACCTTCCGCGTTTTTTTCTCCTGCCTCATCTCATCAACTTCTCTTTTTTCTTCTCACACTCCTTTTCCTCCTCCTCCTTCTCTTTTTTCTTCTTTCTCTTCCTTTTCTTCGTACGAAGAATTAATCGCGACTTAAGCACCGTGTAAAACCCGCCTGATCCAATGATTCGTATATTCTAAGAAGTTTCTCCATACTTATTTATATGTGATACTTGTGCGTGAGCAATGAATCGATGACATAAGGAGTTTAGTGAAAAATTAATTAAATTATTTACTACATACACGTACCACTTATATGTATGTATGTATATATATATATACTTTTAACTTTGTATTTTTATTATTAAAAATATTAGCTAAACATTCAAACAACGATTATATAAAACGTTTATATATATGTATATGTCAAATAAAAGAGATTTTATATTAAATAAGAAATGATAAAAATGATCATGGAAATTGGAGATAAGAATAGAAATTAAATAAAAAATGTTAAAAAAGTGATTAAAAAATGATAAGAAAATGAGAACGGTCACCGATTGATGTGATCTGTCGAGTCCGTTTTCTTATTCTCGTTTTCTTCATGAATGATGAATAATAATGGTTAATGATGATGATGATGATGATGGCGATGATGATGGCGATGATGGTGGCGATGGCGATGGCGATGATGATGGCGATGATGATGGCGATGGCGATGGCGATGGCGATGGCGATGGCGATGATGATGGCGATGGCGATGGCGATGGCGATGATGATGGTGTCAAAAGATGGAGAAGGAAGAGGATTGTGATGATATATTATGGTGACGATGAGCACAATGCAAAAGATAGCTCAAGCTCCAAAATGGCAGTAGCGTAGCAACCACTATGTATTCAGTCTACGATTTACCATTGTTGGTGAAGCATGGGCAAAGTGCATTCAGAATTCGATTGCAGAAGCCACGGGCACGGTTGTTCCAGCCAGCGATGGTATCACCTCCCTTCAATCTACTGCCTGCGCACATGCATTTCGCTTATTTAATTAACAATTTATCAACAGTTTAACAGCTGAGCAACTTCTACGTTATTCGCCACTCAACTTTCTCAACTTAAAACGCGAACACTTTTTTATAATTAAGTGTATCGCGACAAATTACCTCAACTATCAAACACTGTTTTTGTCGTCCACTGTCTGCTTTTCATTCTCACTCTCTCCCTTTTTTTTTTCTCTCTCTCTTTTTCTCCTATAAGTAGGTATCTATATTTATGTCTATTTGTCTATCTAACTATCTACCTACGAAGCTACATTTAACAAAGACACGCGATTCGAAAATACTCGCAAGGCATCGTCAAAAAGAAAGATTTAAGATCGTTACCTTCGCTGACTCCACCACCCTGAAAATTCAAATGTTGCTTCTTAATAAATATTAATGTGATGATACGACATTAAAGTTTTTTTTATTGCGCTTTTTCCTCTTCCCTCTCCCACTCTCTCACTCTCTCACACTTTCTGCATATTCATTAAAGAATTTACCTCAGCTTGAAGTTTTCTTTTAGTTGCTTCAGTAGCAGCCGTTTCGATAACTTCGCTAACGAATTTTGTTGTTTCCCTCATCAGTTCCTCGTCTTCCTTAAAAGCTTCCTTCCGCTGTTCTAAGCTCCCAGTCATCAGATTCTTCTCATGTTCATCGGTGCTTGATTTTTGTAACGGCGCCGACATGTTTATGCTTTTTTCTTTCTTATTCCTCTATTTTGCACGGACGCGGAGTATGTAGTTTTGATTGCAACGCTGATTACTCCTAGCTTACGTTCCCTTTAAATTCGATTCACCTGCAACGTACAGCAACCAGCATCGTTACAATAATCCCTTACCTTCAAAGTAAAAAGTAGTACTACTTTATTGAAATCTCTTATTGTGAATATAGAATCTAAGTAATAATGAGACTTAACACTGAATCTTCCATGTGAGTTTGTGCATGTACAAATAAAAATATTAAGTAATTTGTAATAGTTTAGTTAACTCCTTCTTGTGCATCAATATCAAAATGTGAAGAATAGACTATTAAAAGCATGTAAAGTATGATTGATGCATCAGAAATATACGTACCGAGGGAATTGTTGATTTATTTAAAAGTCCTCGTAACGATATGAAATACGTTAGATAAATATGGCAAGTCTTTGAGTTACGGATTTATTTTCTCCTCCTCTCTGTTTATATCACTTTTTCTACTTATCCGTTTATTAGCCCGTCAGCTTGACTGGTTGTCCGACTGGCTGGCTAGCTGGCTAGCGAGCAAGCCTAGCTACCTTTCCATCTGTACGCTTATTTTGCTGAATATCCAACCCCATTCCCCACTCCAAGATCTCAATACGGAGCATGCGCCAGTAACCTAGACAACCCTATACACCCCCTAATAAATTCGACCTTACCAGACTATAAACCACTACAAACTGTTAACATTCCATGCCAATCTAAGACAGAATTGATTTACTTCATCGTTTCTTATTTTCACCCTTAAACGCATCTCTCGAACCCTTCTGTGCAAACAATCCCTGCTTTAACCGCTGGAACTGGTTATTGGAAATTTAGGTGCAAGCATATTGTACAGTATTTGCAATAATAGTTAATGATATAAATGCCTCTAATAGATGTATACAATGGTATGCCATGATTAAGATTTGTTTTCTTTCCTTCGAAGTTTTTTCTTCTTTTTCATGGAAATGCGCTCGAAATAACTTCTCCATGCTTTTTGAATAACTTTCGCTGCGTGATTCCTCTGAAGGTTTTCCAGCTGCTTTGCGAATATTCTCATTATAGCTATTTCTCGCTCTTTCCTGAGATCTTCGTATAAAATGCGATGATCGACCAATCGCTCCTTCAAAGTGATATATAAACATGATGTAGAACATGCTTGCAAGTTAATAATCCAAAAGTTCTATCCATCATACACACCTTCATAGATTTTAGCTGGCTACGTAGATCACTCAGCTCTTTGGTTAAAAGTTTTAATAATGAGTAATATTTACCAACATCATTATCGTATCTAGAGATCAAGGAAGTACAGTGCTCTTCAATTTGTGTACTGAAATCAGCAGAAAACTTAGCGGTTGCGATAATTTCTCGCATTAAGTTATACTTACCGTTTTAATAAAAGTTGCTTTTCCTTATCTAAAATCTGTGTACAAATCAGCTGAAACTCTTTTTCCTTCCTATCTTTCTCTATCAATAAAGCAGTCTTCGTCTCTTTTATCTTCACATTTGACGTAGATATTTCGCATTCGGACTTTTCACTGTACAAACGATAAATGTAAGTACACATACATATGTATAGAAGCTCTATTATTCTTAGCGCATGGAACAAACATTTACGAACATTTCATCCGATAGTAGTTGTTGCGAGTTAGCTCTAATTGTTGCTACTGTCAATTCACCACGCGCTATCTTCTTATTAATCGCATCCGCGACATTTTCGAATCGCATCTTCTCTTCAGTGAGGTCCAGGCGTAAACCTATCTTTTATCCAGTTCGTATATATTTAGAAATTCTTATATGGAATTTAATTATTCGCTACCTACGTTCTACCTCTATTAATGCCCGTTGCATATCTTTCTCATGATTATGCATTTTCATTTCATTCATTTTCTGGATTTTAAGCGTTCTTCTCATACGGGTCTTCGTAAGGTCATTTAAACATTTCATAGCGATAATAAATTTTTTCATCGATAAAGAAGAATAACATTCGGGTTTTTCAAATAAAACGCTTTCATCAAAGTACTCGTGTAGGTTCTACAAATTCATATTCATTATATTTTCGCAAGTCTTTAAATCTAAAAAAAAAATTTCCTTTTTCACTAACCTCCAACGTTTCTAACAATTTTGGATGAAGGTCAAGTGATTTGTTCATTTCTCTCTCGAGAAATATTGTTTTAAGAATTTCTTTATCTGCATATACAATAATATGAAATCTTACTCTCAGAGATAGAATACGGTAGTTAATGGTAGCACATTACCTATGATTTCCATGGAACTTCCATTGTTAAAAGTAAAAATTTCTTCAAAACTTTCATTCTTAAAAATCAGAGGAAAGTAGTCCTATTAAAAACAATGTGCAATACAGTAATTTTCATCGTGCAATATCATGTATTTAATAGACTAAAAATAATACAACAAATAATAAAAAAAATACCCATATTTCTATCTTTAAAATAAGTTTCTTTAACAATTCCTTGAAACGTTCAATTTGAAATTCATATTCGGCACTTTTAATCATTGCAAAACCTTGTGCTTTGTTGACTAAACATAAAAGTGCTGATAAAAAAGAAAGAAGTTTCGACATCAAATACTTTGTAGGAGACTATCAAACTTTTCCTCAAATCTCCTCAGGTTACTATGGAATTGTTATTTATACAGGCTGCTATATCGCACTGGTTACATTGTTACAGTATATAGAATAAATGTATATATGCATGACACTGTTTATGCTTAATCTTAATATGCTCAAAGCTGAAATGAATATACATATAAAGATATATAAGAACATACGTTTTTTATCCTATAATCCTGACAAAAATAAACATGAAAAAATGTAGTGAATGATATTCATAGAGAAGATCTAAAAAATATTATCTTATTAAATTCATTCGGCACATAGAATATGATTTTAAAAAATTCTCTATTCCGTGCAACAAGATTGTTAAAAATATACTGATATATGTCCATGCATTAGCATATAATGAATATCAGAGTAGATTTTGATAACGTTTATCATCTTAATTCATATTAATTGATAGCTAGAACTGTTTATTAATCTTACTGCTTCACTATATTATACCCTTCTCAGATTTGATTATTACCGGTTGTTATATAGAACAGAACTATATACACACACATAAGTGTGTGTAACATCAAGTATTTCGTACGAACAAGGTTAACCTCTCAATTACCGGTTATTTTGAAATTTAATTGAATTTAATCGTCTTTTATCTAATATCTATAGTAATTTTATAAATCTAAAAAAATTTTATATCGTAGAGTGTTATTGCAAAAATTTATGTAAATATATGATTAATTAAATTTCACATTGGGGGTTATATTATAAAATTTCAGGTACCTTTTTTATATTATATATAAATGCAAGAATCATAGTAAGAATATAATATGATTTCCACTTTATATGAAATAAATATATATGTAATACTTAATAATTTAAATTAATGTAGATATATCATATCTTAAACTTCTTTACCTGTAATTAGATGTATTAAGTTTATGTAATAATTAAGCTACACAGTTTTTTTAATTTTAATAACTTATAAAATATATTTACAGAAATATGAATAACGTAAATAGTTTTGTGAGTGGTAATTTAATTGCAGTAGCTCTTGGAGCTACTATTGGTGTTATAAGTAGTGCTGCATTTTTTATTTTTAATAAAGTACAACAAGAACATGAACGCAATATGACAAAAGCAAATCTTCAAGCTACGAATGAGAAAATTGCACAATTAGAAATGGAATTAGAATCACTAAAGTAAATAAAACATTTTTTCTTCTAATTTCTTTTTAAAAAAATGTATGTATTTATAATATATGTTATATCATTTTTCTCAGGAACCTGCAAAATAAAAAAAGGAAAAAAAAAAAATTACCACAAGGTTCAGATAGTACTAGTGAAACAGGACCTGATGGTGATACTGATTGTGAATACCAAGTAACAGAACTTGGTGAAGAAGAGTTTTTTGATTGTGATGAAATTGAAGGTCCAAATGCTGATTTAAACTTAAGGTTTGTTCTTTTAAATTATAATTTTAAACTTACTTTTTAATAAATTGATAACTGAAAAATTCTAAATAAATAATAACTCATAAGCATAAAAGAAAATTAATTGTATTTATATTATATTATTTATGATTGGAAGAGATTATATATTTAATAGTTGATCTAGGACAACAAACATTATAAATACTCTATTAACGGAACTTGGAGAAATTGATAGCAGAATAGAAAATAATGAAGAAAATGGAATTAAAGATTTAGACATAGATAAAGCAATGTACATCCAACTAAAAAACTTAAAGACAGAATATCCAACTAGTGTAGATGTTATATGGAGATTTGCCAGAGCCTGTTATAATTACTATGATTGGTTTAAAGTAGACACTTATAAGAAAGAAATATTACAAGAAGGTAGTACCATAAAGATATAAAATTCACTTATATAAATATGTATATATGTGTATATAAATATAAAGAATAATAAACAAAACTCTACTTAATTATAGGGATCGAGGCTTGTCAGCAATTGTTGAAGGAAGATAATGCAGATATTCACAAATGGTATGCTATCCTTATAGGGGTACATGGTGACTTCTTATCAGTTGCAGAGAGAATAAAAAATGGAAGTACTTTTCATTCTCATGTATTGAAAGCATTATCATTGCGTCCTGATGATCCAGGATTATATCACATGCTTGGAAGATTTAAATTTGAATTATCAAAATTAAGTTGGTTACAACGCCAGGTACTTTCCAAAAATCTACAATAACATATCTTCAAATAGCAATAATAATATTAATGTAATATATTAATTTTTCTTATGAAGATGGCAAAGACATTCTTTGCTGAGCCTCCTACTGCTACATTCGATGAAGCTATTGAAAATTTCAAAAAAGCTGAAGAATATGCGTTAAAACCACATTTAGAAAATCGCTTATTTATATACCACAGCTACGCAGCGTTAAATAAATTAGAAGAAGGAATTGAATGGCTACACAGAATTTTGGAATGTCAACCTCAAAGTGATGTAGATCAGAAAATATATAAAGAAGCTGACCAACTACTTCAAAACTTTACTTCGTATAGCTTGTAGCTTGACGCAAATTTTTATTACACTAACATCTTTTTCATTAATTTACGCTCGCAACACCAAAATATGTCGAAGAGTATAAAAAGTTAATTGACCCCAGTGATTTAAGAATTGTCTATATATAATTTATCATTATTTAAAGTATATGCAGATACTTTAAATAATTTAATTGAATAATTCATTCCATTAACGTGACTTATTTATTTGTTCGGCACCGTAGAATTTAATTGTTCAATAATTTAAATATGTTTGTAATAAAATAAATTTTAACCCTTTAGTTAAGATTTATGAAAAAAAAAATTAATAGTACTTATGATATAAACAGAAAGTTGTTGGTTATTTGAAGAAATTCGATATAACATAAAAAATAAATAAATAATAAACAGTGTATTTTTAGGCATCATAAGGTTCTCGTGTATATCTAACAATTTTAAAGTGCGTTCTCATACACATGTATTTCTATATATATATATACCAGATATAACTAAAGGGTTAATTAGCGACAAAAAATATGCTCAATTGAATTATTTTAAACTATAGTATAAAAAAGTTAATATTTAAATTTTATATAAAAAATTGGGTCTGTCTCTATTAGTTATAATGTGCCGTAATAAATTTGTTGCAGTCTTTTGTATATTTAACAATTATGTAATGGGTTATAGTTTGTGGTTTATATATATGGATATATCTAATTAATAAAACATATTTAACTACTTTTTTATCATAGACTTAGAATTTTTTATATTTTTAAATTTGATCATGTTTCTAAATTTTTTTAAAATTATCGTAAACTGTTTCAAAATCATGTTTGGAATTATGGTCATTATTTAATCTAAAAGAAAATAAAATAAAATATTAAATAAATTTCCTAAAACGTTTTAATATTGATAATTTATTTTATTAAAACTTATAACTATAAATCTTTCTAGTAATTATTTTGTTTGTAAAAGACAAAAGTTACTAAAATAATTAAGTTAATTAATGTACGGTTTCAAACTGTATACTTGAATTATTGCTATTATGAAGCAACTTGTTGATAACCATTTAAGTAGATAAAATACTCGGTAAATATTAGGTTGTGAAATGAACAATTTTTGTTATCAAATGGAAAATGACTCCATTAATAGTCATTCAGTTAATTTAGTTATCCTTCAAAAAAATTATTTTATTTTTACATAAAGGTAAGCTAAGAATGGGAGTATTCTCTGAAACACATGAGTGTTTTGACGAACCCGCACGCTCTCTACAAATCAATAATGGTCCAAAAACAGCATCTCTGAACTTAGTAGATACTAGACTGAGTGAGTAGAGGGTAAGAGCTAGAAAGGGGTGGTTCTGTGAAGCCCCACTACTGTGAATAGGATTTGAGTGAGAAGCCAAGAAAAACTTAATTTTGTTTAAAGAATCTTCAATTACAAATGTATCGTAAACTTGACTCGTTTAAAAAGTACGCACGTCAGAACAAATTTGAATATAATTTTGTGCATACAACATTTTATACCCCTGTCAACCAGTGGAAAGTATATTTTTCAAATAAAATAATGTATGACATTCTCTTTCCTTGATGTGTAAGTGGTTTCTATTATTTTGCAATCATTCTAAAAATATATATCTAAATGAAAATAAAACTTTTATAGTCATAGTTTTGCAATACTAATAAGATATTCACACATACACACATTTCTTTAAAGAATTATCATTCCATAAAAGATGAGAGGAGTACTACTTGGTATAATATATTGTGCTTTATGGTATGGTAGTATAATGGCTGGATTTTTACTTATTGCCTGTCCACTATTACCACTATTAATAATTAGTCCTCCTAAATTTCGTAAATGTGGAGATTTTCTGTTCTCTTGTTGGGAATTATATCCTGCAGTAAGTAGTTGCTTCCATTTTTGTCTTTAAATTTCTTTTGGCAATATGATATCTACTCACATACCTGATTACTTTTTTGCAGGCTCTTCTAAATATTTTTGGAGTAAAAATCGTAGTATCCGGAGATCACATTCATCCCGATGAGTCAGCGGTGCTTATAATGAATCACAGAACAAGGGTGGATTGGAATTTTTTATGGGCAGCCATGTATCAAGCTTGTATGCCAAGTATAGGACAACATAAATTAAAATTTGTTTTGAAAGACCCAATAAAACATATCCCAGGTCCAGGTAATACGAACAAACAGCAGATTTAAGCAGACAGCATACAAATCATACAGAATAATCGTATCAATTTGTTCCAGGCTGGACAATGCAAATCAATGGATTTCTTTATATAACCAGACATTGGGACGAAGATAAAGGACGTATATCTAGAGCTCTCAATTACTTGATAGCGCTTTCAAGACGTACGCAAATACTGATCTTTCCAGAAGGCACCGATTTAACGAGTTGTAGTAAAAAGAAATCGGATAAATATGCAGTAGAGAATCAATTGCCAAAGTACCATTATACTTTGCATCCAAAAACAACAGGATTCTCTTATCTAGTCCAGCACTTTCAGCAGGCCAATTACCTCGATGCAGTTTATGATTTAACAATAGCTTATCCCGATTGCGTTCCACAGTCTGAAATTGATTTAGTCACAGGTAAATTTCCAAAAGAAGTACATTTTCACATTGAGCGAATACTTCCTGCAAACATACCAACACAAGATGTAATGCTACGACGCTGGTTAGAAAATAGATGGTCTTGTAAAGAAAGTGTATTAGAACAATTTTATAAAAAGAAAGCATTCACCGACAAAATATGGCCCATGGCGAAGATAATACCTTTACGAATTGCACTTGTTTTTTGGAGCTTTCTAACAGGTACAATGTTAAAAAGTATTGTAAAAGTATAATGTCCTATACTTTTAATTAAACAAAATTTGCCTCATTTTTCAGGTGCAACGGTAATATTATTTATTATATCTCCTTTATTCCGTTTGTGGGCATTATTTAATTCATTACTTTTTATTGGATTATCTCTATTTACCACTGGCTTTAATCAACTAGAAATGAGCTGGTATTGGCGATGGAAGACATATTTTTAACGTGTCGATCCATAGGAAATTCATTATATTTTGAAAAATATAGTACATAAATCTGTATTCTGTGATAATGATGTAAATAGTAGATTCAAAACTATTATGTAGGTTTTAACTAGAAATAGTCTTAAATGTGAAGTAATTACATATTTAAATAGGGAAAATATATAAATACAAAATTATAAAGATTTCATAAGAGTAAATAAAAGTGAATTCTTGTGCCAAAAAATGTATGTATAGTAACTGATATATATTATTCAAAATGTAAAGATTACTGAGTGTCTATAATATTCCACATATTTTGAAGTATTTAAAAAGATTGTATATAATTGTCGAATAGTTGATAAAAAATGACCTGTCATTATAAAGGTTAAAGTAATATATACACAAAAACTAATATTTATTTCTACTATATAGATCTATATTTCTGAAACGTTTGTCCAACTTTTGCAGTTTTATTGTAATTTGTTATCATAAGTGTGTATACACCTTGTAAAAATACAAGTTTATCACATGTCTGTACAATTACTGCATGTTTTATTCAAAACCTAAGAATGCTTTCTTTATATATAATAAAGATATTTTAAACACTAGCTAGAGTAAATATATGTAGTAGATGTATATGGTATATATATATACACACACAATTTACGAATTTATGTAAAGATTTCTAATGTGAAATAGAAAGTTTATGTTCATATAACAATTACATCCATATATATATATATATATATATATATATATATATATATATATATAAATTTATTAGTTTTATATCCTTAACTTCTTCTTCTTCCTAATCTTTCTAAGATATTACTTGAAATTACTTTTCGAATAAAATGGATTCACTGGACTTGAAAATTTATTTTCTTTCAATGCACTGACTAGTGGTTTTTTATTTGCATCAAAAGGTATTGAAGGATTTTCTCTGATTCTTCTAATATATTCAGATTTCTTCTGTGCGGTATTACGTTGTAAAACTATTTGCACTTTTTTTTTTTGCGAACTAGTTTTCAATTTAAATGTTTTTTGCAAGTTCTAAAAAATGAGAAGAAAATAATTGTATATAATAAATAGCTATAACTTATGAAAATAGAAATCTTGCATATCATTTATATGATTTTGAAACTTACCATAGATTCTTCTTTAATATCATTGTTTAAAGCTGTAGATCGTTTTTTATCTGATATAGATTTTTCAAAAACTGGTTTACTTAGAGAGAGTACATCCTTTGTAATAGTGTTCTCAGTTCCTATATGATTTTTTAATGTCGAAGGCGCCACTATTGCATCCGAAATATCCCAACTACCGCACAAAAACTTACTAGATTTATCATTATCATTAATTTTATTTAATTTAGTTAACTGAGTAATCTGTATTTTATTAACTTTTGGTTTGCTTTGTTTTATTTTCTTCTGTTTTGATTTAAATATGTTCTGATTTATTAAACCTTTAAGGGTAGTACTAGTATCAGTAGCTGTATTTTGTACTTTGTCTAAATTTTTATCATTATTAGTCTTTTTTCGTTTTTTCTTTAAATTTTCATTGTTTGTTAATGAAGATGTTAAATTTATGTCTTCATTTTTCAAATGCTCATCTACTTTTTTTTGTTTACTGTGTCTTTTAATATCTTTTTTTCTTTTATGCTCATGATGATTAATAATGTCATTTAACTCCACTCCATTCTTTCTGCGTTTAGAATCAGAATAAATTTCGTTTTCAAATTGAAGAAGTCTTTGTGTTGCATTTTTTAAACTTGTTTCATCTTTCCCTTTTTTCACAGTTGCTACTCGATGTACACCAAGAGGCATTCTACCTTTTGCCATTTCTTGAAATCTTTTAAAATAATTATTTTAATAAATAAGATATTTTTGAACCTTTATAATAATATAAATTTTATTAACTATTTTAATTTAAACACTTACTCTCTAATAAGACGAATCAACTGTCGTCTACCTTTTGTAGTTGAGATTGGAATATTTTTATATTCTAATAATAACTTTACTACATTCTCAGCATTAAAATTTAACTGAGGTAATTCAACATCAACATTACCAGCACGTGGATCTAAGTGTTTTTTTGATACAGAAGTGGATTCTTCAATTATATTTTCATTAATTTCATCTGATTCATCAAGATCTGACATCTCAACTTTTTCCATAGAATGAATATTACCACAAGGAAATCCAGCCTACATCAAAGTAATTCTTACATAATATTTACCTACATTAATTAGTTAAGTAATCTATAGCATAACTTACATCTTTCCATGCTCTAAATTTCTCTTCATATTCAATACCAATATCAGATTGAAATATCAAATATCTAAAGATATGCTGCATAACATGGCGAATTTGCCTTTCATCATCTAATTGTACTAAATAAGTAATAAATGGCCTTATAAATATTAATAATATATCATCAGATACTTTTCCTTCACTTATCTGCAGAACAATTTAACAAGATTTTCATTATCTGTAAGTATTATAGATATCATGAATAATTAATTACCTTTGCAAATTCTTCCCAGTATAATTCAATGATATGCATGATAAAACCCAAGGAATTTGTTTTAACCAATAATTGGTTTTCTATAACATTTTTAATTCCTACAACCAGTTCCTTATCCCATGATCTATCTTTGCAAACTTGAAAAATTTGCCTAAATATTCTCCTAACAAGCTGTAAATAAAGTAAATATACATTTATACAATACTTCTACTTTAAATATATATATATATATATATGTCAATAAACTTACCATAGAAAATTTATCAAGTCTATAATGATCTATTCCAAACCATTCAATACCAAGAGTTTTTAAGATACACTTTATATATAATATAACATTGTTTGTAGATTCAAAGCAATGTATAATCTTACTTAAGGATTCTGCTAATTCTTCTTGAATTAATGGTTTATCTGACATCCACATACAATAAAACAGTCCTTTCCATAATCTCATAAAATCTGCTTCTGTGAATGCTAAAACATACAGCATAAAATTATATAAATCTTATAAAAGAGTATAAAAAAAGTATTTAAATAGTTTTATCTTACCAAATGAACTTTTGTTACGTGCGATTAACCACTTCTTCAAATTATTTAACACTTTATCGCGAACCCTTTTTTCATTGTTTGCTAACAAACGAGCAAATTTAATTTCTTGTGCAATGATAAGTACTTTATCATTTTTATTAATTTTATTTCCACTTTTTTTTTTAATATTTTGTGTTTTAAGTGACTTTTTCACAGTGTTTTGCTTAGGAGCACGTGTTTGCTTCACTTTGGTCATTATTATGACTTATATAATTAATGTAGTCTAAAAGTATATATTACATTTGTATTATGATGTACACTGATTTAAAGTGAATTATTCAAAAAGCATTTTTTTTTTATAATACTTAAAATATTTGAATAGCTAAATATTTTAGGTTAGTCTACTTATCCTTACCTTATTAGACAAAGCAATGCATAAATGATTTTATGAAATTGACCAAGACGCCACTACTGTCGACTTACAGAACTACTCTCTTTCTCTCACTCTCTCATATGATTAATTTTTCAAAAATATTTATTATAAAATGCACATAGACAATTAATTTTACACAACATTCAATCACATTTGTCTTTTTATAACCTATTTACTTATTGATAGAACATACCTTATCATCACATTAAATATTTTATATACAAAATCTCATTGATATATTGAATATAAAACAAAGTTAAAATGCAAATAATATGTTACACATATACTCACACATTATATTATAAACATAATATTTTTCCAGTATTTTTAATATTTAACACAAAAAAATTGTACAATTTATATGAGTCATGATTACTGTTGTTTATCTGAAAATTAAGAATACAATCTACCTTGCTATCTTAATAAATAGTTTTCTATAACAAGTTACATAAATAATTAATTTTTGAGTTAAAACAAGTGCTTTTCACATAACATTTCACACTCCCTATATTATAATAAATTTTCTAAGGGGAACTATATCTTACAATATACTAAAAACTTGTATTTTCATATTATCTGCAACATACAAAATATCTCAATTTGTAGACAGTAGATTATCACATTGCATATAGAAAAATATAGGAAAATAGTTTATGAATAAAGAAACTCTTTACAAATATTATAAATATTAGTAATAGCCTTGTGGAATTCTAGATACTAATTGCATGACGGCGATTTATTTAAAATAGATATACAGGATGTCCGGAAATTGACGTTTGCGGACTGGCATCGGCACTACATCAAGGGGAAATAGTTCTTAGAATAGTGTCAGGAACCACCCCTCAAAAAAGGCTTCGCGAATTTTCGAACTTCCTGTAACCTTGTTTTCTTCAAAATTTCATATTTGAGTACATGTGTGGGTGTGTGTAAATATATATATATACATATATATTTCTTAAATAAATATTAAAATATCATTCCACAAAACACTTTACTAGAGATTCTCATAAACATATTAAACTTACTGGCCACAGGAAGACTACAACACTACTTTTATTTTTAAAATAAAGACAATTCTTCATGCGTTTACTTTTGGTTTTGTTTAAGTTTTGTCTGTTTTAAAGTATATTATAAACAGACAATTAGGAATGGCACCACAGATGCTAATACACTAGTTATATCAGAATTATAATATTTAATTATATACTTTGCTTTTTTTTCATTTAAATAGTATACCCTAAACTTGAATACTTTTTGTTAGTTTCATGATTGCCATTATATTATATGTATATTTAATATATATATTATAATTAATGTTAAATTTGTAATTTAATTTTTATATTATTCTTATAATTCCAACATTAATTAAGCAAATGTTAAAAAACTACTCTTGCATCAAATCGTGATCACATTTAGAATAGAGCATGATGCATTTATAAAATTTGTGTCTGTCTTGTAAAAATACAATCAAAGCTTTATTCTAAGTAGTTACTTATTCATCTTAAACTTTATGTTATCATGTGACTTTCATTGTAGATTTTAATGTATTTTAATGAAAATTAAAAAATTAAATTAATCTTCATTATAAATATTCATAACTTTGATTATCCACTTGTCGCCCATATCGCAGCAGCTGACCTTTATAATTTTTAAAGTAACAAACAAATTATGATCATATCTCAACATATACATCATATTCTACAAATTCTCAAAACTTTACCTGAAACATGTATGCGGCATTGTATTTACTTGATACCATAATATAATAGCTAATACAATACTCCAGGTACGCAAAGGGCATAATACAATTGCCAGTGTTCCATATGCCAACCAAAAGAAATAGGCCATAACTGTTTGCATCACAAGTAATAAGGTTATTGGTAAGTGATGCAATATAAATCTAAATCGAGATAAACTTTTTCTTCCAACTTTTTGAATTCTTTGCAATCTAAAAAATAAATCCATATTTTATTTCTAGGCATTAAATTAAAATTGCATTTTCCTTATGTATTAGTTGAATTAAA
This sequence comes from Sclerodermus sp. 'alternatusi', assembly GCA_037305995.1. Lineage (NCBI taxonomy): Eukaryota > Metazoa > Arthropoda > Insecta > Hymenoptera > Bethylidae > Sclerodermus > Sclerodermus sp. 'alternatusi'. The sequence continues at coordinate 2,809,107 of CM074551.1, forward strand.
AACCTTTTATCGGCATGGTGACTAAGAATTAAAGTAAGTGGAAGATGAAAAGAAAATAACTGAAAAAATCCATAAACGTATGTAAAACCACCAGGTAAGTACGAGTTTCCAACAAATGTACCCCATGCAAAGATAATTCCTATGTGATCTTCAATTACTTCTCCAATTGTCCAAGGACCTACGATGAAATTCAATTAATTTAAAATTTCTCTTGATTCATCCTTTTTTTCAATTACTTACCAATTGTCAAATATAACGCATATAAAATTAACGGGAAGAATAAACGATCAACACTAGCTAACACCCATAATTTTCTGACGATACACTTAAAACAATTTATTCTAATTTTTGGCCTGCTTATACGTTTACCTATAAAATTAAAATATTATAATATAAAAAGTTAAAGAGCATTACAAAATTTTACCTTTGCATAGCACGTGCAGTAGTCGAAAGATGGATAATGTTGCTACTATTAATGTCAACATACTTCCAAACATAAACTGAAACTTAAATTAAACCCAACCCTTTTGATTATTAGACTATAATTGCAAATAATGTGAATTACAATAATAAGAATTCTTACAACAGTACTGGCATTTGACATGAGCAAGAATCTTGGTAAAACTTTGAAAGATAAACGTGTACCATCCAAAGAAAATGGCTGTGAAATTACTTTACGTCTACCAGCTTCATCTATCACTTCTACCTATAAATTTGTTTAAAATTATTTTCATGTGTGTACTATATTTATTATATATGTCATATTTATTTATTAAATACTTGAATATCATGAATCCCAGTTTTAAATTCTTGTGAATTCCAAGGAACTACATATAGTGGCCCCTTTACTTGCACACAATCAGTCCAATCGTTTTTATCAAGTTTAACTTTAACACTTTTGATAGGACTTAATGAGAACGCTAAAACTCTAAGATAAGCAAAAATACATTAATTAATATTATTATTTATTATGCTTTCCAGGAATTAAACAATATTTTACTATTTAACTATTACCTAATGTGTGTTGATTTTTTTGTGGATTCTAAATTTTCCTTCTGTGGCATGACATAAAGTGCATGCTTTGGATTTGTGATTAAAGCAACTGGCCAATCTTGATGTTTAATATCAATAAAAGAAAACTGACCATGATCCATTGCTGCCAGGCGGAACCTAATAAAGAAAATTTATCTTTAAAATTCTATCAAAAGAAATATTAAAATATAATAAAACATATTTCATATACATATAAGGCAAAGAGAGTGCAAATTATAACAAAATTATACTTATCTTACATTCTACTATCTTTCCAATCTGCTAATTCTAATTCAAGAAATCCAGCCTGTTGCAATGTGTACATATTAGGTACTGTACCACCAAGCGTATGATAATGACCACATAAATACACCATACTATGATTATACTTCCCTATATATTGTCAGCAATGAAGCAAATTTCTCCATAAAGTAAAGCAGTGTGTTAATCTACTATAAATATTAAATTATATATTCTTACCAATAATATCACGTATATTTTCAGACTGTGATAATATACAGGATGTTGGATAATGCCCAAACCAAATAATATAATCACTATTGCTATTTAAAGATTGTTCCATAAATTCATGTATCTTTTTAATTTCTTGTTTATCCAGCATTCCAATAAAATTAAAAGGTCTTCTTGGTCCTGGTTGTAAACAAGCATCTACTGCTATGAATGAATATAATTCAGAACCAAAAGGTATTTCATATATATAAGACTTGGGAAATTTTTGTCCTTGAATAGAATAGTTTTGGAAATAATTTCTTTGTGAATGTATATTTAAGATATTAAAATTGTCTAAAAATTAATATCAACAAATTAATATTCTAATATTATGAAGTATATTACATTATATTTTATGAATACCATGATTGCCTCGAACATCCAACCACAGTGTCTTATGACTAACATTTGTTTCATCTAATATCTGTTTGTAATATTGCCACTCTTTTAGTACTTGCGTTGAACCCATTTTATCTTTAGTTTTAGCATCAGTCAAATCACCTATTAAATAAATATAAACAAATTTACTATAAAACATATACAGAGATATAAGTACATATGTATAATACTTTAAATAGTACTGTTATAATATAACCTGACGCAAGAACAGTTAGGGGCTTAATAGCATCCACGGTTTCATTACAAAATTTCTTAAATTCTGTTATTCTCGTAAAATCTTGAAATATACTTATATGCATATCCGATATCTGTAAAATTTGAATTCCTTAGAAAGTAATAAACATTACGATTAAATTGTATGAAATTTAATGAAGTATCAACTAACCTGAATAAACCACATAAGATAATCAAAAGAATCATCTATTTTATAAAATTTAGGTTCAGTTAATGTTGACTTTTTTCCTGCACGAGGTAATCTTTCAGTTGAAATATGGCCATCAACATTAATAAGATCAGCAACATTTGCCACAAATATTGATAGCATTAATATAAATATAAGAAGTATTACAGCAGACTTGGTTATTCTCATTTCAAAACTAATATTAATTATCAGATATGCTAATAAAACAAATATTTGATTATATTTTTGATCTTTGATCACTGTACAAATAAAATAACTTAAATAAAGGCTGTTAAATTTTAATTAAACGAAGCACTTTGCCCGGAAGACTACCATATATTTCTAAAATTTAGGTTTTTTTTTAATTATATTGATCGAATAGTAAAGATTGACGTGCATCTCGAAGCATGCATCGTCATATTTAATGATCTATAAGACATAGACATTGCTGAAACCACTTTTTTAAGACGTCAAAAATAAACACACCTACATTACTCTTTGCGCGCATGACTGCTGTATATGGTGTTGTGTCATTGGTAAAATCGACAAGCTTGTTTTCAGACTTGTATATATATTTTATACATATGAGTGCAGATATATATATATATACACACATACATGTATGATTCGAAATTTGATTCATTTTAAATAGTAAAAAATTGTATTCATTGCTTAATTACTTATAATTCATTAAATATTGATTTGATTGTTTTTATACAGTTGATAGAGTACGCAGTTCTCTATATACAAAATTATGCTTAAAACTATATATAAAAATAATACAAAAATAGAAAATCTTCTATCTATATAATTTAAAAATTCATTTCCACGGCGCCCATCCACAAAACATACGTCCTAATAGGTTTAGATCAGTTGCTTCATCCAGTAAACATTCAACCTTACGAAAAATAAAAATGAACCATTTTTTTATCAAAATGCAAAACTAATACTTAATGATATAATTTTATAATATTACCTGTTCTTCAACTGACAGTTCTTCATTGTGCTTTTGGAAACGAAGCGCGTTTGTATCCTCGCCGGTTATGATTTTCGCAAATGTCTCGAAATAATCATCATTATGACAATCTACGTATTGATCTAGTGTGACTGCTGATGGTTTAGCGCCTTTCAGTTTCTTCTTAAGAATATCCAGTTTCTTCTTTGGTATCCATTGAACATCTGAGAAAAAGACCATCAAAATTGTCGTATTTAAACAATAAATTTGATCGATGTAATTAATACTGGTTATTTTCATTACCATTTGATTTTTCTACTTTTTTTTCTTTTTCTTCAGTTTCTTTAGGCTCATATTCTTCTTGATTTTCCCTTAAAAACTTATTGATATTTTTGGTCCAATCTATAGGCTCGTGCACAAAAAGATTCAAACAAGATAGGATGGGCCAAAATTCGGCTCTCAATGCTTTTAGAGTATGAACCATAATTGCAGAGAATAGTTCATGCTCTGTATAGGGTTGTAGTAAACCAATGATTTGTGTAGTTAAACGGAACGGTACAAGTTCTGGTATCGATTGATCAATGCTACTTCCAAAGGCCATACCAAAGTCGATTCCTACGCATTTACCGGAACCAACAATCACGAGGGTGTTATTCAAATGACGATCGCCAACACCCAATAACCAATGTACTACGCACATCGTGGCATAGGCTGTAATGAAATTGTATCGTAATGATAAAAAGCTGTCTAAGGAAGGACTCAATTCAATGAACGCTTTTCGTAAAGCATCCCGCTTTATCATAGAACTCAGCTCATTCATCATTGCTTTAACTTCATAATACTTGTATTTTACAGCTGCCTCTTTGTACTGTATAAATAAAATTTTATCCGGAGCTGCTTTACTTATCCATTCTGAATATTTCTTAACTGCTTTCTTCTCCTGCAGTTTTTCGTTTGCATCCAACGAAAAATTAATTAAAGCAGACAATGGTTGTGTATCTTCTACCCACTGAATGATACCGAACACTTTTGAAAATGGTACGACCTAATAAAATCACAACAGATAACAATGAATCTATTAAAAAGAACGTGTACATTTTATAATAAAAATAATATTATTATTATATACCTGATACGTAGCTACCGACAGTTTTCGTTCCATGCACATCAAATCGTTCTTGAAGATTGTATTTACAATGGAAAAGAGCTGTTGCAATCTTTGATCTAGTTGTAAATCTTCACCGAATTTAACTAAGAACTTATAGTTCTTGGCATCGCTGCCAATCATTGAGATCTGAATTGGTTTTCTCAAGGAATCCATGACTTTGACATATGGCTTGATTTTCATTATTTTCGCATGATACTGAGGCAGCGGTTGCTTATCTCCCGTATACTGTCCTGGAATCTCTATATTTTCACCAGCATATTTGTGCAGCCAAGGGCTGTAAGCTTTAAGTGTTATTTCATCTTTGCGTTTACGAAGTAATTTTTTCAGAATTCGATATATATGTTGAATCGTTTTGTACACATTCTCTTTTGGTGTTCCATCCTTCGTCATTTGTATCAAGTCATTTATGACTTTTGTATGTTTACTGATTTTACCATAAACAATTCCTGGTTTTGGATCTTCACTTTCATCAGTTTTCATTTCCCAAAGAAGCTTTTTACAAATCGAATCGATCTCTTCAGTCTTCTCATCGTGTACAGCTTTTCGCAATTCTGCAAGGTAATGAAACAGATAAAGCTCAGGTTGAACGAGATGTTCCATAGCAGCGAGGAATTTTTTCATATCTTGTCTAGTATCGATTAATTGAAAAATGCTTGACATTTTTAGATTATCGAGTAACTGAGGATTTGTTTCTGCGGCCAATCGAAGGGTATAGATAATTGCATCTGGATAAGAGTTTACGAGTCTCTGAAGAATAGGTATTATCAAGTGGGAAAATTCGGTATTAAGAAGAAAGCACAACTGGGCTTGCCAAGAAAGATAAAGCCAAGTTGGAACCATCTCTGATTCTCTCATAAAAATATCCTTAATCTCGTCGCTATTTAAGTTGTTTTTTAGTAGTAAGTAAGGAAAATATTGCGCTGCTTCCAGTGAACCATATTGCATGGCCTTTAGCGTTGAACTAACAAAATCTTCCGTATACAGAGGATTTTCATCAGCGGTTAACGAATGCAGTTTCTTGTAACAGTATTTCGAGAGTTTCTCATAAGAATCTTTGATATTATCGGGAACGGCAATTTCACAGGAAATCTTTAAATTTTGATACGCATAATTCTTTAGATCCATATTTATGGTTTCATCGGAGCAAAATAACTTGGTATAATTCAGAGGTTTCATTTTCTCACAGAGCCTCTCGGCAAACTTCTTATCTTCCGTTAACGTTGCCAATTCCAAGGATACTAAATGTATGTAGTGCCTAACTGGAACATGTAAATGTATGTCTAGCTGATTATTTTCAAGAATCTCATGGAAGTCGTTCCAAAGTGAAAAGTAAACATCCAATTTTTCGTTATTCTCAGGGTTGGTTTGCTCCACGAGAAATTCTGTTTGCTTGCAGATTAACCTTAGGTTTAATAAGTCTACATCATCCGTAATACACTTATTTGTGAACATTTTATATTTCAACGCAATATCTTTATTTTTTTGATCCAAAGAAAGCTGAATGATTCGCATTGCTGACTGGAACTGAACATTCTTCAAAGCATTGATTACATTATCCCCCACAATTGCATTCTGGAGTAATGTAATAAAACTGATTCTGTGGCTTATTATTTTGTCCCAAAGTAAAAGACTATCTTGTGGCGAATAATCGGATTCGAACCAACCCATTAGTTCGTCTTTATATCCAGAAAAGTTTCTGTGCAAAGTTGAGACTTTTAAACAAGTATCAATATTGTAGAACTCCTTTAGATCTTGAAATTTTTTAATTCTGATTTGAGTCACATGTGGGCTCACTGCTACCCATTGATCTTTCATTTGATTTAAGCTGTAAGTCAGTACATTACGCACTTTATATGTAGCTTTAAGTTCATTGCATAAAGTAAAGAATGCCAAGTCTTTTCCATGGTTAGATATCAATGCATTTAGTTTCTCATTATTATTTTGCCATTCATTTAAACACAATACAAATTCTTCATTGTGGCCATTTGTTAAAAGTTGTTGTATATTTGCTTGGAATAACCATGGAAATATAGTATTTTTCATATTGCTATTCCAAATATTATTATAATTATCATTAAGATTCTGTTTGATTTTATTATTTATCTTATCCCAGGATGATAGTCTACTGTAGCATTCGAATAAACCATTGAAAGAATGTTCACGAATATCTTCCGAGTCCGTTTGACATGCTAGAAGATACTCATTCGTTGCTGTTTGCCAATCATTATTAATTTGAGCTACTGTCGCTCTTTGAACCGTTTCGTCCGATATCTTTCTACGAAATATACTCAAAACGATATCAGAAATATCTAAGGTTTTATAAAGCTTAGCCAAATATAACCAATCGTTGAAAGATAATTTAGGTTCGTTCGTTTCGATATGCTGTTTCTTTTTGGGGGGCTCCTCGTGCGATTCAGCTTTATTATCATTAATCAATTTTTTCTCTATTAAAAGTATACCGACATTAATTAGATTGATATTATTTTTCGTGATTTTTGCAATGACGTTGGATGAGTAATTATTCATAGAACTATGAAACAATACTTCTAAAATCACATAGATAAACAAATCATTCCCACGGCATGTTTCAACTATATGTTTAAATAAATAACTGATCGTAGCATTATCCTCAATCTTTTCGATTATTGCGGAAATTATTGATATGCTAAAACTCTTGCAAACCACTTGATCTCTTTTTATTAATTCTTTAAGTGGTTCAATTAAGGTAGAATGGTGTAATTCAATGTCAGGGAATTCTCCAATTCTGTATTTTCTATAAAGCTTTATTGTATTCCTTTGCCGGAATGTTTCATCTTTTATCATCTGTTCTCTCTTTATGCGATTTCTCTCTTCTTTTTCACGCAAATACGCATTTGTATTCTTTGAGAATCTTATAAACCTTTGCGACTTGGTTTTAGGCACTGGCTGTAAAGCTTTGCAATCAATTTCGACGGCCTTAACTTCATGCGAAGTAGTAGCCTCTTCTATGTCCATACTTTCATCCAAGTCAGTCGGTTCGGAGTCCGAAACTTCCATCAACTCTTTATTCGAGTCATTATCAAAATCAGTAATAAAAGCGGAAACCGAGCTAATTGACTGATCAAACGTCTGATTTATTTGACTTGCCAAGGAAGCTGCGAAAAGAGGAGCTCTTATTCCGGTGTTTCTAGTCCTCCAGTCTGTAGGTATTGTGTAATCGTTATATTCGCAATTATACGAGTTTCCAAATATATTAAATTGATATAAAACCGATTTTGGTGCAAGATCAAGTATTGCAAGTGGTAAAAATGGCAAAATTAAGTCTTCAATTTCGGGAGCATAGACTTTTAAGATATCCGTTAGACGATCCTCAGCTTTATCGCTCAAGCCTGATTTTGTTGTTAAAAACTTCATTAACTTTTCTTGCAATTCTTCTGCTGGATCTAAGATTCCAGTTAGTAGAGCTTTCCGACTCATAATAAGTAGTTTCTCAACAATACTATCATCGTTTCCAGAATAATTCATATATTTATTAAAAATCTCCATAAAAATTTCATAAACGACCTCACGGTATAACGAGGAATCATCCTTTAAATATGACAGTGCAAGTTCCGCATATTTCAAAATATTCGCTGGAGCGAAAGATTCCACTAGTTTGCAAATTATTTTCAGCGCAAGTGCTTCGCACATTGGCGTTTTATTCTCCAATATAGTGGATAATTTAATGTCATTTAGTATCGTTATGATTTCCGTTTCGCTATACTTTGGGAGACAAGATAAGAATAGTTTAAGACATGTCGCTTTACAATTCAAGTTTTGTTGCTTGCAAGCTTGAGATAGAAAATTTAAAGAATTATCAACATCGTTGATAATATTTGGATAAACTAAAAACACAGCATAAATACACTGAACAGTTAGAGTCTTATATTTAAATGCCATACGTAGAATCGTATTCTTTACTAATTCTAAAATAGAATGTTGCGTATCTTCTCTAAGTTGATAATATTTTAAGATTAAACCATATGCTTCAAAAGCATTTATTAATAGACTTTCATCCTTTAGATTTGATGAACTTGTAATCATTTCTTCTAAAAACGCTAAGATCGGTTTTTTATTAAGAATTAGATGTTCCATTCCATTCTTCAAATATAGTAGAATTACATCGACGTAATAGTTTGGTACAGTTTTCAATTCGTATATATTTTCTGGCAAGCTATCGGACAGTTGCCAATTTTCTATCAACATTCCGAGAGTATTAATATTATATTTAATAATCCTATTATTATGGGTTTCTTTCTCTTCCATAAGGATTCCTCGAGTAATAAACATTTTCAATAAATTTTGTGCATTCAATATTTCCTCAGTCTTGGTAGGAACACAACGCCATTCCGCTAGCATTATTAAAGCATCGGTAATAATATAATTCAGTGGATGTACCAATAGATATTTGTAAATATTCTGCATAATTGGAGAGAAAAAGTGCTTGGCATAAGGTTTAAATACAGTTTCCGTATTTACAATCATTTTCAGAATGAACAATTTGATATTTTCATGGTTATTTTCACGAATCATCATAGAAGTTCTGAAAGCTTCCAACCAATCAGGTAAGTCATTTGAATTATTTTCAGTAGGAGGTACGTACGTTTCCTGTGACACTATGTCCAGCAACAGTGCACAGATAGTAGGCATACATTCATGATTGTTAAGATCATCAGACTCGAGTAATAGATTCATGTTTTGCGAACTCGATGGTGCAGTATTACTGGTTGAATCAATGATTAATGATTGGAAGGATACCGCCTTATCGTTCAAATCGTACGCATTCATATCTTCGGCCAACGTTGATTCCGTAACATCGTATCTATGCGTATAAGAGTTTTGGTGATTGGTATTATTACCAGGCAAAGTTCTTCTCATCGAATCTCTAATGTACACGAGTTTCTTTTGATGCTCTTTTTGTTCTTTAATAGTTTGCTCTAATTTATAATCCTTATTACAATCGATAATATTTTTCCATATAAACTGTTTCTTATATCGATTTTCGCCAAAAGCAAACATGTAACACTTGTCAGATTTCTTTGCAGCGACCAGAGATAATAAACAATTGTACGCAGCGCATTGCAGCAATCTCACTAATTGTTTATCTTTAAAGGACGAAAAGTCTAAAGTACGTACATTCAATAGATTCGGAAGAATTTCATTTATAAGTTTACCTGTTTTTTTTACTTGCGTTGGAAATACATTTTTTGTAATTACACTACTGGCACTTACTATTTTTTCTAGGGCCACCTTTGCGAACATGACAGAAAGAAGTTTATAGCATCCAATTTTGGAAATAAGCGATTCTCTTATTTCCATATAATCTCCAGTGGGGGTTTCCTTAATATTTTGAATTATTTTAGATATGCACCTTTCAAAGAATTTCTCAATTTCAATTTCCCTGTCATATTCAAACATAGGTAGAAGAAAGTTTTCCAGTACCTCAAATCTGTCATTATCAACGCTACTTAACTCCATAAAGTATCTAAAACCTACATCCAAAGAATAACCAAAATCCTCACTGGAAATTGTTTTATAGTAAATGTCTAAACATTCATTGACTTTTTCATTAAACAGATAATTCATAAGTCCTGCTGTGAAACAGACAACAATTTCAAATAATAGATACGATTTAAATTGTACCAATAATTTCACTAAAGTTTTTAAACAATTAATCGACTTTTCAATCAAGTCTCTATCAGTTCGCTCGACTAATCTACAGGCCTTTAAGCTGCTTAAAACGATTACTAAATCAAATCTTCGCTCAGTTGACAGACGCAGCAGAAATATACAAAATTTATATAGTATTTGTGACATACACTCTATATCTTTACAATCAATTAATTGGGAAATAACCCAAGTAGAAAGTTTTCCGTACTTTTCGAAATCATAAGTTTGTTTTAAGTTTACAGCCATGCTGAAAATGTTAATTAACTTCTCTTTTCTCGATTTAATATAATTGGATGTTTCGTGAATCAGTTTGAAATTTTCAGCAAGATCATCCACAAAAGGATCAATATTAAGCTGTAATTCTTTCTTTCTACGGTGAAGCAGTTGTAACAATTCCTCGTACAATGAAAATATGAATGATGGATATCTATGGGAGATATTGAGAGTAAGCTTCATAGTCTGTTTCCCATCCTTTAACAGATATAACAGAATAGATTCTTTGAATGTATTAAAGAAGTATTCCCCGCATTTAAATCTCTCAAATAGGATATTAGGCACTGCATCATTATTTAAAATTAAATCTAATAAACATTTTGTTAATGATTCCTAAAATAAATAGGAAGTGTTTACTATTAAAAAAAAAATGAAATACTCTTGCCGAATACTGGGTGACCGGAAAATAATGGACACTTTTTCAGGGGTGATTACTGACTTGATTCTAAGAACATTTTTCCCCTTGGTATTTCTTGATTTGAAGCTTTATTTTCAAGATATTCCATAAAAAATTTACCATTAGCAAGATAGAGACATTTCGATAGTTGAAGTGAGGTGACCCCACTGTGTCTCGTTTCAATTATCGGAGTGTCTCTGACTTGCTAATGATATCTTTATCCAATGCCAAGAGGAAAAAAGTTTTTAAAATCGAGTCAGGAATCAACCCCAAAAAAAAGTGTCCATCATTTTCCGGACACCCTGTATATCGTTAATTCAATATTTACCGTATATTTGGTGAAAAATAACTTCATCACTATCTGTAAATACTCTAGCATTATAGGTTTATTGTTTAAAGAACTTAATGGATTACTTGTTTTGTTAAATAAAAATTGATATATACTAATAATTTTTTCCTCTACATTATTAAAAATGTTTTGACCCTGTGAAATATAAAAATCGTTTCATAAATATTCTCAATATATAATATTAATCGCATATCATACCAGTTGAAAATTGGTAAGCAAATTGCAATCTGCTAATAGCAGAAGTCCTTGAATGTATTGCTTTTGCTGAATAAATTCATTTACTGACAAATGCACGATAGCCTCTAGCTGATTGTAAATGATAGGCCGATTACCGTTTATTTCTACAATGTCCTGTTGAATTTGCTTTAAGTATATAGTATATTCATTATTCCTCGCAAGTGTACGAAGAAAATCTTTTAGGTGCGATATCAATTTCTCTGACAATTCAGTTTGAGAGGCATTGAAACCAACTGATTCTGGCAATATCATGCAAGTAGTTATCAATTTAAATATATACTTATTAGATTTCATTATTAATGGGTAAATGTTTTCCTAAAAAAAAATAGGGAACTTATATTTTCCTATAAATAAGCATTAACCATGTAAAAGAAAGAATCGTTTATAACGCTTACATCTACGTTTAATTCAAACCACATTTGTAGAAAATTCAAGAACGTGACGATAGTTAGACATTGTAACGTTTGTAGTTCTTCCTGTTCTTTGAAGACGAACGTGGTTGTCTCGGGGTGATATATTAATGCCAAATATGCAAATCTTTGTAAGCAATCAAAGATTATATTTTTTGCATCCTCTGGTTCCACAGCCAGACTTTTTGGGTCTACTTTTATCTTCATTAACCATATAAAATAATCCAACAATCTTAACACTTTATTTACATAATTGATAGTAAGACATTCTTCAGTCTGATGTAAATCACTGAGAATGATCTTGTTCAATCTTTCAATATCACTGATCTTTATAAAACATTTTAGCGTAGTATTTACATCCATGTCATTTTCATCCATGAAGCACATTGATACTTTTTCATACAGATTCATTAATTTTTTTCTACAATTTGGATCAAGTGTACAGCATTGAGCTAGAAGCCAATCTTTGACCTTACTTGTTAGAACACCCTCAAATTCATTTGGTATTCGTCGATTTTGATCCGTGGTTCTTAAAATGCTTGATCTATCTATCAGAACTTTTTCGATGTGCGCAATTGCTTTGTCAATTGCTGGATCTTCACAATTATTCATACTGTTTATAAAGCAGTACATCAATTCAATCCAATAAATGTTTACTAAATCTTGGTTTTCTAGGAATATTACATAAAGGTGATTAAATGCAATAGCTGCAGCGATTCTTTTAGCAGAGGATGGATGAAGAGAAAAATAAGTTAATTTTTGCATGACCATTTGAATCTTTCTGGACTCCGATACTTCAGTTTCGTTGATACTTTTAATGGACCATAAAACGAATTCCGCCAAGCAATGGCCCGAAAATTCTCTGAGGCTGGAATTAGACTCATCGCTTAGCCCCTCAAATATAGTATTAATAACAAACTTAATTGTGTCTGACTGAAGAATATATTTTGAACTGAACCAATGCATCAATTGTGTAGCCAGTGGTTGAAAAAGTTTTCTCACTACTTCGTCTGAATCGCAACTCAAATTGAGGACAGCTGGACACAAAATTTTGTACAGGGATAATAATGGATTGCTATTTTCTATATTTTTTTGAGTATTTCCAATTGCAAGGGTAATCATTGAATAGAGTACCTCACAAGCCACTACTTTAGTTCGTCTATCTCCGGAATTTTCAGCTAAAAAAATTATTCGCGGTAGCATCTTATCAAATGAAATATTATACGAACTATTTGCGTCGCTGAAGATTGGCATATTATATTGCAATAAGTTCTTTTTATCCCATGATGCTCCAATATTGAGGGACGATTTATAAGCATAGTCCGACATTATGTCAAAATCAAGGGAACCGAAGAAGAGCAAAATTTTCTTTTGCAAATTTTCGAGCGATTCCTCATTATCCGTGAAAGTTACGCATTTAATTGATTTTGCTTCGGTGTCTACAAGTTCTTGTAATTTTTCTGTAGAGCTCTCTTTGCTTAACAAAAATCTATCCAAGCATGGTAAAACTTCTTCTAGAAATTGTTTCGATTCATTCTTCTCCATACTATCTATCCAAATCTCTAAAGAGTTTAAAGCACAATGAGCAAGTTCGATGTCATTTAAGCCAGCTGTAAATGCAAGTTTCATAACTGAATTTGCCTCAATTATTATATCTTCCATAAATCTTATCGGAGTTTCCAAAATTAAGTATAAGCAAGAAATTTGCAATTCAAAAGTATATTTAGGTATTGAATGTACAACATTCAGCAAATATTTCCTTATCATATTTAATGTAACTTCAGAATACGCATTATATTGCTCATTAGAAAAAAGATCAATGTATTTGAGAATTCCATGTGCAAGCTTATAAAATCCTGATATTAGAGGATGCTTACAAGATAATCTGATAATTTCATATAATAGCTTATCTGTTCCATTTTCTACAGAAGATAAATTTACTTCTTTCAATTTAAATATATCCACATACAAATCTACCAAATTTATAAATATTCTAAAATCTGTTTCATTTTCAGCAGTTAATGATAATGTTACATCTGAGAAAACATTTTCCTGAGAGGTCTTTTTCTTAACATTTAAATTTAATTTATTAATTAAAGTAGTGCATATATACACCATTTGTTTTCTAATGTGACTAGAGGTATGTTCTTGTGCATATAAAACAAAGTTGCTAGGATTCAAGAGATTTATCCATAATGGCAAATAATTCTTATAAGTTGTAGGAAGTTCATCCAGACATTTTAATTTTCTTTCCAATTCTGCATCAATTAAAAGTGTATGCGAGCAGCACCAAATAATACCATCATGCACTAAAATCAAATTAAGATAGTAAAATTTATCAAAGATTTTTAATTTACTATTAACAAATTTCTACCATACTTGTATAATATGAAAATTCTTCTAAGAAACTTGTTTTAACCAATCCTATTTGACAAAATGCATTTATTAAAGAGTTGGTTGCAACCTTTTTAATATTACTTGTCATTTCTGGAAATCTTTTCATTAAGAAAGTGCTTATTTTAATAAGCACGTTTATTTCTATCATTGTTATGTTTGGTATGCTCAATATTAATTTGGAAAGAGCTCCTTGATAATTGCAAATATGATGAAATTCATTTAGCTCTATTTTCTCTCTGTAAAATTAAAATAATTAAGAAAGCTAATAACTTTCAAGTAAAATAGAAAATACAACTTTCTTTTAATACTACCTATCACAGAGATTTAGAGCTAAACGAGAGAAAAAATTATATATTTCTATTAAATTATCAGCTGATTCATAGACAAGGGTTGCTGCAGCTAATTCACTGTATCCATAAATAATAACACTTGCATAATCTGGATCTATACCTTTTTCATCAATTAGCTGTTTAAGACTGATTTTGAAATACTAGAAATAACATTTCTTAGACATATAACTTAAATAATAATAAAACTACTCAAAATAATAACTTACCAGATATATTGATTTATTTTCATCAGATATATTCTCTAATAAAATTTTACCAATAAATTCATAAAATTTCTTAAAAGCATATTTTCCACAAGATCCATTTTCTCCATAATCTTTTGCTAAACTTAATAGTATATTATGCCAAAATACATAATCCTGATAAACTAATTGTTGAAATGATTTAATATGTTCAATCAGTAAATAAATTGCTGATCTCATGTTTGTCATTTTAGATCTATAATTATCTTTTAAACTAAGTTTTTTAATCTTTTGATATAAATTATTGTATAACTGATCCATCTCTTGATTTGGTTGAAAATTCACAAGCACATTTTTAAAACATTCTAAATATATTTCCACATCTGATGTTTGAAAACCCTTGGCATACTAAAACCAATAATAATTTACTTGAAGATACTATTTACATTTATAAATAAAAAGGTAAAAATGAATATAGATAACCTGTGCTTCAAAATCATTTTGTAAAAACCTAAAAAGTTTAGGCATTTCTTCTTGAAGACCATTAATTTCTGGTATATACTTAGCTATAACACCAAGTACGCAATATATCGCACTTCTTTCTGTAAAAAAATATACTCTAAGCATCCAAAATTTTGTATCTCAAATTCTCAACTATGTAGATACCTTTTATGCCAACTAAATGAAGCTTATAAAAGAGTATGGTTACTGTTTTATCTAGATTCATATTAAAGCTTTTGAACATCTTAATTAGTTTACAAAAGGTAGAACTCGCAGCCTTCAATATAACATTAGAGCATTTGGTAGTAAGAACATGTTCACATGTTGCCTTAAAAAAAAAATTGACTACCTGATTCACATACGATCAATTTACTTATAACATTAATTTTAAGAATACCACAATACTTTAGTTAGTAATATAAATGGCTCAAAATATGCTTGTAGCTGTTCCATAATAAAATCCAATAGTTGGAATCCTTCTCTGACACAAGCATCATAATGGCTATTACCTTTACGTCTTTCAACATCAAATTTGAGGAAATGTAATAAACCACGTTTGCTTTCAAGTAAAATACTTAAAACTAATCCTAAAGAAATAAGTACAAATATAAAATACGTTAAATACATTTATTTCTTTACAATTCAATATTTACCACTTTCATAAGATGGAATATTTTTAAAATAATTCCGACTATTTTTTAAATGTGTAAGTAGTTCATCCTTATAATCATTTACTACACAATTACTAAAAATACTTATAAACTTTTCTGCAGATTCCATGATAAATGATAGAGCTGTCTACAGACCACTCTCATTTCCAATAAAGAAAAGCATAATAATTTAACAATAAATATAAACCTCTGAGTGCTAAATCGTTTAAAAAAAAATGTAATAACACAAATAACGAACAAGAATTTAACTTAAACTTTCACTTATAAACATCACGGTTAAACCGCTGTGATACCTGTCTATGCTTTATTTGATTTTCACCAGATTGGTGATGTACCATGGGTAAAATCGCTCCGTAATATCTCCGAGACTTTTCAATGATCGAAATGCCACTAGTGTAACTTTCATGAATTAACTTTTTCTTATAAAATTATGGCTTATCTAACTGAGGTAATTTGGCAAATAAAAATCATTCTATGTTATCAGCGCGTGGTAATGATCAAGAGTAGAGCTAGTTGCTTAGCAACTACAATCTCAGCTGTTGTAAACAAAAAAGTGACAGCTTTGTCAAAACCTACTGGTAGTTTCACCGAAAGAACAATGAAAAGTATTCCTTCAAGTCTCTACAAAAAGGATTAAAAATGTCGTTTCGCGATTTACGAAGTTTGTAATTAACTATACTTGCTGATTAATCATTGAGCGGAGCAAGACTAAAAGGAATATTGAGGGATCGATAATGAGTTTCTTTCTTTCCAGACTTTACGGAGATGATGAGAGTCTTGGGCTATCCCAGATTAATATCACTGGGAAACTTTCGGATGCCAAATTTTCCACTCGTAGCTGAGATATTGGTTTGGATGGTTAAACGTTTTGATCCCGATGCGGATGTGCCCAATGAGTTCGGTACAGAGGAGGAACGTGTCTTATTGATACGATACGTCGCTGAATTTATGGTAAAACAAACGCAACACTAATGGTAACGATCGAATGATCGTGACTCGCCACTATTTTAATTCATCACCGTGTTACAAGGCACTGAAGACGAGCATCAAATTAAACACGAAGAAGCTGTACCAGGCTGACGGTTACGCCGTGAAGGAGATCATGAAGATAACGTCGTTGCTGTACGAGGCTCAAAAGAGCAGTACCGAGAAGAAGTTGATTCGAAGGGACAGCTACAAGCTGGCGAATTTCGATATTTCGGATAAGATCAATACGCTGAAAACTACCAGGAAGTTGGCCAGCGAGCTGACTGTGAACGGCGCGACACTTTTCGATCTATTGGGTCGTGAGGTGGACTTTCGCGAGGTCCGAAACTCAAAAGTTGCCAGACAGTTCGACAGTTCCGAGATCGAGACGGCATTGAAGGAGGTCATTGAGAATACGCGGAAGGAAATCGAGGAAACGAAAGAGCAGATGGATAACGTTAAAGTACACCGAGGAATCTTTTGCTCCTGACGAGAGCTGACGCAGCAGGACGAAGAGCTGGAAATTGTAATCACGATGATTTTTGCAGGACACCGAGCAGAATCTGGACACCAGAATAGAGAGGCGTCGCACGGAATTGGAGAGAAACCAGAAGAGGCTTCAGACGCTGAAGAAAGTCCGTCCGGCATTCATGGAGGAGTTTGAGAAACTCGAAATCGAGCTGCGGCTTCTGTACGACGATTACCTGCAGAAGTTCCGGTACTTGGCGTACCTGGAGCACGTTTTCGAAGACAGTGCCAAGGCGGAGCAAGAGCGATTCGAGAGGAGGTCGGGGTGATTTTGTTGGATTCGATTCAGTAATTTAAATGATAGCATCAATCGTGATAGGATAATCCATGTTGATAGGCAAGCGGCTACGAAGAAGCAATTGGAGCAATTGCGAGCGGAGGACGCGAGCTTCGAGAGCATCATGGAGGGCAATGACTCGATATTCGCGACAACCCTTCACGATTCCCCGCTGGTTCTCGGCGATGCCGAGAAGCAACCAATTGAAAAGACCGAACAGGGCACACGCGCCAAATCGGGTATGCATGATCGATAAACTATTGTCCTCTAATCCAACTCCAATAATTGGACGGAAATCAATTACCTGGATAACATGTCTCGATGTGCAAAGCAGGAAGGGCGTCTAGGATGCAAATTCCTTCGCAGCGACGTATTTATGGTAGTATGTCGGGAAGGCAGCGAGGAGTCGTGGTTGAATCTAATAACAGCGGCGGCTCCCTCGACAGTGACAGTGACCTCCTGATCGATGGAGACCTCGACGATGATGACGAGGATGACGACGATGACGAGGATATTCTGCATTCTGTAAATGACACAAATATGGGAAGCTTCGATTCCAAGGGTCAACAGGAGAAAAGGGTGGTCAATAAAAAAGATCACTCTGACGATGATTTTTGAAGGCTCGACCAATGTCCTTGCCGCTTAAGAAGTTTCCATATTTTTCAACTAGGTGATTGTTGCCAAAAAATGGTTTATTTCAACTTTTAATAAGATGCGAAATTTCATATGTTTACTATGATTCGTACATGCACGCATATACCCGTATATATATAGTATCCTTTATACTATATATATTCATATATTATCAGTATAGATAAGCACAAGAAAATGAATTCTTGTCTTCTCGATAATGGAGCAAAAGTGTTTTATGGTGCTCTCCATTCCCTTTATCGTATTTTCGTGTAGGAGTGAGTTTTTGTATCTGTGTGTCTTTAGCTCTGTAGTCGTCCTTAATATTCATGATTCGCAATAAAATTTTCCATAGAATGCGTTACTTTCAAGTACAAAAGTTCATGGAGATTTACAATTAATTGAACGAGGAATTTACAATACTCTCTCGACTCTAAAATATAATAAGATTTCTTGCTAAGTTTGTATGAATTTTACAAGTTTCTCCCTTTCAGTCGTCTACAATATCGCATATATTGTAACTTCGTAGAAAATAAAGTAGGAGTACAAAAAATCTAGAAAGAAACTGCTTTTTATTGTATTTGTCATTTTTACGTTCTCTCCAATCCTTGGCAAAAGTGTCGTGTGATACTCTCTTCTAACAAGTATATTTCTTCAATGCTAGATAATTGTTAGATATATGTACATATGGTAATGCTGTCGAAGAAGCGTTTTACATGACCTATATCACTTTTATGGTTCATTTGATACAGCGGATTTCTACGGAAATATTATGATACATACACGACTATCTTTAAATACAAATTTGATCGATATGCGTATTTGTTTATCTAAAAACTTCAACATGAATAGATTTGACAAAAATTAATCAAGTATCGACAGAGAAGGTGGTTTGAGAGGTGCTGAGCTTAGACCAAGTTT
The DNA here is from genome assembly GCA_037305995.1 of Sclerodermus sp. 'alternatusi'. NCBI lineage: Eukaryota > Metazoa > Arthropoda > Insecta > Hymenoptera > Bethylidae > Sclerodermus > Sclerodermus sp. 'alternatusi'. Next base: position 2,828,348 of record CM074551.1, read on the forward strand.
TAGGCTTTACAGATATACACAGTAGCAAATGAGTCGGTGAAATTTGACAACTTCCGATTGTCCGTTATTACTTTGTTGCTGTGTAATAACAAGTTTAGCTCGTTCTGATTTCTTTTTCTGTGACAAAGCACGTTATAATTGTATAAACTGATCAGTCGTCGTTAATCTTCATTAAATTCTATTTATTCAAGCTATTATACTCTCTTCTCTCGATCTCACTCTAATATCAGGCAGATATTAAACAATGAAAAATAATTTGAATAACGATTCGAAAACAGCCCAAAGTGCTTGTACGTTGTAATAGAGATCGCGATGAAACAAGTATAGATTAAAGAGAAAAAGAGATTAGTTTATTATTTTCTTAGTTTTCAATCTTTCAAATCTCTTGATATAAAAATATTATCCCTTTTCTCGAAACGCACGCTACCCTTCTTATTGAATTGCAAAGCTTCTTCAAATCCGACTTTTCATATATTGGTCAGGCATGTAGATCACAGAAAAACATATTGCACTTTAAAATTAATTGTACAATATTAATAAGAAACAAAAGTTTCGTCTTGACATATATATATATGTATATGTATATATATATACATGTACGTATAGAATATTGCAGTAGTTCATCATAAAAAAGGAATGATGCTTCACGAAACTCAGTTAACTATATCAGTTTCGTCACTAGTTACCTGATGAAACGTTCTTATTAGCATTATTATGTCCAACTGGATAGAGCACTGTCGCCCTGTCTATTTTCATCCACGATCTTGACCAGGAGGTGGCGTTTTCTTGCCGCCAAAGAGAGAACTCTTTAAAAATAGAACTACCTATCTAAGGATCGCCATAGTTGTAGAAATAAGTTCTTGCGACCTTCGGTGTTCCAGTGAAGTTACCCACAACGTCCCAGAGGACGTCGACGATGGTCTTTCGCTACCTAATGGGTTTGGCCAGGGGTACGGTTTTCATTACAGACGGCATTGGAGGTATAGGGCTTAACTCTGGCAGTGCACACTCCGTATCCAGTTCCGTCCAAATATTGTCCACGTTCTCCGCGAGTATATCCCTGTATTTATAGGCTGTTCTATCAATGACGGACTGCGTTTTTATACAGTCATTCCCGCCAAATTCGCAGACTCTGTAATGATGCAAAATAGCAGCGTCGGAAGGTACATTCAGAGTTCCATGGCCAGGTATAAATTCCCAGACAAAATGATTGCCCGCTTCAACAACATCCTGGGGTTTACAAATATATTTCGATCTCTGCTTATGCGGATGCAGCTTGGTTCTTCGTCGAGTCTTTCTTAAAGTAATTAAACCAGCCTCTGTAGGCGTTCTACTGGTGATCACAAAAGGATCGTCAGCCCATTGCAAGTAAAAAAATGCATTTTGGAAGGAATAAGCTCCAGTTGATTTGACGTTGATACGAGTATTCATCCATCTACGAGGAAAGGATTAATGTCTCTGATGCTTACTCTCGAAGGAGAACCGTGATTAGGAAAAATATGCAAGCATATGATTACGAAACATTCAATAACGTACTTTATCAGATTGATTATCGTATCGTTGTGCCTAGGTATAATGAATTCGTCCAAGTCAAGTAGCGCGACGTACTCGTACTTGTACATAGACCGATAGAGGCAATCGTTGAGGGCGGCGAATAGTCCCTCGGTGCGTATTTCTCGTTGAGAAATCATGTCGAGACGATGCCATGGTAGGATGGTCACTAGACCTTTTCTTTCGTAATTTCTTAGAGCGCAACTAGCTCCCGTACCTACCGTATCATTGTAAAGGGTTACGTGTGTAGCACCAAGTAATCTGTGTAGTTCTATAAACTCTATTAGTTGCAAAACCTATAATTTCGAATAGAAACGATTCAATCTCGCTCTTTCTCTCTCTATGCGTATATATATTATATAGAGTTACAGTTCCTTATTTACCCTGTTATAATCGTAATGAAGAGGCTTTACGCAAACAGCCAAGGGTTGCTTCTTCTTCACTCTGTCCTTTGGTCGATTTTGAATGAGTATCCTATTAGTTGGCGAGGCCCTAAGTCGTGCCACTACACTAACTGCCTCTGGCACCTTCTCCGAAACGGGAGACTCTCTCGGCAAGGGACAAATAACAAAACACGCGCTATACTTCAAATTCCAGTTTTCTCTGATCACCTAAAAATCATTCGCCAGTCAACTCCTGTCTTCATTCGAATTACTCCGTTCTGCGACTTACCTTCACTCTTGCGGTTACCGTTACCGATATAGTGGCATTACCACCCCTGTCTTGTCGATACCACAGACGACACCATACGCGTTCCGGACCTCTCGTCTTTGTAGCGCTAATAACTCGAACAAGACCCTGAGTATGACCTCGTACACCTCCGGTTCCTCCACTTCCCGTCCTATCGTCAAAGTACGCCGAATAGACGAAAAACTTGAACCTGTATCCAAAATGTTGTTTTTATAGACTAAACAAGTTTCTCCTCTGCCAACCTTGAAGTACCCGATAATTTTGCATCATTCTATAAAATGCACCTAGTGTTCGTAACTGGCAGCCATTCCGCGTGTGTCAGTTTTAAGTTTTGATCCAACTGTGGTAGCCGAGACTCTAGACTCGGTGGCAAACTTGGTAAGCCTCTAGGGTCGGTATGAATCACAGCCTTCTGTTCCCCATTATCTCCATGAACGAACAATCCTATATGATCGTCGAAACTTCCCTTTAAACCAGCATAGTCCTCAGCCTAGAATCGCAATGCAATGATTAAAAATTACCAATTTTAATCCACTGTGTGCTTATTCCTCGTTATTTTAATAGCGCTTTACCAAGCTCGTAAATATGTAAATACACGTGCGTGCGTTAACGTTTAACGTAGATTAAGTAAAGAAAGTTGGCACTGTGTTATAATTCTTATCTCGAAGCATGCAAGGGTGTACAGGTATCGAGGGAAAAGTTGTAAAATTACGGTAAAAGTGCAAGTAGGAAGTGGAAGTGGAAGTGGAAGTAGAAATAGAAATAGAAGAAGAAGTGGAAGTGTAAATGGAAGTGGAAGTAGAAATAGGCGAGAAGATGGAATTGAAGAAAGAGGAAGACTTACTCCAACTTCACCGTAATCCGGACGATCCGGAGGTGCCGGAAATCGACGTCCGTTTCGGTGGCTGCCAAGGGCGGAGGATCCGCCGATAGAGGTGCGGCGTTCATCGATGAGAAATATTTCGGTAAAAACGATCAGTCCAAATATGGCGAAGAACATGACAACCAACATGAAGGAAAGATTCGCTCGTTCCTTCAGAACTCCCGCGCTCCCACGACTTCCGAACATGCCCAGTCTTCGTACACCCATGCTCGTCGGCAGCTTCTGCTCAAAAAAATTACTCGTTATTACACTGTATCATCCTCTATATCCGTAAACCAAAAACTCCATCGTACTTCATTCTATTCCGTCCAAAAACTGAATCTACTGGACGCTACCAAACCTACTTTAACTAATTCTTCAGTAGCAAATCCTGGTGGAAAAACGATAAGGTAAAGGGAAGAGATAAATTAACTTGCCAAGTGCCAAGGAAGGTAACTAAATTCTTGATTATTTCGTGCTTATCGACCAGCAACCTATTAACATTAATTAAGATAAGCTTTCAACTATAACTGAAGCATTTTTGCGAAGGCCGCTTTAACTACTGTTATAGTAGAAGCTAGTGTATCCGACTATGTTTCATTTAATCCTTTTATCGGAATTCACACTGGCACGAGCTTAGTTTTACATTTTCTAATCTCGATGAGTGTAAAGAAACGAGAGACCTTCCGCGTCGATGAATAAGAGGAAGGACGGAAGGAAGGGAATTATCGTCGTCGCTATTGGTTTTATAATGCAGCTGTTAATAGAACTATCCTTTCTTATTTTACTTCTTGTCTCTGACGGTGAATGAGAATTGCACGAACGTTTCGTAATGAAGAAATTTAAATCGGACACCGCAAATGTGACTCACCTAAAGTTTTCCAGCGGAAGATACCGTTAAGCATGGGGCCGATAGGTCGTTCTGAAACAAAAATTTATACTCTTCTATAGTCCGCTATCTTCCAAATTAATAGTCTCTCTTATGTATTCATGGATTTCATTATTACCCGCCAAAAAAGATTAAACTATCTCGAGGAAGGTGTTTCATTGCTCTCTTAACTTTCATAATTTGCAATTTATCACGAGGTATAATAAGTGGGAAGCGAATTGTCTCAAAGGAAAGTGCATTAGAGATATAAACTATTGCAAGGTATGAGGTTTTAACGATGAAAAGCTAGATACTATCGGATAGATCTCTCAGATACACTATATCACTGTGAATAACTGTCATCGTGTCACAACTGAAAGAAAACAGGCATTTTATCATTTTATCAGAATAATCAATAACTTTTCTGCAAATAATTACACCTTTCCATTGTTTAGAGAGACTACTCAACCAAGGGAATAAGTTCTTGTGCAAACATTAAGATACAGATCAAAACAATTTTAGATATTACTCGATTATCCTTAAATACACAGTATGCAATTGATTAGACGCTGCTTTCCCTCGTAAATTTTAGGATAGACAGGTTTGAAAGTATCTATTAAAAATAGTCTGGCAAATCTCGAGTATACAAAGTGGGCGTAATGATAAACGAAAACTGATTAAACATCCTGCGAAATAACGTGCAGTTACATCAACAGAATATAATCGTTCTGAAGATAATGCAAGTTGCACGTGCAATGGTTTTGTGAAAATTTCATAAGGGCCATCGATTTATCGAGGTTGCTTGTTCCAAATGCTTTCATTATTATTATTAAAAGGAAACTTTCGTTGTACGATGAAGAGAGAGTAAGGTAGTAATTTAAGATGTAATGAAATGGAGAGGAGTGCCAAGCAATAATGACCCGATGAAACTTGAATGCGAGGAGAGGAGTGTGGAAAGTAGCAATCGAAGTACAGGCACTTACGATTAAAATGCTGTATCCAGGATTTTAAGGCCGGCAGCGCTGATAGAGCGCAGGTGGAACGCCGGCATTTCCTTGATGACGGATGCCAAATTCTTGAAGATTTTCTTCATTCTGCCACCTCGTCCCCGGATCATTCAACGCTGCCCCACGTTAGTCTAGGCGATGTAGACACAGAAACAATACTTCTCTTTCAGTCATTTACATCAATTTACCCCGACAAGGATTATCAGTAAGATCGATACATCGATAACACTGAATTACACGATACTCTCTTTGACCACCACTGACACGTAATTGTACTAGGAGAATCTCTAAATGAGATTTGTCAAGTAGATTGTGGCGGAATCATAAAAATCGCAGCGCGGACATAGGCAGGTAGTTTGCGAGAAACTTGGAGCACTCCCAGGAGGAGGAGGAGAAGGACCAGGAGAAGGAGGAAGAGGTGGAGGAGGAGGAAGTGGAGGAGATGGAGGTGGAGGAGAAGGAGGAGTGTGACGAATAGCTGGAATCCTAGGTTCACTGTACTTTACTTGTTTCAATTGTAATAATTCAAGATCGATCAGCGAGAGCACTGGTACGACGTACTTTGATGCGTCAAGGTACTTGAAGCAAGCCTTGGCTCTTATCCCTAAAACGTTCTGATATAAACTCTGTGAAATGTAGCTCGCGTAGCAGAGGCGCACGCTCTTAGGGTAAAAGAATCGATCAGAGCACCCTCTACCACCCGCCCCATCGCCATTGGTAGTCGTCCTCAGCGTCGCCGTCCGCAACCAGAAGATACATTCTGCGCGCAGCTACCAATTCCATCGAGCCTCTGCCTGTGTTCGCTTAGTCACTTGCTTCTGTATTTCTTTGCTTGCCAGTCATTTGACAGATTTCGAGTATCAGCTATCAATTGCTGACCACCAAACGCCAACTGCCAACCGTTTGCTTATCCCTTGTTGTACGGGCAGTGCATGCGCACTGATTATAACACTAGTCCAATGATTTCACTTGCAAAATCTCTATCGCTGGTTTATCTATTGCGCATATTTTCTAGAATACGTTGAATACCATGCAAATCACCGACAATCACAGCACCCGGGTCAAATACCTTTATGCAACAAATGTATTAGAATAAAACTCTGAGCGATCGATTTATTAAAGATAGAAAGAAACTCATACCTTAACTGTAAACTTCTTTTATTTACCTAGCTTTTAGTTAAAAATAATGCACTTAGGTGTGTTTATTTTGTACTCTTACATCCTTATTTAATAAAATCATATCTAATTTGTGTGAAAATGCAAGCTATTCCTAAGCATTGTAATATTATAATATTAGATCTAAGTATGCATGAGTGTATATATATATATATATATGTATACAGTGCACACTCTTGTGAATAAACCGTAGTGTGTTTCTATTGAATGTCATGTTGATACAGAATCCGTAGCTTTATACTCGCTATGAAATAAAACACAGCTATTTATTATATTAAATAAACGTGTAATTTAATGGGTTCTTGATTCCTCATGCATGGCACGTTGCATTATAGTCTGTAAAAACGTTATCTCAAGTTAAAAGCTTATAGAGAAGTTTTATCGAGTACTTATTGAACAGACGAATCTTACATGATTACGGTTACCTAAAAATATTTGAGTTATACTCCCGCAAGAACTAAAAAAAGAAGCTAAGGAAGAATCGTAGCTAACTAGAGTACGCTTGGTTTCCTCACACCAGTTCCAGAAGACGAGTCTTTGATCTCTCGCTTCTAAGTCTACTTGAAGTAGTTTAAGATTCTTCGCTACGGTTGCATCGATTCTAAGTACGTGGCGACCTTCTATCACCACGGGTACATAGTCTGATCTCTTATCACATCTGTAACGGAGAAAGATGCTTCTCTAACAAATGCCGAGGGAAAATCTTGTGAAATGAAAATATTGCTCTTACCGAGACATAACTTGTTCTCTAAGATACTCGGCAGCTGGGAAACTGAGAGATTGCTTTGGTGACACGAAAATGATAGTGAGACCATCGATGATTCTCTCCTCTATTAATAGTCCAGGTCTTGCAGTGAAATATAACAAGAGCAACAAATTCACTGCAATTCCAGCAATAATTCCATACTCCAAACTAAAACTTAGACAGGTTACCAAGGTCACGGTCAGAGGTATTATATCCGCTTCTGCCGACAAAAATCAGGAAAAATACTTTTCTCATCTATCTGCGAATCCGAAGATATGAAATCATCTCTCTTACGTATACTAAACTCTCGTTAAATACACATAAAAAGATAGTTGAATGAAACTTACTTCTAGTTCTCCATAATACAAAGAATACTTGTACGTCAAACATGTTGTACATGGCTGTTATAATTACAGCAGCCAAAGTAGCCTTCGGAATAAACTTGAAAATCGAAGTAAGAAGTCCACAAGCTAAGAGGACCAAAATACCGGTGATCAAGCCACCCATAGGTGTTTTTACACCAGAAGCATTATTCACAGCAGTTCTGGTAAAACTTCCGGTAGTAGGCATTGACCTAACGAAGCTACCAAATATATTACACGCTCCTAGAGCCAACATCTCTTGATTGGCATCTATAGTCTTTCCTTTCGCTGGCGAGAAAGAGAGATATATGTACATAATTAGTATGATTAAAAAATGAAGGAAATAAACGAGAGAACAAATTGAAAGTAAACCTCACCGAAAGCTTTTGCAACAGCGATACTTTCCAAGATGGCTATTGAAGGTACGGATATGAGATTGCTGCCAAGTTCTTTGCTTAGTTCGAGAAAGCTATAAGTATGATTTCCAACATCAATGGAAAAGGGAGGTAAAGAAAGGGGTGGCAGACCTTCGACGATATCACCCGTTATTTTGAAAGCTTTAATATCATATATAGACAGAACATAGGCTATAACTACACCGGTAATTACTACCACAGCATTCCTTGCTAATGAAAGTAGCCACATGGACTTTTCAAAAAGATTTCCAGATTTTCTACCGGGTAGTTTCTACAATGAGGCAAATCAATTGAAAACTTATCAATATGACTCCTATCCTCCTTTTTACACGATGCGAACTTACCTTCAAGCAAACTAACAGGATCATCGAGAAAATTCCTAATACGGTGTCCCACAGGCTAATTTCACTAATGTGATCAAATACTTGAACCAAAGATTCAATGAAAGAGTTAGCTCTGCCCGGTATTCCGAACAAAGTACCCAGTTGAGAAGTTGCTATCATGAGAGCTGCAGCATCGGTGAAACCGGAAATGACCGGCATGCTAATGAAATTTACCAGGAAACCAAGATGGAGCAATCCCATCGCAACGATCACACATCCCGACAGAAAAGATACCAGTATCTGTCATTTTAAGATCAAAATCAATGAATGAATGAATGAAGCATACGAGTCTCCAAATGCAGAGAGACGATGACTATAAAATTCGGTAAATCTTACAGCGATATCTGGCCCAAATTTTAGAACATGGCGTTCGGACAGAAGTGCCATTATTGCTGTGGGACCGACGGTAACATCTTTACTGCTACCAAGAAACATATAGACAAAGCAGCCCATAAAACTACTGTAGAGACCATACTGAAATCAATATATTTATCCATAAAAGATTCTCTCTTATCACAATGTATCTATCTCTCTTATCACAATCTTACAATTATAAAAGTGTAAGTAAAGATAGAGATGGACACACCCGGGGAACAACGTGTTTCATGCGTATTTCCTTAAAGTATACGTACTTGTGCAGGTAGTCCACCCACGATGGCATAAGCAATGCCTTGGGGTATAACAGTGAGACCTACAGTTAAGCCAGCCAAAGTGTCCTGCAATAATTTGCTGAAGGAGTAAGACGGCAACCATGCTAGAATTGGTATTCTTCTCCTTAGGATGTCCTTGACGTTGAATCTCGAGGAAGTTGCACCGGTCCCTGTGCACAAGAAAGCAAACGATTAGTTATTACAATTGATTAGCGATCGATTAGCCGAAAATCAGAATGGAGAGTTTAGTCGAGTGAAAAATGAGCGAGGAATGAGACTCTGACCGGTAAGCGAAAGACAGGGGAGATTCTAGTTCGGTTAACTCGCTTTGTCTTTACTTTTGTTCAATGACTGATTTGTCGACACCGCTGAATACATGTTCTCATGGAAAAAGTTTACGGATCTTTCAGGCAAGCAGGTAGAATCGTAACTGTGAAGATTAGGCTCCCCCGTTAGATAAAATCCCTAGTTCGATTTTGAGAAATCTCACCGACTGCAATGACACACTTATGGTGAATGAGTAAGAGAAAAATTCAAGAGCCGAACGCAACGGCGTGTAGATAAAATTACAGATACCGAACGAAAGGGAATCTTGAGGACTCTCATTAGAAGAATTGAAACTAATGCTTGTGATTGAAACTCGTTTCGCAGTGAAAAAAAAGTCAGCGGCCACTCAGGCATTTTCAAAGTTTAAGGATAAAACGAACTGCTAAATGAATTTTATTACCTACACGAAGGACTAATTATTTTTCTCCTGCGTAACATTGTGTACCGTGTCCTTGACCTATCTCGAGGGAATGGTAATTACTAGCTTCGCAAGGAAACACCTGAATGAAAGAAACTCGCGTTGCTGACGTACGATTAAAGCGCGACGTTCTCCCAATGATTTTACATCAGCAAAATTGAGGGCCAACGGGAGCAATGGGGAAAAAGCTAAACAAGAAAGAATCTCAATGGGTTTTGCCGAGGATATCGTAGCAGTGACAGATTATAACGTGAAGACGAGATACATACACATTCGCATGATTGTACAATTACACGCAAAACAACAGTAACAATAACACTACAACAAATTAATTAATTGATTGATTAATTAGGTATTCGAGTAAAACACACTGAAGTTTCGAACAGCAAAAGGGACCGATCGAATACCCTGAGAAACGTTCTTAACGAAAATTATGAGGTAGCAGCGATCAATCAGCAGGAGGAACTCTAATCAACCGGAGCAAACCGAATCGTTTACTGTTCGTATCGCAAAAGCTGGCGAAATACTACAAGCCACTTGTACCGCCTACGATTAATAGTTGTTAAGACATTTTCACGCGTATGATTAAAAGATTGATAACGCAGTGTTCGTGTACGATTAGCAAGCTTTTTAGATAAGTATCCTTTGGGGCCACGTGCGCCTGCCCGGCTCAGTAGTCGCGTCCCTCATTTACTTTCCTGCGCCTTTCCATTTCTCGAGTGTATCGCCAAAGCAAAGAACTGGAAAACTGTTACACACCTAGCACACTGGACGATTCGCATCATCATCATCATCATCGTCGTCGTCGTCGTCGTCGTCGTCGTCGTCAACATCGTCATCATCATCATCAGCCATAAATCAAATCAAAGCTTACCAATCAAAGCTTCCTTCGAGAAAAATGTCATCGTAACAATCGAGACAATAGCGGCCCGGAACAATCACTGGGAAATCACATGAATCGTGAAAAAAAGTATAATAAAGGAATCCATGTCCTTCTTTCGCTTAATTTGGCGGAAGCATGCTCAATTGATTTCCAGTCGATTATTTATTTGGCTTGTCAAAGTAGCGTAATGATGGGCCAGAGTACGTGGACGGACAGGTGCTTTAGATAAATTGTTTGTTGCCCAGTGGCACGAGTGGTGCGTGAGATTCCAGAAAAAGAGGAGGAAAAAAGAAGATGAAGAGAAAAGAAAAAATTGACTCGCTATGTGCATATGACTGAAAAAGCGTCGAGCAGCCGATTTCAAGTTGGTGGTTATCGGCGAATGTGTTAGGCAAACGATAATGCTTCTTTGCTCTCGCCTTCAACGATTGCGTGCTACGTGTATTTTTAATGGTTAACAAGGAATCACGAGCTTCAGTCACACGGGCAATCACGGGATTAAGGAACGGTGTATCCGTCATAATCCTAAAATCGTCTGCAGCAATGTCTCGACAAGATTTTGTTTGCTCCTGCGATCGCAGCATGACTGGTCATGTACATAATAAAGATAAACCTTGAGGAAACAGCTGTTACACGCTTTTGAAATTTCTCTCCTCTGCCTTTGCCAAAGACCCCGCCACTACTTCTTCCCGCTTATTAATTTTGCGCGTGTTCTTTTTTATGCAGCTCTTTTCCTTTATTTTATTTACGTACGTATGCATATTAGTATAAGGATAAGGATAAGAAACTTCAGGCTCGCTCTTTCATAGAATCACTCTACTAGTCCTCTCTATCTCTATCTCTCTCTCTCTCTCTTCTCTACTTTTAATCGATACTTTCTCAGCTATGACAAATGGGACTCGCTGCAAAAAATGAAAATTATTTGCTTTTAGAAGAACATAGTTTTATCTAGAGCATATTTACTTGAGAGATATGACTGATATATTAAAATGAGAGCAAAAAAAATCAACCTCGCAGTCGGTAGGACTCGAACCTACGCTCCCAGAGGGAATCTGATTTCTAGTCAGACGCCTTAACCACTCGGCCACGACTGCTTCATCGAAATGTGAAGTTTGTCTGCTTGACAATCACCTAAGTAAATATTCAAATTTATAAATGAACTTGTTGCTCGCAAAGATCCCCTGGTAAAACAATATTTCGACGCGAATCATATCGAAATTAATGTTTTGCGCAATACTGCATCAACAAGAAATCGATGAATCTTCTACTCTTTAGTTTTTGAGATTTCGAAAACGATTTGTTATACGATTACCTCTTATTTTTATTTCCTTCTTTTAGAAAATATATATGTATTTATACTTTTGTTATACAATTGCGGAAATATTGAGTTTCATTCCATTTATAATCACCGAATCTTTCTCAATAGACTGTTTGCTTTATCAGATTGATTCGGATAATTGATTCATAGATAAAAAAAAGTTTTGTCGAGGCATGAAAGATTTCTATGAACGTGAAATTAATGTAGGTTAGAATTGGAGGCATGAAATCAAATGGTGTAAATATAAATAATGTTAAATGAAACTTACTCAACAGAGGAGTTCTTTCTGTAGCATATGACAATGACATTATATACAACTTTTATTTATAAAATACACCGCGCAAAGGAAGACATAACGTGCAGCTCGTAGTGTTCGAAAAACATGAACTATTGCACAGTCGATAAAGCAGAGATTGATTTAGTCTTATCTATGAGACTCTATTAGATCCTCCTCCTTCTCCTCCTCTTCTCCCTCTTACTTCGTCTTCTCTTCGATCTATTTCGCCCCTCTATTCAATCACTATAATAATTACAATGCACGGCATAATACTCCTTTAATTAATACACTTGTAAAGATTAACTTTCTCACATTTATACTTCCTCGTGATAAATAAGTTGCAGTCGTAGATAAGGCGAAAGCAAATGACAGTACATTATATTTCATCATAGAAACATAAAGTTATGATAATAGAGTCTCGTAATAATAGTGGATGATTGCTCATAGATGGTAAATGAGAATGATTTTTTAAGAATGTCTATCGCGCGTTTCAATTTTGAATAATTGATGCCTGATAGCGCGCAATTTGAATGGAGGATAGACGAGAGAGAATCGTGAGAAGGAAAAGTGAAGATAAAGATCAATACATGCAAGTTCTTTAAAAGGCTGCCGCTCAGTGCTCATGGCCCTGGTTCTCCAATCGATTCATTTTTGTAAACCATTTTTCAGGTTCCGCTCTGTTGAGCAACTGGATTAGCCAAGATTTGAATGACAGTTTTGCATTGTGCGAATAACTGTTTAATGTGATTTTGCACAAGTACGCTATACTAGAGATTCTTTGTCATCTATGAGCGCGCGCACTTGCACAAGGGAAACGAAATTGCATCAGTCTCTCCTTTCTACTCTTGACTAATGCAATTCTATCGATACAGCTTACTCTCTCGGAAACAATCGACAGGTGGTGATCGAAAGGACCAGTATCACTAATCTCGATCAATGCCAGATAACGCTCTTTTTCCTTTTCCTTCATTTCTTTACGAGCATGACTTCTTTGTCACCATCAAACACTCTATTCTCAATGTCTCCGATTGTTTATTACTTACACGAGGAGTCCTTTTTGCGAAGGAGACAAAATGATTGCCTGTAAATGAAAAAAAAACTTGTGATAGCGATGGAAAAGTTATAAGAGCGATATTCGCAAATGTTTAATGTTAGCGCGATACGCGTTGGAGCTCGTCTGTTTAAAACGACCTCGAACTTATACAACGCTGCTCGCATGTAATCACGCTCAGGCAGACTAATCGTCTCGTTCCAGTAGCTAGTAACAATTGTATATGAAAGCTATTTGTTTAAATCCATTTTCAGGAATTACACGCTGCCGATGTACCTGGACATCTGTCGAATGTACTCTGTTTATTCTGATAATGAGCCTACACCACTATAGGATTAGCTGGCAAAATACAGGCGATAGCAAGATGAGATGCAAACAAAGAGAGAGAGAGAGAGAGAGAGAGAGAGAGGTGTAGAGTAAACGGAGAATAAAGAGAAGAGGAAGAACCACGAGGAGAAACTCTTAATTTCATTCAAGTTATGGCGTCACAATGAAAACATAATAATATTTACTCACAAAATACGCATTTCCAATAAAGTGACACTCCTATCAATAATCATAAGATTATCTAAATTATTCATGTCTGCCTTTGCTCATCAATAAGAATATTCGACTTTTTGCAATATGATCCGAATCTTATATAATTAGGTTTTTTCTCAAACTTCGGCGATAACAATAATCACTAAAGTAGCGTTAACACTGAAATAAAAACATTCTAGTTTTATTAACCCACATAATTGTAATGCTAACAAAGATAATATCATGTATGTTAATGAACTCGTGCCGCGTGCAAGTACCGTTAAGAGCGATTCGGAATTTGTATTTACATCACGGTCTTGCATTGCTCGTTTGTGGCATTCACATTAATTCACAATTGAGCCTGGGATTCAAATTTATCTTTATCTAGCTTTAATTTTCCTTTTTTTTCCTATTTCGTTGAATCCGCAACAACTTCCGCGTCCTTCCGCTGTGCAGATTACCTAACGGAAAAATAAAATTAAGGAATGCAACCATCTAAGGCAATTGAATCTCGGAGAGCATCACACGGTTCAATCAATTTTGGAACCAATTGGCAATCTCCACTTTTTTTCAATAATAAATCTGTTTATGAAGAACAGAGAATGACTCCAAGCAAACGGGTTTTCATTCACGATACGAGAGATTCGTGAAAATTTTAATCGATATCATTCACCATTTTCCTCCGATCGTCCGCTCAATTCCTTTAATATACCACTCATTATTGCTTAATGCTTATTGTTACCCGAGAGTTTATCTCCTGAAAATGAATGAAGATAATTGTAGGAGATATATATCAATGATTAAACATACTTGTGATATAAGCTAGAACCGGAAAACGGAAACAATCGCAATGCGAGATATGCAACATGAGACAAAAATCTTCTTCTGGTGCAGAGGCAGAAGCATGTATTTAGTCAATTGTCCGAAGACGTTCTATTACATAATCTCCATTCATGATAAACAATAATTAACGCCTGCATAATCCTTAAAATTCTTGCCACTTTGTTTGCTGCCCCAGGCAATTAGTTATCCTGAGAAATCATCGATTGATTATCGGTGAGGCTATTGAAGTTACTGGAGCTACCGAAACTGCAAAAGCTACTGAAACGAAATAGAGACTACATCGATCAAATAAATTACTCAGAAAATATTGGATGACATAATTAAGTGGTATAAGAGGAAAGTATACATATATAGAAAAATGTCCATGCGTCCACTCGCTGGTGACCGTCAGGGGGGTAGGGACACACCGAATAAGCGCAGGTAAACGCGACTAAGCTAAGTGCGTCCACTTGAACTCTCAGAGTCAATTCTGAGAGAGCCACGGACTTTTGTAACGTACGGACGTTCGGTTTCTCCGGGTTTTCCAATTCAGAGTCACCCTTTTCATTTCCATTTTCACTTTACATTCCCGTTGCACACGCATGGGGACTTATTCTCAAAAATCAAAGAAGAAGACTTGCCGCACGTCCGCATATTTATATCGCTTAGTCTAAGTGAAAGCGCATCGTATAATTTATAATCCATATTACACTCGCCGAAGTGTATTGTGTTTTTTCTCACAATAATTATACAAATCTGCAGCAACGAGTTGCTCTCAAGAATGTGTCGTGCATCAACAATGGTGTCAGATATTTTTCACGCATATTCAAGAAACTAATGCAAATCAGTCACTAAAGCCTTTGTGGTAAGTCTATTAAAGTGTTTTATCAGAGAAACATCAACTTCGCGATGATTACGCTGAACTAGTACCTTGAACAAAAAAGATGAATAAGAAAGAGGATAATGGCAATGATAAGGTTCAGAGATCTCAATTGTAATCGGATTCATCGGCACGTTGAGTGGTTAACACTGCGGCGTAAAGAAATCATTGTTTACTTTAGTGCGTGCCAGTTCATAGATCTTTAATATGCTATTGCAAGCGCATGAGAATTACTTGTTCAAAACTACGAAATGTCAATTGGCAATTAAATCGACATACAATAACAGTGAAAATAACTGATATTTACAATTGAGAGCCTTGATCAAACTATACTTTTTCGGTTACGGTCTCTAACAACAGCGTTCTGAAAATAAAAACTTGAGAAAAACTTGTAAAAAGATCTCAGTATTGCATTGTACTTCCTTCTCGCGAAAAATTATGAAAGTAACGCAGTAGAAATGGTCGATGCTTTTTTTCTCACCTTTTACGAGCGAGTAATTCATTAACCAAGAATTCGACTCTGTTCCAGAGAACATAATTCAGATTTCATACGGTAGTTTGGAGGAGAAAAATTCCATAAAAACAGTTTAAGGTTTAGCAGCGATAATAGCATACATTGGATTATAACGAGAGTGACGCATTCTGACAGAGCTAAAACAGCGTTTTTATAGTGTAGGAATGAGACACATTGCACATTTGTAAATTCTGCATAGTAATCGCACGCTTGTTGAAAAAATCTACGAAATAAAAGCAAAGAAAATCCATTAGAACAAATAAGCCGTTAATAAACAATTGTAACAACCGTAACGATCAATTAACGATGGTTCCTTTTTTTTAGGTATTCGAATAGAGAGCTTCCAGCGGAGCTCGATGATGATAATTACGCTAGCCGATATACTTGCATATGACGTTAAATACTATGAAATGGTATGTTTTTAACGAGTACTAACTTTTCTCCATGGCCCAGTGCTTCTATGCATTGGTACTGAAGGATTCCCTTTGTTCACGAGCATCCAGGGAAAATGTCGAAGTACAAGATTAATGAAGAATTTGCTCTTGAGTCTGGTAAGGAAGTCAGATTAACAGGGTTCAGCAGCGGAGCCCTCGAGGAAGCCTTTCACAGTAACAATAATGATGCCGGTCTGAGCAATGATCTTGAGAATAGGCTCAACGCCATTCAGCTGGCTGGAAAAGTTGATAAGTCCGTCGATAACGATGATGGTATATTATGATACACACATTACATTCCAACGAGGCATCTAACGCAAAACATGTCGATATTCAGCAGAGAGAAATTCAGCTTGAAAGCCAATCCAAATACAATCATACGCATACGTCTCAATGTGTACTGTTGCACATAGCTGAAGATGCCAGAACTGAGCATATAACGTCACATGCCTATCTTTTTTCTTAATATTTACGACTATCGAAAGCTTGTTTTTCACTTTTCATCCTTCACTTGCTTTGAGTTGGATGCTCTTCGTTGTATCGTTAGTATTCCATTGGGCTATAATAAGAAAAGTGCATGATTACGAGGAAGGAAGATTTGGAGTTTAAGTTGCATTAAACGCGCTTACGCGACCTTGCGTAGAAAGAAAGAGAAAGAGCAGGGGGGAGGGGGGAGGGGGGAATCACGCGTAAAAGAATAAAGGAAAATATAAGCGATAGTGAAATAAAAGAATAGTAAAAATAACGAGAGGTACAATAAAATTGTAACACCGCTCATTGTGACCTTGATTCGTTGAACAGATATACTTGATTTTAACAGGCGTTGAATTGAAAATAAAAGTATCTAGTCAAGGAATAATGCATTGCGACCACTGAGTCATTTAATCCGATTCTTAATATGTATGCCACTTATCTCGAACGTCCACGTGGAAGCTGAAACATTTTTCACAAAGTTTAGCTCGGTTTCGAGACTTTCTACGAGTCGCGCTTGACTCAGGTCTACGAAATTTTTTGCAGGCCGCACGAATTCCAGGATAAATCTGATACTTTCATCGAGCACAGAGTGGTTGCACGAAAAGGTCAAGAGGACGTGCCAAAAGAAGCTGCTGTACAAAAGGATACCAATCCTAGCTTGGCTGCCGAAGTACCGTAGGGCATATATCGTGAGCGATATGGTAGCCGGGATAACGGTAGGCTTGACCGTCATACCGCAAGCGATAGCTTACGCCAACGTTGCCGGTCTACCTTTGCAGGTAATTCGTCTGCGTGCCTGTGCGTGTAAATCACTCTATTTCTTTTTATTTGTTTCATTGGTTCCCTATAATCCAGACCTTATCTCTTTGAAGCAAATCAATGATCTTTTTACATGCAGTATGGTTTATACTCGTCTTTTATGGCGTGCTTTGTTTACACGATACTGGGATCGTGCAAAGATGTACCTGTTGGACCAACGGCAATCGCCGCAATCTTAACGAGAGAGACGCTCCAGAAGGCACACTTGGGTCCTGAATTCGCCATCTTACTGACTTTCGTCTCAGGGTGCGTTTCACTGCTGATGGGTCTCTTGCAATTAGGTATTATTAAAACGGATTTGTAGAAAGAGTTTCAGAAATCACAGGCCAATACAAGAAATTCTTGTGCACAGTCTTCGGAAGAATGTCTCTTACTCAGATTCTCCCCTCAGGTTTCTTACTGGACTTTATCTCTGGACCGGTCTCAGTTGGCTTCACGTCAGCCGCATCGATTATCATCGCCACCAGCCAAGTGAAGGATATTCTCGGATTGAATATATCCGGAGGAAAGTTTATTAAAGTGTGGCAAGCGATTTTCGAGCAAATCACCGAGACGAGACTTTGGGACGCTGTGCTAGGAGTAATTTCAATTTGCGTGCTTCTACTTCTGAGGGTCAGTTTGCTTTAACGAACGGGATTACTCGATTACCGTACGAACGGTTCGTCCAAATATTACATATGACTGTTATTTTGCACAAATCAACAGAAGGTTAAGGATTTGCCCGTGATGCCGAAAGATTCCAAAGTTCCGAGCAAAATGCAACGAAGAGTGGCCACTTTCTTGTGGCTGATATCAACAGCCAGAAATATTCTGGTAGTCGTCGTTTGCGCGGTAATCTGTTGGCTCTTGGAAGCTCATTTAGGATCCTCGCCAGTGATCCTCACAGGCCACGTTAAGCAGGGGCTTCCAGATTTCAGAGTACCGCTGTTCCACGTTCAAATCGGAAATACCACTTACGAATTCTTCGACATGATCGCCGCCATGGGGTCTGGCTGTATCGTTATTCCTTTACTGAGTCTCCTCGAGAGCATATCCATCGCAAAAGTCTTCTGTAAGGATTACTCGAATCACTTTTAAATTAGCCTCTTTCATTGAAACTCCTCTCGAAGCATTTCTACAGAAATTGGAAGTAATTGGAAAGTCCTTAAATAAAATCCATGTTTTATAGTGCCAATTAATATCAATGCAAGGGGTTAATTGGCAGCGATAACGCGACGAGACACGTTAATTGCTTCTTGCCAAGATAAGAGATATTCTTCGCTTTATTGCGCAGATGATGGAAAGGCGATAGACGCGACGCAGGAAATGCTGGCACTGGGAGCCTGCAATATTGTTTCTGCATTTGTCTCCTCGATGCCCGTGAGCGGTGGCCTTAGCAGAGGTGCGGTCAATCATTCTTCTGGAGTAAAAACTACTCTGGGCGGCGTTTACACGGGTCTTTTGGTACTGATATCCTTGCAGTTCCTTACCCCTTATCTTTATTACATTCCTAAAGCTGCATTGGCGGCTGTCATCATTGCAGCTGTTGTTTTCATGGTGGAATTTCAGGTCATCAAACCAATGTGGCGAACCAAAAGTAACTTTCCTATTTTTTCCATCTCTTTCTATGCATATTTTCTCTATGCATGCTATTGCTTCTTCTTACTTAAAGCATTCGCTTTACTTGTACGTCATTACTTGATACATGCGTTGCACTTTCAGAAATTGATCTGATACCTGCAGTAACTACTTTCTTGTGTTGTCTTTTCATAAGATTAGAACTGGGTATTGTGATCGGAATTGGCATAAATCTACTTTTCTTACTATATGCCTCGGCCAGGCCATCCTTACGAGTAAAGAAAGCAACGGCAAGTCACGCATGAAATTTTTCCTTAATTGACAAGGCTTTTCGAGTATTCCTCTAACGAAACACAAGTGTTCAACGGATTCTATCATTATTTTTTAGAGTATTGGTGGCTACGAGTACTTAGTAATAACTCCCGACAGAAGTCTGGTTTTTCCTGGCGTTGAGTACGTACGAAGTACCATTAGTAAGCAAGGAATTAAGGAGGGAATCGATGTACCTGTCGTTATAGACTCTACGCATATACAAGCGGCTGATTTTACCGCTGCAAAGGTACTTGCATCCTCGTCTAATCTTAACGTGAAATCCTAATTCGATGTCTTTTAGGGTATAAAAAGCTTGGTGGAAGATTTTTCAGGGCGTGGGCAACCTTTGATTTTTCATAATTTGAAACCAAGTGTTATAGAGATTTTCAAAGGAGTTAAACCAACTGAATTAAAATGCAGCACAAGTGAAAATGATCTTAATGAATGCCTTAAAGGTAATTGATAATTTTATAAATGATAGTTTCGCTAATACCGTTATCATTCCTGATATCTTTATTTTCTAATTTATTATTTCCTTTTAATTACCGCAGAGATTTCATATTCTGCAAGGAACAACATTAGCAGATATTAAACATATCTGATCTCATTGTAATTACTTGATTTACCTGCCACTTCCTTTGATAAAGCTGCAGTATTACATAGTCTTCTATAATAAACGTAGGATATACATGGCATTGTGATGTATAGAAAAACTCTCCTCTGAGGTATATGATACATCAAAAACTTACACATATATATATATATATATATACACATTATAAAATAAGTTAGAACTATTTGTGCGTGTGTATGTGTGCGTGTCCCCATCTTACTACACTATGTATATATAGGGATATAATAATTTAATATCTTTTGTTTTCGAGATATTTTTTAAATGTTCCTGTTTTGCAGAATAAAAATGAATCATCCTTCAAGAGAGATTTAATTCCATTTGTCTGGCGCCATTACTTGGTATTGCTATGTAAAAATCAGGCGTTCCATAATAACTGTAAAAGTATATCAAAATTAAGTTAAATAAATTAGTTATAAAAAATATTGAAAATCACAGCGAAGTTGAAAACACAAACTTTGCTTTAATTTCTTTAATAGTTCGATCGACAGCAGTCTTTTTTAGTAGGGTTACAGTGCAACCCCCAAATCCTGCTCCAGTTAGACGACTACCTAATACACCATCAATTTTTCTAGCTGTTGAGACCAAAACATCTAGCTCATCTGAAGAAACTTCATAATCATCTCTTAGGGAATCATGGCTTTTATTCATTAATTCACCAAATTTAATAAAATCTCCACTTGACAAAGCTTTAGCCGCATCAAGAGTTCTTTGAATTTCAGTTATTACATGACGTGCTCTTCTTAAAACAGTTTCTGATACATTTTTATCTTTTAATCCTTAATAATACAGAAAGAATTAAATTAAATGTTATACTACTTATATATTTCTAAATTACATATAAAATTGATTAATTGTACCTTCAATATCACTTAAAGTTGCTTCTCTAAGACTTTTCTTATTAAGCAATTTTGCTACTTCATAGCAACTATCTCTGCGTTCACTATATGCACTAGAACTAAGTTTATGCGGTGCATTCGAATTAGTTATGAGGAAAATATAATCATTCATTTGTTGCATAGGTATCTGCATAGTAGTCAAATCTTTGCAATCTAATAATAAAGCATAGCCTTCTTTACCCATAGTAGAAATAAATTGATCCATTATTCCACATGGTACACCAGCAAAGTTATGTTCTGCCTTTTGGCATGCTTTTGCCTAATAAGTACTTTAATTATTATTCAATAGAAGGTATGATAAGGCTTCTAAATATTACCTTATTTGTTGGATCTTCAAATTTATTGCACAATACTTCTAGAAATGTATATGTTGCTACTTCTAAAGCAGCAGAACTGCTAAGACCAGCTCCTACTGGCACTGTAGATAATACTACAGCATTAAAACCAGGTGGATCGTCTAAAAGTCAATTTCAACTGTTCAGATGTATTCAATATTTAAGTTTAGCAAATACTAACTTGGAAAGTATGCAATACATCCTTTTATATAATTTGCCCATTTTGGTTCTCCAGGGCATAAATTGCTGCGCTTACTTATATTAAACTCAGTACAATTAGTGTCAATATTATTACTAAGTGATATTATTTTACAATTTTCTGTCTTATTAGGCTTTCCAACAATGACTGTTACCATAGGTAATGCCTGAACAACAATAAATTAATTAGTGAATTAACACTACAGGGAAATTATTAAATCAAATTCGAATGTCAATCTTTCGAAAGGAATCGCCGATATATCGATAATCGACTCAATACAAAAAGCGTTCATTGAACTTAAATGTCATAATTTTCAAAGTGACTTACAATTATGCAATAGAAAATTTTATAAATGATTAAACGACTAAAAAGCTATAAAAAAGAAACATGACTTATTTGACCGTTTCAATGTCAGATAAGAAAATAAAACATTCACTCGTCGCTTAAATACTTCCAGAGATTAATTCACGATTGCATCTCAAACGATAATAAAAATCTTTATCAATTTAAAATTTACCATGGGTAGAACAAAGCCTTCATTATAATCAGTATGTTCGCCAATTAAATTTACTCGCCCTGGTGCATAGGCGCAAATTGTTGCATTTTCTCCAAACTCGTTTTTAAAGCTTTCCAAAGCTTTTTTTTGCACAATTTCTAAATCTAGTATCGTAGATGCCATTCTTATGGTGGTTCTCTTTCTTCCCCTTTCAAACGATTCACCGTAAAACCTGTTGATATTGTTGATTTAGAAACAATGATTTTTATCAAGAAAAAACGTTGTAATTTCAACGGAAATCTATTAAACAATCGATGAAGATTCGCTCTTGTTAGCTTTGACTGTACTGAATGATACTGAATCGTGTAAAGTTTATATTTATCACTCAAATCAAAGTTAAAAAGATATGTTTATTGAAGGAGTGCATCTCATTTGTGTAAATGTATTATGATTAGTTATTATACCAGTAGCTATCAAGTATCACAACAAATATGCAATTATTATTTACATAAACACACAAATCTCTGTTGCATGAATTTTTTTTGTTATTGCATTTAGAAATGTTTTTATCAAACACTAACACACACATAAATAGTAGCATGCAAATACTAAATGATAAAAATTATAATGGAATATTTTATACTGTCAAGTGATAAAATCATTTATTTAATTCTTCGTTGACTGTTTTTCAAAAATGCCGTCAGATGGCTACTGTTGCATTATTTTTTATTGCCTCTAACCTTCTATAGTAATTTAGTAAATTAGGGTAGACCACTGATTCGCGCCTCTTTTTAATAGAATTTTAGTCTATGTTGCAGTGTATTACGTCTATCGTTTTTAATTTGCATTAGCATTAAATTAATTTTGTAATAATAACGAAAATAATATAATTCATCTGTGATTTGTATAAGGGATTAAAAATGAATAAAAAGAAGGAGCAACCGCAAGCTAAAAAGCCTAAATTAAGGTAATACTTGTATTTCTTGCCTGAGACTTTTTGTATTTGTTATGAAATTAGGAGAGCATCGCGATAATTTTTTTTAAATATTTGTTATAGTAAACAAAATGATCTTGATGATGATATACCTGGTTCATTCGAGGATGAATTAGCAAATATGACTGAAATGGATGAAGAGTTTGATAGTCTTACTCAAGCAACAGAGGAAGTAAGTTTTGTAACAATGACAAATAAATGTGTAACAATGCATCATTTACAATTAGCAATGTCCTTAAACATGGTATATTCTATCGCAGGGTCCAGAGCAAACAAGTTTTTATACAAAATGGGCTAGACCACAGACAAAGTCTTTTGATCCAGAGAAAGATACATTGACTTTTCAACAAATTGATATTGATCATTATATAGGTAAAAGTGTTATTTGATCTATTGTGAAGTGCGTAAAAATATATGTAAACATTTACTTTTAGGAAGGCCACTACCTGGAATGCCAGGTTGTAAAATTGGTCCAGTACCAGTGATGAGAATGTTTGGTGTAACAGAGGCTGGTAATTCTGTTTGCTGTCATGTCCATGGTTTCTGTCCATATTTATATGTTACGGCACCACCAGGCTTTTCAAATAAACACTGTAAACCCTTTAAGGTAAAACTTATTCTTTAACACTATCCGCATCAATAGTAATTTACAAATCAATCATGTTATATCTTTCAGAAAGCCCTAGACCAATGCATAAAGAAAGATATGAGATCAAATCCTGACAATATTCAGGACACAGTTTTAGCCATTGAGTTAGTAGAAAAACAATCGTTATATGGGTATTCAGGGAATGATAAAACTTGGTTTATAAAAATAACTCTCGTTTTACAAAAATTAATAGCCCCCTGTAAGAGATTACTCGAAAAAGAAGATGTCTTTCCACTATTTGCAAGCCATGCCTATAAAATATACGAAGGGAACATTGACTTTGATATCAGGTTAACTGTTTGATATATTTTATTTTAACTCATTTGATGAAATCTAATTTCAAGCCAAATGATTTGTTTTCAGATTTATGGTCGATAGAGGATTAGTTGGTTGCTCATGGGTTGAACTACCCCCAGGAAAATGGAAGTTACGTGGTAAATTTAAACATTCCTTACCTGCTACTACAAGGTGTCAAATAGAAGCAGACATAGCTTGGGATGCCTTCATCGCTCATGAACCTGAAGGAGAATGGTCAAAAGTAGCTCCATTTAGAATCCTTAGTTTTGATATCGAGTGCGCTGGTCGTTTAGGTATTTTTTACTTTCAACTAAGCAATAAGGAATCTAAGCAATAAGTTGGCAGAAAACAACTTTGATTCTATCATTGTATTTCAGGTATTTTTCCTGAGCCAGATAAAGATCCTGTGATACAAATAGCAAATATGGTAGTCCGGCAGGGAGAATCAGAACCATTTATACGCAACATATTTACCTTAAATACATGCGCACCTATTATTGGAAGTCACGTAATTAGTTGTCAAACAGAAAATGAGCTACTAAAGGTATAAAAAGTAGATTACTTTTATATCTTTTCTTTTAGCAATCTACTAACAAATGCTTACACCTTTTAAGAAATGGTCTGACTTTGTACGCGAGTTGGATCCTGACTTTTTGACGGGATACAATATAAACAACTTTGACATACCGTACTTGATAAATCGTGCCCAACATTTGAAAGTGCATGATTTTAATTTTCTTGGTCGGATAAAAGATGCAAAGTCGATAATTAAAGTCAAAACGTTACAAAGTAAACAATTGGGGCAACGAGAAATTAAATCTGTTAATTTTGAAGGAAGAGTTCCATTTGATCTGTACTTGGTACTGATACGAGATTATAAGTTAAGATCGTATACTTTGAATGCCGTCTCATATCATTTCTTACAAGAACAAAAGGAAGATGTTCATCACAGCATCATTACACAATTACAAAATGGAGACGAACAAACGCGTAGACGTCTCGCGGTGTATTGTTTAAAAGACGCGTATTTACCTTTAAGATTACTGGATAAGTTAATGTGTATCATCATCTATATGGAAATGGCCAGAGTGACGGGTGTCTCGATAACTAGTTTATTGACACGCGGTCAACAAATCAAAGTTGTTTCACAACTTTTGCGAAAGGTATACCCATATTTTTAAACTATTCTTTCTTCTGCACGCTGTATTATTAAGATTCGATATAAATTGTACCATTTTGCAATATAGTCTCGGGAAAAGAATTATCTCATGCCACAACATCATAGTCGTGGCACCGATGAACAATTCGAAGGTGCTACTGTAATAGAACCAAAACGAGGCTATTACAACGATCCCATTGCCACTTTGGATTTTAGCTCGCTGTACCCCAGTATTATTATGGCTCATAATTTATGTTACACAACGTTGTTGAGTATTGATAAACAAAACAAGTATAAATTGACTAGTGATGAAATTACTAAAACTCCAAGCAATTCTCAATTCGTCAAGTCTTCTGTGAGAAAAGGTGTTTTACCAGAAATTTTAGAGGACTTGCTCACCGCTAGGAAAAAAGCTAAGACTGATCTAAAAAATGAAACTGATCCATTAAGAAAGAAAGTATTGGATGGCAGGCAGTACGCTTTAAAAGTCTCTGCAAATTCTGTTTATGGATTTACTGGAGCACAAGTAGGGAAGTTACCTTGCTTGGAGATATCTGCCGTAAGTACTGAGATACTTCAATGAATTGAATTGTATCTGGCGTAACAATCGTTATATATCAAATTATTATTATAGAGTGTTACTGCTTATGGTCGTACAATGATCGAACATACAAAACACGAGGTGGAGCAACAATACTGTACCGCAAACGGATATGATCACAATGCCGTTGTTATATATGGAGACACCGATTCCGTAATGGTTAAATTTGGCGTAAAAACTGTAGCAGAGGCCATGAAATTAGGCCAAGAGGCCGCAGAATTCGTATCATCCAAGTTTATTAAACCTATTAAATTGGAATTTGAAAAAGTTTATTTTCCGTATCTACTGATCAATAAGAAACGTTATGCAGGATTATATTTCACGAATCCTGATAAATACGATAAAATGGATTGCAAAGGCTTGGAAACGGTAAGAAGGGATAATTGTCCTTTAGTGGCTAACATGATGAACAAGTGCCTACAAAAGTTACTCATACAACGGTAAATATATGATATTGAACATTGCAATATGCGTGTTTGCGCGCGCGCGCGCGCGTCGATTTAAACAGTCTTCATAGAGCTTACGTCGTTTCAGAAACCCAGATGATGCTCTTGAATATGCCAAACAAGTGATTAGCGATCTTTTATGCAATCGCATTGATATATCACAATTGGTAATTACGAAGGAATTAACAAAGACCGACTATACGGCAAAACAAGTTCACGTTGAATTAGCTGCAAAAATGAAGAAAAGAGATTCTGGTACAGCACCCAAATTGGGCGATCGAGTCCCCTACGTGTTCATTAAAGCAGCTAAAGGGATGCCAGCGTACGAAAAGGGAGAAGATCCGATATACGTTTTGGAGAACAATATTCCCATAGATACGAATTATTATTTGGAGAATCAACTGTCGAAACCGCTCGTACGAATTTTCGAGCCAATCTTGGGGGACAAGGCGGAATCGTTGCTATTGAAAGGTGATCATACGCGTACAAAATCAATAGCGACGTCTCGAGTGGGTGCTTTGAGTGCCTTTACACGTAAAAAGGAAACATGCTTGGGCTGCAAAGCGGTTTTATCGCCCGATAGAGAAAAATTACCTTTGTGCCAATATTGCGAGGAAAATGAAGCGGAATTGTACATACACGAAATATATAATGGCAGAAAGCTGGAGGAGAAGTTTTCCAGATTATGGACAGAGTGTCAGAGATGCCAGGGTAGCCTTCACCAGGAAATCTTGTGTACCAGGTAAATGAACAATTGAAACTTGGATATTGCCTCTTAGCGTGTACAACCGGAGACGAATATGGAGATCCTAACTTCATTGGGGGATACCCGTTTCCGTACTGCATATCCGTTTCTGGCTGTACACATTTGTTGCAAGATTTGATATTCTCCTGTAACAAACAGTAATTCATAAATATATTCACAGTCGGGATTGCCCTATATTTTATATGAGAACTAAGGTTCGTATGGATTTAGATACTCAACGGAAGCGCATCGAACGATTTGGCGTGCCACAATGGTAGATCATTAAACTATGAAAATTGAATCCTGTCATGTTGAAAAGTTCAGAAATATTTATTTTGTGTACAACCATCGTGAAAAGTAATAAAAACAGTTAATGTTCAAAATGTTTTAACTGTTCGCAACAGTAAAATTTGTTACTAGTACATTTTTCCTTAAAAATCATTATCTTTAAAATAATTTATTTAACAAACTTATTAAATTATAAACAATATTAATGGTATTTTGTTTGGTTTTATTGTATATAATGCAATTTATCAACACCCTTATCTGTAATTAAAATAATGCTTTAAATAAAAAAAGTATACATTTCTTTTAATACTAAAAATATATATTGTACCCTTGTATATTAAATATAGATATAATTTACCTCTTTTATAACAATTGAATCTAGATAAAGTTTACTAGAAATAGATAGGAATGAAATTGAAATGCTCGTGTTTTTATTATTAATTTTTGAAATACAAAAGTGAGAGAGAGTATTGAAAAATCATTAAATAATTATTTTATATAATTGGTCACTTTAATTTCATGTAAAATTGAGAAATGACAATTCTTTATGTCTTTCTTATAATTTTTATAACTTTTTATAACATTTTTTATGATAATAGTGCTTTTAGAGAATTGATTGCATTGTTATATCAATAACATACTTTTCTTTCCAAAATGTAGAATAAATATTTTGGCAAACCTGGCATAGAAATGATACAATTACTCCAAATATAGTTGTAATGAATAAATAAACAAATTAAGATATCCCATATCACTAGGGGACAGTTAGTGACAGTCGGATGACTAGTCTCTGAATAAGGCTCATTTTAGGAAATGTATGAAATATCGATCATTTTCTGTTTTGCAATGCATTTGCCAACCAATCCATTGCTTGATCAAGGCCTTCTCCTTTTTTCGCAGATGTTTTAAATATTTGAAAAGTTCTGTTTTTAAGAGCATCTAAACCTAGAGCTTGATGAACTTCAGCCACGGATAAACATCCAGGCATATCCTGTTTGTTTGCAAGAACAACCAAAATAGCACTTTGAAGTTCTTCCTCCTTTAATGAAAGTTACAATAATGTTAAGGCTTATAGCAATAGCTTTGAAACTAACAGAGACAAAAAGATGAATATTACATACCCTTAACATATATATTAATTCATTCTTAGATATACCTATTCTATCACGATCAGCTGAGTCTACCACATAAATGATAGCATCAGTATTCGAATAATAACATCTCCAATATGGTCTGAAACAAGTACATTGCGACAAAATAAATACTTGACCAAAAAATGAATATTTGTGGATAATATTATTGCATTACGCAGAACGAGCTAGAAAGAATTATTCATAGCACACCTTATACTCGTTTGTCCACCAAGATCCCACACTTGCAGTTTTAAATTTTTATAAGTAACCTGCTCTACATTGAATCCTATAGTAGGTATCGTTGTTACAACTTCACCTACTTGTAACCTATCGAACAGAATTGAGTATGGGTAATAATAATGTTTGATAAAACAGGCCGAGGCTTACAAAATTTTGAATGAAAGACTTTTAACAGAAATATAATAAGAGAGACAACTGTCAATCGTGATTTCAAACATGCCTGTATAAAATTGTTGTTTTACCAGCTCCATCCAAACCTAAAATTAGTATTCGCATTTCACGGCTTCCCAGTAAATTGCGAAAATAACTTAGTAACCCTCCTGTGAAGAAACATCATTTAATTCACTGGAACGATTATTGGGATACGCGGTTCCTCGCGAGAATTCTGCCCTTTTTTTACACAAAACCCATGCTAGATACAATCAATGTGTTAAAACTCACCCATAATGTTAACGTTATTATAATAAAGTCATAAAACACCAGTCAAACTTTATTGTCAATAGGAATAATGAAAAGTACAATAGGTAATGAACGAGGTGCACTTTGCCGAGTCCCGACAAACACAAACGTATTAACGCGATGGATCATTTATTAACAAATATGAAGTTCGCTGTCATCTCGAGGGTCACTGGTAATGCCAACAGCGCAATTAATTCCCGATTTTCACCGAGACGTCAAATCGACGAAACGTACCACTCGCCGCGTCACCGGTCGTGCAAAACCGCATTTTAAAGCCACGAAACGTCGCCGATGTCCATTTGCGGCAGAGCAGAAGCGTCGAGATCGCGTAAAAGAAATTTGCAAAGCGACGACCCGGTAAAACCCGCCAGGGTTTTCTTATTCTTTTGTTGCGTGCCGGTGCGAGAGCGCACTGCCGACGGACGTGCGACTAATGTCAAGCGCGTCCGGCGCGCCGCCTGGCGGCGGCCGCCCGAAACTTCCGGGCGGCGCCGAGAGATGGCGCCACCGCCGCGTTCGCGCGCTCTCCACGTGTGTGTGCGGCCACACCGAGTCGATCTCGCACGCACACACCCTCGTCTTCGGCAACAGGTTCTTTCTATTTTTTTTTCTCTTCTCCTCTTATAGTCTGGACGGTCCGTGGACCGAAAGTGGTACATACGTACGTAGACACGTACAGTGCGCGTGCCGTGGGATGCTGTGTAACCGCGGAGTTTCTTCCGTTCCTCGCTAATTGACAGCTGCCAAAAGGCCGCCGCCACGTTACGTTCGAGTCGAGTCAAAACCGCGCATCATCCGTGCGTGTGCGTGTGTCGCGCGCGCGCCCGCCTGTGTACGCGTCTCGTCAATTCGCGCGAGGTATGCGCGAGCGCGACAGTCGTTGAAAAAAAAACTCTCGAAATTCAATTGACATGAAAGATGAGAGATCGTGCGTCGTCCTTATCTAACGGCGGAAGGTGGAGATCGATAGCGTTCGACTCGGGGACTCGCCTGTTGCTCTCGAGTTCCACTTTCAAACGCGTCCGTGCGTCTCCTGGGTCTGCGCCGCCGAGAGTGTCCCTAAGCAGATAACGAAAGATGATAAGAGCGAGCAGCGTGTACGTAGGGCGGATGTGCGAACGATGATACCAAGTGACGGAGTTGGAGTTGGATCCATCAAGTTCGCCGTTCCGCTTCCTGTTCTCGATAGACTTTTAATGGTACTACCTCTGGGGTGGGTACCCGATGTCTCCGGTACCTGGTGCATCTTCCGAGTGAACATGAATCTGCTGCCTCTACCTCGGCGCTACCACCGTACACTTCGCTGGAGTCTTGACAAACGTAAGGATGACATCGCACCCTGCAATATTTTGCCAATGCGCTTGAAACCATCCATGTATCCATGACTAATAATCCTGTCTCTCTCTCTCTGTCTCTCTTTCCATATTCCAGAGAAATCCTGTTTTGAAACCGCGGTCGCTCACTGTGACCCGTATTTATTTATGCACGTCGAGATCTCGTCTTCCTTCCAACGCACGCTGCTGCGCTTCCGATAAAACTGCATACCAGACCACGATAGAAAGTATCCGATGTGATCTCGCGTCTCTCGCGAGAGAGAAAGGGGTAATTATCGTATTGGAAATATAATCATCACAGGTATACAAACTCTATTTCGATTAAGAGCGCTCGAGAGCATCATCTTATAGATAGCGTCTGCTTTTTAGGACCGTGTAGCGAACGATGGGAAATGCGAGGACCTCGTCCGAACGTAACGTCGGAGGAAGATCCGTCGAGGAATCGAGACGAAAGTTGTGAAAGTAGGAGAGAAGACGCGGGGAAATTTAGCGAGTTTTTCATCGATCGGTCGATATGATCGAACGGAGTCAAGAAGATAGATAGAGAAAGAGAGAGAGAGAAAGGTAGAAAGATTCTTGGCGAAGCAGAGGAATATTTGCGGTTGAACGCTGAAGGCCTGCGGTGTCTCCCGGGTAAAGCCGGACGATCTTCGAGTGGTACCCGATACACGTCGTACGCCTCGTATCACAGTTTTCTCTTATTTTTTGGCGATGTCACGCGCCGCGTTGCTGGCAGATGTCGTGTGGCAGGTCCAGGCCAAGCAGGAGTTGATTAGAGGCAAAGCGTAGAGGCAAATGCAGAAGCTGAGGCAGGGGCCAAGGGCCTTCGTCGTCCGTCCACCTCTCGCGTATACTTACCCTCGTAATCTCCGTGCGCGTTCAATCGCTGAGAGAGAAACGTGCATTCCATTGAATCTCTGGGACTCCAAGGAAAATAACCAGAACCGACCCGATGCCAAGAGGCGCGCTCGCGCGCGCGCGTATTCTAACATCACATTCCAGAATTTTTCAAATGATTCATCTCCTTTCTTTTTTACCCCTCTCTCTCTCTCTCTCTCTCTCTTTCTCTACCTCCTCTGGCGAACCCCATAAATTATACACGCGCTTACAGTACACGCGCGTCTAGCCATATCCTTACTTTCTGAAAATAGGAGGAGAGAGAGAAAAAATCACTTTTAACTGTAGATGAGATTCTCCCGAATAGACAATACATGTGCGTATACAAGTAAACCTCTATTTTATCCCACGCCGTAACGGAACTTGGGAGAATACTTGGCAGCGTAGTGTGGCAGAATTTTTTCTTCCAGCCTTGGAATGCAGAATATGGGACAATTAATGGGATGTGTTTAAAATTGAACAGAGAGACACACACGGAGATTTCGCGGTAAAAAAGAAAGAAGTTTTCAAGTATCCATTCGTCCATTTATAATACATCGGTAAGGAGTAAAAGATTTCGGATGGTTATTGTGCAAGAGATCCTTTGGTCAATTCATTTTCCAGGGTTCTACGCTTCGGGCGATCTGTCGGCAGAAAATTATCTAACGACTCTCTCGTTCGACCATGAACTTTTTTTCAATAGCAAAAAGTTACGCACGGCGAATCTTTATACCTATCTATAAATGTCACGCGTGAGCTAGTATTTGGCCAAGCGCCTTTTCTCTCTCAATCGTATAAAATCTTAACTAGATAATGAAATATCTCTTATGTACTTATTGCTAATTAAATTAGTCGTATACTCGCAACGAGATGAAGAGGAGGCAAAAGGAAGAGTGAAAGAGAAACTTTTATGGCACATGATTTATAGAACCATCTCTCTCTCTCTCTCTCTCTCCCTCTCTCTTATTCGAGTAAAATTCTTCGAGCCACGATGTGTTTTAAATTCCTGTTTCCGATTCTACGTTTAAGGAAGGACGACAAATTTGACTGGAAAGACGTACATTGATTAAGTAACAGTGGACATCTATTGGAGGTTGACCAATGGCAATTGGAAAATGTCTCGGTGAACACAGAAGGCAAAATAGTCTCGTTCGCGCATTGAAACATTCAAAGTCAACGATCTGGTGCAAGCAGAGCAGAACTCTCAATGCAACTCTGAGAAAGTAGCATCCGTAAGGGGTCCTTATTTAATAAAAGCTACTAATTACAGCATTTGGAATAGAAATTGCAAACAAAAATTTGTAACTGAGAGCGGTTTCAGGTTGGAGCTAGAGCGGAACGAAGACTAGGAGCGAAGTAAGAGGAACGCGCCGGAGATAAACACGTGTATAACGTACGTCCACGTTTCTACGAAGTGTCGATCGAGTCTCCTGCTTCGATTCTAGAAAAGCAATCGTTCGCGCGAGGAGCCACGAAGTAAACTAGTTCAAATTTGTTTTTTATCCACACGTGCGTGTCCCTGCAAACACGGGCGCATTTATAGCGAGCGATGATATCTTCGTTAATTGCAGTCGGATAATTATCCAGGTACCACTCGTTAATGACCTTCGGGCACGTGAAAGTCTCCCACGATTACTTTCATGTAGGAAAATGGTAACTCGTGAATTTTTCTCCCGTTAAAACTTTTCTACTCGAGATGAATGGAGTAATGCACACTTTTCTCGACGCGCATATTCGCAGCGGCCACAGCAGCGGGAGGAGCAGGGGAGTGAGGTTTGCGGGGAATCATCGAGAGTTCTAACGCATGATTTTTTTCCAACAGGATCTTGATAAGGAAAACAGTGGAGGGAACTAGAGACGAGCGAGAGGATGAACCTGGAACGGGCAAGAGTGGACGGCTGTGGACAGCAGCCGTTGTTTTTAAACGGCGCTACCACCGGTATGTCGAGTCCTCAACAGTCAGCCGTGTCGGGGGGTCCTCCACCCGTCGACCACTACAGTCGACCGCTCGGCTTGAGCATATGCATTTCCGATTCGGGCCACGAGATTCTACGACCCAAGCCTCGCAGGTGAGACAAATGGTCCGCTAATGTATACCTTTGCAAGATTCTAGAGATGGAGCGATCGAGTGAAACCGAAAGAAGAAAAATAAGAAGAAAGGAAAGGAAGAGGAAAAGAAAGATCGAAAACTATATGGAGAGTAATGAAAAGCAGTCGCGAACGTGTATCGTGCGAAAAGAGAGCAACCGCTCGGGCCGAGGCTCGGAGTGGCAAGGGAGCGTCGCTTTAATTAGATATTCGAAGAAAGTCGGAAACATGCGGGAGTCCGACTTATCTGGGAAGTAGACGACGCCAGCGATAATACGCGTGAGATGCATATACACACTCCATCGGCCAATGCCTAAGCTAGGCGAGAAGATATTTAGGTTAATAGTTCCTCCTCTTCCTTTTCTGTTTTCCTCCTTTCCTCCCTCTGCCTCCTCGCTGTCTTTCATTATGGCCTGCTCCGATCTCGACTAGTTTTTGTCACTGTCTCTCTCAGTCTCCATCGGTAGGTCAGGGACGCGAACCAGATCATTGCAGTTTTCAACGATTCTCCGCAAACACGCCCACACTTTGCGGAGAAACTCCTCGCCGTCGCCGTGTTTTCTTACTTTCTTCTCCTCTTCCCTTTCCTAGTCCGCTCTTTGCTTTATTTCTTCGTACCAATTATACTGGAGAGTGACGCATGCCAAACGACACGGTCGGCTAATTAATTTAATGGTTTAGCCAGTCGTAGCGATCGTCGTAGTCGCCGACTCCGCCGCCACCACCGCCCTTGACACCGGAGTTTCGGCAGACGAGCACGGACAATATCCGCCTTCACTGCCGTTTGCCTCCCTGTCTCTCCCTTCCTCCTCCCCTTCTTTTTCTTTCTTCCTCGTGCAAGGGCAAACGTTACGTTACGCTACGAATCCAGCGTTTCCTCCGACTATCAACAAAAGACTCATTCATCAAACTGTGGACGTTCATAAAACTCTTTTCCGGCGCTACCCATGCACTTGCCCATCCAATCCCATCCCACCCCGTGCAGGAGTCGATCGAACCAGCAGCTCCGTTTCACTTTCACGGAACATCGCTTCGCGCTAATTAAAGCTGGTAATATTTCGATTCGCACGTTTACCGTAGGCCTCGGCGTTAGACCTTAATTATGGTTCCTGGGAACTCCGGAGGAGTCCCTGCATTGAAATTCCGTGGAACAATGGAGAACAAAGTTGCCTCTCGAACGCTTTCGTTCACTTTTTCTCTTGAAAGTTAAAGCGCTATTTCTCCCGATCCTCCGCCATTTTGGTGAACCGTGCGCGCCCAGGCGACAAATGGACTGTTGATCCAAGGTTTCATCGCGCGAGGAATGTAGGCAGTAGCTGGGCAGAAAGGAGCAAAAGGCGAGCAAAGCAGAAACTGGACATGGGCACGATAGTGGAAGCGATCTCTCGTTACGACCGAGTGCGGATGGTGGAAAGGACAAGTGGTCTTGTCAGGATCAGCAGGGAGGGGGAGGCGCGGGTAGGCGGCAAGCAAGGGAGAGTCGTCGACTGCCAGAGCGCGGAGTTACGGAGGTGGTACACCGCACGACCAGGGTCTATAGGAAGTAGGATGTCCCGGAACGGAAATGCTCCCGAAAGTCAAGTGTGCGAGGTGGTGCCAATGGTAGTGGTGGTAGTGGTGGCGGTGGCAGTAGCGGTGGCGGCGATGGTGGGGCAATCAAAAGACATACTCGCCTGCTCGCACTCTCCCGTTTCCTGCGGTGAAAAGACCGTAACAGTCGGTGGCTGTCGTTCTGCAGAATAAAGCAGTCTGTGTCTTCTTCCAAGTAATTCCTCGTCGGCTTCTTCTTGGCTACGGCATTGACGAGCTCTCGACGACAAGATCCCCGATCTACCACTAGCCGCAGAAACCGTTGTGGTCCGCACCCTTGTTTTACCTCGAGTGTCTCGTGTGCTTAATAACCGACCTATTGATTTTTCATCAACAGAGCCGAAGAGGAGAGAATCGAGCCGAAGAGGACCAGGCTAAAGCTCGCGGGACGAGTAGAAGGAGAAGCGAGGGAGTTGCAAGCCCATCGATGCTTACGAGGGAGGTCAAGCGGGATAGATCCTGGAGAAGAGTGAGATAAGACACGACATCTTTCCCAGTGTCGTGCATCGCGGAAGAAGCGCATCTGGAGTTGCACCTGTGTGATGTACAGGAAGCCGCAAGACACGCCACCTCAGTCATGTGGAAACTGTTGTCTCGCGATAGGCACTCCAGTGGCGAGTGCCGCAGACCCTCGTGAACGAGTACCGAACGTTCCTCGTCCCTCGGCCCTCTTCTCCCGCGTGTAAATTTTAACGCTTTGCTCGCGGAGTCGCCAGTGAACCCATTGTTGAGACTCTGATGAATCAGAAATGTCCGAACGCGCCTTCCGCAGGGCACGCTTAGATGATGCGAGTTAAGGGATTGTTCCAGCAGACGGTTTCCGGTTGTGGAATCGGTGGAGATTGCAGGTGCAGCCTGTGCCTAGAACTGGGACAAGAGTCGAGAGGGGATTTAGGGAAAATGGGTCTGGGCTCCGATTGCCCTAACGGCGGTAACTTCATATTAAGAAGGGCGCTACCTTTCGTGAGAAGGACGCCGACGAAGGAGTGGCAGGAGGTGTCTTCGTCTCGGCTGGCCGAATACGAAACAGTCGCGAGCCTTGAGAAGAGCGCGCAGGACGCAGCAGCACCGGAGGTCGGGCACAAGACGGTCATTTACTTTGGCGACAGCGCTCACCGCCGGAAGGACCTGAAGAGAACTACCACCACCGGTAGTTTCGATCAAGCCTCTAGGTACTCGCCGTCCACCGACCGTTCCGCCAGAGAATTTGACTCTGGCAAAGCCAACGCCAAGGTGATTGTCGCTGGTACCAGAAGGAATTCCTTCGAGAGGTCGAACCTCGCCGGCTCTGAGAACAGTAGTGCGGGCTCGTCGGTCAATTCCAAAGGGGAGAAACTCTCGTTGGAGTCCAGGCGAGCTCAAGGGGATCAGGAAACCCTTCTGCTGTCGTCGATATCCACCGCACCGCGGTCGCCGCCGACGCCGCCACCCCTGCCTGGACACTGCACGACCACGGAGATTCGCGTCGAGGATGCCACTTGCAAGAACAACTTGCCTGTCACTTGGGACGAGGTCGATCAACAGTCTGATAATAATTGCTCGCAGAAAGTCACGGTGAACTCTAGCGGGGAGTCGCGTGAAATTGTCGTGAACGTCAGTCCTAGCAGAGAAGACGTGTTGAGGATCGAGGAAGATGAGAGTCGGATCGAAGATTATTGGTCCCTGCCCGGGGATACGACTGGTTTCAAAGCCGATTGGAGTTTTGTGCAACAATGGCGACTGAGAGGGTACTACACACAGAGTTCCCAGCTATCCTATTCTAGTACTCCGATATTCTAGTACCCCTGATTAGAGACGAACGCTTCTTTTCCCACCTCTTTGCCATACTTTCGCTAGGATCTATTGCTGCTCGTGGCAAAGAACCTGTCGGCCCACAGCGGACGAACGAGCTTAATAGGCTTAAGGGCGATGCGCTAATTTACATTACACCGAATGATTCCGTACTTCGATATTGTAGACTTACCATGTTTGCGTTGTTTGTTGTATCATCCACGAGTTACAAGAGTGTTTGTACTTTCAGGCCACATGGATCGAGCAACGCGCGGGAGTTGTACTGCCCATCTTACGGCAAGGATTTTTCGGATAATCCGGGAAAGAGAGAGATTCGCGACATGATTCATATGGTACCGGAGAGAGATACGGACAATGTGGCACCAACACCGACACCAGCGGTGGGTATGGTTGCAACGCCCGCAGTGACGATAGCAACGGGAGGAACCTCAACGGCTGCGATGATCGCGCCAGGAGCAACACCTCAACATCCTCATCATTCTCAGCATCATCACTTGAGCTTGCACGAGTTACGTGCGCTGCAGGTATTTGTTGAGTGGAAACCTCCTCGTGGAGTTTGTTCGAGTTGATCGAATTTATCGAACTTATCTGTTTTGTAGAGACGAGGAGAGTTCACTGGAAACAGTTCCTCGGACGAGAATAGATCATCCGGACATGCGAGTATGTCTGATACAGGTGGACACACGAGTAGTAGCTCCCCTCCCCATCGACATCACAGATCTCACAGTCCTCAAGTACAGTTGAACGCTGTGCCAGAGGACGATCGGTTGTCGGCATCGGTCACTCAGAGAAATGGCAGAAGCAGATCTGGACAAAGTCGTAGCAGGCACAGAGCTACGCCTGCCAAGGTTTCTTATATATCAAGCTATTTCCAATTACTTACCCCACTTCCGTCATTCGTATATTTTGCGTAATGAAACGCGTGTCGGTAGCTGCAGGTACCGTGGTCTGGGTCTGGTTTGGAGGACATCAAACTGGCCATACAACAACTGACCATGCGCTCGCACAAATCCTCTTCAACGTATTCGTCGCTAAGCGGCTCCGAAAGCTCAGAACCTGCGGTGAGAAGGTTGATGAGGCACTCTAGTCTGGAAACAATTAATACGAATGTGACGAGCGCCGATGAGTTTGTTTGGGTGGACTCGCACAACCGGCTCGTCGAACTACAGCAATTGCCATGGACGCACCACGACGTCCTTCGGGTTCTGCAAAATGGTCGTACTCGAGAGCACATGGATCAAGTGTCGATGGAAACTATCCCAAGGCTCTCCTACCTTCTGCAGCGCGCTCTTGTTCGAATAGGTCGTGAAACGCAGAGGTTGGCCAAACCTATAGGGCTGTGTAGCAAACACGAGGTTTACACCGCCTTTAAAATCGTCCTGTGTCCAGCTTTAGCCGATTCTTGTACAAAGGTAGACCCGGTGCATTGCCTGAAATCGATCCTCTCTCTTGTAACAAAAAGAAGGTGACGAGTAGAAAGTTTTCTTTTTTTTTTTTTTTATTGCAGGCATGTTTACGCGCTGCTGCAATGTTTGCTGTCTCGGGTGATCAGTTGAAGCAGTCAAAAGCCTTTAGATCTGGACTTCAGCTGCCGGTTGGTAGATTCTTGCGTTGGATGTCCGATGTCCGGCTAGGTAGAATGGTACACGAGTACGCGGCGGTTTATCTCACCGCAGGAATGGAAAATTTGTTGGAGGAGATTCTGTTGCAGTGTATACCTACAGAACCGCACACGACTCTAACTGCAACAATGTTGGAGCACGCCATAGCTAACAGCGGTGACCTGTGGGGTCTTTTACAACCATACGCTCATCTCAACGCAGGTCGAATAGCTTCGGGTAAATTACTATCGATTGTTCGTGATTAGGAGTTCTTATAGATTTAGAGTGAAAGCGGACAACCAGAAAATTCATAATTTGCTGAATTAATTGCTTAGGTGCTTTGGCTATGCCTCGATGGGCAAGTGTAAGTTCCTTGAACTCTTCGTCCTCTTCGCGAAGTGGCAGGGACTTGGCAAACTCTGCCGCGTTGGAACCTTCGCTGCTAACTACCTGCGTAGGATCTTTATCGGAGTTGGATGAACTAATATCGAAAATAGCTCAATCGGGACGTTGCTCCATGCCTCTCGCATCGAAAGCACTCAACACCTTATTTTATTACATGCGATGCTCACAGGTGCGTGACGCCTTCATTTCTATTAGTTCACATTCCACATAGCTTGCTCCTATTTTATGAAGCGATTTACGTTTCGCTTATACAGCTAGAACATGGTGAACGTGGTTCGGGTATCCAAGAATTGGCATATGAACGAGCTTACGTTGTTCTTCCGCCGTTGGTCGAATGGTTGCGCGTCGCAGCAGCTCATGTGGAGTATCGACATGGATTCGTCATAGATCAAGACGATTTCAATCAAGCAGCCAGGTTACTCTTGCCTGGAGTGGATTGCCCTATCCGACCCATCTGGTAAGTTCTATGTTTACGTGGAGTAACAATACGTCGATGTCTTCATGATTACAATAATTATATTGATTCGAACGGTACAGTTCCGAGGAAGTATCTGTCACATCGCGACGAATCGACGATAGCGAGTATATCAGACTTCTCACTATGGATATGGCCTTCAAAATGCTGACGAGTGCTCGAACCGACTTAATTATTCAAGCCTTGCCTCTGCTGCCTCATACAAAGATTAATACTGTAAACGATAACGGCTATACTGCGCTGATGTTGGCTACCATCAATGGTGATGAGAACGCAGTTGCGGCGTTGCTGGATGCCGGTGCAGATTTAAATGTAGAAAGTCCTGCGCCGGCCGCCAATCAAACGTCGATTACACCGAATTCGAAAAACTCGTCCATAAGTGGTCAAATGTCGAGTTGTAGAAATTCATCGGCTAGTCAGTCACCTGTAACGGGGATGCAAAATAGTAAGAATATTTCTAGCGCGTCATCGTCGCCATCCGGCATGCCGAGTAGCGGAAACAGCGGCCCTTTCAGCAATTATTGCGTTTCTAACGTGTGTTTCAATGCCGAGACGCAGCACTGGACCGCGCTGACTTACGCAGCTCTCTTAGGTCATTGCAATATCGCTAGAATGCTACTAGAGAGAGGTGCAGCCGTGGAAGGTGGTGCCAAACCCAGTGAGGATAAGTGCACGATCACACCTCTGCAAGCAGCGACGGCGTCGGGGAATAATGAAATGGTCGCATTACTTTTGGCTCATGGAGCCCAACCCTTCCTCTCCACTTTGATAAAGGATTCTTTCTCTTACTCGGGCTCCGCGCAACGCGGTTGCTACAGGTATAGAACCTTCATATATTTTCTAACGTAAAATCATCAAAAAATCACAAGGCTCCTTCGTACGTCTTCTCGGTTCTAATTGTACTTCGATTTTCTTTTTGCGCAGCGCACTATCGGTAGCTACGGCCCATGGTCAGACGAGTTGTCTGCATCAATTACTGTCGCATCCCCTGAACTTTTCTGCCAAGCGAGGAGAGAAAGAAGTTTTATCCTTGGAAGAGATACTTGCCGAGGGCAACGCCGGGGCCAGCTCGCAGCAGCCGGGTGGAGAAGGACGTTCGGCACAGAGAGAGACTAAAGAAGCTGCATTTAGCAAAGCGCAGATCAAGGCTTTGCAAGAAGCCATGTATCATAGTGCGGAAAGCAATCATTTAGGTACTGATGTCTTACCGTGTCTTATTAGCGCTCATCGGTACTACTAGTTCTGCATCGTCTCGCTTTCACCGTAGATATTACAATGGAGTTACGCAGTCTAAAAGTGGGCTGGACTCTTCACTGCTGGATGCACAGCCTTGCCATTGCTCACGAAATGCGACTGGACTCGATCATCGATCAACTTCTGCAAGACTTTCTTCAAGTCTGTCCGGATGATTACTCGACGCAATTTGTACAGGAATGTCTTCCATTGCTCTTCAATATATTCCGGTACAGCAAGGTAAGAGACGCGATAGGTTCTCTCTTATTTGAAGCCATTATTTCAAGTGGAGTGGAAAAAAGACCGATGCGTCTCTCGAGCGGTTCGATTTATCGATCAATGTGTTTGCAGAAGGAGGGCACGACGCTCTTATTAGCCGATATATTTTGTACGTGCTTCGGTTGGGAACCGATAAAACCAATCAGGGATACCATGCTTTCGAGTGGGTCGAGGATTGATCCCAAGTTTGTGAATAATCCTGAATTAAGCGATGTGCAGTTTAGAGTGGAGGGTAGAGTTTTTTACGGCCACAAAATAGTTCTGGTTACATCCTCCTCCAGATTTAGAAATATGCTGAGCTCAAAACTGTGCGAAGGAAACCCACCTATTGTACAGATTAACGATATTCGATATCATATTTTTCAGGTAAGCTGTTATCGAGCGTTTAACCACTTTTGCAGTATTAGACCTTTTTTTAAAACTTAAGCATTCAGTTTTTATGTGTGTGTCGTCTTCTTTAGATGGTCATGGAGTTTTTATATCGTGGAGGATGTGCCACGTTAGAAGTAAGTCAAAGCGACGTATTAGAGTTGATGGCAGCAGCCAACTTTTTCCAACTGGATGGTCTACTTAGGTATTGCGAGGCGCAATGCTCC
This sequence comes from Sclerodermus sp. 'alternatusi', assembly GCA_037305995.1. Classification (NCBI taxonomy): domain Eukaryota; kingdom Metazoa; phylum Arthropoda; class Insecta; order Hymenoptera; family Bethylidae; genus Sclerodermus; species Sclerodermus sp. 'alternatusi'. Next base: position 2,869,502 of record CM074551.1, read on the forward strand.
GATATAGTAAATTTGGACAATGTAGTTTCCATGTATATTCACGCAAAGGTATTTTTCACAATTTACACGTACATTTCATTTATGGTACGATTCTTTGATATTCTTTATATTGATAGGTATACAACGCTGTTCAACTCTTGGAATACTGTCAAGGATTTTTATTACAAAATATGGTTGCCCTTTTGACGTACGATGATTCGGTCAAACGATTATTATTCGCAAAGAAATTGCCAAATCACGATGTACTTGCCGGTCTTTTACTTACGCTGCAAGCCAGGATCAAATCAAGGAGGGCGCAGCAAAATAAAATAAAAGCATAAAAGTCATCTCGCATGACGGCGTATAAATATTAATACTTAAGTTATTAAGTTATTGTGATATACTTCCAGATATTTTCACATGGAGCTTTTTATACCTCTATTTATCGTTTAATTTAAATTTCGAGCTATTAAAGGTATTGTACACACTTTATTTAACCTGTTTGTTAGCAGTTCCCTGTAAATGAGATAAGCTTTCGGCCCTTGAATTGGAGAGAAAAAAAGATGAATAAATGTTGTTCATTTAATTATCTTCATATATAATTATTTTGTTTATAATGTTTATAATTAGTTTTATATACAATACTTGAGTTATAGTCTTAACAATAATATAATTATATGACTTTTGAATTCCGGAATGCCTAATATAATTATATCGGAATCAAATTGGTCTTAAGAGAAAACGGCTGTCTCAATCAAGAAGCATGTATATACAGTCAAGTTTGAAATTCGTAAAATTCTGCTAAAAAATGCTACTAATCGAAATGTTTAACTAAAAGGCAACTGTCAATATTCTAATCTTCTCTAATCTTTAATACAAACAATTTCCGTACAGATTCTGCAGTCTATAGGATAGGATTAGAATAATGAAGAAGTTTAGCACTAAAGTAGTACAAAAATGCAAGTCTATGTAACAACCTTTTATTTTGATTATGCCTTATTATTCTACTGACAAATTTCTTAAAAGAAAAGTGAATTTTATGAATCGACATATACGTGTGTATTTCTTATAAAATCACATACCTTTGCTAAAAGTGTATATAACTGATATAAAAACAATCGGAAGGATCATAAAGAGGTAATAAGAACGAAGAAGCAGTAATATATGTATGCTGCGTCTTTGTAGTAAACAATTTTGAGTTTACCATATAAAAAATTTTCGTGCATGCGTATTTATAATAAATATAATCGATGTTAATAAAAGATGAAGAATGTGCTTTAAATAAGATTAAATAATTGAGAATGAGATGTGAATTGAATGATCGAACAAATTTGGCTGTTACAGTAGAACTAAATTTACGTAAGATTACTTAGTATATCCTAAATATAATTATGCATTTAATTAATGATTATTTTGATATTATGCATTTCTACATAATGATTATATCAAAAGCACTTGGCGCACATAAATCGTGAGCTTTTGGAGTCTTTTAAATTTGTTCTATGATAAGCGATAAATAAATTTGTCATCTTAACAATTGGTAGAAGCTATAAAATATTCAATTAAAAGAACAAGATCAACAATTTGCTTTAACGTTCTTATTAAATACTACAAATTCACAGCATCAACAATCTAAAGAGTCACAGCGAGTGATGCCAGTATAACTTGAACAGAATAAAATTATTTGTATATTGATTACAATTAAAATAGTAAAAAGGGCCATTTTATCAGTTTGGAATACGATTCAAAAACTGTTATAAATGGTATGGATATATATATTCAAAATTATACACATTAACTCTCGCGAATGTTTCATAATTGAAATGTTTAAAACCATTTGAAATGTATGATAAACACTCGTAATGTGTATAAAATGTTTATAACTCTTTACTATTATACTTTCATATATGTATACATACATGAGACAGTGAAAGAACAACAATGGTTGTATTAGAAATATCAATACAAAACAAATTTAAACAGATTGAGACAACCTTTTCCGATCAGTTGCAGTATCGGTCATTTTTATAATCGCTAACTTAATTTAATGACTAGAACGACAACCAATATGATAACAACTATAATCGCAAGTAACAATAGAATATAAATTTTTCGACGAAATTTGCTTTGGTAATTACTTCCCTTAACTAATTCTTGTGCACCCAACTCTACATTACCATGTACATTCTCTATCTGATTATCAATTGAATCTGCAAGGGGAAGCGAATATATACACTTTAGCTAGTGCTTCTATCATATTGATATCAAATTTTGAAAACCTATTCCTAAAAAATATATGTAACAGTTACTCACTGATGGTATCCCCTTGTTGATAAACTAAGGTTGCAAGGTCTCTCATGATTTGATTTACATCTAAAATGTTTCCTTCGATTTTCCTTATACTGTCTTCCCTTTCTATGAAAAGCCCTTGTTGAAACTCAAGAGATCTGTAGACAAAATCAAGAATGTTTTCTCCTTAATCATTATATAAAATAAATTACGTTTCTCAGTGAATTTGCTGTTTCAGAGAATCAAAATACTTACCGCGCGCTTAATCGCATTTTAAAATTCATTTATATTAATAGAATATGTAGCAAGTTTTAAACTTTGCACCGAACATGTAATTTAGTATATTTGGTTATCGGTGCTATAAAATCCACACATTACTTATACGTATTCTTTTATGATTATCAGAATCAGAAGTCTGAACCAATTAATACACTAAATGAAGCCTCTTGGCTATGCAAAGTGTAATAGTACAAATAACGTATATTACGATCGTCATGCGAAATAATATGATTCTATACCTTTGAGTTCCTCTGTGTTCATCTTCTTGGACTTGCAGCAAACGCTGATGCTCGGAATCCTCGCTGCCTTCTGGTGGATTATCAATAGTAGGTGGAGTCATATGGTATTTCTTTGTTTTTTCAGCAATAGACTAAAAGCAATAATTAATTTGTTTCGTAAGTAAACTTATAATCTACCCGGCTACGAATGTAAGTCCAATTCAATATACTTTTTGCATGTTAGAATATCTTTGTAAAGCATCTTTAAAATCAGTGGTAAGCTTCTCTATTTGTAGTTTTTGCTGTTTGTCGCCTCTCCTCATAAGCACCGTTAACCTTGCTATATCTTTACTGGTTTGCGTTACAACTTGATTCGTGCTCAGTTGCGTCACCCGTCTACAAGAAACAGACGAGCGATATAACGACTAAAGATGCTTCGATCAAAGTCGAATACCGGAGTAATATGAAAAAGAAGGAACAAAGCGTACATCTTATCCCTCAGGCTATGAGTATCCTTGTTAGTGCCAACGCTCTTGTAAGCTTTCTCCAATACTCTCCAGCTTGAATTGATCGTATAGATATTGGTGGTAATATTTTCACTAAGGCTATAAAGTTCAGTGGGGCTAAATCCAACGTCAGGTACATCAGTTCGCTGATCCGTGGACCCGTAACTTTGGGAGCTGTGAGCCATTCTAACAGGGGGCATTAAAAACGTTTAATGATCAAACAGTCGTCCAAGTCAGACTCTCGCCGTTACTCTCGTCCGCAACGGCTTTAAAAACAAGTACGACGAAACACGTATCAATTCCACAGGGTCTGGGGTTAGATCGTAAGACATTTAAATACAAAATGGAACATTGCTAGATCAAAGCGATTGCACTTGACAAACCTGAGACCTGTACCGCGTCGCTAATGCTACCAATGCCTAATTGTGTAAATTGTACAATGAATTCACATTTAAAAAGTCTGGAGATCGTCCGTCCGAGTCGAACCCTGGCAAATGACAGTTTGCTCTCAAACGTTCTGATTCACCGGCCGTGTGTGACAATAGCCCCTTCTCGTATCCGTTCCCCGTCGATGGCGCAGGGACCCGCTTTACCGACGTCCTATCTTCCTGCCGTTTGACAGCTTCCCTCGCAACCGAAGGACATTCCCCGCGAAAGAACCGCCAGACATCTCCTCCTCGTGGCACGTCCCCCCACGTTCCAGAGACTCCTCGCTCGAAGCTGTCAACCGACGCCGCTGTGAGCCCGCGAACGAAACATCCATGAAAATCGCAACATCCCCAAAACTGTCACGGCGAAAATCGTCTGCTCTCCCGTCGTCGGGGCGCACCACCGTGATCAAACGCGCGTCTGTCAACGCGTGAAATTCGCCGCTCGTCGACGACCCGACACTCGGCCAGGAACTCTCCGGTGAAGCTCCGATTAATCCCCGCGTCAATAACGGCGAGGATGCCGAATACCCTCGTCGCCGAGAAACGTCTCTTCCAGATCTTTTTTTTTCTCACCAGTCTCGTGGCGGTGTCTAAATTCCCGTTGTACGTATCATCACCGACGGCGTCAAGTTCGCGCTTAAAAAGCCGATCGCCGCGAGAGGATTTCGCGAGATCGGCGGGGCCGCGCGTTTTTGGAAAAAAAATCGGCGAATTTTCGGGGGCGGACACCCCCGGCTGACAGCGCGGGCGCGCGCGGGGGCGGCCGGTCAGTCGCAAAGTGGACGCTGGCTTGACTAGACGTACGGCACGGAAGCTCCCGAGAATCACCGAGAGATTGCGAAAGCTTCAGAAACAACAACCGTCGCCCGTAAGTAAATGATATTGTGATTTCTCTTGGTTTTCATTGGTAAATCTGTGTTTTATAAAGTGGCGTGGGACTCTCAGTGCGATACTCGACCGTCGGTTAACGATCAGGCTAATTTCTCGATAGCAAAGTAGCTCCGGGGAATGCTAAAACCACATGGAATTTTCGAGAGGGTCGCTTCGGTGTCGATGGTGTCGATGGTGTCGATGGTGTCGATGCTGCTGCTGCTGCTGCTGCTCCTGCCGCTGCCGCTGCCGCTGCTCTTTGCCTCTTCCGCACGTATGTCGTTGCTGCCGTGCTGTGTCGTGACATACCGTGCTGTGTCGTGACATACCGTGTCGTGTCGTGTCGTGTCGTGCCGTGCCGTGCCGTGAAGATCCATTCCATTGCAATCCAATCCAATTCGAAGCAACCCGTGTCGTGCGTCATGTCGACCTCGACGCATCTTCGTCCCTTCCCATCTCGACAGTTTTCTGTCTCTCCACCTTGAACTTGGCTATTTTTCTTCCAATGCTTCTATTTTCACAGAACGCTCCGAATCCTACGAATCTCGCAACGAAATCCAGAGAGTAATGCGAAACGAGTAACATAGAGAAGCGCTGAGCAGGAGCGATACACGACAATAGCAATAGCAAGGCAAGGCAAGAGCAAGAGCAAGAGCAAGGCAAGAGTAAGAGCAAAAGCAAGAGGAACAGCAGCAGCAGCAGCAAATTATTCAGCACGCTCCTTTTGAGACTGTGCGCTATGCTTGTTCACAAGTGTCGTTTGTCCGAAACTCATACGTAGCTAGGCTCTGTACTCTCTACGTACTCTAGCTTTTATAGGTTTTCTCTCTCTCTCTCTCTCTCTCATTTTTCTCATTTTTTATCAAACCACGAATCTTCGTCTCTATCTCTGTCTCTGTCTCTCGCACGCTATTCTCCATTTTCTTCGCTCTCCATCTCTCATCCGTGCATGTACGAGAGAATTTATTTAGTTAAGACTTTCTTCCTTCCCTCCTCTCTTCCTCCGGCTGTACCTCTTCTCCTCGCTCTATCTCTCTCTCTCTCGTTCTCTCTCTCTCTCTCTCTCTCTCTCTCTCTCTCTCTCTCTCTCTCTCTCTCTCTCTCTTCTTCCTCCTGCCCCTCCACCGTCTCTGTCTCTGTCTCTGTGTCTGTCTCCGTCTCCACTTCCTTTTCCTCTTTCTTTTTCTTCGTGTTCTTTTCACCGTGTCTGCTTGAACCTTAATTCGAAGAATTCCAGAATTAGCCGTTTCCAAGCACGGCTGGATTATTTATTTTCGTATTTATTATTTCGAGAGATGCTACGTTCGCTTTCGAAGAAGTCACTTTGCTCGATGCTTGCGATCGAGACGTGACGAGTGTTATTATTTAAATGCCTATCTGTGACGTCATGGACGCTCCTTTGATATTTTTAATAATCAAACTTGAGAGGAGCGAGAGAGAGAGAGGGGGGGGGGGCGTTGGTCGCTCTTTCTTCTCGCGCTCTCTTGCTCCTCTCAACAACGCGAATCTTTCATTTTTTTACTCCTCAATAATTTTGTATGCTTTGTAGCTCTCGCGTAGGAGCTTAATGATTTATGCTTGTCATTCCTCACGTGTCGTAATTTTTAATTGTCAACAAAGCAGTCTGGCAAATGCATAGAAACGCACGCACACAAACACGCACGCACGCAACACACACACAGGCAGTGCTTTGTGCTCATCGATTAACGCGTACACGAACGCAAATCGCTTTCGACAAGAAAACCGGGGACACCCTGAACGCGACACTCGCGTGTGTCCGCGCGCTCACAGGCAAATTTTCTTCAAGACTCGAAGGTTCTCTATTGATTTTTCCTACTTGCCTTTTCAATTGTTTTCTCGCATTGTTCAAATCTTACGTTGAAACTGTTTCAGCTAGAACTTCTTGAACATTTTATAAAAGAAAAGAAGAGGCCAAGCAATATATAGAATAGACAGAGAGAAAGAGAGAGAGAGAGAGAGAGAGAGAGAGCAATTTCTCATCGTGATCGGAACAGAGTCGAGACAAGAATTTTTCATTCACCGTGTGGGATCATATTGTCAGAAACGCATCGCAAAGTTTTCATCCTACTACGGAGAGAAGGAAAAGGAGGAAACCGTCGTCGTCGATTCTTCTTAGGCGAAGAGAAGACGCGCGTTAGTCGCGCATACTTGTTAGTCTAGAGCTAAGGCTGCATCACAATTATATTTATTCGCGCGCGACCTCGAGGAAATTAGCTAGCGAGAACAAAAAGAGCGAGACGTCGAGAAAATTCGAGCTGCTCGAATAAATCGTCCGGAGTCCATGCGATTCGCGAAGGAGACACGCGATTAGCGATGCGAAGACAAAAGATACTACAGTTTTATTATGAGCCGCCGTAAGACGTGTCTGTCTCTCTGCGCGTATCTCCATGTACGTGTGTGTACACGAATGCACGAGATACGGTTTGCGAAACGCTCGGCGTTCGAGTACAGTTAGCAAATGGGTTTGGCCTTCGGTCAGTCAGCAGCAGCAGCGGCAGCGGCAGTTTGCGGCAGTAGTAGTTCTCGTGGCAAGTCTAATTTTGGAGTAGAAAAATTTTGCACGAGGCAGGGTGAAACGTATAGAGGGGTAGGGAGAAAAGGGTCGTGTCAGGGGTTGCTTGGTAGACCTTGCAGGGTGGCTAGACGTACCACCACCACCATCACCACCGCCATCACACTTGCAATCACCGAGGTTACCACTCGAGTATTATAATTGTAAGAGAAACGGGGCGATGGGCGGTGGTGATTGCGAGAATGTTAGGAGGAAACCTTCGGCCTACTCCTACCTATTCTCCACGTCTATCCTTGCCCAATAAATCGCGCGATGCATTAGCGTGATTCCACAAATAGCGTTTTGCTCGGCCATGTGACAAACCCACGCTGACCTATGACGTTACCGATTCCTTCGGCTCCGCGACCCGATGCGGACTCTCCTCGAGATATGTCAAAAACATATCTCTCTCCGTAGTTATCAGTAACGGACAACTGTCGCACCGCTGCTACGTAATTCATAGTTTGCGCGCATCTATCTTCTCCTCAAATATTATCTATCGCAAGGCCTAGACCACGCGTTTCGTTCATTCACACATTCCTACTACTATTTGTTGTTATTTTCCAAGTTATTGCTCGCGCCACGGCTAGCGTTCAGTGGAAATTTCTTTGGCAAGGCTGACAAGTTTTATATGTAATTGCACAAAGTGCGAGCGAGCGAGCGAGCATTGCCAGAGCGTCACTCGAATGACGCGTCATCGAGAAGGAGAGGAGGATAATCGTTCGTCCGCGGGGTATTCGGAGAGGGAGGGCAGACACGTTAGCTGGCTTTGCGTCATAGCACTGCTATCTCTTTGTCCGCGTTGCTTTCCTGCTTGCCAGCTTACCCCTGCCTGCTGCCTGCCTGCCTGCCTGCTTGTCTGCCTGCCTGCCTGTATACCTTCTGTTCTTGCCCCTGCCTATTCCTTCTTTGGTCAACGTTAGGAAGCGGTAAACCCTGTCTAATCATGTCCCCGCGCCCTCCCGCACATCAATCCGTTCGCTGCCCCATTAGTTACTTGGGAATGTATCGGCGGTACTCCGGATTGCCGTTCAAGGACGCGCGACCTTTGTCTTCGAACGGGAATCCAACGAGATACTTTGGGTCCCCGCGGTTTTTCGTTCGTCACCAGTAGAAGAGCTACAGCGCAGCGCATTCCTCGACTCGGGGAGTGAGCGGCGCATTGCTACATAGAGATCTTGTGCATCCTCCGACTTTTGCGTGCGTACTCTCGTCTTCTTCAGAGTGGCTCGCTGCGTCCCTTTCCGCTCGATACCTGCAGGTAGATCAAAGAAGGAGGAGGAGGAGGAGGAGGGAACAACGGTGGCGGCGACTGCAGCCGAGAGTCGAATGTCGCGTATGTAGACGTACACGTGGATCGAGTTCGTTGAATGCATTTGCGTTCAACGACACGTGGCAAATTGATGCGTTAGTGCTTACCTCGACTGATCCGCAGCAGCGGAAGGTCTATCTTATCTCGCGCGAAGCGATTCGTCTCAACGCGGAATCGGTGCTTTCGTCAATTCTTGTACGCGTTACGATTATCCGCCGCGTCCTCGCGTCTCTCCCTCGCTCTTCAGGTACGATATCTGTCTCTCTTGTGCAAATTTCGCGTTCCTACGGAGGGAAGAGATTTGCAGAGTTTTTCCATCATTGGATGGGATACGAGAGAGTTGAAAGAACCCCGTGGAGGAGGGTGCTAGGGAGAAGAAGGGAATACATCTTGCAAGAAGTGGAGAGAAAAGGAAGCGAGATAAAGTGAAGTGGTTTTCAGAGAGGAGAGGAGAGGAGAGGAGAGAAGACGGAAAGAAGCGCCATCCAACGATTGGAACTCGCGTTAAAGAGTACATGTATAGATGTGCAGATGTATAGAGCATAGGGACGCCGGTGAACAGTGTTCCTCAGCATATTGGGGTAAGGGACGCGCGCGCGCACAGGGGCAAAAGGGGGAAGGGAACAAGAGCTCTCTCTCACCGGTAGAGAAGCTTCGAGTCGAACGACCTCCAGCGGGCAAACGCGTTCAACAAAACCGAGATCGCTCGAGGTAGGACGAAGTAGGTTCGTTGACCGTCTGACCATGAGCCGCGCCCCACATACATACGCCCCTCAACTTCGACTCGACTCGGCTCGGCTCTACTCCACTCTACTCAATTCGATTCGTCGTCCCTGCTGTTCTCTTCTCTTCCACACCCTTTCCATTCCCTTTCCCCTTTCCAAGTTTTTTTACTCCCGCGACCCAACAAAACCTCAAGATCAAAGCCATTCGTTTCCCGGGGAACGTCCTCGTCCTTCTCCTCCTTCTCCTCCTCCTCTTCCTTATCTCCTTCATCCTTGACTCAAACTCTTCTCGACGCACCATTGCCGTTGAATTGCCAACGTTATTCCTCTTCTTCTTCTTCTTCATCTTCTTCTTCTGGTCTCCTTCGCGGGAAAGGAATCTAAAAGGAGTCGCGATAATTGGTGAACGAATCACGCGATTGTCCTACAATTATTAGGACTCACCTTTCTTATTCATCTTCTTGGCTCCTGCGTTTTCCCCTTATGCTCTCGATACTTCGGTCCTACGACAAAGCGGCTGCTGCTCTTCGTCTCCTCCTCTCTCGATGCTCGGTCAAAGGAAAATAATGTTAATTGGTTGTAAAGGGAACGACCGGGAGCGCCCTTCGTCTCTCCGTCTCTCCCCGTGTTTTTATAAGGCTTCTACTCTCCTATCTTTTGCAAAATCTATCCTGCTCCGTTATCTGTACACAGAGATACGGAGAGACGTGTTTTTACTTTCTCGCATTATTGATCGTTGATACGAAAGCAATGAAATTAGGTTAAGCTGTCACGCAGCGAACAATTTAGCTAACAGCTTTATTACAAGAATAGCCGAGAAGGCAGCCGCTAAAAAAAATATCATACGCCATCGAGAGATGCCGAAATGAAAAATCCATGTCATTGTAGAGAAAACTCTGGATTTTCCTCGAATCGAACCGTCCTATTCGAAGATAACGCTCTAATTATGTAACATAAATATTATCTCGTTTATAGCTCGCATTAAACTCTCTCTCTCTCTCTCTCTCTCTCTTTCTCTAATCAAATGGAGGGATAGATAGTAGTTTTGCTCAGAGGAAGTTTCTAGAGCACCTTTTCCACGCAGATAGATATATATATAGAGAGAGAGAGAGAGACAGAGAGAAAGAAAAGGGGTGGTGAGGTAAGGTGAGATGTTTTGGGGTCAGAAGAATAAGAAACTTTCAAGGAGTGTTTGCTATTCTTGTAAGATTCTATGTTAGATCTAGGGATTGCACTCTCTTGGAGGGAGCGAGCATAATCGAGAGACAGTTGCAGAGGCAAAAATAAATGTCGCTGTGTGGACTGCGCGATAAAAGTACGTGTAGGGTATGGGATGTGCGATACTTAGGTGGAATATGTCGCGTCTTCCCAAACGATAATGGTCTACGACAGATAGTTTATGGTTTCCTTTTTATACTTGAAACTCGGCGAAAATCGAAAGCCAATCGCCCAATCGATAAGCGAACGTGCAATAATCGTCGTCGAGCATATTTATGAGTGTGAGTGTATTGGGCTTGCTCTACACGTGCACAAAGTTGCAAGTTATTGATTGGATAGGCGAAGGAGAGAGGGAGGAGGGAAGAAAGGAAGAACGGTAGATTATTGGGACACAGGGGAACGGGATGGATCGTGGTCTCTGGCTGTAGAGAAAGAGAAAAAGAAAGAGAGAGAGAGAGAGAGAGAAGGTGCAAACTGTTTTTAATTAATATTTTTTCTCCTTTACTTGTTTCAGCTTCCTAAAGGAAGATCTGTGTGCTGTGATTTATCGTTCAGGGGGCCAAAACACGCGCAACAACGGACAACCCCACAGGACCGGGGGGTGCTTCTCGTGTCTCGGGAGGAAGGTCAGGGTTTTGAAAATTACCTTGACTGTAATTGACTAGTCAAACAAGAACCGCTTCTCTTTTTACATCACAAACTCCGTGTGTTGCATATTAACTTGTAGCACTGAAATTAAATAAATTCGATGCCTTCCAGGGACGATATTCGCTCCCTATCCACTGAGCAACGCTGGATCCCTCCTTCGACTGTTAGACGCGATGCACTCACCCCAGAAAGCAGAAATGATCTCATCTTTAGAAAGGTGCGGGGTATCCTTAACAAGCTTACACCGGAAAAATTCACAAAGCTGAGCAACGACTTGCTCAACGTTGAGCTCAATTCCGATGTGATTCTCAAAGGTGTCATTTTCCTGGTAAGCTCTATTCAGAAGTTTCCTTCGAGATTTACGTGTGTGTGTGTGTGTGTGTATGTATGTGTGTGTGTGTATGTGTGTATGTGTGTGTGTCTCCTCTTCAATCGCCAATCCTTGTTATCCCGCGATACGGCATGTAACAACTGGAACGATCCCTTTTTCGCTCATCATCCGATCCTTCGCATCCTTTTTAGTCCGCTGGATGGATGATCTTCCCATCCTTCTCTTTCCAGATTTTTTAGGCTATTTTTATTAGCGCCTCCACGCCGATAATACGAATTTAGCTGCATTGCTAAGCCGCGCGAGATACAATCACGTTGCACATATGGTCGTGGCATAGAAATATCGATCCATAAGCTATAGCCTAAATATAGAATTTTTCCTTTAGATGGAATGCGGTAAAAATAAACGTGTCTTGTATTTGTTCGTCCATCCAAATGTATCGTTGCGTGACAAAATGTTGTACATTTGTGCGTTGGAGGGGGGAGGGGAGTCTGTTTCAATGCAATGGAAGGATGTACCTTCTTTAACCCATTTTGGCCTTAAATCTTTCTCTTTGATTGCAGATCTTTGAAAAAGCGCTTGATGAACCCAAGTACAGTTCTATGTACGCACAGCTGTGCAAGCGGCTGTCCGACGAAGCATCAAACTTTGAACCTCGAAAATTGATTGTTGATAGTCAAAAATCTCAAAGCACATTTGATCGCCTTTTGCTTAACACGTGCAAAGACGAATTTGAGAATCGGTCACGAGCAAACGAAGCATTTGAAAATCAAGATGAACTCGGACCAGAGGAGGAAGAACGTCGGCAGGTGGCGAAACGCAAGATGCTCGGCAATATCAAGTTTATCGGAGAACTCGGCAAGTTGGGTATCGTGGCCGAAAACACTTTACATCGCTGCATCCAGCAATTATTGGAGAAGAAAAAGAGAGGAAGATCCCGGGGGTACGCAGCGGAGGACATTGAATGCCTCTGTCAAATTATGCGTACCTGTGGCCGTATCCTTGACTCGGATAAGGGCCGCGGACTTATGGATCAATACTTCAAACGTATGAACTTCATGACGGAGAGCAGGGATCTCCCTCTACGCATCAAATTTATGCTGCGTGATGTTATTGAGTTACGCCGTGATGGCTGGGTGCCGCGCAAGGCTACTAGCACCGAAGGTCCAATGCCCATTAATCTGATTCGTAATGACAACGACGAGTCTTCAAGAGGAAGCAGCTACCATAGACGCGAGGATCGTCTAGGAGCCGACTTTTTGAGAAAAATGGGTCGCGGTGGATTAGACATGGACATGGTGGGAAGTATACCGCTTACTTCCCCTTCATTTGGCATGCCGTCTCCATTCAGTCCTAATGGATTTGCCGCTGGAACTCCAGGAGTCGGCGCTTATGGCCGCCACAATCAACGTAGTCAATCTGGCTACGGTTATCAAAACCAGAATCGACATCAAAATAATTATCAAGGAAAACATAACCAACAGCAACACAATTCTCCGCAAAACTTTAATAATAGTAAGATCATAATCCTGTAGATTCGCTTCGAATCAGATCTCCTTCGAATTTTACGACTCTAGCGTAAATCATTTTCTCTGTCCTTTTTTTTCTGCAGATAGCAATAAGGAACAATTGCGTTTCAATAAGAGCAAAATGTTAATTGGACATCCTGAAGAAGTTTCACTTAGACCTTCAGCCAATTCGATGATGTTCAAGCAAAACATTAATCCAAATCTACCGTTGAACAGTGGTGAGTATCTGAAAAAAAATAGTAGGTCATTAAAATCATGCTCAATCCAGTCGGTATTGCATCAATTAAGAGTGTTTCGTTCGATTAGATCTGTTTTCGGGTCGAGCTTCTGACTTAAACCTTCTACGTACTACTACACTTAAGCCCACTTCACCCTTGTTGCACAAGGAGACAGCGCCTGCAATCGTAATTAGGCAGGGTAACTTGGATAAAAAGGAGAAAGGAAAGGATAGAAAGGATAAGGGACCTTCTCGGGAGGACATATTGAAAAAAGTCAATGCTTTAATGGATGACCTTGTCACCCATAATAATATTCAAGATGCTGTAACAGCTTTTAAAGATTTGAAGATACCGGAGCGATTTTTACGCCATGCAGTTCACACCCTATATTCTAATACATTGGATCGCGGAGATTCCGAGCGTGAACTCGCTGCTAAACTTGTGGCTGAATTGAGAAAGGAAAACGTTGTAACGTTACAGCAAACACAAGAGGGATGGAAAGAATTGGTACAGAGTATTACGGAAAAAGAGAGTACTGTGCCTTGTGTAGCATCTCATGTGGCCTTCCTGACAGCCAAGGCTATCGTTGACAATTTGATACAGCTAACTGACCTTGCCGCAGTCACCGAGAATGGTCAGCACCATCCATTATTTTTGCTCGTTCTGCAGCAACTTCACAAGTCTCAAGGAAAAGCAAGACTTACGCAAATTTTCAACGAGAGTAAAGTTTATCTAATAAGCCAATTACCAGAAGCAGAGAAAACAAAAGAGCGCTTGGGTGAAATCTTGGAAGATCGAGAATTGACGTTCCTCTATCCGCTTCTTAGAATTCAAGGAGACATGTGGCGTCAATTAGAGTCTGATCCCACTCCCAATGCTCTATTCAGATGGATCAAGGACAAACTAGATCCTTCGCATCAATCTGATCCTGCGTTTATTAACGCTTTAATCAATGTACTTCTCAAGTATATCACTCAGGTAGGTTTTAACTTCATCCGTTTCACTCGTCTTATCATTGCTAATTGTACCTTATTGATTTCTTTTTCTTTTGCTTTCACCTTTTTCCTCCCTTCTCTTTCCTCTCCGTCCCAATAGGAAACAACGTTGGCACCTGGTGTCGTCAACACTTCGGATAAAGCATTACTAGATAAAGAACGCGCATTGATACAAAAATATTCGCGCATTCTTAGCCAATTCCTCCCGGATATAGACTCACAAGTTACGGCTCTTCATGCGCTTCAAGTGTTTTGGTACTCGCAAGATTTTCCAAAAGGCGTGCTACTCCGATGGTTTTTAGAACTTTACAACTTCAATGTTATTGAGGAAGAGGCCTTCCTCAATTGGAGAGAAGACGTTACTGATGCTTACCCAGGGAAGGGGAAAGCATTGTTCGAGGTAAGAATATTTACTATTCAAATTGCAAGAGCAATTGCAAAGACGTTCCTGCAGAACGAAGTGATCGTAATGCGTCGACGGACTTTTGCCTTAGGTAAACGGATGGCTAACGTGGCTTGCTACAGCATCCGATGAGGAAGAAGAAGACGACGATGAAGATGATAAGAACTAAAAGCAGAGGTCCTAAAAGGGCCGCATTCTTCTGACTACCTATAATTTGGAATAGGGTTTTACTATCCATACAACTGAGTCACAAACGGCTCAGTTTTTCTAGTTAAGTTAACTCCATCCTGCACTACATACAAACATCTTGTGAGTCTGTCGTGATTTTCGTGTAACAGAAAGAACTTATCAGTTGTGTCCAAAATGAACGGATAGTCAATAGGCCTTCGAGTGGTGTGCGACAGACATCAGAAACAAGAAGTTTTAGAATGTTTTTTAGGTAATTGAATATTAATATGATTTATGGAATTGTGCCAGCAGGTTTCAAGATACACACACCGCTGTACGATCATAGGTGAAAAAAAAAAACGAGAAAAAATTTATCAGATGATTTGTGTTGTCCAAGGTTTTGTCTAGTATTGTGCATGTGCTACGTTTTGTAAGTCTTTTTGTCGGCGACATGATCGAGTCGCTTGTTATCTCTGTGTATCAGCTTTTACATTTATTATAAAAATTATTATAATAATGTTAATAATAATAATAATAATAATAATAGCAATTATAATTATAAATATAATTATGGTAGAGATGCGAAGATGAGATGTGAAATAATAATTATGATGATGATGATAATAATAATAATGATGATAATGATAAATATCGATTATACTACTGTGTGTATTTGGTTAAGTAACATGGATTCTTCTTGTGGTTATTATTATTATTATTGATCACTATTATTATTATTATTATTATTGTTGTTGTTGTTATTATTATGATAATTTATATTAATACTATTATTATTATTATATCTAATCAATAGTAACAACTGAAATACATTTACCTTTCTAATGGAAAAAAAAAAATAATAGATCACAAGCAGGACTGATTCAAGTAGTAATTAACGATGTGTGATTAAGTTTTACCGAATCTAAACGGATCATGTAGATCATGAATACACACCGAAAGTCCAGTTTACACCAATCAACTAATCAAACACCATTTACCTGTGTACCTACTTGCTGCGCTACGATTCTTATAAAGTAATAATCTATTATCATTATTACAACCAGCAGCCAACATCACATCCACGTAACGTAATATAGCAAAAATTAGTGACACGACTAAATCGTATATTAAATAAACATGCCTTGGTGTAATTTATTACAGATGGCTACCTGGTTGTTCTGTTGATGACCAACTACCATGCATCCTTATTTCCCGTCTCTAATGTTCTCCCATACAGTCACAAAACATGAAATGAGAGCTTCAACTTCCGAATAAGTTAAAGGATCTTCTTATTTCATTTAGATACCTTTGTGCAATATTGTGATTTTTATGAGAGAAGTTTCATTAAAGATCAGCTCCAATAATCATTTTTAATGTTAATATAATGGATTTTTCGTTTTAATAATTCCTAACGTTAGATTTGGAACAATATAATGGGAAAGAAAAACCTAATATTAAAAATCTAAATATACACTTTGTTATTCGTAGTATTTTCTTCGAATATATAGATATATATTATGATTATGGTGATTATTACTATATTATTATTATTATTATTATCTTTGTCATCGTCATCATCATCATCATCATCATCAACGTCGTCATTGCAATATTGATTTTATTACTGGACTGCAATGATAAAATATGATTTTTGCTCTAACGGGTGGTCTATAATTGAAAAGTGTTATTATCAATCAATTCCTTCGAGTCTGTTGAATAGACTGTTGAAGCGTTAACATTTTGTCGGATACACATTTTTCAGTTTTTGTATAAATTCTTCAATAAATAATTCTCTATGTATCGAATCTGACTCTTTTCCAAAATCGGTAAAATGTTATTTATTTTTAATATTTAATCAAACGATACATAAACAGAGTTCATTCTTTGAAATATCAAAAACTCTCGTATCTCGGCTAGAATTATGCGTATCCGACATGAATTTATAATTAATTTTGTTTAAAAAATCTCTCTTTTTTTTTTTAAAGATACGAAGCTAGATAAATAACGTTATGCGTGCCCTACGTAAAGATTCAGTTTAATTATTTTCAGCATAATATATACTTTATACGTGACATACATTTATAGTAACATTAGAGTGTAATATTTAATAGATATTTGTGGTATATGTTTTGTCTATTGCCTCGTATTATAAGCTCAGACGTGCATAAACACACACACACACACACACAAAGCAAAACCTACTCGTCATATCCTAATAACAATTAATCACGATCATTAACAATAACTACGTCTCTTTGTACACGAATTTTGTTAATTTATTTTCACGCCTATGAATTATAAATTTAATTGAGTACATAGTTCTTGTATGTCATCAGTATTATTTCTTGCATACAAATGACATTATACAAATTTTTAATCGGCCATATACATTAAAATGATAAAAACAGTCTTTTATCTTTATATCTTCATAATGTCCCTAAGGATCACTCTTTTTACCACTTACCATTCCCTCATAGATTGACCTGAGAACAAGCGAATCTCGCAAAAATAGAAACGTGCGTCCATAAATGGCTTTCTTTTTTCTTTTTCCTTAAATGACAATTAAAGTAGTACCGTTCTCCCCTCGATCAATATACGAGCCTAGCTGATATCGTTATAAGGAGGCTGGGTTGTTGGATTCTTCATTTTTTATCAAATGAAAACTCAACGCGAATTCCAAGTTTCAAAGCAAACTCGCGTATCATCGACGTCTCTGAAAAATGTTGTTACTCTGTAATTCGCGGCGGTATTCCCTTTAAAAGTGGAATGCGTTACTTCTCAATCCGATTAGCTTTCTCGCGCCTCGATAAATAATTTCAACTATTCAATATACGATTTATCATAAATATTAATTATGTTTGTGCATTATCTTACAGTTACATAACGAACGAGTATTGTGACAGATAATAAAAAGTAATGCGGTAAAATGGGTAAACTGATTATCTACTGTCGCGTCAAGGGTAAGCAAATTTCTCATTAAACTTGAAATAATCTAGAAAAAAATTCTTTCCATTACTCACACGCTTCTTGTTTATATAACTTCATCGATCACTAATTCTATAGTATCTCGCAGGTTGATTTTAATTGATCTAGTTTTCCAATGAGACTCGAAAGAAATTTCTTCGACATTGATATATATATCATATATATATATATATATATATATACACACACATACACATACTTGTATTAAGTATGCAAGTTTATCAGTACTATAGAAAAGAAGAATTATAAGTACAAGTTTATTATTGTTATTTTTAATTTTAATTTGTGTCATTGAATCATTTAGAGTTAAGTATATATATATATAATAAGTATACGCAGTACCTTGTTATTTTTTTCCAACGATGAGATCGACGCGCATTGCTCGTAGACACCACGATTGATCCTGATCATCAATTGCGAATCGATCATTCGTACTCTGCTTTACGTACCTTGCGTCAATAACAATGCGAACAAGCGGCCCTTCGCACAGCGATCAAGTTGCAATGTATACCGATAATCCTAAATGCTGCGGACCTTACCGCGTCGCGGCCTGCACAACAAATCTTTCTTTGTTTTTGGCTTTTTCTTGCTTTCTTAGTGAAAAATAAACATAGCTTTTAAATACCAAAGTTTGTATTTTATTTTTTCCTCTTCAAAGAATTAAATTAAAACACATGATATAACTACCCGATACGTACATGAAATCGTATCGCTAAGAACTGACCTAAATTCTCCATTTCCTGTACAGAAAAATTTGCTAATAATTGCATTAAACGATACTCCATATACATCAGAATGAAAGAGCTAAATCATCAATGTGTATCAATGAGGAGTGTAGAAAACGATATTTGTATCGAACGGCAGTGATAAAAATCGGTATCGACTACTTGCGTGTGACTGATGCTTATCACTACGCAACTTGATACAAGATTCTTTCTTTCTTTTTTTTTTTTTTTTTCCCCCAGGTAAAAAGCTCTGATGGTGTGAAGTGAGTACTGATACCTGTTTGTCCAAATTAAATTTTTATTAAACACGATTTTCTGTAACATCGAGGACGAATTATAACATAAATAATTATTGATCAGTATCACTTTGCGCTCAACAATGAATCTATAAGTGTAACACTGGAAGATAGAACTTTTTGGGGGGGATGGAGGAGAGCTAGAGGGTGAGTGGAGTGGAATAGGTAAAAGGGGGTGGAGGGTAAAGGGTGGAGTTGTCGGCGCCTTGTGGTGATTACTTCTCCTCCCTTTGCCAGTGCTCGTATCTAGATTGTTTTTTTATCTCTCTCTCTCTCTCTCTCTCTCTTTCAATCTCTCTCTGTCTGCTATCACACAAGCTGCACGCACACACATATAATTTTCTCTTGTTCTCATACACAGAAGCACACATTTATTTAATACGCAATTCAATTACTTTCACTCAGCTACATAAGGTTTTGGTACACAATAATACCTAACCCTAATCTAGCCTAAACTGTAATTTTCTTTTATATATAGCGTGAAGCGTTGTGGGTGGTATGTACATCATCACACGCGTAACTATAATTAAATACCAGATTATTTTCAATATCATAGTAGATGTGGGGGGAGGGGGGTATATCGGGTATTGGGAAGAAAGGAAAATTGGCGTATAATATATCGGTGTGCCTGCAATGTTTTCGGTGTTCAAGTGCGAAATTAGGGTCATTCTTTTATATTCCTTCAATCCCTCTTTCTCTCCTCCTCCTGCTTTGTCTCTTTCGCTTCTCTTCCAAACACGCTATTATTTCCTTCATTTCCACCATCGCTCCCCGATTTTTATCCTTTTCATTTGCGTATCTGCATGCCTGCCTGCTTGTATCTTTTCTTCTTCTTCTTCTTCTTCTTCTTCTAGCAAAACACGTCTCCCAATAAGGTTTCTATTTTCCTCCACGTTCACTGCGCCGCTATCTTCTAAGTTGTTCTTTAAATTAAAAGCTTTTGTCGGTAAGAATTGTTTCAGATTCCTCTGGATGACCATTCCTTCTACAAATTATAGGTGCACTTTCAATCGAGATCCATTTCTTCGATATTCTCATCCTCCTCCACCGCGCGTGTGTGTGTGTCTCTCTCTCTCTCTCTCTCTCTCTCTCTCTCTGTTCGATTAAATGTAAAATACAAGAGATGTCTCTTTAAAATTGATGGCGTGACTTTGGAAATTCTCAAATTAAAATGCCTCTGTCCTTTCACGATAAAATTTGCCCTCGGTCGGAAATGCGCCTATACGTTGAGCTTGCACCTTACATAGAAAATACTGCAAAGTTTAAACAACACGGCAAACGGGCGAGACCATTCAATTTTAATGCCACTCCTAAGCATTCACTGACCCGAGGAGTGGTGGTACGTACGTGCAGCGTGTGGTAAATTCATTTAGGGACCAATTGCCAGCTCCCTTGACAATTGGCCCGTAAAACTTGCTTTACTCGTCTCGAGCACTCCGAAGAATGTATTAAACGATCTATCCGTTCCTCTTGTTAAAGCACCCGTTTGCCAGTACCGAACAAACTCATGGAATGTACAAATTGTTTACACTTTAAACCATCGATATCGAATAGCTCTTTTCCGTAGGTAGTTCATGATCTCATCGTCAACAATCGGCTGGCCTACGCAATCTGTTTTCTCCTCTATTTTATTTCACGGATACCAGAGAAAAGCTTCTGGTACAGAAGGTGCAAACATTTGGTAACGAGACGACCACTAGCCTTTGACGCCGACTCGTTACAATTCTGTGTGCAACTATGGCTGTATATTTCTCTGTGTTTGTGTGCGCGCGCGTGTGTCTATGTACGTATGGTCTTTGCATGTATCTCTCTATACTTTGTATGTATATGTACCATCGCTACTGATTAATAAAGGTACAGGTGTGAAAGTTGCGTTACGGCCAACAGTCTCTCAATTGACTTAATACTATCGTGTATTTCCATTATTCGCTTGATATTCTCATATTTATTTATATCTTTCCTTCTGCCGTTCGTTGCTTCTTGTCTGGTCGCTTGTACAGTCTGTTTGCTCTTTGACAGATTTTGTGTACATTTTTGTACCGGGGATTATGCGGTCAAACTGCATATTTCACGCGTGACACCTTATACACATGTACTCTTTTCTTTTCTCTCTTCAGGCGACGTAACATCATCATTTCTTTAGACATTTTTCACAAACAGTGTACTAGCGCTTCATTTGCATTTAATATATATTTATACATACATATATAAATATGCATTTATATATATATATATATATAATTGTGCTAAATATCTTTAATTGGTATTTTTATCTTCTTTTCTTTCTCTTTATACACTCACGATAGAGCCGATAAATTTAGTCGATAATTTAATGTCAAACTACACTAAAAATGATTACTATACAGTGAAAGAGAAATGTTTGACATGGGATATGGGTTTCTTTCTTTTTATATATATAATTCCCTGTCGCCTGTGGCGTTCAACATTTTTCACATCTTTTCTTCGGGTAAGGCGCTCGTATTCCTATATTTGTCTTTTCTCCTCGTTTTGGTGATGCAGGTTACCCTAGCTTGCAGTACTTTGTATTTTCTTTTTTGCTTGTTGGTTTGTTTGTTTGTGTTGCTGTTGTTTTAAATAGATACGCCATTTTCTATATTTCTTTTTACGAACGATCGTTAAATGCTTCGAACGCTAATATATCGATTTGAATAAAAGTTACAGAAAGATATAAAGATGAGATGACGTAGGTATGCATAGAATAACTTGTGTACGATGATTAAGTAAAATGTCGAAACAGATTGTAATAGTTTAATAGTCGGGGAGCGTTGTTGGTTTTGCAGGCGACAAGTCTTGCACATTTGCCATAAAACTGTTTATTTGGTGTACAAGTAGATGGCAACGATGAGACCATAAAGACCCAATACTTCCGCGAAGATGAGGATAAGAATCATACCGACGAAAAGACGCGGCTGTTGCGCAGTTCCTCTCACACCGGCATCACCAACAATACCTATGGCAAATCCGGCGGCTAAGCCAGAAAACCCTACAGCTAATCCAGCACCCAAGTGAACAAATCCTCTGTAACACACAACGGACATTTTAATAAGAGTTTCGTCGAATCGCTCGTACAAGAGAATACGTGGAAGCTGAGAATTGGTCAACTTACTTGAATAAACTATAGTTGGCGGGTGCTTCAAGAGCACCAGCAATGAGGACTGCTACTACTAAGCCATAAATGGCAATAATACCCGCCATTACAACAGGAATGATAGATTTCATGATAAGTTCTGGCCTCATGACGGACATCGCCGCGATTCCCGTGCCAGATTTTGCTGTGCCATACGCCGCTCCCAGAGCTGCAATTAAAATTCAACAATTATTGACAAGTCACGAATATTCGCGTTACGGGAAATAAGAGGAATTTCTCAAAGTCTCGAAAACTTTCCGAGGAAACGCATCGCTAGAACCGATATCATTTAAGCGCGTTTAACTTTCTCATCGTTAACATTCTCATCGTCATCGCACTATCGCCATTATCGTCATCGTCATCGTCGTTAAAGCTACTTCTCGTTAATATCGTCATCATCGCAATCCGTCATTTCATCGACATCCACGAAAAACTGAGCGAATCCAAACGGGAA
Organism: Sclerodermus sp. 'alternatusi'; assembly: GCA_037305995.1. Lineage (NCBI taxonomy): Eukaryota > Metazoa > Arthropoda > Insecta > Hymenoptera > Bethylidae > Sclerodermus > Sclerodermus sp. 'alternatusi'. The sequence continues at coordinate 2,891,801 of CM074551.1, forward strand.
AGATATTTTATTCATTTCACACGTTCCGCCCAAGCTGGACTGGCAGTCACATGATTCTCACGTTGGCAGTCACATGACAATCATGTAAGTCGCGTCTCGTGAGTAGGGGGGCGTGGCACAAGCGTACACTTGATTTTTCCCCATAAAAATTGAGAATTTTTTCTCGGCCTGAATGAAAATCCCAAACTTTCGAGGGGTTGCCGTTCACCGGCTCGAAAGGGATCCGGGAGGAGAAGCCAGGAGTCTCCCGCAGGAGTTTTTTCAGAGGAACTTTCGAGGCATTTGGCTCCCTCGAGGATAGCGTTGAGATAGGATTGCTCGAGGGTCCTCGTGTTTCTTGGCCGAATCATTTCTTTCGGTGTGTCGCCATTCATTCAAGAGGACTCTGGCGCACACCGGAGAAAAGGGATTCGTATTGATTTCCTCGATAGGGACTCTATGACGCTTAGACCTGAAATAAGTTAACTTTGCCTCTTGCGATGTCTCACGCCGATCGTTTTCTTCCGTCTCCTACATTTTCCTCCTGCTCGAATGGAGGATACGCTCCTCCTGGAGGACATGTTCGCGTCTGCCATGTCCAATTTTACGTACACCGCCACCATCATCATCATCACCCTCCTGATATGTACACCTATACGCGCATATACAATTGTTACCAACGTTTTCATATTTATCCAAAGAGATATAGTCTTCGAGAAAACGTGTTCATCGAGGTCAACGTTACGAAATAACTCTCGGCCTGCGAACATCGAACGTGCCTCTTAAACGTGTTACAGTATAAATGAAACCCCGTTGGATCGGGTTTTCGGCACATTACGAAATCTGTATCTACGTGCGTTAAGGAAAATGGCGTTCCGAAATGAAATCCGTATCTTTCCAAAGTTTTTCGGAGCTCTCTCTCTCTCTCTCTCTCTGTCTCTCTCTCGCATTCCCGAAGGATCTTCGTCGTGTCGTTGCTGCTACCTTGGAATCCACGCGTAAAGGAAAGTTCGAACGATATCGATTTTTCTTTTGCTCCGTACGATTAGGACGATTCATCCAACTCATGACAAGGATTATTCGATCGTCTATCGGTCGAATGAATGCGTGCGTGCGTGTGTGTATGTGTGTGCTTTGTAATCGACGCTGATGCTGAAAGCAAGGAAGAAACGAAGAAACGTTTCAAAGAGAGAGAGAGCGAGAGAGAGAGATAGAGAGATATAGAATAAATCCACACTCAAACTGTGTGAAATACTTGAGAAATTCACTGATAAAAGAGAACGATCGTGTAAATCTTGGAATGTGTCGAAGATGGACTCGTTGCTATCATGTGACGAGAGCCTGAAAATCATAGGACGTCTTTAGAGGAGAATCATGGGCTTATCGCGGTGGAATCGCTCGTTAAAAGATACGCGACCCGTCGCACGGGAGTTTTTTACCTAATTTGCGGACGGTCCTCCATGATCTCGGGTGAAAATCACCGAGTGCGCGTAGCCTCTTTTGAAATGGGTGACCGATCGAAGAGTGCGGAGGACTCGGCGAGACAACTTACCAGAGAATATTATGGCAGAGGCGGCACCCATAACTCCAAAGAAAGGTCCGTAAATGGGATTTTGTTCGGGCAGTGGAGCGCTCATTTTGCCTCTCTTGGTTTTCGCTAGTCGAATTTACGAGGAAGGAGTATTTACAGGTTGTTGAATCGCGAATCTTTCGACTATGTTACCGCACTCACTTCACTAAACTAGTGCCACTGTCAAATATGGCCTACCGTACAGTAGCGCGGGTCATGTGACGGCTCCGGCTCGTGAGTGCGAGAGGAAATACGCTATTCGCTGACCGCCACATCGATCTCCCATTGGCTGCTCCCTCTGCGCCGCTCGCGCGCCACCCAATCCCCGCCCCCGTCTCATTCCTACCGCGTGACGTCAACCGCTCCCATTGGCTCGCGCTCCCTGCCCAGCTTCAGTCGCCTTGCGCACACTTCGAAATTGACACCGCGTGATCCGCGTGATCCGCGTTTCCTGTTCTCTCTTTTTACCCGCGCCCATTGCAACGATTATGAAATTCTTCGCTTACTCGCTGCTTCCTTCATTCCTTCCTTCCTTCCTTCCTTCCTTTCTTCGTTTTTGTATTTAGCTTTTTCTTTCCCGCGGTTTATTCCTTCCTTCTGTCAACGTTATTACCGCGCCTGTCTCTACTATTAATTTTGCCGATCTTCGTTTTGTTATCGTTACTCTTATTTTTCTCTATTCTGTTGCTCCAGCGAGTAAACTTCCCTGAAAGATACGGAGCCAGCCTTCCGATGTTTCTCCACAGGTATTTGTCAAGGTTTTATTTAATAATGGCAGAAATTTATTTGGTGGTTTTCTCTTCGCTTTTCATTAGTTGGAATTGGATCAGTTTTTTCTTCGACGAATGGACGATTCGTCGATAAGGGAAAGGAAGAAGATAGGGAGAAATAACTTTCCAACGACTGCAATCTGTTTCGAGGTATTTCTATTGTCGTGTCTAATGTTTCTCGTGATATTTTGTTGATTTCTTCCCTCTCTCTATGTCCCTCCCTCTCTCTCTCCTTCTCTCTCTCTCTTTATCTCTTCCTATCTCTTTCAAGGCTTTCCTGAAAATTGGACTTCTTTTTTATGGGAATTCTCGAGAGATTAATTATTTGCCATTGAAAATGATATTTTTCAATTATATCACGGTTGCATTTTACGTGTCAAATCGTTAGTTTTAATTCATCATAAGCTGTCTGGTGTAATACTGTACATGTGTACTTAAGGATAGCACGTCACACATGTACATTATGCATGTGCGTGTTGTTTAATGTTATCATTTCAAAGTACCATGGTATATGTTAGCTGTGACTACATTGAGGTTTCAGTATCTTCTTCGATGGGTGTTGCATTTGTGTAGGTTGTTCAGAATGTAAAAATATTTCGAGAGAATTAGAGGAGCGACAGGAAGAAAAGTCTGTAAGATCAAATTGCGTTAGAACTTGCTTCGGTTTTCCTCAAGAAAGAAGCAAAACCTGTAAAAAATGATGAATCAAATTTTGGAAGAACCAATGGATAATGGGTTTTCAACCACGATGAAGTCTTCCGAACAAAAATTTAAGTTTCAGAAATTTAAATTTCTCTGGAGAGACGAGACTCGCAAAAATTATTCGATTAAACAGTATTTTAAGGACGATATTACTGAGCATAAGTTACAAAACGTACCAGAAGATAGAAAGAATTTTAGCTTTCTTCGTAATATAAAAAGACGACTGCACATCAGAAACATAATATTATGCATTTCACAACAAAAGGTAAATTGCTGTAGTTTTTTGACGTATCTTTAGATTTTAACCTTTCTGTTACTTTCTTTAGAACATGCATAGAAAAACATCCAATCCCTCTTGCGACATTAGTGAGGTCTCATTAAATTATGATGAATCAATTAGTACAGATGAGAGTACTAATTATGAACCAAAAGTTTCCGTAAAGTCAGAGAATTTAAACAATACAAAATGTATAGAAAACATGGAAGATCTTAATTCATCTTTATGCAGAGATCATTCTTTATCACGGTTGTGCAAAACTAAAAGATCTCGAGAAGTGTCAAGTCTAAAAGTTCCTAATAATGAAGTTTCTTTAAATTGTACAAGTTTAAGTTCTCAATCAGATACGGATCTCAGTGGAGATGATGATGAGTTAAAATTAAAAAAAGAATTTCTTCAGTCTGTCAAAGAAGATTTAGAATCTAAAAATGAGTGTACCAATATTACTAGTTATGAGAGATTAAGCTTAGCAGGCGAATTGTTAAGACTTAGTAAATATGGCTGGTATTGGGGTCCACTTTCAGGAGATGAAGTTGACGCAATGTTTTTAACAGAACCAGATGGTTCATTTTTAGTACGTGATTCTTCAGATGATAGGTTAGTCAAATTTCTCTTGGCTACACAATAATCTGTTATGTGATAAATATATATTTAATTATATATATATATTTTTTTTTTATTCAGATATTTGCTAACTTTGAGTTTCAAATCATATGGTAAGTTATATCATACACGAATGGAACACAGTGGAGGACTATTTTCTTTGTGTAGCCAACGTAGTGAAATTTATACTTCAGTTCCTGCTCTTATTGATGACCTTGTAACTTTCAGTCACACTGGAATATATTGTTTTTCGAAATCTAGAACTCACGAGCATCCACCATTTCAAATTAAATTAATAAAGCCACTTAGTCGATTTACTAAAGTAAGAAGTTTACAGTACCTTTGTCGTTTTGTTATTCGTCAGAACATTAGATATGATAATATACATAAACTGCCCTTACCAAAAAGTGTTAAAAGTTATATGGAAGAACCGTATTTTGTGGATTAGATTAGGTAGAATTTAAGAAAATTTTATTGATTTTATATTATTTATGTTACATTTTATAGAAACTTTATTGATAGATATTCTGTTTTTATTAAAATGTGTAAAGACTCTCTTTAACATACTAATAGTTTTTCAAAAAGTATGTTTAGTGATATGTTTGCTAAGTTTTACAAAAGTACATAGATAAAAAGAAGAATTTTATTATTAAAATATAATATTTAATGTTGCTTATTAAAAAAATTTGTGTGCATATAATTAATATATAATATTCTACGCGTACGTCTGCTATTGCATACTTATTTTTTTTAAGTATATTACATTATGATATAATTTATGTGAAATTATGCAGATATAGAATAGAAACAGCTTTTTAAAATATCAGGATCTTTCAAAGAAACATGTACTTTTATATATTCATCATTAACTATTTTATATAATGTCTTTAATGCTCAGTGAAGGATTCTATCCTTCTAATAATTTTTATAAGAAAGTAATAATTTGCTAGTCTCAGGGATGAAATAAGTTACGACTTATTTTTATTGCAACAAAGAATGTAAAATAACAAATTTTTTGCAATGTCTATCATTTTTCATACATGAAGTATCATAACGACACTGACGAATATAAATTATTTTATTAAAAAAATTAGTCAAAGGAACAGAGGTTGTTCAGAAATATATATTAAATGAATTTATACCGAATCTACGTGATTAGTATTATATTAGAATTATAGGGGCTTTATTTTCAGAATAAAAATACTTACAACATTAGCATATATTGAAACTAAGATTTAAACTAATCATTTTAAAAAATATATGCACAATAATATATAAATCAACAATATAAATATGTATGTGTGTATGTATATATACATATATATATATATGTATGTACATTTATTTTTCTCATATATATTTATGGATATACATTATTTTTATACTGACATAATCAACTCCTCGTACTTCATAAATTTTCTCAACTTTTATCCTTCGAGCATTGATAAAAGAATTATTTTTACGGTGAAGAGGCTGTGCAAGTGTATCAAGTACAAGTTTTAATGAATATGAAACTTTTGTCACGATCAAATCAAATTACATTAATTGGAATAAAGAAGTGGCATGACACTGTTTTAATTTGCTTTTATATAAATATAGTTACATATCGAAGATAATTTCAACTGGTATTTTTATTCCTCCGCTTATCTGTTCCAGCTTAATCCTAGTATATTACGTGCCTAACATAGAGAAGAGCGTTAAGTGGATGATCTCGTTTATAAATTGTGCATGATAGGATACAAGGAGTCTTACCGTAACAAAGGCTGCGCTTGCTCTTTTAAAAGTTTCATCAGACGGCAGTATATCCGAAGTCGCAGAGAATACTGCATGAATTTGCGTAGCGTCATCAATTCGTCTCTTTAAGAATTTCCATGTCTGCTTATGATCTTCGCTACTGTCTTGCAGCATGTATAATTCGGTGGTTTTGTATATACCTGCTAAAATTACTCTTCTAGTATACCAATCAAACTAAATCAGAAAGAAACCTTAAAGTAATCAGACATTCGAAGTGATCATCTTCTTGGACGACTTTTTCAAGACTTACATCGACTGATCTATCTCCGGCATAATAACAAATATCATCGGACAATGTTAACAAATTGGCTAAAAATGTTGGTACGTTGTGCGGCAATGACATGATTGCCAGTGCCTGTGGCCATGTCTTTTTATACGGAATTAACATTCTAAGTCTAGTCTCTACAGCATCGCGTATTTGAAATTCAGTAGGTTTTTTCTGATCGGTAGAGCCTTCCTTCGTTCTCAATGATTCTTCTTTCATAATCTCATTTAATTTACTATTACAGCTTGAATAGAAATACTGTACTAATTCAGTACCACCTTTCTCAAACATTCCATGAATGATACCGGGATAACCGACAGATTCGGCACCTTAGTCATTATTACAATAAAATATTACAATAAAAAACTTCTGTCTATAGTACATTACACCGCAAGCATTAACTTAAATTAATTAAGGTTGCATGATTACCAGCGCTAATAGCTTCTTGAGTCCATCCAAAATCATTGACGTACTTTAAAGATGCAGAAAGTATTTTCTTCTTGATATTTTCTTCGTATTCCTTATCCGATTCATTGTTAATTCCCGTAGTGCCACTTTGATTATTGGTCTCATCATTTGAATCTACATTTAGTGATCTAGAGGTCCGTAAATATCTAGCACCTAACAAAATTATTTATGTTAAAAGCATGCACAGGTTTGTATGAAGTAAACTGGATGTTTATTTATTCTCCGTATTCTTAAATTGAAAAGGTAATGAATAAAAAAAATATACAAATGTAAATGCATACAAAAAGGTATTTTATGTATTTATCTCTAAGTTTACAAGATCATTAATTAATTTACATTTGTATTTATTTGTAGTTCATTAATTTTTATTACATATAGATGCTTGTTGAGATATACACTCTAGAACTCTGTGTAATATACTGTCCATTACATCAAGACCATTTATTGCTTGACGAACAAATTGAATTTTTTCAGAAATAGGCATTGATGTTAAATTTTGCCCACCTACAACTACTGATATTTTTTTATCGAGTTCTATAATTTCAAGGTCAGAACAATTACTTTGCAACAACTTCTGACTTAGTTTTTCTAGATCTTTCAATTTTCCTTTCCATACTTCTTTACTTATTTGTATTCCTTTATCTAGTGGAACTAAGTAATTCTCATCTATTTCATCTATGATATCCCAAAACCCAGTTACATTTGTAACATCTCTAATAATTAAAAATCTAAGCAGATTTAAAATGGTTATGATTTCATCAGATATCTCCACTAAATCAGTATTACTATTATTAGGTAAGTAACAGATTTTTCTTAATATATAATGTAGATTACTTCCAAGAAAATGAGGAATTGGCGGAGATGTGTCAAGACATTCAATTATAGAAGATTTTATAATGATAATTATCAAGCTTATCAGACCAGAGTGTTCAGCAATTTCATACAAATATTTTAAAATAAAAAATCTTGCTTCCATGTTAAATATTTCAATGAAATCTTGAAAAATTTTTAATGCTTTTCTCCGAAAGTATTTCTCATCGCAAAAAATCATGACATTTATAATATTTTTAAACAAGCTGGAAAATATTTTAATTTCTAGCATGCATACTTCGATAAAGTTTGTATTTATAATTTTTATCATATGCTCCACCAAAGTTAGACCTTTATTCACAAAAATCATTGTTTTGTGTTCTAAAAGTTGATCTGCAAAATTCAAAGCTGCATATAAGATATACACTGGATGATATACTTGAGGAACCAATTCCCAATAACGAGTAATAACATAGAAATAAAAATTTGCATATGCTATATCTGATATATTTTCAGGCGAATTAAATAATTGGTCTTCTACAGAAAGATTTAATTTTGTAAAGTTATTTTTTGTATTTTTTGTTTTGTTATCATTAAATCTTACAGATGCAAATTTTATAAACTTTAATAAGTTTCCAGTTAACTTGGTTAAAAGTTCTATATGTCTTTCTAATAGTGGCATTTCGTTAGTTTCATCAGTTAAAATAGTTTGATTTATATAAATGAAAGGTTCTCCGAACAAGTATATAAGCAAACTTATAAAGTCACTTTTGTATGATATTAAGCTTGTGTTTTCCAGAGAAACCTCTTTTACAAGAGGATCTAAAAATGTAAGAATTGCTTCATAAACCTTAGAAACTCTTTCAATGGTAGGTGCTACTTCCTCCAATAGATCTTCTGTATTTTCTTGGTTTTCACTATTTTCAGGTACTGGCAAGGACTCGACATATGATTTAATAGTACTAATACACCACTCTACGGCTCTTTCTTTATTTCGCATTTTTTGTAGCGCTTTGCTAAGCAATAATAAAATTTCACAGAATTTTGTATCATCATTGTTCACACATTCAGCTTGTTCCAACAGATCAAGAATTATCTCAGATGATTTACAATTTTCTATTAAGATGTTTAGTAATGTTTTACAACATTGAAATAAACCTTGATTATTCTTGGCATTCTCTTGTGTAAAGTTGGATGATAGCGTAGAAATGATTTCAGAGGAATCATTCCAAAGTTCATCAGAATTCGCTGTGTTAAAATAAGTCAAAGCCTTATCGTATTTATAGCATTCTAAGTACTTAAATAACCTTTCTGTAAAATTTGGTAATAAATTGCGTCCTGTTCGTGGCATTTTTTTGAAATTTCAAGATTCAAATATAAACATAACCTCCTTCTCTTTCAGTGGTGAAAGTACGATTGCGATTAAAAATTGATTATTAAAAAGAAAGAAGCTTTTCTGTTTATGCACGCTATACGATTAGGCTATGCTGTGTACAGGGTGTATTTAAAAACACTTTGCATTATGAAATGAATAAAATTTTAAGGTTATAAATTTACTTTAAGCAGCGGACCTCTATTAAACAAACTTAATGTTTACTGATTATCCGAAGTACAGTTTTTTCTTCTGAGTTGTTATTATATCTTGACTTTGAAGTTATTATCAGAATATATTAATATATAACGGGTATATCAGGAACATCAAGTGTAAGTGTATATAAAATTTTAGCAAGAGAGCATGTATACCATCATGATAAACGTCATTTTTTAAACGCTTACAATTTGTGTGACATAATAATTAATTTTCACTCACCAGTCATTGAAAGGTTTCTTCTTAATAAAAATATAATACGCATAGCCATATCTTTGTTATTTATACAATTTGGATTAACATTACATACTCTAAGTTTTCAACACTCGTTATAGAACCGCAATTATTTCTTATGTAGCGATTTACCTTATCAACTAAATTGTTCGCAGTGGTTGCTTTCAGTGTTTCAACACTTCTCCATAGATGGCGCTGTTAAATTTGTTAGTGTTGACAACACCATTTCCCTTTGACTGGATCTAGTGGGAGTAATAATCAATAGGGAAATGTCAAAGCGCTGACGTATAAGATGCTGAGGAATATAGTGTTGTCAAAATGACTATTTTCTCCGCCCTTTTCCCATCTCATTTTGAAAGATAATTTTTTTATAAAAGTAAACAACGATTTAATTGTCATAATAAAATATTATGATTTTTACACGACTTTACAAGTTAAATGATTGTTTCATATTTTTATGGAAGATAAAAGAAACTATGCGGCTTGCGTTCGTTGTTTTAGTGCGCATCATTTTCACACATTTTCCTTTTTCCTTTTTTTTTTCTTTTCAGCCAATCACCATTTTATAACGAATGTTAATCCCCTCTGTTGCATCTTCGATTATTATAGAAATTTTGGGAGATGAATTTTTGCAAATAAAATGAGAGAAGATAAAATATTCATGTTAATGTCAGTGACATAGGTCAGTTTTGTTGTCGTTGGGGCCCTTTCCTCATTTCCTATAGGTGCCCCACTATGTCCAAATTTTCCACCAACGGGAAGTCGTTAGCATTAAAAGGCAAGGATTTTCCTTTAAATTAACTGCCGGACATTGCCTATTCCTCAATTGCTCAACGGAGGTCCTCGGGTCAACAATGAGAAGGAATCTACAAGCTACGAAGCCACAACAGTCGAAAGAAGGTAATTGTTTTTCATTTTCTTTTCATTTTTTGTGCTGTCAACTAGAGAGGCGAAAAGTCAGGAAACCGAAAGCGCTTTACTTTTCCGATTTAACAAAATGAATTTTTATAGTAAACAAAACTTTGCGCACCTTTCTTTATGAGCTTAGGGGATGAAAATGGGAAGGGAAGCGACATATTTGATTTTTGTATTATAAAAGAAACATTTTAGCATCGCGTATCACATATTACAGATTTGATTTATAGTTTTAGAAAATTTCAGTCAATTCGAGTGATGTTGGAAGAAATGGAAGACTAATAACAGAGGAGTCGCCATATTTTCTTCTTCTCGTTCGCTTGTTACTTTTTACACGGGGAAAATCTCTGCTCGGTTTATAATTTTCTTTCTTTGAATTTCTTCAACAAAATGGAAAAAGCGCAAGAGAATATTGTGAAAGAAACACGTATAGAGAGCGGAGCTGTAAACTAGAGAAAAGAAAAGCCAGGCTTCGAATGCGCTTTATATTTTTCCGATTTAACAAACTAAATTCTCAGTGAAGAAACTCTGCGTATCTTTCTTTGTGAGTTTACGGGATGCAAATGGGAAGGGAAGTGACACATTCGATTTTTATATCATAAAAGAAGCAATTTAGCATCGCGCATTCTAAATTCTAGATTATATCTTTATAATTTTAAAAAGTTTGAATCCACTCTAGTGATATTGGAAGAAATGGAAGACTAATAACAGAGGAGTCGCCATATTTCCTTTTTCTCGTTCGCTTGTTAGCTTTTCCACGGGAAGATCATTACTCGGTTTATAATTTTCTTTCTTTGAATTTTTTAAACGAAATATTGTCAAAGAAATACGTATAGAGAGGAGTTGCAAACTCTAGTTTATAACTTTAGTTCTCTCCGTAAAAGAAAGGCGAGGCTTCGAGTGCGCTTTATTTTTCTCATTTAATAAACTAAATTCTCAGTGAAGAAACTTTGTAAATGTGAATGGAAGTGACATATTCGATTTTTATATTATGAAAGAAACATTTTAGCATCGCGTATCCCGTATTATAGATTTTATTTATAGTTTTAGAAAATTTCAGTGTCAATTTCAGAGTGATATTGGAAGAAATGGAAGACTAATAACAGAGGAGTCGCCATATTTCTTTTTTCTCGTTCGCTTGCTACCTTTTCCACGGGAAAATCGTTGCTCGGCTTATAATTTTCTTTCTTTGAATTTTTTAAACGAAATCGAAAAACTGCAAGGAAATATTTGTAAAGCAAGTACGTATAGAGAGGAGTTATAGTTTTCTAGAAACTAGAGAAAAGAAATGCGAGGCTTCGAATGCGCTTTGTTTTCCTGACTTGATGAACTAAATTCTTAGCGAAGAAATTTTGTGATCTATTCTTCATGAGTTTAGGAGATATAAATGGGAAGGGAAGAGAGATATATTCAATTTTTATATTATACAAAAAAATTTTACATCGTATATCTTACAATATAGATTTTATTTATAATTTTAGGGAATTTGTATGAAGACGAGTGATATTGGAAGAAATTGAAGATTAATAACACAAGAGTCGCCATATTTATTTTTTGTGGTTCTTTTGTTTGCTTTTCCACGGGAAGATCTTTACTCATTTTATAATTTTCTTTCTTTGAATTTCTTTAACAAAATGGAAAAAGCACAAGAGAATATTGTCCAAGAAACACATACAGAGATGGCGGAGAAAATCGAGGCTGACTTTATTGACAAAAACATAGAGGACTATGAATTTGACGGTAATTTAAGCAGTGCGTCGAATTCTTCTTTAGAAAGTGACGGTAGCTGGGAAAAATTGTCCCTTTTAAATAAGAAATTAACGAAGAAAAAAGAAGGGGGCTTAGAGACGAAAACTGATTTAATTAATTTCTTGGAAAAATCTGATTCTGATAAAGAATGGGATTGCAAAGAAGATCATTTTGAAGATAAGGATCAGAATAAAAAGACTGATAAAGAATCCACGAAGGAAGAGGGAGAGAAAGAGAAAGAGAAAGAGAAAAAGGAAGATGAAGAGGAAGAGGAAGAGAAAGAGAAAGAGAAAGAGAAAGAGAAAGAGAAAGAGAAAGAGGAAGAGGAAGAGAAAGAGAAAGAGGATGAGAGAGAGGAAGAGCATGAAGAGGACAAAGACAAGGACGAGGAAAAGGAAGGGGAAGGAGAAGGAGAAGGGGAAAAGGAGGAGGAGGAGGACGAAGAGGATGATGAAGAGGATGAAGGGGAAGAGGATGAAGAGGAATGTGATGATGAAGAGGAATGCGATGATGAAGAGGAATGTGATGATGAAGAGGAATGCGATGATGAAGAGGAATGTGATGATGAAGAGGATGAAGGGGAAGAGTATGAAGAGGCAGATGACGAGCAAGAGGATGAAGAAGAAGATGAAAAGGAGGATAACGATGAAATATACAATGACGAGGACAACAAAGAAAGAGATGAAAACAGTGACGAAAAAACCAATAAAAAAGGCGAAGAGAAGAATCACGAAAAAGACAATAAGAACAGCGATAAAGGAAACAATGAAGAAAGCAATTACGATTGCGAAGATAAAACTTACTCTTTTCATAGTAGCGATGTTTCTAAAGATAGTGATAACTCTGATAACAAAGCCAATACAAATGATGAAGCGCCAAACTTGGAAACAAGTTGCGCCAAGGACAGTGATCAAGACGCCTCTGGTGAAAAAGAATCAGAGAATAAATCAGAGTATAAATTCAATAGAGATGCTTGCGAAGTCTTCTGTGATTATACGATAAAGGTCGTCAAAGATATAATTAAAAAAAGTATAGATCAGGTCGATGACATTGATATAACAAATGAAATATCAAAACTACCTATCATTAAAGAAGAAATACGATCTTTATATGGCGAAATTGTTCTTAGGAGAATGACACATGAGGAAAGAAACGCGAGATTCAGTATCTTTGCGAAAAGAATAAATTTAAACGCTATCATCTCAAAATTGAAAGAAGCAAAAATGCAAAAACACCAAATTCATAAGGACAACGTCGTCGATGATAATGATGATGAAAATGACGACGATTACATTGATTGCAATGATGACGCTCCAGGAAGATCGCAAAAAGAACAAAAGCATGAAAAGAGTGAAAATCACGACCAACAAGAGGGAGAACGCAAAAATCGAGAACAAGAAGAACAGGAACAGCATGAACAACAACGTTCAGAACAAGAAACTGAGCAACAGTCGCGAGATCAAGAGAAGCTTCAGCGAAAAGAAGAAGAAAAACAGGCAAGGCTTGAGACAATGGATATAGAACGAGAGCTCCAAGGCCAAGAGGAAATCAGTCGAGAGCCACGGTCAGAGTTTGAGCGAAAGCAACAAGAACAGGAAGAGCTTGAGCGGCGGAAACGAGAACAGGAGGAGTTTGAGCGACGACAACTGCAAGAACTGAAAGAATTTGAACGGAAAAGACAAGTGCAAGAGGAAATTGCGCGACAACAGCTCCAAGAACAAGAGGAGCTCGAGCGGAAGAGACGAGAAGTGGAGGAACTTAAGCAACAACAGCTCCGAGAACAAGAGGAGCTCGAGCTTAAGAAACGAGAAGAGAAGGAGTTTGCGCGACGACGATTGCAAGAACTGGAAGAGCTTGAACGGAAGAGACAAGAAGTGGAGGAACTTAAGCAACAACAGCTCCGAGAACAAGAGGAGCTCGAGCTTAAGAAACGAGAAGAGAAGGAGTTTGAGCAACGGCGTTTGCAAGAACTGGAAGACCTTGAACGAAAGAAGCAAGTCCAGGAGGAACTTGCGCGACAACAGCTCCTAGAACAAGAGGAGCTTGAACGGAAGAGACGAGAACTGGAGGGACTTGAGCAAAAACAGCTCCGAGAAGAAGAGCAGCTTGAACGGAAGAGGCAAGAACTGGAGGAACTTAAGCAACAACAGCTCCGACAGCAAGAGGAGCTTGAGCTTAAGAAACGAGAAGAGAAGGAGTTTGAGCAACGACGTCTGCAAGAACTGGAAGACCTTGAACGAAAGAAGCAAGTCCAGGAGAAACTTGCGCGACAACAGTTCCAAGAACAACGGGAGCTCGAACGGAAGAGACGAGAAGTGGAGGAACTTAAGCAACAACAGCTCCGAGAACAGAAGGAGCTTGAGCTTAAGAAAGAAGAAGAAGAGAAGCAGTTTGAGCGACGATGTCTGCAAGAACTGGAAAAACTTGAACGAAAGAAGCAAGTTCAGGAGAAACTTGCGCGACAACAGTTCCAAGAACAACGGGAGCTCGAACGGAAGAGACGAGAAGTGGTGGGACTTGAGCAAAAACAGCTCCGAGAAGAAGGGCAGCTTGAACGGAAGAGGCAAGAACTGGAGGAACTTAAGCAACAACAGCTCCGACAACAAGAGGAGCTTGAGCTTAAGAAAGAAGAAGAGAAGGAGTTTGAGCGACGACGTCTGCAAGAACTGGAAGAACTTGAACGAAAGAAGCAAGTTCAGGAGGAACTTGCGCGACAACAGTTCCAAGAACAAGAGGAGCTCGAACGGAAAAGACGAGAAGTGGAGGAACTTGAGCGAAAACAGCTCCGAGAACACGAGGAGCTTAAGCTTAAGAAACAGGAAGAGAAGGAGTTTGAGCGACGACGTCTGCAAAAACTGGAAGAGCTCGAACGAAAGAAGCAAGTCCAGGAGGAACTTGCGCGACAACAGCTCCGAGAACAAGAGGAGCTTGAACGGAAGAGACGAGAACTGGAGGGACTTGAGCGGAAACAGCTCCGAGATGAAAAGGAGCTTGAACGGATGAGAAAAGAACTGGTGAAGCTCCGAGAGGAAGAGGAGTTTAAACGGAAGAAACGAGAGATGGAGGAGGAGTTTGAGCGGAAGAGACAAGAGGAGGAAGAGCTTAAGCAACGACAGAAACAAGAACAAGAAGAATTTGAGCGACGACAATTGCGAGAGAAGGAAGAGCTTGAGCGAAAGAAACGAGAACACGAAGAGCTTGAGCGGAAGAAAAACGAAGTGGTGGCGGTTAGGCGTCGACGGCAACAAGAGCAGTTCGAGTGGTTGAAGCAACAAGAGGAGAAACTTAGGCGACAAAAGGAATGGGAACAGGAAGACCTTGAGCGACAGAAACGACAGAGAGAACAGCTTGAGTGGATACTGCGAGAAGAGGAGAGAAACAGACGACGACAGCAACGCGAACGAGAACGAAAACAGCTCGACTATAGAGTACAAATGGAGGAGAAGTTTAAGCATGGAAGGCAACAAGGACTGGAAGAGCTTGAGCGAAGAAGAAAAGAAGAAAAGCTTGAGAAGTTGAACCGAGAACTTCAGCTATGTTTGCTAGATCCAAAAGTACGCCAGCAAAAGCTGTCGAGTCAAAAGGAATTTGAGCGTCAAATGGAAGAACAAGCGCGCAAGCAACAGCGCGAAGCAGAACAAATAAAACAATATTGGCAAAGTCAAAGACTGCACGAGGAAACGGAGCTCGCGCGGAAGAAACGAGAAGAAGGGCTTAAAATAAAACAGCGAGTGCAAGCGGCGTTTGAGCGAGAGCTGCGCAAACTGAATGAACGAAAAATAAGGGAAGAGAGGCAGCTACGAGAGAAAACAATCCTTGAGCGAAAGCAGCAGGAACAGAAGAAGCTCGAGCGCGAAGAAAAGCTGCTTCAGGACTGCTTGAAGAAACCGTTTGACCAAAAATTGCTGGAAGCGGCAAAATTAAATGGAAAGCGACACGAATTTATAATACGAAGGTGCCTCGAGAGAGAAGACATTCTTAAAGTTATGCTTGTATCAGAGGAACAACTTATCGATACCTTTCAAGCACGACAGATTTTAGGTAAATGGACTGACCAGGCAAATTTGCCAAGCGAAGAACTAGCACGGCAAATAGAAAAAATACCTGAACGAAAGGAACAAGAGGAAATAATGGAAAAAAGCAAAGAAAGAAGAGAAACATTCAAACGAATGTTACTGGCGGAGCAATCTCTTCTCAGTGATTATCGCCAAAAAGTGATAGTACATTCGTGGCACGAAGTAGAAGGGCGATCGAGCGGAAAACCACTGGCGAATGATCCAAATTGCCCGAAAAAAGAAGCGGAAACCTCACAAGAACTAGAAAATCTTGAACGAAGACACACAGAACTGGAGTACGAATTTAATCACCTCAAGAAAGCACAATATCTACACGATTTGCAAGAGGGTCATAAAGTGATGGCGCGTTTAGAGGAGACGGTGAAAAATCAACGAATAGAGCTCGAACAAATACGCCAAGAAACAGAAAAGACGGAAGAGCTAAAACTGCAGAAGCAAGAACAAAAAGTTGAAGAAAATGCAACAACACCATTATTGGAAGATACTGAGACATCACTAGACCTCGTGAAGAATGTAGAAGGTGAACGAGAGGAGGAGGAACAGGTGAAAAAAGAAAATGAGATTCAAACGGAACAACAAGAGCATGAACGAGCAATGATAGAGGAAATATGCGAAGTAGCACCGGAAAACTTTAAATTAACAATATATTGCTTGAAGAAGGAAGAGGATAATCAAAAGGAAGGAAAGGTAAAAAAACAAGAGAGTCAACCGAAGCATCTAATATTGGGAGATTTTGGATTAACGATATATCACAAAAATACTATAGCAATTGAAAGGAGACAGATAGAAGGAGAACAAGATTCCGAAACAAAAGTTACACGGAAAATGAATGAGCTAATGTCGGAAGATTTTAAATGTGTAATATATCGCTCAAAGAACGTAGAAGAGGGAAAGGCCAACAACGAGGAGGAGCCACCGAATCAAGTAACATTTAAAAATTTTACATTACAAATAGATTGCGAAAATCCTACAGACAGTGGACCGCGATTAAGAAAACTGACATTGAAAAACTGTGACGCAACAATATATTCCCTAAAGAATTTGAAAAGTGAACGAGAGGAGGGAAAGATAGAAGAAGAAGAAGAAGAAAATCAACCGAAGCAACAAGAGCATGCAGAAGAAACAGCGGGAGAAGAAGCAGCACAACTATCATTGGAAAATTGTCAAGCATCAACGAGCTCCGCGAATAATGCAGAAGGTGAACGAGAGGAGGAAACGGTAAAAAAAGAAGAGAACAATCAACCGGAGCAACAGGAGCCAGAAGAAAAAGTTGAAGAAGAAGCAACACCGCCATTATTGGAAGAAACTGAAACTTCCGTAACGGGTGTAAAAACCACAGAAGAGTCGGAAAGCGAAAAAGAAGAAGAGAAGAATCAACCGGAGCAACAGGAGCCAGAAGAAAATGTTGAAGAAGAAGAAGCAACAACGCCATTATTGGAAGAAGCTGAAACTTCCGTAAAGGGTGTAAAAACCACAGAAGAGTCGGAAAGCGAAAAAGAAGAAGAGAATAATCAACCGGAGCAACAGGAGCCAGAAGAAAAAGTTGAAGAAGAAGAAGCAACACCGACATTATTGGAAGAAACTGAAACTTCCGTAAAGGGTGTAAAAACCACAGAAGAGTCGGAGAGCGAAAAAGAAGAAGAGAAGAATCAACCGGACCAACAAGAGTACGAAGGAAGAAGACTTCGGGAAGAAGGCGACTTTTTCCTCAGTGAAGAGGACAAAGAGCGAGAGAGAATACTGGAAAAATTGAGAAAGCGAGAAAACCAAGAGAGAGAAATAATGGAGTACAAGCGGGAGAGGGCGAATCAGATGAAAGCAAAGCTAGAGGCAGAAGAATCAACGGCACAGCCTGATGAAGAGAGAATGCTCAGAGCACGAAGTCTAAATGAGAGGATACAAGAGAAGTTGGACAAATTAGATGCAACAGAGGGAATCAGTACACGCAGAGAGAAGTATTTCAGATATATCAAAAAAATGTTGGATTTAGATCGCGCGGTGAAAGAACTATCTCAAGCGAGTCATTCCTTGGAATCGTTCATATCAAAGAGCGTTTCAGATTCAGGTTCGAATGACTTGGATATGGAGGTCAATCTGGAGCTGAGGATAAAGCTGGGTTCCGGGATAGACGTCAGAGAGCCTGAATTAATGTCCGAAGAAGAGTTCAGCGATCTGAAGATAAAGAAGCATTACAAGAAGCTCGTGCACATTTACATGAAACCATCGGAGTCATTGAAAATTTACATATTGAGGGTTAGACATATACGGAATCGCATCGAAGAGGAGTTGATCTTCAGACACTTGGCTGACAATCGGCTGAACACGGAAGTGGACCAGTTGGACCGCTGCGCGAGTTTCAGCGTTCTTCACGGTCTTCCACCATGTTTGCAGCAATTGATACCGGACATCGCTATGGATGATTTTGATGTAGTGTGCGCGACTGTTCTGGATCTTTGCAGCGTCGTCGCTACAGAATACAACGCGAATCCACATTCGTTCAAATCGGACGAATCTGATGCTTCCGAGAGTTGCGATTATTGCAAAAAAGTAGGCCACTCTTCTAGAGACTGCATGAAATTGTATTATCGCAATACAATCAATGGAGAGTCCAACTGACAGTAACGAACACACTCCGAGCGACCAGGGAATGCGACTGGATCCAAGTTAAGTTCGCTTAAATTAAAACTACACCACTGGCTGATGTTTCTCCTTGAAGCGAGTAGCCGATGAACCAAATCTTCCTCCGGTCTTCGATTTCCCGTTAAATCTGCCTTTTCTTCGCGCCCACGCTTGTACATTCGTGCGCTCATTTTCTTCCTAATTAATTAGTATGTTTTTAATTTATGTTGTATATTTTCGCGTCCTTCGTATAATTTAAATTCAATTTGATGTATTATACAAATCTCGAGAGAGCTGAATCTTTTGACCCTTTGATTACGACGCGTCCTCTTCTCAGAATTGTTCTAAGAAGCTATCGCATTTATAATTGTTAAATTACATTAATCGAAAGCTATCGCAGCACGAACAATCTGGAGAACGAGATCATAGTCAAAGAGCTAAAAGTCTTTTATTTTTTTCAGCCATATACAGGACACACTTGTACATACACGTGTCGATTATCGCGATATTATTCTCGTCTTTGTAAATCTCATATTTTCTTAATATTTGTATAATCATGTATATACCTCAGCGTGTTTAATTGTAATCCTGTTTTCTTTTTTTTAACTATAATACTCAGGTTTATTGCAATTTGTCTTTATGTGCTTCTTCGAAAAAATTGCGAAAAAATGTCACGTTCTTATTTGGAGTCACGACGTTCCAAGATACCCTCTCAAGAATAGGAGTATGCGATTCCAATTGATATAGAGGGATAAAGACAGCTGTGAAAAATAAATTTATTCATGAGTATGTTTTACCATATGTTTGTTATTTATTGGAAGTTGTATTTTCTTAGTGTTTGTAAAGGAAACGTATATGAATAAAATAAAACATAATAAAATATATACATATGCGGTTATCTTATTGACCATTCATCGACTACAATACATATTTCATTAAATAAAACAAGGGAGATAGTTTAGTTTAAATCTTAATTGTAACTTAACCTAACCTAATCTTGCTAACCGACAGCGGAAGATGCAGACTATCCGGTATTCTAACCTCATTACCACTCGTTCTGTATAAAGTAGAATTCAGTTAAGAATATAGTCGTCTCGCGCATGCAGACTGAGCGTGCTGCCTGTTGGCAGGTCCTACACCCCCACTTTATCACCTACCCCCACCTACTGTCCATTCTTTTATTTTACATATCGGGTGACATTAAAGTAAAGACAGCTAAATTTTAAGCTACTCATAATTTATTGAATTAAATTATAAATAACTTTTTGTAATTTTATACAATATATATAATTAAATTAACAAATACAATATATATATACAGAAAATGTAATTATGAGGAGCCTCATAAAACACGTTCATTTTTAATGATGATGGAAACATCCTCAGCCACCCGTTATATTAAGTTATGCACACCCGCTGATTTTAATACGCATGCGTCGCTGTTTAATCACGTGTGAGAATTATAACCAATTAAAACAAACATGCGCGAAACGAACGAAAACTGGTCGAAAGGCGACTATATTCTCAATTGAATTCTAGTTTAGATACCAGCTCCACACATTATTTGTACTTTACACGTGCCTTTGTGCTTCCTCTTTATACATTAATTTCTTTATTTTGATAAAAAATTGACATTTGTATTTGGCATAATTTTACATGTTAGTTATAACTTATGTGTGAGTAAAATGAATTCGATAAATCAATCAAATATAGGTAAATGATTAATTTAAAAATACTTTGGCTCTCTCTATTTTTGGAGTAATTTCTTTTAATTTATCCATGTTATTTGTAAACTTCAAAATTTCAGCATCTACGGCAGAGGTAAATCATAGCAGTAAAATGAGCGATCAGAATGACAGTGATAGTGGTGACGATTGGGAAGAAATTAATGAAGAAAGTCAACCTATTTTCTGTCTTTTTTGTCAATCAACAGTCCATGACTTTTCAACAGCTGTAAATCATTTAAAAGAATGTCACAAATTCGACTTAGCAAACTTTGTGAATAAGCATTCTCTTGATACTTATTCGTATATTAAACTTATCAATTTTATTCGTTGTAAGAATATGCTGCCAGAAGAATTACAAGCATTGAGTATAAAAGCTTGGGAAGATGATACTTACTTGCTTCCAGTTAAAGAAAATGATCCTTGGTTAATGTTTGGTAAATTATAATAATTTGAAATACGCTCTAAGATTATTTAATATATCAAGTATAAACGTTTCTTCTCTATAGATATAGAAGATTTAAATGACAATTCAGAGAAGTATGTGACCTATACTGTAAATTCTGAAAACGATTGTGTTACTTTATCAGAGGCTCATTTCGTTGATTTACAAAAAACAATTCAATCGTTAAAAGCTCAATTGGAACAACGTGAAATAGCTTGTTTACTTGCTAAACAGGTAATTATTGTAATGTATAAGTTGAAAGTATTAATTCTATGTAATGTGTGTACGAATTAGAAGAAATACTTTTTTTTAGCAAATAGATGAAATGACCAAACAAGTACAAAAATTATTTCTAGATGATGAAGTTCAAAAAGTAAGTGAACCATGCGTCAAGAATACTAACTGCAGTAATGATAAAGGTTACTTTAATACATATAGCCATTTTGCAATTCATCATGAAATGTTGACGGTTTGTGAAACTATACTTTTAATATCATTATCGTAATCTTAATTGCATCTCTATTTTCTTTGAATATTATCAAATAATTATAATAATTATAGGATAAGGTAAGAACTGAAAGTTATCGCGATGCGTTGCTAACAAACTCAAATAGGTTTAATAACTGTGTTATGCTGGATGTTGGCTGTGGTACCGGTATTCTTTCCATGTTTGCTGCAAAATCTGGATGTCGGAAAGTTATCAGTGTCGATGAATCTGATGTAATATATCATGCCATGGACATAGTAAGGTACACAATTTATAATTACAGGTAGTATTTTCTAAGAATATTTTTAAGAGTATGCTCTTTAACTTAATTCTAGGGAAAATAATCTAAGTAATATAATTACTTTAAAAAAAGGAAGATTGGAAGACATTGATTTAGATGAAACTAAAGTAGACGCGATTGTTTCTGAGTGGATGGGGTACTTTTTGCTATTCGAAGGAATGTTAGATACAGTTATTTATGCTAGAGATAATTATTTGTCACCCGGTGGACAGTTGCTTCCAAATAGATGTACACTTAGTATAGTGGGAAGCGGAGATACGAGTAAGTGCAAATATTTAAGTTGTTTTGTGTGTTTGCGAAGAAAGAAGAAAGGTATAATGTGTAAAGAATCCATATATAATACTATTACAGAGAGATACGTAGACTTGGTTGATTACTGGTCAAACGTGTATGGTTTCAAAATGACGTGTATGAAAGCGGAAGTAGTGCGTGAACCAAGCATAGAGATATGCAATCCTGCCGATCTTATAACTAATACCGCAGAGATTCAAGCGTTTGATTTATATACTGTAACGACGGATTGCGTAAATTTCTGCGCACCTTTCAATTTAACAGTGCTAAAAACAGGATCTTTGACAGCATTAGTTGGGTTTTTTGACATATTTTTTGATCTAGACAATCCAGTTTCTTTTAGTACCGGACCCCATTCTTTGCCAACTCATTGGAAGCAAACAGTATTTTCTCTTAGCGAACCTATCAGTATAACCGAAGGTTTGATATTTTTAAGTTTCTATAATCACCATGCTTTTATAATATATATGTATATATATATTATACGCGCGTATTATATTAATTTGAAGTATATTCTTTCAGGAGAAGTTATAAGCGGAAAACTAATTTGCCGAAGACACGTGAAGGATGTTCGTGGTTTAATTATCACCATTTACATCAAAAACTTCCATCAAGTTTACTACTTAGATTGAGTAGAAAACATTAGAAAACTACGAATTAGATTTAAATGCCAAATTATGAAACTAAAATTTCATCAACGATTTACAGTATAACTTTTCTATCGTAAAATTTACTATTAAATTATGATATCGTATGAAATTTGCTTGCACATTTTGCAGCGTTATTTCTTCAAGTTTGATATTGCTGGCATTAGTATGCAATTACACTTGGTAAGTTAAGATTTATATTATTAGCATTTTGCAAAGCCACTCATTGCATTTGACCGTTTAAACAATAGAATACAACCTATAGCGCCAGTTATGAAAATAATACATATTGTGCCTTTTCTACAGCTACTCTACGCTTTAGAAATTGTTAATCGTAAATGCATTTTGATATTCTTAAAGAATTTTCGCGGTTCTCGTTAAACAAAAAAAAAGGAAAAAAAAAAATAGATGAAAACCTTTAAAAATGGTTCTTGCTCTCTTTCGAACTTTCTAATTCAATTCTTAAATTGTGTAGGATCGATCTCTCAAATTTAAACCAAATATAGTAGTGTTTTATGCTATTATAAAACAAAAACGAAACGTTGAACGGCTTAAAGCATACGCATATCAATATGTGCGTGTGAAATGTGTACGAAGTTTTATATTCTTTCTAAATGCACAATTCTAATATATCTTTATTAAGGATATAAAGAAAATCAATTTACGCATAATTTAGCGATACCAATAATAATGTACAGTACGTAAGAATTTAATCCTGTGGTAAGAGTTCACAGCATTGATCGCATGCTTGATTTTTTGTAAAATAAAAACCTATATATTCTCTTTAATATAGTTTACATAAATTAAAATTAAAGTATACATATCACGCGGGAGACTCGAGGGGGGAGTCTCGTGGCTATCGGTACAAAAAATGTAAGTAAAAATTATTAACGCGCTTCTCACGATAAAAGTAAAGAGTAAGTAGTATAAAAAGTGTTAGATATCTAATGTTACGATAGAGTATCTTTTCATAAGAGTAATAAGAGTAAAGAGAGACAGTAATTGTGGCAACGAGTAGGAGCCTCAAAGTGACGAAAAGGAAATGAAAAAAAAACACGATTGTAGCTTTGTTGCTCTCCAATGAAATAGATCAAGTTGTCCATGGAATTTTTTACTTGGATAGGAACCCTCCCCCTCTCTGTACCTTAAGAAGTACTTTAAGAAAGATTCTAGAACTACCGTCTTTTCGCCAAAATCTTAATAAATCCATTATTCTGATACTTGGCGTGTATTTGGAAGGGTTTGAAGAAGAGAAACCAAGAGATTTGCATAACAACATTATATTATTATACACGAAAATTTGGATTATCAGTTTGCCATCCTCTCGCGTTCGGCCCGAATTGGTACACCAATCGGCGTCCAAGAACGGGTTGAAATATTTTACTTTTATAATAATATCTACAAAATAAACCATTCATTTTTATGAAATTTACAATGGAAGTAATTCTGTAGAGAATGAACCGCAAGGGAAAAGCTACGCTACGTTACCTCATCGCACGACTGAGCTTCTCGTATGTCATTTTTGTGTTTCCTTTTCGAGAGCCCCACCGCTTCGCTACTTCATCGCTCTTTACAAAGCGGAATTTCGCTTGTGAATAATCTTCCCAGCAAATCAGACTCGGGCAGGTTTCTCGATTACGAAGAAGATCTCTTATGAATTCCCAAAGTTTACCTTGGCCGGTTGCTTCAAACATAAACATAAGAATCCATTTTAAAGCGGTTTAACGCATTGATCGTGCTAGGTCTCTCTTACAAAAAGTTTCTTTTGAAAAAACCAACCATTCTTTTTGGCTTTTAATATCCTCGGTCGACCGGGCGATCGCTTAGTCGGAACTTCTATACTGTTCTCAGACTCCACATCTACAAATTTGGAAGAAACGGCTAAGACCATCTTTCATGCAAGGATTCCACGTGAGAGGGAAAGAATCCGCTTGTAAATGAAAGAGGCGATATAAAATCTTACCGGAAACACTAGTATTGTTAATCTGTCCGTAATCATCGTCATTCATGGCATGTAACGTGTCAAATGGTTGAACTGAAACAATACAGTGCAACATTGTGAATGTGCGGATAAAATGGGAAAAGGGGGTGCGGTGGAGGGACTCTACCGAAACAGCTGCAATAACGCGTAAGAAAGTGAAAAGGAAATAAATAAGAAGTCGTTATCTTTAAAGTTCATCACATACGTGTGCTAGACGTGTGTTGCGAATGTAAGAGATCGTAGAGTTTTTCCCCGTACATAGGATCGTGCGCGATGAAGTTTTCTCTGGTAAGAGTGACGAGTTCCTTTCCTGGAAGCGCGAGACTCTGTTGAATCGAACTATAAGGTTGACCTATGTAAGATGCGGCTGACATTAGCCAATTTATTGTTTCATCCCGGCACCAGTTCTTTATCGGTTTATCCGTCCAACCCGTTCCATCGACTTCTTCGATTTCATCACCTGAAAGTACCCACCAATTCACTTTCAAATTACCTGCTTCCAAAGAAGCATCCTTGTTTCGCGCAAATCAGTTTCAACCATCAATTGTATTTATAATCACATTCTATTCTCTCTCTCTCTCTCTCTCTCTCTTTCTTTTTCTCTCTCTTTCTTTCTCTCTATCGCACGCTAAATATATTATTAATATAATTGATGTTGTTGATTACCAAGAGAACATTTTTTTCGTGCAATACCGTACAAGCTATCTTTCCTTAAGGATAGAGAATCCATGTCCAGTAAAAAGTGGTCGTCATCATCGGGCGTTTGTATATACGAGGAGAAAGTCTATAAAAATGATCAAGACACAATATCATTATACGGTTCACAGGTGATTTTGCAATTTAATACAATTTTATATTTTATTTCTTCACTCGTCGCACATTCTTACTAATCGACGCAAAGGTATATGCGTACAAAGATATATATATATATCTATAAATTTATATATATATATACATGGTAAGAATTTCAAGAGTCGAATGGTATCGCGTCCTTGAATTTTAAAACTGGTCTTTTTCTTAAAAAGTATAAATTCTCTGTAAAACTGTTACAGTACTTATCTCGATATAATACTTACTTTAGCGATATCGGGTTTTTCATAATTTTCAAATGGATCCATCGCAACTGTGTACTTGGAATTCAATCAATGTTCAAACGAGTCACGCACAACAGTAATGTTTTTTGGAAGCACTGATTTTTGGAGAACTTTGTACAATTGCCAAGTGCAACAGCCACTCGAGGTAGAAGGATTATAAATAAATAAATAATTAATCGATCGCGACGACGGCTCGGTTGACGCGAGTCAATTGTTCAATAAACGAGCGCTCTTTCTCGGGGAGAGTTTATCTCTAGACATTTGTATTGGAAGAGAGAACAAGTTTACGCGGAGCGAAGAAAATAAATTTGCGCTACTACGTAGTGTGGTATATTTACGTAGTGGAGTAATGCGATGCTGACCGACGTAAGGAATACTGAGGAGTGCTGACTGCCTATGCTGATACCAGTGATACCGGCGAGTCGAGCGTTGCCGAGTAAGCACGAAGTGTCACGTGAACTATCGAGATCGGTACCACACAGTAAAATCCAAGGATACCTACGCACTGGTCTCCCGTCCAGCCACGCATTAACATAATGTTTCGCAAATGACGCTGAGCTCCACGATGACGCGTGGACATGTGAGTTCTCGTCTATTTATATATAGATATGCGCGTGTCCCATTTACAGAGTCAATTCTCTATCGCTTCTTCAGCATTAACATTATATTCGGCACGTCTTAATGCAAGATTATGCAGCGAATTCGAATCTTCCGTTTTCTATCTTCTGTCTTCCGTCTTCTTCCGTCTTGCTACAGAAAGCGAGAAGGAATGCTGTACGCAAAATGACGTAGCATATGGAAGAGTGAATGGGCGATGCGTTGCAAGTCTGAGGAAGAGAGGCAGACGGATGAATCGGCGCTTGGTAAGGTAAAATCAAAAGTAGGGGTAAATAGTAAATGCAGCAGGGGTATACGTAAGCAAAAAGCAGCAGGCAACAGTTGTAGATGGATGAGTCATTGTGAGACACGGACTGACTGGTAGCACAACTGGCAGGTTAAACCAAGACCGGGAATGTCCCCACACTCCGTGCGTAAAAGCTGGTTTCTGCTGGGATTTCCCGCAACCGCATAACAGCCAATCGGTGCACACATCCCACGCGGTCAGACTTCCCCTCCTGACGTAATGATAAATATATATTATCAGCGTGAAATGCTAAAAGAAGGAAGTCATCATGCGCGTACTACCTATATATGTATCGCGTTATACCTTTTTTTTTCGAATAGGAGGAAAATGCAGCGGTCCATTATATTGCACGCTCTTCTATCGAGATACGTTGTTCCTTTTCTCTTGGCTTATTTTCTACTCATATATTTCTCCCTACTTAAGCATATCTATAATTAATTACGCACACATGCAAGAGCGCATCAATTACAAGCACTGACTTACACGCGTAGAATAATGTAATTGCATGACTCACTTAAAAACTTGTTTTTATATTCTCATTTATTAAAAACTCAGTCTTAAACAGTGAAATATGTAAGTTGTATCAAAAACCTTTAACAGGAACTTCGCTATTTACTTATTTTTAACACACGTTGTTTTGTCAACGTATGGCATTAATATATGCCTTATGCAATTTCTACGAACTTTATTTTTTGTTATCGTCGCGAGCTATTTGTGATGCCAGATTAGCAAATTTTGCCATATAATCCACGCTATTTTCTCCCATAAGGCACTGCATATGAGATATAACCTGACGAATGAGAATAAACTTCAATTTAGCATTTAAGATATACAAGACTGGTCGCAATAATGATAATAGGGAAAAGAATTAATATTTACATCGGAAGGTGGTCTCGCATCTTCGATACTTTCTCCCGCTTGGTTTCTATGTGAAACTTTAATCGGAGATTCGAGCTGCCCCAGGAAACTGCTCAATGAAAAATCCGCCACCTGAATGCGAGAAATCAATATGAATGACGGAGTTTCTTTCTTTCAATGAAATTTACTTTTATGCACAGTATATAGACATACGCATAATATTATTTGAAGCAGCAGTACCTCGCTATTAAGCCATTGATTTTCTCCTTCCTTCAAGATCTGCGTAGCGCTGGTAATTATAGAGTTTGAAGGTTTCACTTCTTCGACTGGAATTGTTTCTAGGAAATGATTTACTTGCACTTTACTTATATCTGATGTGGCCATTTCATTAGAACCGTCAATAACATTATTTGACGATATATCATGAGCTTTATCAACTTGCTCTTTCGCCATAACTACGTCATCCGATGGTTTAATGAGATCCACCGCTGTTGGAGACACCCTCTGAACGACCAGACTCTTTTGTCGCACGGTTCTACCTCGTTTGCAGAAACGTGTTTTAAATTTCTACAACAAAACCAATTATTCGTTTATTTGATTCTAAACTTCCAAAAATGATTTTATGTAAGGTTCAACACTAACGTCCAACTGTGTCTTAAAAGTATTGTTTGAAACCATTTTGTGGTAAGCTTGCGGATTGAGTGGTCTTCTAAATGTGGAGTCTTTCGTCGAAGGAACGCGAGAAGATACAACAGTTTCGTTACTACCCGCAGCATTCTCATAAAACTTATTTGTACCGTAACTAAGCTTTGCTAAAGATAATAGCTTTTGTAAAGCGTATCGTAAATTATCATCACCCATCATCATATTGGAGGTTGATGTAGACGCTGATGTGGAAGTTGATGCTTTCTCTAATGGATCCTCGTTTTGCGGAGGATTATCAAACCAGTATTCCAAACTTATCTTACTATCGCGACCAAACTGTAATTTTGCAAATATATTTATGAGTGATTCGACTAAATTGATGCACAAGTAACTTTAAAACTACTTGAAAAATACGGTAATACCATTAAGTAGAGATCTCCTATTGTAATGGTATTTGCTTCATCAATCGTCCAGCCTTCTTGAATTCTTTCAACAGTTTCCCTTCCAGGAAATCTATTAGGCTCGATTGGTTGTTCCGTTACTGATTTATCCGTAGGATTTATCGATGATAATTTTTCGGTGTTACTTCCACTAGCTTCTGTAATATCCATATCACTAACATTATCTGCAAGAGTACCTGTATCATCAACAGCATTATTAGACTTTTTATCTGACTTGCTACGCTTTATTCCTTTCTTCCCAACTCCCTTCAAACCCTGTACAGATCCAAGCATATCTATCTTTGAACTCTTTAGACTAAGGCGCTTCTCGTACGAATCTAAGCTAACGCTATTGCTAGTAAGGTATTCTCCAAGATTAATTACTGGCAAAGCTATTTTACATCCTGATGGAGGTGCTACGCGTAAAACGCTCTCGTTTTTCACATTCATAATATCCGAGTTTTCTGTAGCGACATACTACGTTTAATGTAAAGATAATTTCTTGCAAAGATTCGTGTATTCTATTATTTAATTTGACTGAAAAGGATACATCTTTATACTTAGGAGGTTTCCATCGTTGTTGTAAGAATATTATTAAATTATATAGACGACGTTGTATTGGTAAGACAGTTCGCACTCTTGGATTCATTGACGACGCTTGTACTTGCCACCAAGTCAAATTATTTTTTGGTCTTAATTCAATCGTTATTCTTGATGGAAGTTTTATCTCCTCCTGCCAATCTATAAATATTTTTAAGTTATAACAGTAATCGTGTACTTCTAATATTCATATATATACCTTCCAATTGATTTAGCTTTCTTAAAGCTCTGCAAATTGGAGTTTTAATTCTCATTGTTTTTCCTCTCAGTCTAACTTGTGTCGAACCCCAAAACACTAGTTCATTCAATTTTAAAAGAACCTTCTCGTGTAAACGTGGTAATTTCCTTCTTAATTCACCATAATTAATTAAGCCATATAGTTCTTGCGATGTTTTCTTTACATCTAAAAACAAGTAGTATAATATTAAATTCAAATAGTAAAGTTAATGAGAGAATGTGGCATCGTAGCAGACCTTCTGAAAATTTCAAATATTTGGATATCTTTAACCATGTTCGATAATAAAAGTGTCGAATCTGTTCTTTATTTTTGATCATGTTTTCGAGTAGACCTCTTTTTTTCCCTTGACTTAAGAAGTAACTCTGAAGAGCATCAAAGTCTTTACCATATTCATTAAGTGCTTTGAAGAATGTACTCTTATCTTCCATTGACCATAATTCACATGATCTTTTCAACGATTTTATTATCTTAGCCTCCGTATTATCATCATCTTTATTATCTGAAATTACAAAGGACCAGACTTATTAAAATTACCGATATGATTAAGAAACATAGTAAAGTTGTTACATGTAACAAAATTAGACCTTTTTTATCATTTGTTTGATTTGAATCTGAAGTTTCAGCCCTGACTCGTTTTGTACCACGTATTAGGCGAACTTGAGTGTTTTTTGTATCTGTTGTTGTTGGTTTAGCATCAAAGACAGTCTGCGTTACTTGAGATGTCACCTGAGTTTCTTCTTTCTTGACTGCAGCAATTTGTTCTTTTGGAGTTTCGCAATCATCTTTTGTTTTGGTTACCAAATTTTCTTCTGTCATAATTTCCGAGCTATTTTTAACAGTTTCCATTTTACATTACTTATTTCTTTTCTCACGAATCAATGAAACATATATTACTCTATACAAGCAACAATTATTATTCTGTTGGATACACGTTTATTTAAAAATAAAATGTTAAAATACAAGAACAAACAATACCACAGTTTATAGGTTACTAAATGATACTGAAGTTATAAGCAGTTGAGGGTAAATATTATAGTTTGCGTCATTTTTAAATTAAATGTTACTTTATCGATAAAATAAACTAACATACTTCACACGTGTCAGAATTTTAAAAAGTATAACGTATTTTCACTTGTGCATTACATATCGTGCACATATTAAGTATATAAGTAAAATTAGGAAGAGAAAAGAGTGTATTTTTGAAATTACGAGTAGAAAAAGCAAGTGATTAAGGTAAGTGAGGGATGAATTTAATGATTTATGGATTTACTTCGTTGTTTTATTCTTTAATGATTTATTTTAAAATATTTCTTAGAGATATTTTATATAAATTTGTATATAGTTAAATGATTTGTTTTTATACAGAATAATGATAATACAATAGTAATTAATAGTAATAATAATAATAATAGTAGTACTCTAGTAATGATATAGTAAAAATAATAATAAAGCTTTTTGGTATATAAAAATACCATAGAATTTAGATATTTTTTGATACTAACAGTTAAAAGATATATCATAAGGCTTTAGATTGTACGAGTAAGAGTAGATTTTACATATCACAAGAATACATAATATACTTATAGTGTATTAATATTATTGCTAAAATATATCATAGATTTTACACGGATAGAGATGTATACTTTTAGGAATTGGTAAGAATTTTCAAATAAGAGTAAAAGGAATATAGCTGCTTCGCGCTTAAATACATAGATATACATATATTCTTTTATTTCGATTAAAATAGCGAATAAAAAATAGATCAACTGGTCTCTGCTAGATATACAATATTAGGATAACGTGGTGCAGAATGGTGTATGAGATTTTCAAAGAATTCTTCCCAAAGTGTTTTTATAAAACAAAAAGAAATCCTTGTCCACGCACACACACACATCCGTGAACTCGGATTTATCGGATATATATGTATATATATATAGCAGAACTATATAATATTTAACTTAGGGCGAATACTTTTTATTAAATTGCATCCGGAGGTTTTAGGCGGTGAGTTCGCCTTGATTTTTGGGTATCTCATTATCAAAGTCTTCAACGGTTTCTACGCTTCTTGCAGGTGTCGTGCTCTCTTTTTCCTCGGTGTCTTCGGCTGTGAAGGGTGTTGTGGTAGTTGGCTCGGCATCGATTCCACTCTCGGTCATCAAGATCGTGTCATTCTGCGGCTTCACATCAACCACTCGGAAGCGGAAAACGGTGCCCTGATTTTCATCCATGAACGTAGTCTCGTTGATGGTCACAATATGACCGTCAATGATCTGAAATATTTACCCGACTCGATTAAGGGCGGAAGAGTGGTCTCTTATTTTCAACATTTTCAACATTAAGCCAGAAGGAACTGGAGAGGTAAGGAAACCACACTGTGATGTTTACGTGGTTGTAGATGTAAGAGATTGGCTATATGGATGAAGAGTTCACCTTTGTGGTGGAGGTGGTGTTGGCTCCTTCAGGAATCTTTCCCCATGGGTCTAACATACCCCTATCTGGAATTCGAGATAAAATTCCAGTCATCTGTTCCCTCAGCCTCCTTATAACGTCTGGAACAATGGCGAACGAGGAAAAGAATCGATTAGAAAACTGGTATTCGCCGGAACCAATGAACAATAATATCAATTTCTTCCTACTATTTTCTCAAGTATGGACTTGGCTGGTAAGACAATGCTTTCAAGGTCTCGTCTTCCCTATCGCTTATCGCTAGAACGCATATGGATATCCGAAGGAAGACGGTCGGTCAGTTGAATATAATAATTGTATGTTTATACGTTTCGCGTTTGATTTGCATAATGCATCCACAGTCTGTATGTACGTCGATAATTTTCCACGTACTTCATCGCGGCCATAATACATAGAGAGAGAGAGAGAGAGAGAGAGCGAGCGCTGGAATAATACTGAAATAATAATACTTGTAACGATAATCCTGGGTTACATTTTACGTTTCAGATTTTATATTTCAACGATAATATCGATAACCATGAAGAAAGAGGGGCAGCGGCAAATTAATTTTACCAAAATCTATTCTAGAGCAAAAAAAAGATGATAAGTTTAAATAACTCATGTAAAATTAATCATCTTCGCGTTGGACCATCTTTCGCGGTGGACTTTTGCAATTTTCGTTCTGTGGCCGATATATAAATGTAAATGTAAATGTAAAAGTAAAATATTTCGCGTAATGTGTCCTCGACGGGACAGCCATAAGCAATATAAACGCTCCGTATTTTAGTAATGCCATTTTGGAGAGAGAAAGAGAGAGAGAGAGAGAGAGAAAGATAGTGAGAGGGAGAAAGGGAGGCCGAGCAACGGCCATGGAGAATTTAGCAGTTTCGCTTGAATAACAATCGGCAGTGGAAGGGAAAATTGATAAGCGCGGAACTAGCGTTAATTTTCGGGCCCGCGGCAGGCTCCTTGAATAAACAAATTTGAATAACGACGAACGATCGCGCGCAATCGACTATTATGGAAAATCGTAGCCAGCTCGCGGCTATGGATCACGGGGATCCTCCCTCTCGATTATTTCCTTTCGCTTCCTCCCTCTCTACCCCATCATCTTCCGGACGGACCTTTTTCACCTTGTCGCCGTTTTCCCCGTTGTTTCTCTCGCCAACGCCGACGCCGACGTCGACGTCGACGTCCTTTTATCTGGCTGGCCCGATTATCGCGCGGATCAACCAAAAGCCTTTTGGCGGTGAAAGTGACCGGTGTCGAATAACTTGAGCGGTGCAACGCGCGGCCTTGGCGCTGGCCCGTTTACTCGACCTTTAACTCGTGTTCTCCGTTTTTTCTCCTCCGAGCGCGGATTTCAACAACTTCGCCTCGCAGTTGCTTTTATGCATAATCCTCGGGACTTTATTCCGACGCCATTTTTCGGCGCTGGCTCCCTCGCTCTTTGGACGAGACGGGGGGAGAAGGAGCCACGTGGCAAAATTCGAGTGTAAAAAGGATACGGATAGAATTCTTGAAACATTAGTCGAACGACACCCGCTGCCCCCTCTCCCGCGCGTGAATGGACTGTTGAACGAGCGTATCCGATGACCTTTACCCGGTGCCGTGCGCCACGCCACGCCACGCCACACCACGCACTACCGGAAACCCTGAAATGCTAACCGGTCTCGATCGTTCAATCGCATTTCACTCCTCTGTAGGTGCTAGCGTGGAAAACCTGTGACGACGGAACGTTTTCACAAGATAAGCACCACTTTTTTCATCTCGACCCACGACCACTCGAATTCCTCCGAGTCTCCGGTAATCGCTGCTACTTCACGCGTGACACTCTTAACGTGACCGGAAGTCGATCAGAAACCGGATAATTTCTCGAAGGAGAAAAGGAAGAGAAGAGAAGAGGAAAAGAAGAAAATCTTCGTGCGCGCGCGCACAAGTATCTCTGGAGGATCTCTCAGGGTTAGCGGAATTTCCTCGATTCTGACCCCCGAGTCCGAGGTTCCGGTGTCTAAGAATTTTGCAGCGGAAATGCATTTAGGGGGTGCGCCTGCCATTCCTGAATGTACCGACGCTGATTGGACCGCGTTGGGTATCGACCGGATCGAGAAGTGGCCGACACGAGCGATCTGCAGCAATTTCCCTCAATGGCTACCGCGAAGAGGTCGCCCACCCCCTCTCCACCCCCTCGTGGAACGTCTAGTTTTCCAGGAAATCCGACGGGAAGTCTATCGGATACCTTGCATTCTCGTCATGAATCCGTCAAAGGGGTTGCTCTGGAAGGGGTTGTAGCTGAAGGGGTTGAAGCCGTCGTCGTAGTCGTCATCGTCGCCGAATTCCGAGCTGTCGCCGATGCTGGGGATGCCGAGGACTGGCCTATTTCCGGAAGGCAGCACCAGGACCGTCTCGACGTTCTTCTTGTCGTCGGTTTCCTCGGAGTCGGAGCTCTCGCGTGCAGAACCTGCGAAAGAGAAAAAGAGAGCGCTCGATTTTAAAATACGCAGTGTAACCTTGCGTCACTCTCCCTTCCCACTCTCGTCCTTCCACCACCCCCGGACCTCGAGCGTTTCTGTATGCGCGCCATGCTCGACAGAGCTATTCCGCTTAATTCAATTGTCTTCCGGTCACGGCAAATTCGCTCGTGTTTTCAGTCCGACGTAAAAGTCATCCTACATATTTATGGCGCAGCATGAGCGATCAGGTGTACTATATGTATGAGGAGGGCGGGAGGGGGAGAGGGAGGGCTCATCCGTTACAGATGATCAAGCGCTTAGGATATGCGCTGGATTTTCACGGGGCGCTCGTGGTGATTATCCAATTGCCGCGTTGTCAATTGGCATTGACAAGCTGATGAGAAAAGGAGATAGAGAGAGAGAGAGAGAGAGAGAGAGAGTTAGGAGAGTGGAATAAAAATAGAAGGAAAAAGAGAGGGAATGGAAAAACGAGAAAACTGGATCACTCTGAAGGACTAAGAAAAATAACCGAGAGAAAAAGAGAGAGAGAGAGAGAGAGAGAACGTTCGCTAGAATCAATTTCATTTAATCTACTCTCCCCCAAGAAACGCGGCAAAGTGGTTAAAAGAGAGTCTAGCGACCTTCGCGCGATAAAACTGCGTCGCATCGCTTTTCGTCGCGTCACGTGGCGCAATATCGCAACGCGCGAGTAGCGGGACTCGCTCGGACGGACGCTGCGGAAAATGCGAGGAGGCCCGCTCCGTCAGGGCTCCGTTACATCGACGAATTACTGAAAAACGCCTCGTTTATCGAGTTCCGATATGGAAATGTCACGGAGAGGCACCGGCTCCGGCTCCGGTTCTCCCTTCCGGGTAATTCGGTCGATTCGCCTCGGGAAATTTCTCTGTT
Organism: Sclerodermus sp. 'alternatusi'; assembly: GCA_037305995.1. Lineage (NCBI taxonomy): Eukaryota > Metazoa > Arthropoda > Insecta > Hymenoptera > Bethylidae > Sclerodermus > Sclerodermus sp. 'alternatusi'. The sequence goes on from CM074551.1 coordinate 2,926,682, forward strand.
GACTTTCGCGCGAAAAGAGGGTGAGTGGCTGCGCGTCTCTCTCTCTCTCTCTCTCTCTATCTCTCTTCGTGGAGGTGTCACGTGACAGCGGATCAGGGGGCTTTATCCCGGCACGGCCTAGAACCTGGAGATTGTCCCCATGAGAAATTCCTGACAGATCGATTCATCGGGGTTGATACGTTTCCCCATTGCCACCACCACCACCACCACCACCACCATCGCCACCCCCGTGGGCTTTCATCCTACGCGAGAGTATTAGGTCGTTTTAGTTACGCGCGCGGGAGAGACGGGGAAAGAGGGAAAGGAAAAGCGGAGGGTGGCGATGGCGACGGTGACGCTGCCACGTTATTGGATGCCCGTCCCGCTTCCAGGGTTTCCCTGAATTTCCCGGAAAATCGGCGCGAGGACTATCCGCCACTCTCTCCTTCGAGTTTTCTTTCATTTCCGGGAATTTGCTCGCGCGCCTAATTAATCAGAGCGGATCCACCCCCCAGCCCCAGCCCCAGCCCCAACCCCAGTTCCTCGTCATCTCTTCTTGGGGGTATCTCTCTGATTTCGAAACACTTGCTGGATTAATTGGCGTAGTTGTCTCGGTGACGAGCATCCGTTACCCGGCGCAGGTTAACTACGTAATTAGGTCAAAGCGTCGACGTTTAGATAGAATACGAGAGAAGCGCCGCGTTCCACAGCAGGTATTCGAGCTATCGCATAAATAGTCGAAATAGATCTCGCTAAAGTTCGCGCATACTCGGGATAATCGAAAAAAGGGTTCACCTTCAAGGAGGAAGAGGCTGAGTGGCAGGGAGAGATGAAGAACGGGGACCCTGAAATCTTCCTCGTGCTACCCCATCCACCCCCTCATCGAAGAAGCACTTTGCTTCTTCTCGATATATCGTCGCGTTAACGATCTTTTTATTAGACCTCGCTTACATCCGTGTGTGTGTGTGTGTGTGTGTGTGTGTGTGTGTGCGCGCGCGCGCGCGCGTCTGTATAGATCAAGTTAATCTTTGAGCCTCCGCGCGGGGATCCGGGGGGGGGGGCAAAAAGCGGCAGCGCGTGACGCCACAAGCACAGGATTCCTACCCCTTCTCTTCATTCCTCTTTTTCCCGTAGGAAGGAGGAGAATTCACGAGGCTCCATCAATGATTCCAACCAGGTCGAATTTCTCGAGGAAGAGCGCAAAGGATGACCGGAAGAGGAGAGAGAGTGGAAATAAAGTTTCTAGAAGGCCGAGGGTTAATTCGACGAAGGAACCACCACCGTCGTCGTCATCGTCGTCGTCGTCGTTGTCGTCATCGTCCTGGACCTGGTCCTGAGAATGCTCGTTCCTCCTCGGATTAAAGCATCCGGTGAATATTTGATGGAAGAAGAGCTTGTGGCATGGAGTAGCAAGTTCGGTGTTTAACGTGGAAAAGTCTAGCGGTTGGTTGCGGCAGGCTTGACGACCTGCGATATCGCATCGATCTCTCGACGCGCCGGATGCGCTTGAATTATTAATCTAGGAAGCCACCAAGGCGGGGAGGGATGCTAAAAAGGATGCTGAAATTAACCTAGCGCTTGCCCACGTATGTTCTATGTCCATGTATGTGTCTGTGTGCGTGTGTGGTGTGTGGACACCAAACGCAAGGTAAACGAGGGAAATTGGCGAGTCTATTTTATCACCGAGTGATAAACTGAAAAAGAAGGGAAGAGGGAAGAGAATAGAAGAGAGAGAGAGAGAGACTTCGGTCCAAGTCAAGTTTCAAGATCACCGATGACTCCGCCGCCGATTTCAACGAGTGTGTGTGGAAAAACGAGTTTTTCGTGAGTCACGCAGCTTGCCTCAGTCGAGCGAGTAAATCTCACTGGACGTTTACGACTCAACCTGATACTCTCGACAAAGAAATTTCAACATCTCCTCTCCTCTCCCGATCCCATGAATATTTTTAACGCCTACCTGCAACCCCCATCCCGCCGTCGTCACCCGCGGGACTGAAACCCAAGCAATGCGAATCAAGGAGGTATTCGGAATCTTTTGAAAGTCAGTCAGTCAGTCAGTCATCAACCACCCCCGTTAGAGGATGAAAACCTCAGCTTCAGCCTCTGCCGGAGGAGAGTCTGCCCGTCTCCTTCTTTCTCTCCATTAACGACAGAGAGAGAGAGAGAGAGTCGAATTTGCGCAATTTTACATGCGAACTTTCATCTCCTCTCCTCTCTCTCCATTAGCGAAAATCGAGTTGTGGAATTATCGTCACCTGCCGGAGAGAGAGAGAGAGAGAGAGAGCTGGCGCGTTGCTCTTTCAGCGGAAAAACTTGCATTTGCGTAGAACCCCCTTCCCCCCGCCCCTCGCTTCCTCAGTTTTATCGTGAGAGCTGAAAGTGCAAAAATCCTCGCAACTTTGTGGAATTGCGCAAATAAAATGGGGAAATATCTGGCGGCTGTTTGGAGAATCCGTGTCGAAACGCATGTGGGTTTAGGTGCGTGTAACCCGAGAGAGTCGCAGTTGCGTCAGCGACCAGCTGACCTCCTCAAGTTCATCGGAGCGGAGGAGCATAATGCAACGACGACGACGACGACGTCGGCGCGCGACAATGCTCGTTTACTCGGGCTACTGTTTTAGAACGCGCGACAATTTCTTACTTTAACGAGATCGAGAATCTCCACGAGCCGCGTGACTAATGTCGATAAACTTATCTCTCCCCCTCCCCCCGCGCCCGCTCACTCAGCGACCGAAGGCGGAAAAGGAAAAATGGAAGCCACTCACCGACCGTATCCCGGAAGTCGCTTCCGGACTACTCCGGATTCCCTGGGGGTAGCCTCCCCCTCCACCCCCCAATACACCCTCGGGTTCCTCCAGTTGCATCGAACCCCTCCGCGGACGACCGGGGCGCTGAGAGAGATTCTAATTTTCGGACCTTCCCGCCCGGAGGATCGGGGGTGGCTTTGCTCAACGGGGGGTGGAGGTGGAGGAGGGAGGCCGACTCTTCCCGGGAAAATGAATCCCTCGGCGTTTCTTTCGACGGGAGCTTTAGCGTGGCTTTTTACCGATACTTTTTCCTGCAAACATGACAGGTTCAAGATGGCCGCCGGGTTTCGGGACAGGATGATGGAAACGTCGATGGAGCAGCAACCGATGAGACCGCCGAGTTAATGACGGGGAGAGGGGGGGAAGGGGAGGCGGGTGGTCGTTCCCGACGAATTTTCGGCTGGTCGACTGCTTGATTTTCAGCGGCGAGTCGTTTCCTCGGCATTCGGCGAATTCGCCAGAATTTATGGGCTTGCACCCCCGCCGCTATGACATTTCGCCACCCCCGCCACCACCCCCTCGGGTAAGCTCTGGCGATACGAGAGTCCACGCGATCGCTCTGGTCTCGCTACCCTCCACGTCCCAACATCCCTCTCAGGAAAAACCTTGAGAATTATGCGAGGGGTGCGGAGGGGTGCGGAGGGGATGGTTTGGAGCTATCGCTCATTTCCATCATTGGAAGAATCCCGGAAGTGGCCCCTCGTGGATATCGATAAAAACGATTGGCGCTCCTCCGAGATCTTTTTCGTGTACTCGCAATTACTGCGAGACCGCGGCAAGTTTATGGCTTCATAGTAATTGGATTGTCCGACTGAGCGAACGCTTCCGTAATTTTTACACGCTCGGCCGGAGGGCTGGGGGAGGGAGGAAGCGGAGGGCCGCCAGTTGGACAAAGAGGAAAGAGAGAACAATGAGAGCTTTGCGTGGCTCCCCGGCTAGCCTCGGCTACCTTTTACGTCAGTGGTTCTTAGTCTCGACGAGTTTGTATTCTCCCTGGAATGGAATGCACTCGATATATCGCTGTACGCGCGCTCTCCAACTCGCCAAGTGGAAAACGCATTTGCGTCCAGCTGCCAAGAGCGAGAGGACCCGTTGAAAATGATTTGTCGAGAACGCAGCTTCTTTTGTCTCTCCCACCCCCGGACTCCTCGGGATACCTCTAGATTGGTTGACAACTACTGTTTTACGCTCTTGGCTCTCCCCTCTCTCTCTCTCTCTCTCTCTCGCGTTCTGTTTTCGACTCGTGCTTTGTCTCAAGATCTGCCACTCTTTCGTGAATCTCTACGTCATCCTCCTACTCCTCTTCTTCCTCCTCCTCCCTTATCCCCGAACCCTCCGCCACCCTTTCCCGTCCATTTGAACCATTTTTCTTTCTTCCAACGCCACTGGCGATGGTCACTTGTTCGCTATATTGCGCTGTCTCGTAGCAAAGCGCCTTTTTCGCGAGCGCTTAGAAATGAAATGTTTAGAAATTAAATGGCCCCCGGCTACCCCGAAGCCTCGGCGTCCCGAGAATTTATAATAAGCGGCATGATTTGCTCGGATTATCCCCATCTGGCTCGGCCGGGAGACCGAGGGGAGGGCAGCAAGTTTTTATTTGCATGGTAACAACGATTTTTCCACGTCGGGGAGGACATTAAGCTCGTAAAAGTAATAGGGTTTGAATCGTTTTCTTAATATTTCAAAAGTAACGGTGGCTCAAGTGCGAGGCACTCAGCGGTGCATGCACTCCAGGAAGAAATAGTTTTATGCCCTGTCCCACGAAAAATCGTAAAACCCAACTTGCTCGAGTTTGCTATTGACATTTTCAATTCGTAAAGAATGACGACCTTCTTTTTCTTAAAGTTTATGTCTCGAGTGGGACCTTAAGCCAACAACTTTTTCCTCCACCTTGAAAAAATGCTTTTCGATTCAATTATCGATTTAAACTCAATGCCAGGTAACGAGCAATCGTTTTTCAGCAATTTACCGTCGGACTTTGAGTGCCGGCGCAACCTTCTTATGCCCGGAAACTTTGGCTAGTCGACAAAGCTAAACAAGCGGCGAAAGAGCGAGGGAAGAAAATTATAGTCGAGAACGGAAGAATAGGACGAAGAGGAAGAAGAACAAGAAGAAGAAGAAGAAATTTAAATACGAGTGTTGAAAATTCCTCGCGTTTGTAGAGCGATCAACACCTGCCGCCGGAGTCCATGGATCTCATCCGACAGGGAGCGGTGGCGGGTTCGACAGCCAAAGTGAATTGCGCAACACACCCGTGAGGTTGCTCGGACTAAAAACGAGTTGCTCGAGCGTACACGCGCGCGTTAGCTGCTTCCGCTAATAGAGCGCAAAATTGCAGCATCTCCGTTAGCCATCGGGAACTCTCGTCAGCGATACCGGTCCCCGAAGATGTTTCTCGAGTCGCACGGTCGTCCGTACATTTCTACACGGACCGACTACCCAAGGTCATCGTTGGAAAGACGGAAGAACCGCGACGCGACTCGACGCATCGCAACGCCACGCCACGCAACGCCACGCGATGCAACGCAACGTTTAGGATTGTCCATTGAAATTGGAGTAGAACCGTGCTGGTGTTCAACACCAAACGTACCGAAGACTTTCGCCGAAGGTCAAACTTACATCGACACCTGTCAAATGACCTGTCATCCGCGTGTTTATTGTTAATGGCGTCGTCGACGTCGCCACGCACCTCGTAGATCGTAGCCAAGTAAATTTCGCTTTGTCGCGCGGCTCAAGGCCCCCGGCTCGCTCGTTGCGTCGACTGTGTCCGTGACGGGAAAATCTAACTACGTGACGCAATGCAACGCAACGCAACGCAACTCCACGAGAGGATCCATCGAAAACGGAGGAGGCACGCGAATTTTCTGAAATCCTGGACTTTGTTGTTCGTCGCGGTGCCTCCTCGCGCTCGTGCGCGATCGACTCGTGCAATTTACGTAATTTCACGAGAGGTCCCAGCACACCGCAGGAGCCGAGCCCGACTCGGGCGAGGCCCCGCCGGAAGTGGTCCGGGCGCGTGGTCGCGTGACGTCACGGCGTTGATTCTTTTCACGAGGAGAAGCAGCGGCAGGTGTCCCCCGTGGAAGAGCGGAATCACGGGAGGTAGGCGCGACGTAATCGGGACCCCGTCGACTCGGTAAATCGTCCATTAAAACCACGCGAATACTCGAGGAAAACGACGAGCGGGGGGAGGAGGGGGCACTTAACGTCAATCACGACCGTTCTCCAAAACGTCCACGCGCTCGTTCTCCACGCTGGAGTCGCGTCGCCGCTGCGACACGCGCGCATTTCGCTTTTACACCCGGCGGTGTGTTCCCTCCGTATTCCCGCAGGATTCGTCCGATCGCTCGTCGATCCTCTGGATTGTTACCGGGTACTTTACGTCCGTCGACGTTAAGTTTCCCTCGTTTTATTTCAGGCGCGCGCCTTTATGCGCGGTTATTCTCTCGACGGACGGAAAACGCGCGGTAGTTTCGGAAAGGAACAACGACGACGGGATAGGGTCTGCGCGGTTTCGCTTGATAAATTCCTCGCTTTTCCTCGTAAATTCCTCGTTGTTTCGATCGCCCCCCTCCTCCAAGGTGAACCCACGTGCGCTCGCGAGAACAGGTAGTAGGTACTGTTAGCCGAGCCGGTCGTTGGATTAGCACCGTTGGAACGTCCTGGCCGCTGCTGCCGCTGAGAAGGCGAGAAATCGCGTCGATAATAAGTACGGCAACACGCACCGTTACGGAAATAGGAGAAGCGAAAATACGAAGATATTACGCGCGCCGTTCGATAACTCGATAACTCGATAACTCGAGGGATCGTGGTGCATCGGCTAATTATAGATCGAATGACGTCGCCAGTAATTAGTCACGTGTTCTTTCCCGAGCCGATTAAATCCGGCGACGGCGTTTCCCTCGTTTTGCGCGTGTGCGCGTCGTTCCATTCGTACTCTCCTCTCCTCTCCTCTCCTCTCATCTCTCCCGATTCTCTCTTCTCCTCTTCTCCATGGATTAACGGCGCTCTCCTATCCCCAGTATCGGTACAAACGTTATTAACGTGGATATTCTTAATTATATCGCTTGCGTAATTAGCGGCCTGTCCTTCTGTCAAGAATAACTTGATCTCTCTCTCTCTCACGCGCGCGCGCTGACTCTCTCCCGTTTCAATTTCCCCGTTTTTTCCAACGAACATTTTTTTTGGACAGGATTTTTCGGGGAAAAGAAAACGTTGACGGATTTTCGAAGAATTTGGGAATTTTTGACTTTGACGATAATCGGTGGGAGGGGACGTGTGACGTTCGCTGGACAGGAAGTTACGTATGGGACGTCGAGGAACGTGCGCGCGATTCCCCATGGGATTTTCTTTCACGTCGATGATCCGCGCGTAACGCGAGTCAAGGATCGCGTTGCGAATGTTTACGTTATTTCGAGAAATCAATTACCGAGCGGGCGATTATGCGAATCGCGCGCATGGTTGATGAGAGATTCTCTCTCTCTCTCTCTCTCTCTCTCTCTCTCTCTTCGACTCGCTTCTTCTCGACGCTTGGCATTATGCGCGAAAAGCAAAGATCGTACCAAAGTACAGGCAAATTCAAGTGGAAAATTCCTCGCGACTTCTTTCGCGCCGAATCGAGTCGCTAATAGCGTTGGATCGTTAACGTAACGAGCCGTGATAAACAGCGCGCGCGAGAAAAAAGAGGAGAGGGGAAAAAAGCGAAGGAGCGCCGCGCGGCAAGAGAGAAAAAAGTGTTTTTCGCAGCCGACGACGAGGAACGCGTCGCCGTCGCCACCACCCCCGACTTTGCCTACGGTACGCATCACCGCGACAACCGCCACCCCCGCCAGGTCGAAGGACAACGAGCATAAAAATTCGAGCGACTTTTCCAATTTTCTCGCGGCCGTCGAATTACGCGCGGAATTTTTTTCGCGCGCGCGCGCGCCGGAAATGATCCGATGACTCTTTTCTTCCTTTTTTCTCTTTATAACCGTGCGTCGGTTTACGAAAAACTTGCGATTCCACCCTGATCGATGGATCGTTTTATTTCGCTGATTAATCAACTACCACCCCCTCCTTCCCTCCCCCCGCGAATTCGCCGCGCTCGTTTGTCCGGATCATTTTCCGGTCGGATCTAAAAACGCGGCGGGGGGAGGAGGAGACGCGTTTGTCCGTCCATCCCCCTGGCCCATGGTGGTCCCGCGCAATCTTGCGCGAATTTGTTTTTTTTTTTGGTCCCTCATACGTGGGAGTAGTCGATTCTATTCCGCCGATACATAACTGTCACGAATTTAATGCAGATAATGCCATTCACAGCTGTCCGTCGTGCGGTGTAAATGAGATAGATGTAGATAGTAAATATACGGTTTCCCCAGCGCAATCGTGTCAAAGGCAGGAGCAGGGGGCAGGGGGCAGAAGGCGAGGAGGCGCAGGAAAGCTCTATCGACGATTTTGAACCGGCGCAATAGGTAAGCGCACGAGTGTGGAAATGGCAAGGACGTTGAATCGTCTCGTCGCACCGAAGGGAGATTAATGGATGCTTGCGTGTGTCGGTGCTTTGAAGCTTTTAAGCTTCGCCTTCGAAATCGGTATGCTTCGTTCCGAGAGTTCCGCAAGTTCCCCCAGTTCCCTCGATCCCCCTCACCCCCTTCCGATCCGCCATCTTCGACAAACTCGGCTCCCGATGCGAGAGGGTAACCCATTCCCATCGCCATTGCTATTGCCATCGATGTCGCTATTATTATTATCATCATTGTTACGATCGCGCAGAATATCGAGCATCGAACGTGAAAAAAATGGCGGGAAACCTGGAAGACCGGGAGTTCTGCGGGATCGCGCGATTAATTTATCGAGCGTGAGGAAAAAGTCGGCGCGTAAACAAAAAGATGGCGTCGATTGGCGAACGTGACCTGGCCGACGGGGTCCGTCGTCGCCGATGAACACCCGCGAGACTCCGAGAGCTCCAGGCTCGCCGGCGTTGATCCTCCGTTGATCCATCGTTGATCTACCGTTGATCCACCGCGTATTCTCCTCACGGGCCCCGTTAAGTCTCCGGCAAAGCGCGGCCGCAATAACGGCCCGCGGTCGTTTTCCAATCACGAGCCTCCGCTTCCTCTTCCGCCGCGCGAACTCTCACCCCGAGGAATCCGATCGAACGCGGTCCAAGGGCGACACCCCCTGATGAACGTCGACCACCACCGGCGGCGAGGATCTACGTGGCAGCTTCGCACCTCCGACTACCCACTGTCAATAACCATCCTCGACTTCCGCTAGGTTTTCGCAATATTTTTCAAAGCCACACCCGAGTTGCATTCTCTCTCTCTCTCTCTCTCTCTCTCTCTCTCTCTCTCCCTTTCTTTTTCTCCCGTTCCCTCTCTCGCGCGCGAATGCAACCAGTGAAAATATCAAACTCCACAAACACGCGAATATGAAGCTTGACAGTGAAAAGCTTCGGAAAATCCCCCCTCCCCCCGCCCCTTGCAAGGATTCGAATATCTTTAGGAAGGCGAGGCAAAAGGTTTTCTCGTTGAATTTTCTAGAGAGTTTTTATCTCGCTCTCTCTCTCTCTCTCTCTCTCTCTCTCTCTCAAGAGATAGAGAGAAGATAGAGAGTTTCGTTTACTTACCGGGATAAGCTTGCGCGCAAGCGAGCAAGTACGCGAGGAAGAGCGTCGCGACGAAGAGTTTCATGGTGAACCAGAGGAGTGAACCGGAAGTTGAAGAAACTGCGCTCTGTCTCTCTTGGACGAGGGTCTGACTGGAACTGACCGACCGACCAACCGATTGATTCTGACTGACTGACTGACCAACCGACCGACCGACTGACTCTGACTCTGAAACTGACTGACTCGAGTACGACGCTGTCGCGCAGGGATCAAGGTCACCGCACTGAACCGGCTCACAGAAAACAAGCCGACGTTTTGCACTTGGACGTTCGGGCCGCGCGCTATATGCCGGAGCCCGTCGCCATCCTGACCAATCACGGCCTACCCAGCCGCTGCCATGTTCGATCTTACTCCACGTGATCCACGATCCACAAAGGCGCGCTCCTTTGATCGCTTTTCTCTGCCGCGCCATCGCCCTCTCCTTGTTCTCCTGCTTTTTCTTCCTCCTCCTCCTTCTCCTCCTCCTCCTCTATCTCACGCGTTTCTGCTTCTTCCTCGTATTTCCACCGCTTCTCGCATTCCTATTTTTCCATCGATCCATCGACGATCGCTCGTTCTCTTTCCCCGGAGGGAGGGGGCTCTCCCCCTTTCTTCTCCATTGAACGAGCCTCTCTCTCTCTCTCTCTCTCTCTCTCAAACTTCCTTTTTTTCCCCCCACCATCCCGAGAATGGGACCACAGTCCCATGCTCCATTTGTTCCGGAGCAGTTTTTCCGTGGATTTTTCCACGCACCCTTGAGCTCGACCTTGGGGTCGAGAGTTTTCTCTTTCGGCGCGGTGGTTTGCGCATTCCGCGGGATCTTCCTCGGGGGAGAGCTACGGGGGTTGCTTTGGACGGGACTCGACGCTCCCGCGATGTCTCGGGCGAGGCGATGAGATTTTTCGCGACTTCGCAGTCGTGGGGAAAGTAGCCGAGGGCAGGAAACGGACTGTCCGCGGAAAATGGCGCAGTGGGACACGATAATTGACTTTGGCGAAGCGACACGCACGCACGCATGCACGTGCGCGCGCGCGCGCTCGCGCGATACGATCCTCTCAAAGTCTCTCCGAAACTTCTGGAAATGTCTCTCCCGCTGTTTGTCGCAGATCTCGTGGATGCGCTTCTCAAAATTACCCCGACTTCCTCGTCCAGCTTCTCTCCTCTCCTCTCCTCTCCTCTCCTCTCCTCTCCTTCTCTCCTCCTGACGAACGACACACGCGTTACGTAAGCCGAGCGGGAACAATAAATTTCTATCTTATCCGCGAAACGCGAGCGGCGCGAGCATGGCATAATAATAAGTTATTAGCTGTAATTGTCTTTTTTTCTTTTTTCTTTTTTTAAACAATCGCGGAATGACAAGCAGCCGCTCGAGTTATGCCTACCGGGTCTCTCCCGGGTGGCCCCGAACTTTTGCAACGAGACGCCGAGTCTAGTTCCAGAGAAAAGATTTCGCCGGGACGAAAATCCGCGTGAGTCCACGCCCGCACCCGCACCAGATACACGCAACGAGAGCTCGTTCGGTTCGGTTCTTTTGCTCCGGTTGCGCAATCCCCCGGGGGGCCCCGAACGTTTCGATAACGCGCGCTATTAACGCGAAGCGAATTCGGTAAACGAATTCTTGGCAGACTCGCCGATATCAGTGCCGCTATATTGCCGGGTGCATCGTTTCGTAGAAATCTGCCAATTTCGACAGCTGAAGAAAGTTTGCTTAATTAGCATATCCAAATAAGAGAGAGAGAGAGAGAGAGAGAGAGAGAGAGAGGGAAAGACAGGGAGAGACGTGGACGGAAAGAAACAGGCAAAGATAACCCAGCGCTGCTGGTAAATCGAATTCTTTGAACGTTGAATTTGCAAGATTTTGCCTTTGTTTTGTCTCTCTCTCTCTCTCTCTCTTTCTCTCTCGCACGCGCAAGAATCGCATTGTTTTCTCACGGACGGAAACAATTGCCTTGTCGCTTTTTGCCAAGCAAATTTTTCTAATAACGGTTCGCGGAGAGCCTACTCGATTAACCACCGTTTCCGCTTTACCCTTTCATCCCGCAATTCCGCGAATGCATTGTTTTCTGAATCATCCGGCAATGAGTAATCCGATTGATTAGCGGTTATTTTTACAGGGAACTCTCGACAAATGCCTACGGTGGATCACACTTGTTTACGCCAGCTATTTCGCGTGGCACAATGGACGAGGGGAGAAGGAGGGAAAAGGAACATCGCCGGTATCGCCTTCCTCCTCTACTTACGGAGGAGCAGGGGTTGGTACCGTTACCTCCTCCCCTCGCCTCCCCCTCCCGCCCCGCTCTCCCCGACGAAGGTCCAAACCGCGAGAATTACAATTGCAAATCGACGGGAACGAGATAGCGACCGACAAAGAAATGCAGGAAGCCAACGGAGGCCTCCCTCCACCCCCCACCCCCCATTAACCAAGAAAGTATCGATAATGCACACGCGTGTGTCACCGAGTCGCGGAATCGTTCGCAAATTCCAAAGTTTCCGCGACGCGGTCCCGTTCCGATGAACGAACTTCCACCCTTGTACCCTCCACCCCTTTTTCATCCCCGGCGGCAAATTGCGCAACTGTCCACCGGGAAGGTACCGCGGCCACCCCCCGCGATAAATCAGTGTTTACGCGGGCGAGTCCCAAAAAAAAGGCATCCATCATCGTCATTGAAAGGATCGGTTATCGATTATAGTGCTCCAACTTGTCGAACGTCGCGAACTAATGCGTCAGCCGGCTTTATCTGGAAGGTTCTATGCGAGTGTCGCGATGCATAATGATCTTGCTAGTTCCTGGTAGACGCCTCATCAGTCTCGTGATTATCGCCTAATGGCGCGCGCGCGAGCGCCGATCTTAGCACCGCCGGTTTGACCTTGGCTACCGACGACGGCGCAGACCTACGTGTCCGCGCGCCGCTGTTGAGTCATTGCCTCCAGAAATATCCGAATAATCGCCACTTCGATTCGCAACGTGATTTTGCGTTTTCCGGAGTACCCGCGCCAAAGCCCCCGCCCCCGCCCCCGCCCCCGACGTCCTCCGCCGATTTGTCGGATCAGCGCTTTTATTCCCATCGACGACTCGCGAACGGTTCGAAAACTCGAGGGGGTGGGGTGGGGTGGGGTTCTCGAGTTTCCACACCGGAAGTCCGAGGTTTTTTCAGCGAGACCCACCACCCCCGATCCTCCCTGACCCACCGAATGCTCCGTTCTCCATGTTCGAGCGATTAACCGTGACCAGACGCGATCGGCACCTTGTGCCAAAAGCGGCGGATGGATGCTTGGTTAATCGCCTTGGTAATTTATATCACTTAAGCGCGATCGATCGGCCAACCTTATTAACCGGCGTCTCGCTACCTTGTCCGTCACCCCCTCCCGCCCCGCTGCCTCACCTTCGCAGCCGCGGACTGCGTTCGTTTTGTCCAAGTCTACGGATCGCTAAGTGTGTTAAGGTCGAGCCGCCAAAAACTGGAACGAATATAGGAATGCCATTAGACGGAGGGAGAACCGGGGTGGGGTGGAGGTGAAGGGGACGCGGGTGCGGGGAGATTAGCGTTATCGACTTACCGATCGCGGCCGTATCGATCGGGCTTGAACTTGGTACCGAGGAAGCTAATGAGCCGAGCGGATAATTGGGTAAAAAATTCCACTTACGGATGGGGGTGGGAGCGTAGCCGTCACCTAGTGACCCCGCGGTACCTGTCGGTGCCAGGAACTGTTTATGGATTGCAGCGGCTGCCGCGTTGCTATAGCGCAAAACTTTCTTCCGAGTCTCCGGAGGGTCTAAGTGAAACCGAGTGAGCTCACCAGGGTAGTTTGCGAAGGGAGCTCACCCTCGCCCTCGGTACCATGTCGACTCACCGGGAATCTCGTCGCGTTCCACCACCTCTCCCCCAGGACTAGACGGACTCTTTCAGGGGATGTTACTCCCCGGTGATATTCCGGTCCCGTCGCTGTGGAATCCATTATTTCCGGTAAATCGGCAAGGCGATTTTCTCTCTCTCTCTCTCTCTCTCTCTCTCTCTTCTCTCAGAGACACGCGACTCACCTGCTAATTGCAATTCCATCGAGAGACGAGGGAGATGAAACGCTCGCGTAATATCGTTAAGCGTTATCTACTTTGAGAGAGAGGGGGGTGGGGAGGGCTGGGGGTGAGGACGAGAGGGACAACCGGCAGCGCGTAATGAGATTAGCAGCAAAGTGGCCGTACCTCATTATCCACCGGGTCTGCGTGAATTTCCACGGAAGGTCTGTGCTGCGAAAACTGGCGCGTCTCTCAGGTCCGACCAATCATCGAGAATACTCCTGGCGTCAGCCGAGTTGACCTCGAGGGCGATCGGAGGGTAGTTTTCGCGCAGTCCTCGTTGGAAAACTCGCGGAGGGAAATGGCCCGACTACCGAGGTAGCCAGCGCTCAAGGTCAATCGACGCAGAATATCTCGAGTACCGAGGACACGGAGCACGGAGGACCCTCCTCCAGAGGGTTGGAATTCCGCGTGCACCAAGGACACTCCGGGGTTCCGCGAGTCGCTGGAAAATGCATACCCGTCGAAACGTCAAAGTGGAAAAGCACAGAGAGTGACAAAAAGGAGCGAAGCAAAACGAAGAAGAGGAAGCGGAAGAGGAAGACCAAGAGGAAACTCGTGGAAGGTAAGATAGCGCAAATAATGTCTGAATGGGTGGCGCGTGCTCCTGCAGAGGTCGAGGTAGCCAGGTCAACGCTGGCTCGATCCTCGATCGCGTGATCAGTCAGGCGAGCAACGAGGACCAGTGTCTGCTGTACCGCCTGGCCAACTACAAGAAGGGGGGGGAGCTGATAGAGTCCTACAACCAGGGTGGCCAACCGGAAGTGGAGAGGTTGATCAGGGAGCAGTTTGGGATTTTGATGTACGCCGATGGCAAAGGACAGACGATCAACCGGGCCGAGTACCTCCGCTGGAAGTTCCGCGACATCGAGGAAGTGGTGCTGCCGATAGAGGCGTCCTTGTCGCGGTTCGACCCCCTGGCGCAATGGCACGACCACGAGGCCTGCTGGCAAATGCAGTACCGGGGCTCCCTCGGAGAGACTCTCCTGCACGTGCTGATCATCTGCGACACGCGACTCCACACGCGAATAGCGCGAGTCCTCCTCAAGTGCTTCCCCAGGTTGGCGATCGACGTCGTCGAGGGTGAGGAGTACCTGGGTGCCAGCGCCCTGCACCTGGCCATCGCCTACAACAACAACGAGCTGGTGCAGGACCTCGTCGAGGCCGGCGCCATCATCTCCCAGCGCGCCATCGGCAGCTTCTTCCTGCCCCGGGACCAGCAGCGGCTGCACCCCGCCAGGAACACCGACTACGAGGGGCTGGCCTACCTGGGGGAGTACCCCCTCGCCTGGGCCGCCTGCTGCGCCAACGAGAGCGTCTACAATCTGCTCCTGGACTCCGGCGCCGATCCCGACGAGCAGGACTCCTTCGGGAACATGATCCTCCACATGGTTGTGGTCTGCGACAAGTTGGTACGTACAAATTGCCCGGGGTTCCCCAGGGGTGGGAACGCGTGGTGATGGTGGCGTTGGGGAGGGAGCGAAGCAAAAGAATGACGTTTCTGTTTCTGTTACTGTTTCTGTTTCTGTTACGTAGGACATGTTCGGGTATGCTCTGAGACACCCGAAACTGCCGGCTCGCAATGGGATCGTCAACGGGGCCGGGTTGACCCCATTGACTTTGGCTTGCCAGCTGGGGCGCGCCGAGGTCTTTCGAGAGATGCTGGAATTATCCGCACGAGAATTCTGGCGCTACAGTAACATCACCTGCTCGGCGTATCCTCTCAATGCACTCGACACTCTGCTGCCTGACGGTAGAACAAGTACGTCGTAAAGCTAATCGAATTACGCGGCTTTCGAATCGTCAGCCGCAGCTACTTTCCTACTTGGCGCCATCATTCCCCTGCCTCTCTCTCCCTCTCTCTCTCTCCCTCTCTCAGGGGCTTTCCAGCCGCAACTCCCTTTGATTCCCCTCCCCCTCTTTGTCCAGTGGAGCGCATCCAATGAAAATCGAAATCGAATTTCTCTATTTTAATCATCTTTGCTCCCCGCCTCGCGTCGGACGACGCACCAGGGGGGAGGGGGTGGAAGGGCCTGCTGCTGGAGAAGGCCTTGCGCTTCGACTCCCCGAACTGCGAACTCCGATGGAAGACTGCGGCAGCGGGTCGTCGCAGGATGCAATTACGGACATTTAACAAAGTTTTGAGATTAGCCACGAACGTGGCGTGGAACGGGAGAGCTCGCGTTTCATTTAGTTTCGGAATCCATTATCTCCCCTATCCTACCCCCACCCCTTCTTCCTCCCGGTCGCCCTTCTTCGCAGTTCCGTTCGTCCGGTTCGCCGATGTCACCCCTGGTTGTCGGATGTTAGAGGGGGTGGTGGTGGTGGTGGTGGTGGCCACCCCCTCCGAGGATCCGGTACGCTCCTTAATTACAAGAGCCAAGGCCACCGGCGAGACTCAAAATCGACCTGGGGAACTCTGCGAGAGCTCTCGATGTCCGGCTTAGCGCGAGGGGGAGGGGGTGGTGGCAGCTGCTCAACGCGCCCTGTCGAATCGCAAAATTCGTTACGCGCCAACGAAGATCGATGGTGGTCTCGCTTCGAAACCTTATTGAATGCACCTTCGACATTTTTACACGTATCCACCCCCTCCCCCTCCCCCCGTTGGAACCACCCTCGAAACCGTCCACCTCTTCGTCGTCGTCGTCGTCGTCGTCGTCGTCGTCGTCGTCGTCGTTATTGTCAAACTCTCGGGGGTGGGAACTCGGCCGACACCCGATAGTTTCCGAATGAGCGACGACGGCCACTTCCGGTGAGAAAATGGCGGCTCGAAAATCTCGAGGGAGAGTCTTCAGGCTCGCGGCGACTCAGCGGCGGAAGTCGGCCAATCGAAAGCATTTACCCTCGTCCGACGGTCGCATTTTCGGTTTTGAGCGGCGCGATTGGCCGATCGGCGACGCGGGGGGTTGTCGGCCGGCGGGGGTGCCGCTAAAATGCCGGGAGAACTTCCGGTACGCTGTTCCAGAGTCAGAGTCGGATATAATTAGGAGCTGCCGTGCGGTAACGAGCACCACGCGTTACCAGCTCTCGGCCGACCTTGCGAAACTTCCGCCCGGGTCTCGTCCGCAGAGCCCGCAGCCACCCCCGAGGTTGTATCATCGAAAATTGATAAGCGGAAGACCGAAGGGCGCCATTACCGCCTCCTGGATATCGCACTCCTGGATGCTCCATCGAGTTTCCCCGAATCCTCGATCGAGGCGATGACTCCCTCCCTTGGATTCAACCCCTGCGCCCCCCTCGCGAGTCGCGGACGTTCTCACCCCGTCCGCGCTGCTGGACAGTCCTTGAACCGATCGATCATTTTACAGACTGGAATTCCGCCCTGTTCATCATTCTAAACGGTACCAAGGAGGAGCACCTGGACATGCTGGACGGTGGCATTATTCAGCGGTTGCTCGAGGAAAAGTGGAAAACCTTCGCAAGGGTATGTTCTTTATCTTTGTCTCTCTCTCTCTCTCTCTCTCTCTCTCTCTCTCTCTCTCTTCAGCATTGTTTTATCGGTCCACGCATTGCTCCCGGAGAAGGGGAAGGATCGAGGGAGATCGAGATCGACCGGCGTCGATCTACGATCGAGTGGAACGAGTGGACGAACGCGTCGCGTGACATCAAGTAGTATCGGTCAATGATTATGGGGACGTCTGAAATTCTGGCGAATGACGCGGTCGTCGTTGATCCGCGCCAGATAACCACACTCGTACCGTGATACCGTCATGGTCGAGTGTGCCGAAGTGACCACGATCATCCACGAACCTAAGTGGGGGAGGGGGAGGGGGATGGTCCATTCGCGGGGTAAAAATTCAACGAAAGTCCCTGAGTTTCTCCGATTCTCAACGAGGCTCCTCCTCCACCTTCTCAGTTGCAGTTCCTGAAGCGACTGATCATTCTCGTGTTCCACCTGGCCTCGCTGTCACTGGCGGTTTACATGAGACCCGCGGACGTCGACGCCGAGCTGATGCAGTGGCCGGAGGAAATTACGGACGTCGTTCGATCTCTAGCCGAGTGCATAACGATCTTGGGCGTGCTGAGCTACATCCTCGTGCAATTAGGCGGCGAACTTGTCAACATCGGACTCTTCTCTTTTCTCAAGCAACTGGTACGACTTCTACTCTCTTTTTTTTTTTTCTTTCTTTCTCTCCTCTCTTCTTTCTCTCTTTCTCTCCTCTCCCAATGAGCTTTATTTCCCGCGAATCCATCGCTCTCTCTCTCTCTCTCTCTCTCTCTTTGAAATCCGCTCGATCCACCTGATTATAAAGGATCGTGATTCGAATCTAGCAAAGAGCTGCATTATTCGCGCGATAAAATAATCTCGCCGCTCGCTTCGCTTCGCTTCGGCGGAAAATTTGTATTCAGATCGTAGCGAGCCGCACGAACGAATGGTCCGAGGCGAATAATGGGGAATAAGAAAAAGTAGGGAATGGTCCGCGTTCGCGCAGGCTGCTTTTGACACTTAAGGGAAAATAAATAATTGTAACTGGAACGTGGCTCTTGTGAACCCAAGCCTCCCCCCTCGCCCCACCTCACCCCCCGGAATCTTTCGACTCCTTTTTTCCCATGAACTCTCGAGTCGCCGATTATGGATATTCGCGAGAGAGTGCTTCATCGAAGCTCGCCAACAACCCCTCCGCCACTCCCCCCTCCCCCCCCCCCCCCCCCCCGCGCGACCCAACTATTGAATTCGTCCAATTAATCTTCTCGGGGAAAATGATTTTCTCTCGATTTCCCCGGTTGTTACTGGTTGCCTGGTTGGAGAGCATCAAACCGCTCTAACGAATTGCCCGTATAAATTTCGTAACGAACAAAGCTGCTCCGTCATTTCGGCGGGAAGGGCGGGAGGGCGGGGGTGAAAGAACGGGAAGGGGTGGGATAAACCGCGCGTAGAAATTCGGATCCGGATGACGATATCGCTTCTTTCGAGCCGTGACGTAAGCATAAATGAATCGCCAACGGAACCGCGGTCGGTCGTCGACCGTCGCGTTCCGCGAGATTTACAACCCCCCCCCCCCCCAAATCCTCCGTCATTTTCATTTATCATCCAGTGGACGAGCCCTCGATATCCTTGGGAAACATTTGCTCCGCCCATCTCGGGAAAGTCGATCTCGCGCTATGAAAGAAAAAAAATGGCGGGGATGAGAGGGGGGGGGGCAGGCGGGAGAACCGGTCGGAAACCGGAAGTCATCGTTGGGCGGATCGAGCAACGGGACCGCGAGCAACCCGACGATTCCGCGAACGACGAGAAAACGTCGGGTTTACGGAGTCCTCCGGAAAAATCGAGGAAAATCGAGGAAAATCGAGGAGAGTCGAGGAGACTACTTACCGGAAGTGACTAATTATGGGAGACATCGAGTGACCGTTCATAATTGCAGCCTCGGATCAATAACGGCCGGGTGCTACAATTAGGCCAACGTAATCTACATTGTTGCATGATTGAGCTCGATTGCGTATTGTCCATTTGACTGGACGCTAATTAATTCCTCCGCGACGCGGAAATACAAAACTCGCCGAGGAAGACTCGCGCGCGCGCGCGCGCCACCCCATGCCAATTAAATTCGTCAATGATGATCGTCATCGCGCGTAGCGGCTACGATTTACGGGGGAGCGGAGGGACTTTTATCGCGAAAATTCACGAGCAGCATCGACGTCGATGACGACGACGACCGCGCGCGCGTTAACGACGAAACGATTCCCACCATGATTTTCCGATGACGATCGCTGCGGAGGGGTTGATTCTCCTCACTGATTTCCTTTCACTGATTTTCAATGTTTTTCATCGCAGACCCACGAGCCGGCCAAGTTCATATTCCTCATCAGCAATCTACTGATACTCGCGTGTATTCCCTGTCGACTGGCGGGGGACCGACACTCGGAGGACGCCATCCTGGTAGTCGCGGTACCTGGTTCCTGGTTCCTGCTGATGTTCTTCGCGGGGTAAGTCATTCTTCGAATCTTTGTTCTCTCCCCTTCCTCTTCCCCGAGGAACTTGACACTCCGGAGAGAAAGTGCCACGTCTCAACGTTGCTTCGTCTCTGCGGACGCTAGGGGAGGATTAATCGCGCGCGCACGTACGCACACTCACACGTACAGTAACGAAATAGAAAATAGCTTGTAAAGGCGGAGGGAGGGAGGGGTGGGGAAGTTCCTATTCCGAGAATTCGTTGACAATCAAGGCTGAGCTTAATTTACGTCTCTCGTCAAGGACTACTCGCGGAAAGAGGGAGGGAGGGTCTGAGAGAGAGAGAGAGAGAGAGAGACAGAAGTATAATGGAAATGGAAAACCAGGAGAATTTATTTCGTTTCTTCCCCTAATGGAACCCACACTGTTCCCCGCGTACGTGTGCACCCTGCGCGATCGAGCGCTAATAAAAAAAATAATCCTACTTAAGATTTGCGCGCACGCGCGCGCGCCGGGGTGGCTCTCCCCTTGACGGGGAATCACGCGTCAGTCGTCTCGCATGAAATTTGTTTTTTTCGTTCTCTCGAGGGGTGTCAAAAGTTGTTCTCGGCCGATTGTGTCCGTAAAAGTGGGCCGCGATCGTATTATTGATTTAATGGCTGATCCGTCGAGGGTTTTCTCAGCCATAACGAATTGGCAATTCTAGTTTCTTATTCGCTCTGCCTGTGTGTGTGTATGTGTATGTGTGTGTGTGTGTGCGCGCGCGAGGTCTTGGACGTCGCAATGCAATCGGGCGCAGCAAGTAGGCAGCCGAGAAGGGACGAGAGCCGACAACCCTCTTGAACCACCCTCGACGGAGGATCGAAGATTTATGGCCACCGGTAACCCTTGACAAGATAAGGTCACATATCGATTAACGAGTCCGAGCTGTCGTTTCGGCTAATGGCAGCTCGATCGATGCTCGCCGCCCCTATTATTCAGCGATCGGTTTTATCGAACTACGTGACTCTCCAGTTTTCCCTCCCCCACCTCTTCCCGCCGTCGACGACGACGACGACGAGTCTACGGCGACCCGCGAAGATTTTTGGCACCTCCCCCGACGCCTCCCTGGGGCTGATTCCGACGATTTGACCGTAGGGCCATCCGGCTGACCGGACCCTTCGTCACGATGGTCTACAGCATGATAACCGGCGATATGCTGACTTTTGGAATCATCTACATGGTGATGCTCTTCGGGTTCTCGCAGTCCTTCTACTTCCTCTACAAGGGCTTCCCGGGGGTGAAATCGACCCTCTATCACTCCTACCACTCGACCTGGATGGCCTTGCTGCAGATCACCCTCGGCGATTATAGCGTAAGCTCGTCGTCAGAAGTCCTTGATTTATCGACCCCCGCTGTTATTTTTCGGTCAACCTTCGTCATCGACGCCCGCCGCCCCACCGCCCCCGCGAACTTGACGCTTATATTCGCGCGCTACGCCGATCGCTCCCGTCGGTCGGACGAATCGTCAATTTTACGTCACCACCCCCTCGGAACGGAAGATGCTCCTCCGACTCGACACGGAGGAGTCGCGCGTCTGGTGCACCGATTCCACCCCCGTTTCGATTTCCACCACCCCCGCGACTCGAAATCCCGGAAGTTTCTTGTCTCCTGGTTCTTAGCGTCGTAGGGGGGTGCGATAAAATTGCGCCAGTGCCGCGGGGACGAGCTTCCGGTGTAAAAACCGGTAGACGAGCTTTCCTACGCTACGCCACGCCACGCCACGCTACGCCACGCCACGCCACGCCACGCCACGCAGTTCCGCGAGTGGAAAGAAAAACGGCGGTAATTCCGCGCTGCTATCCAGCGCTGCCGCCTCTCGTCTTGTTTATGCGGACTGAAAACGCTTCTTTGGAATTTTATTGAAATAGTTGAGAACTCCCCGGGCTTAATCCGTGCATGCAAATGCACCGCTGTTTTCAACTCGGAATGCATCACGCTTAATCCGCCCTGTCGGATTGCTCCGCGCATTCGTGGACGCAGTTTTGTCGGGACGTTTGCGAAGCGGGGGAGAGGGGGAGAGACGCGGGAAGAGAAGCTATTTATTTAAACGCGTCCTTTTGCCGATCAAAGGCCTACCGGCACCCTCGTTTCAATCCCCCCCATCCCACCCCACCCCCGAGCAACGTTTCCTCCTTTCCATCAATTATCATCCCCCGACGCGAGCTTGAAAATTTAATGGGGCCAGCACGTAAGGAATACACGCGCAGCTGCGCCGATAGGCCGATTTATCTCTGTTCTTCCGCGACCACCCCCCACCCCCGCGAGGCCGCTATCACGCGTGAACCATGAATCTTGGATTTCAATCAGTCAGGTTTCAGCGTCGCGCAAAATCTGCCGCTATATTGTTTCCACGTTGAAATTCAAGATTTAGCAGCGCGCTTCCGGTGGCGGGCGACGAATCAGCTTCCGGTCTCCGTAAAATATCGCCTGTCCGGCAGAAACGATGGCGCGACCGCTCCTCCCCCGCCCCCTCGAAAAATCAGAGCCCCCGCGGCCAGCGGGGAATCGAAAATCGAACGGCGGCTGCCTCGGTCTCGGTCTCGGTCTCGTGGCGGCAGATTTTCCGGTGGGGCGGAGGGGGTGGTTTTTCGACCGAGGCCGACGTTCCGGATGTGGTTTCCTCGCAGTACTCCGATCTGAGCTACACGACCTACCCGAACCTGAGCAAGACGGTCTTCGCGATTTTCATGGTGCTGGTGCCGATTCTGCTGCTGAACATGCTGATCGCCATGATGGGCAACACGTACGCCCACGTGATCGAGCAGAGCGAGAAAGAGTGGGTGAAGCAGGTGAGTCGAGTGTTTTTCGCGATGGTCCCATTTCTCACCCCCTACTACCCCCGTGCGCCCATTTCCCTAATGCGCAGTGGGCGAAGATCGTGGTATCGTTGGAGCGCGCCGTTTCGCAGAAGGACGCCCACAATTATCTGCAGGAGTACAGCATTAAATTGGGGCCTGGGGATGATCCGAACAACCCCGCCTCGGAGCAGAGGGGTGTCATGGTGATTAAGAGCAAGTCCAAGACCAGAGCCAAGCAGCGCAAGGGTGCCGTTACCAACTGGAAGGTATCGTCGACTCTTTTCTTCCCCTCCCGCCCCTCCCTCGATCATGTTGATTTTCGCCTTGATCTTCGTCATGGTCATTCCCGGACTGCAGCGGGTGGGTAAGGTGACGATCAACGAGCTGCGGAAGCGGGGGATGACCGGGGAGGAGCTGCGTCGGATCATGTGGGGTCGCGCGTCGTTCTCAACCCCCGTAAGATCGAGGTAAGTTAGACTTTTGCACTTTTCGATAGATTGTGTGTGTGTGTGAATCTTTGTAACTCGATCGAATCGAATGATCCAGTCCAAACGTCGGCCAAGCGACGGAGGTGTCCGCGGTCACGGCGGGCTTCGGCGATGCTTTGACGGCGGCCTTGGACGTCATGACCTTCGCCCACGACCTTGACATGTCAGCGGTAACCGAGAGCATACCCAGCAACGCGGGTCCGGGGGAAGTCAACGGTAAGCCGAGGTCCGGTTTGGGTTCGGTGAAAATCGCCGATCGGCCGAAGCCTCCGGAGGAACTTCGAGTCAAGGTCACCGAGAGTGTCCCAGCCCAATCCGTTTCGGGGGTGAACCAGGTCAACGCGAGGAAGAGCTCCGGGAGTGAGTTCCGAGATTCTCTTGATTCCACCCTGATTCCCGAACGGTCTGCGGGAAATCGACCCTTCTTCCAGACGACGACCCTCTGCTGGAGCTGGTGCTCAGGGCGGAAACCGCGGAGGATCGTGAGAACCTGCTGGAAATCGCCAAGGCGGCGGCCGCCACGGCGACGGCGACGGCGACGGCGGCTCAACTCGCGATTCCTCGCGTCGACACCCAAATCCTCGAGCACTTCACCATGACCAAAGTCCCGGTGACCTTGAGGAAGCCAGCGGTGCCGGTGAGGAAGAAGCAGTACTTCGCGGAGTCCAGCGACAACGAGTTTTGCGTCGGTAAAGTGATCCGACGCGACGGAGAGGGAGGGGGGGGGGGTGGTGGTAAGATCAGCCAGAGGATGTTTTCAAGTTACCCTTTGTTTCTCGCAGACAACAGTTTGCTAGGGGTGGAGGCCCGGATGCGCAGGATCAAGTCCGCCAGCAGCAGGTTCTCCAGGACGAGCGAGAAGCGTCCGGACGCCTATGACTCGGCGTCCTCCACGTCCTGCGATGGTGGTGGCCACCCACGGCGCTCCCCTTCCTCCTCCTCCCCCTTCGGGAAGGAGTCCAACTTCTTCGGGCTCATCCGGACTGAACGGAACAACGCGTCTCATCCTCCTAAGAGCCAAAAGTCCCGGGGGAAAACTGGCAGGAACAGGTGAGAGGTTCGCGGGGATGGGGATGGGGGGCGGCGGCTTTCAGTTTCAGAGAGGGTAAGTTTTCGCCGAGACTCCGGGGTGGGACGGGGCCAATCGTGTTTGCCATATTAATACGGAGCGCGTTATTCCAGCGGATGGCGTGAATTATCGCTCGGCAGACGCGTCCGAAGCGGAAACTCCCTGTTGACTCAACGGAAGCTCTCCGGCAGACTTCCTAGACTTCCTCGCGAAACGCTCCCCCCCCCCTCCCCCCGCGCAGACTTTTCAACCGCGGCGCAGCCCCTGCAAATATTAACAGCGTCGAATCCAAGTCAAACAGGCCGTTTTGCGCGAAGATTTCCCGCTAACTCTCGGAGTGACGCAAAAACCCGAGTTCCCCCAGGACGAGCTTTCCCCCCGCCCCTCCCGATCGAGGGAAACGTCGATCAATATCGAGATAGCCACGGGGAAATTGATTCTTCGAGATTCCGCGGAAGAGGGGTGGAGGTGGGCGATGGCGATGGCGACCGCTGGCTGGTCCACTGGCGCGCGCGGTACCTGATAAAAATTATCGACCGCCGGAGCTTCCGCTCCGGAGCTTTTTCCACTCCTTGGAAATGACAGGGACGTCTTGCGAAATGATGTATAGCACTCGCGGCGACGGCCGGCGTAAATCAATGTGGACAAATTTGGAATTTGCCTCCGTCTTGAGAAGCTTCCCGGCTAAAAATCGAACATTGACGGTCTCTCCTCTCCTCTCTCCTCTCCTCCCCCCTCTTCCGGGAGAGACTTGGGAGCGGAGATGTTTAAACGGCGGATCTCCTGTTTAGGGTGTCGCCGAAGGAACCGGAAGTGGCGGCGCCACCCCAGGAACCGAGCGAAGGGTCGACGAGGAACAAGTCAAGTTCTTCGCCGACGTCCCCCACCGACCCGCTGGAACCCTGGAGCACTCGTGGTATCAAGGACATGAATTCCATTCTAGCCTGGAAGGAAGCACCCCCGGACAGTCCCTGATCCAACATGGCCGACGACGACGACGACGACGACGACGACGACGACGATGACGACTCTTGTACATATTTCTCCCGGATAAACTCGATGGAAAATCAAGTCAAGTCGCACTCGTTAATGTTCCACCCCCGAATGAAAATCCCAAAAATTAAAATTAAAAATCGCAAATTCCTAGGCGGAGTAGAAAAGCCACCCCTCGTCGGCACCCCCAGAAATAGTTAAGGAAGTTGCGCGCATCGGCGCGACGAAGAGATTCTTTTCCTCAGGGTGCCCCGCCCCCTGCGTCTCTCCCCTAGCAGGAAATCAATGGTCGAAGCTTTACGAGTGTCGGGAGCTCTGCATCCGGCGAATTTCATGGATTTCTCCATTACTCCCGTTACCTGCGTGCAAACTCAAGCTGATTCACCCCCGCCCACCCCCCGCCCGCCAATAAAAATGGCGGGCTTGCGAAAAACGGCGGAGGGAAGAGGGAGCAGGGAAACAACTCGACCTCCACCCCACCCCCCTCCTTCTTGTATGGAGAGAAACGACGATGCTCGTTGCCGTCGAGAGGGTGGGAGGGGGTGAGTAGGGTGATGGTGGCGGTGGCGGCGGCGGCGGAAGTTGGACTTTAAGTTCCCGTGTCTCGCGTGTAATGAAATCCTAATGGCGAGGAACCGAAAGCGCTGAAATTTCCAAAAGAAAGCGCACACTGACTCGTGGGAGAGAGGAGGTAACGAGATAAAGTTTGCCAATGTAAATAAGTGTTCGGCGAGGGACCGATTGCGCCAGGCAAATTTTCAACTCGATCGTCCCGGGGAATCCCGATAATCCCGCGCGTCTACCGCGGCTACGCGCAACCCCCGCGTTTGCCGCCGACGGCAGAAAAAAAAGAGCGTCGACGAAAAATCTCGAAAAAAATCGATCGTCGTCGACATTCCCGGACAGGAGTCGGCGGCGTACGAGCGAAAGCTCGCGTATTTTGGATCGACGATTTTCCCTCCGACGAGTTTCCCTCCACCCCCGGACTTTCGGCGATGGGGGGCAGAGGGTTGTTTTTTTGGTGCCTGCTGTTTTTGGCGCGAATCAACGGGAGAGGGTCGTTCCCCGACGAAGACGAGACTTACTGTCGGTTATGTCCGGATCATACCGGGTGTCCCTTTCAGGTAAGGTCTCTCCCTCCCCCCTCTCTCGAATTTTTTTCAAAATGGCGCGATCCTCGTAGAGCGCGACGAGTTCCAGCGGTGATTGTCGGCTGCTGAGGAAACGCGAGGAACTGGACGACTCGGAGATCCGATCGATATTGCAAGAACACAATTCCCATCGGAACAGGGTGGCCGGGGGTGAGGAGGTTCGTGGCGATTTGGGTCCTCAGCCAACCGCGAGGTACATGATGCAAATGGTATCGTATCCCTGCTTTTCCCCCCGCCCCTCTCCAACTCGAGAGATTCCTTCGGAGGGATGCGTGGGGTGACTTTTCCCGGATTCGATTATCCGGCAGAGGGTTGACCACCCCCCTTTCAGGTGTGGGACGACGAGCTCGCTTACCTGGCGAGCATCTGGGCTGCCCGGTGTCACCCGGGGGAGAGGGACCGCTGCAGGGACGTAGGCTAGTGCTCATCAACGGCGAAGCGTCGTTTTTTTCCCCGACCACCTTATCAATATCTCGCGCGTCTCGCGAGACTGCCGCCGCCATCTTTTATTCAAGATCATCCGCATAATCTTTGCAGAGCGATTCGCCGTTTCCCAAAATGTGCATGTGCTGGAGTTGGCCGGGGAGGGGCAGGGGGAGGGTATCTCGCCGCCGCTCCAGAGGATTCCCCTTCATATTGCGGCATGGTACGACGAGGTGGAAGCCTTCGACAACGTGAAAGTTGGGTAAAACTCGCACACACGCACACGCATACAAAAGTAACTCGCGTGTACCAATACCAACGGAAGCCATCCACAGTCTAGTTTTTCCACCGTTATCGCGGAACTTATCGATCTCCATTTCTATGGGGAAATTGTCGTCGCCGGCTAATTTCCCTTTATCCTTCCCGCCATTTTGTTTTTCTCGGAAAATCGCTCGCGACTCCCCGAAGACGACGAATCGACGACGATCCGTCGCGTAAACTCTCCGGGGACCCGGCGGATGGGGTGGGTTTGTTTTTCAAGGTCGTTCCTTTGGTTTTGGAAAATGAACGATCGAGCTCGGTCGCGAGGAAGCTGGATCATCGGAGTTTCCATCGCGCTTCCACAGCCTGGTGAACTTTGGTGAACGGAATCACTCGTCGTACATCGCCGTCGCCGCAGCGGCGATCACTTACGTCGGCTGCGGTCGCGCCACTTACACCCTCGGCTTGCCAGAGGATCCAACGGCAAAACCACCACCACCACCACCACCACCACCGCCGCCGCCGCCGCCGACGGAAGTAGCGACAGAGGCGACGTCAGATTCCTCGTCGACTTTCACCGGCGGAATCGGAAACCTCCTGGAGGTCCTCGTCTGCAATTACGGTCCCGTCGATGCTTCCGGTCCTCGGGAACTCTACGAGGTTGGCATGCCGGCCAGTTGTCCCCCAGGAACTCGACCCAGCGACGTCTACCAGTTCCTCTGTGGTAACTCCACCCTCCCCTCCCCTTCCCTGTCCCGCGCGTAGAGAAATTCTAGAGCATGCTGGAACCCTCGAATTATTTTCCAGCTCTCAAGGACGACGGGAGAGAGTCGTCCCCGATGACGGTCGATCGAAGAGGGCGTTTCCAGGAGAAGGTGAAGAAGGAAGTTCGCGAAAACTTTTCAATCAAGTCACCCTCGATCGCGAATACAATTCGTTCGCGTAAACTGCTGCTGCTGCTGCTGCTGCTTCCACTGCTGCTAGCAACATCATCGTCGTCGGCGTCATCGTCATCGCTGATGATCTTCTCGAATTGAAGCAAAGTTTTCTTATATTTTTGCAAATAAAACAATTCTCCCCCTTCCGCCATTTTCTTTTTTTCCACGTTCAGGGAAAACTCGATTCTCGTTAATAGTCCTCGGGGGATCATCGAGTATCACTGGGGGAACTCGTGCGCGCGCGCGCTCATCACATTTGGATGACACGTGGAAATTCGAGCGGTGAAACTGCCAGTCATGGCCGGCGAGTCTAATAACCCGTGGCAGCTGCTGTCAATGCCTGGAACACCCCATCAAGGCCACCAGGACGCCGTCGTTTCAATCGCATCGATCGAGAATCGAGATTCGATGATCTCACCCTCTCGACGGGGAGGCGGGGGGAGGGCTTAATCGTTCCGGGGGAAGGGGGGGGGGGGTGGAAAGAGTAAAAAGTAGAACGAGCTGCTTTCCTTGTGGTAGAGTTTTATTCGCTGATTTTTCCGATTAGAGTTTCAAGGACATTCGAGGTTCGCAACTAGGGGGTGGAGAGGGGTGGAATCGCATCGGAGGAGTTTTTCAGCGGAAACCTTTTTAAAGTGGGGCAAGCAAGTGGGGGTGGGGGGAGGTGGTGGAGACGGCGAACAACAAATGGACATTTCGTTGTATTGGAGGAAAAGCGGCTATTCAGGCGGAAAATCCTCCCTCCGCGAGCTCCTTCTCTCGTTTGATCATTTCCATTACCCCGTTTCTCATTTCCAAGAGAGCCTCCCCCTCGGTCAATCCCAGCCGGCGCTTATTGCTGATATCGTACACCCCATCCTCGCTCTCGGTATGCTCGCCACGGGTTCCCCGGATCTGCCGAGTAAATTTTTCATGTGAGTCTCACCCTCGGTTCACCCCCGCCCCGCCCCGCCCCGCCGGGGGTGGCTCCCGCGCTCGCCTCTGCGATACCTGAAGATTGAAGTTCCCGGCAATCTCTTCGAATTTCCCGAAATCGCTGCTGAGCTTGGGTAACTTGATGTGCACGGACGCGCGGATGGTGGTGCCGAGATTCGTCGGGCAGAAGGTCAGGAAGCCGAAACGCGAGCTTCGGGAGAAGGGGAGTTGCCTCTCGATGAGGGTGACGGCGTTCACGAGTCGGGCGTAAACGGCGCCGAGGTCGCCATCTTTTTGCATAGAAATCAGCCGGAGATGGTCCTCCTCGTTGCACCAGACTAGAAACGTCTTCTCCTGGTTGAAAAAGATACCCCTGCCTGCGGAAGAGGGAAGATGAAATTTCTCTCTCTCTCTCTCTCTCTCTCTCTCTTTGAATCGTCCTTGAAAGAATCCTAACCTTTCGGCCAGAACCTATTGGAATTCGCGGCCTCCAGGAATCTGTCACCCTCCTTGAAGAGGAAGTGGTCGTCTATCAACTGATTCTGCATCTCCTTGCTCATCCCCACGAGGGGGTGGTACTCCCCCTCCAACTCACCCTCCAGCGAGTTCAGAGCGTCGCTGATCTACACCGCGCGTGAAAATTCGACCGATCTTTACTTTGACCTTGACCTTGATTTTGGAAATCTCACCTTCCCCTCGAGTTCCAGGTAGCAAGCCTCGGTCATGGTGGGGTTGAAGGGGTAGCCGTCCACCGACCGGGCGCAGCGGACTCGCGTGGAGATGACGTAGGACTGCTCGGGGTCGAGGTTCCCCAGGTCCTGGGGGTCGCCCCAGTCGAGGTCGGGGTGGACACTCCGGGGTCCGAAGTTCCCGTGGTACTCCTCGATCACGGGGTCGAAGAGATCCGCGAAGACCGTGTAAGTCTCCGGGTCGGCGGCGTAAATACCCACGTGGGAGTCCGGGTTGGCCAGTCCGGACTGCACCACGTCCAACAACCCGGAGCCGTAGCTGGTCCTCCGGTTCTTCAACCTCTCGAAAACCTCCGGCGTCAGGTGCTTCCTCAGGAGGGAGCCGCTGTCGCCTTCCAAAAATCTCGCGTACGCCTCCTCGAGCTTCCGGGTCGCGTCCCGGTCAACCCTCTCCCCCCGCATCTTCCTCTCGCAGGCGCAGGACCTTTTGTCGCACATTTTCGCGTTCCCTCGTCCCCTCTCGTCGGCTGCCGACGACTCTCGACGCCAAACTTCAACTGTCACCCGCTGCTCCGGAAGTTGCGGCGTGTCATCGATCGAGCGCGATCCTCTGAACGATCCCCCCCCCCCCCCCCGGACGCATTTTTCGTCAGTTGTTTAAAACGCGACTCTGGCACATCGGCGGCGCATGAAATTCCCGCGAGCTCGTCATAAATGCACCGGCGTATTCCCATTTGTGCCGGTCCGTCAATTTTCCGACGTCATTTCCACATTCCAGGCACTCGTCGCGCCTACCGCGCTCGAGGACCATCCCCCGGAGCGTCGGATTTTAATTACACATTTTTTTTCCGCTCCTCGGCTCCTCCGCCGCGTCGTCGTCGCCGAGAGGGTCGCGGACGCGCTCATGCGAATATTCCGAATTTCGACCGACGACGGAGGACGGACGAGACGAGACGTCGCCGGGGGTTGAAAAGGGGTGAGAGACACAGGGGGGGGGGTGGGGGTGGATCATCTTCGGCGAGAGAAATCGGCGTGTGAAAACACCCTCGACTCCACCCCTCCCCTCCGCTCCTGTTCGTGGCCAAGTTCACCCCTGCCCCTGCCTGGTTTTTTCTTTCGGAGGGGGTAGGAGGGGGTGAGAATCGGGCGGGTCGACAGGGGACGACTGTCAGGCGTTTAGTCCGGCTATCGCGCGCTGTCAACGGCTGTCATCGATTGATTGCACCTCGAAATTATTTCACGTGTACAATTACCATGGACGACGAGAGCCTCTACTACAAATATCACTTCCACCCTTCCGGTTCCGCCTTGAACGCACTGGTCAGGAAAGGGAGGCTCCGACCCGGGAGGCACCCTCGAATAAAACGATCTTTCCGTCGCAGATCTACCATTTCCTGCTGGCCGAGTCCAACCTCCGCCGATTCCTCCACCTGGACCAACCACCCTCCTGCACCCTCGTCACGTGTCTCAGCTGCCTCCTCTGCGTCCTTCTCGCCCTCTGCTCTCGCTTGGTAAACCCTCCCCTACCCTCCCCCGAATAATATAAATATCGTTCTCCGACGCGTTTAACGCCCTCCACCCCCACCCCCACCCCCGTTTCACCCCCTTTCCAGAGCGTGGATCTGCTGGAGTCGAGGGAGAGCTTATTTTGGAAGTTGGACGGCCAGGCGAAGCAGGTATCGATCGAGAATGTCGCGCGGGGGTTTTTCACCCCCCTCCATCCCTCGACGAATTAACCCCCTCACCCCGTCGTTCTTGCAGAACATTCCACGGAAGGAGAGCGTGGCCAGCCTCGGACCCGCTTACGACTGCGTTCGCCAACACGTGAGTCCGCGACACCCCCTGATCGTTACCCTCGTTACCACCACCCCCTGTTAACATCCCCCTTTCAGCTGCTCCAGAGCAAGATTTTCCTGGAGAAAACGAGAAAAATGGTAATGCGTTCGGCGGTGTCCTCCGTAAATAGCCGGTCGGAACATTTCTAATGAGAATTTAAATGACAGGTGGACCGGGCCAATTTGGAAATGGAAATCGCGAATAGCAGGCTCTCCTGTATCAAGAAATTATTAAGACCAGAGGTGAGCTCGGGGGTGAAATAAACTCGATAGATTAAAGCTATTAACGGATGCTCCGCTCGATTAAATGTTTATCGCGCCTGAGTGCATTGTCGGCGGGTGATACGCGCGTGGCCACGGGACCCCCTCCCCTTTTCGCCCCTCAGCCACCGCGACACTTCAAGAATGGAACGTCCATCGTTCAACCCTTAAACTTTCCAAAGGTCGCGTTTCCTGCTCTCGCTTCGCGCGTGGCTTCCACCCCCCTCCCCTCCCCCTCCCCCCGCCGATGCGTTTGCTCCAACTCATTCGGGAGAGACGGTCTGCAGCTGTGCGAATGACCCGGGAATGACCTTAGACTCCCCGGCGAGGGTATTTCTGTGATCGACGAATATCGATCAACCCCCCCCCCCTTTCCCCCAATTGCGTCGACTCATCGTCGTTATTAATAAAGATAAGCTTGGAATTGAAATCTTTCCCCGGGAGATCTCAGCCAACAGGTCTCGGTTGGATCTGGTTGCGGGGGTGGAGTCGGGGGTGGTGGAAGTCGACGTCAGCAGGGCACAGGGGGTAATCGGGCCGGTTGCTCGCAGATGGAGACGGAGTGGCGTCAGTCCCGGATGTCCAGAGCTTATTGTCGGCCCTTCGCAGGAGGGGGAGGGAAGAGAGGAAACGACGACGCGTGATCCAGAGAGAGAGAGAGAGAGAGAGAGAGAGAGAGAGAGAGATTGGACGGAGAGAGGAGACGGAAAGGTTCCGGCTGTTTTGTGTAAAAGAATCCACCCCATCCCACCCCACCCTACCCCACCCTCCTTTCATGACGCGTGTTCCTCGGGACGTTTTCGCGTCGTCCGCAAAATCCAGCGGCTGTCGGCCTAGCGAAGTTTCGCATTATCCGCCGTGCATAATTCATCCCCTAGCTTGACGCGACCAATACTAGAAACAATGGCCAACAATTCAACCCCTCCGTTAACGCGACAACAATACGTTGGCCGTGAACAAGGGTGCGCGCCCCTTATTACCCCCACCCACCACCTCCCCGATTAACGCGACCGGAAGCGAAAGCGGCGCGGAAGTCCGTCGAAAACGAACCAACTCTCCGGGGAGGGGTGGGGGGAGATGCCACCCCCTGTATTAATTTGCCATAAAAATAAAGTCTCGTTCCTCGAAGCCTCGACGGAGGGGGATGAAAAAAATGCAGAAGTTCCGCGAGATGAAGTTGTCGGAGCGGAAAGGCGAGACTGGCGCTTTGACCTCTGGCGCCGGAGTTTCCCCGTATCCAGAGGAAAGAGGGTGCGGGGTGCGGGGTGCGCGTAGGTGGTGGAAAAGCGCAGGCGTCCTGGAAGCTTTCGATAACGGCGCGAGGATTCTGCGCGCTCGAACGACGTCAGAAATTTCGCGCGCTTGCGCCCCCTGCAACCCCTCGCTCCGGCCGACGAAGACGACGGAGACGACGACGACGACGACGACGACGACGACGACGGCGGCGACGGTGACGACGAAAATGCCAATCGCCGACGGCTACGTCGAGTTTGTCGCCGGTGGTTGGCGACCCCCGTTGACTTGTACTTTTTCCGCGGCGGAGGTCTTTGCTCTCCCTCCCCCTTTAATATTTCACTAGGCGCTTCCCTTCCGCCACGTCCAACCCTGGACACCGTGGCATGCGCTCTAACTTTCCCGCAAGCTGAAATTCCGCGATAATCCCGGCAGGCCGCCATATCGATATAGGCAGAACGCGAAAAATCGATTGGCCCCGTTGCTCGAGTCGCCACTATGAATTTTGCACGAGAAGCGCTTCTCTCTGCTCCGATTTGAAAGCTCGTTCTCCAAAGAGAATCCTCCCCTCCGCGTCTCGGAGGCACCCCTCCCGCCCCCTCTCCCGCCGAAGGGTGCAATCTCCTCCGGTTATGCTTGACATTCGCCGCTGGCACGTAAACACGCGAAACGCAAATAGAAATTAAAGAACCAGTCTCTCCCTCTCTCTTTCCAGTTCTCTCGATTGTTTTTTTTTTTCTTTTTTCCTATTTGCCTCAAACGGGGATACTCGCTTTTCGAGAAGAATAATAGGAAGCGGGAGAAGAAGAAGAAGAAGAAGAA
Source organism: Sclerodermus sp. 'alternatusi' (assembly GCA_037305995.1). Taxonomy (NCBI): domain Eukaryota; kingdom Metazoa; phylum Arthropoda; class Insecta; order Hymenoptera; family Bethylidae; genus Sclerodermus; species Sclerodermus sp. 'alternatusi'. Next base: position 2,959,976 of record CM074551.1, read on the forward strand.
GAAGAAGAAGAAGAAGAGGAAGAAGCCTGTACGCAGAGCGGAGATTCTTATCGATCGGCAGCTGCGGGGATCGTCGAAACGCCGTGCCGGATATAAATATTCAAACGGCGGTATCTCCGAGGGGGTGGGGGTGGGTCGACGGAACGCTCGGTATCGCCGATGGAGCGATCACGCTGAAAAAAAAGCAAGTTTCTCGGAGAAGTCGGAGAAATAAATCCGAGGAGCCACCGAGAGAGACGGGGTGGAACGAGGAGGCTGGGGGTGGAAGGGACCAGGAGGAATAACGCAATTTCCTTTACGGGGGAGAGAAGGGGTTGTTTCGCGACATAATAACTCGCGTGATTCCTCGCAGGGTCAGAGGGGGGAGGGCCCCGAGTATTCCACCGGTCAGAGGCCAGGAGGCTCCTGAAAAATGCCCTTGGAGCGTGACCATCCTTTTTCCACCCCTCCCCCTCCCCCCGAATTTCCGCTAGGGGAGGAATAGCCCGCACGTGCGACTACCCCCGCGTTCGCCGCTTTCCCGTCACGCGGAGCTTTGCGAGATAGTCGAACTTGCGAAACTTGCCATGTGATTTACGCGTGTCACGAAGTAACGCGCCACGTGCGCCGGACACTCCTCTTGCTCCCTCCCCCTCCCCCGCGACTCCAAGGAGCGCACATTATTCTCCCGCGGGAGAACCATGGAGAATCGACTGGAAAAAATACATAGTCTCCCCTGAGGGAAGAGCAGCGTTCGGCGCAAACTTTCGGAAGATCGCGCAACGCCGACTCGCGTCCTCCCACAGGAATCAGGGGTGCTCGCAACCCCCTCCGCGCGACCGACGAAGTCGTCGCGGTGGACACTTACCTGCGTTCCAGCTTCCCGTCGCGGCTAAGATTTTTCCAGTTGTCAGAAATTTCGGGCGAATCCCACCGACGGGGACGGTCGACGTCGCGGAAGGGGCGGGGGTGGATGGTGGTGGTCGAGTTCTCGCGGACCCCCGGAGTATCGATAGGCGGCAAGTTTCCACGGCAAGGGGTGGTTGGCGGTCGCTGGCTAATAAGCAAAAGCCAAATTCAAAGCGCAGCTCGCCAACTGCTCGCGCCGCTGCAAAGTTTTCGCGTGATAAGTGGCGGATGATTTATTCAGCTCACGACGCTGCAGGCGGCAGTAGAAATTACGCATCACGTTCAGAAAACCTCTCGGAGACGTGACAGTAATTTCTAGCCATGGATTAACGCGCGCGCGCGCACGCACGCGAACACAATCGCACACGCTAGAGTTTCTCCGTTTATCGAACTCTGATCGTCCTCGCGACTTCCGAAGGTCCTGGATTTCTCCTTCACCTCCCTCCGCCCTCTTCGATTTATTTTTTCATTTCGCGGCGGGGGTGGAGGCGTCGTCGCGTCGCGGTGGTTGTTGTCGCTGCTGCTGTTCAAGAACGGGCGACGCGCGGATATTGGGATAAAATCGCGATAAATCCACTTCCGGTCGTTCGGGATATCTCTCTTCCTTCGGGATTCGAACTCGTTACCGAAAAAGTAACGCCGATGATGTACGACGTCCTATTTCACGCGCATTGATTTATCGCGGCGCGGCGCCACGCGACGCCACGCCACGCCACGCGACGCGACGCGACGCGACGCTCGCGGATGTAACTGATTTTTCGAGCCAATTATACTCGAGCGATAGGGGAATTTATTTGCACTCTCCCCGGAATCCTCTCCTCTCCTACCCGTGTATCTTTCAACCGGAAGTGACGAGCGTGAAAAACTAGCGCACGATCCTAACGCTCTCCCGATCTCTCGTCTCTGTCACTATCCTTTTTTTTTTTTTTTTCCGATTCCTTCCTAGTCGGAAAACAACGATCCAAGAATTTCCTCTCGACTTCCCACGATATCCGGGACTCGGTCATTTCTCCAGTTTCCCGCAAAATTCAGATTTCTTATTATTCCGCGTGCGCTTTCGAGAATTCTTTTTCCCGTCGACTTTCGTCTCTCGACGAATGTATCGAAACACGAGAGACGCGGCGGCTCGGCAAATTGAGTTTTTCCCGAGATATCGAAGATTCTCGAGGAAGAGGGGGAGAGGGCGTGGGAGGAGGAGAGACGGTGGATCTCGCATAATTTCTCGTACGTCGATTCATCGGAGGATGACTCTCTAATACGCTAATAGAATGATAGAGTGCCTCTCTTAAGCTTATCGTACTAATGATGGATAACTCGAGCGGTTCATTAAACATCAGAGACACGATCGCGATCCGATTGCACGCGTTTACGTGCGAATTCTAAGGGGTGTGCGTGAATGCGCGCGCGCGCGTGTGATTAAGGATATTTGGATAGCCCTTGGACACGGTACCACTTCTCGTCCTTGCCAAATGTCCATCGTGTTGCTGACGTCTACTCTCTCTCTCTTTCTCCGAAAGAGAAGAGAAAAATTCGTAAAAGCTACGAAAAGCTCTCTCTCTCTCTCTCTCTCTCTCCTGACTCCTCTCTCGCCCGCTCCTTCTGCACTGCTTCCACCTTTCCCTTACAAGCTAAGCCATTACAAAGTTGAAACAATGAAGCAGCTTGGATTTGATCGAAAAAAGTTTTATTTCGACAACTGTCGTTATAGCACATATTTTATCGTACGTGTGTCTCTGCATAGGAGAGCTTCCCAACTTGTTCTCTCCCACACTCGCTCTCTCTCTCTCTCTCGCGTTTTCAATCATACCCTCTCTCCCTCTTCACATTTTTCTTTCTCTCGCTCATTCTCTCTCTCTCTCTCTCTCTCTCTCGTTGTTTCACACGTGCACACAAACACAAACTTCCACTCGCACTCACACACACACACGCGCGCTAAACATTTTAAATCGTCTTCTCTCCCTTCACCCTTTACACTCCCTCCCTCCCTTCCCGTTACACAATTTCATTCTAATATTTATACAGTCAAAAAAGTGTGTAATCCTGGAAATATAGGTATATTTATATCCCCTCTACTTGGTTTCCGCTCGATTCTTTTACGTTCTCTTGCAAAATAAAAGAAACCCCTCTCTTTTTTTTTTTATACCGTTTATACTGCAACGCCGACGGACTTCCTGTTATACTAAATTACACATTTGTACATCGTTAACATCCGCACAGGTGGTTGCTCGCCTTTTCCGCCACCGCCGCCTTCCTTTTCAACATTAAACACTAGACAGGAGGAGAATAGGCTGACCATTTGCCTCGGATTTTTCCAGGAATATTTTTCACGGCCGCCATCCGTATTGTCTTTTGGGGGTGGAAAATCCTTCTTTCCTCCGCGCGAGGGTGCTCGCGGTTTTATTTCTGTTTTTTTTTTTTTTTTTTTTTTTTTTTTCTTTCTTTTCTTTTTTCTTATTTCACTCAACTCCCTCTCGATCGATCACAATCAATAACGCCGGAGACGATAACGAAAATTTTCCTGGCAACGCTAATATCATTATTATTATTATTATTATCATTATCATTATCATTAGCATTACTAATTTTATTATTATTGCGTCGAGTTTGCGAAGGGTCTCTCTCTCTCTCTCGTGTCGTCTCGTACTCTCCGTTCTTTCGTTCCTTTTTCACTCCGCTAGCCGAGGACGAAATAGAAAATGGCCAGTCTAGTCTCTAGTCCAGCTGGAATTACGGCCCAGATATTCCAGGGGGTGGAATCCAACCGAGGGATGAACGTGTGGCGCGCTCGGATTTACAAACGCGGAAAGTCTAGAGATATATTTTATCATTAGCTTATTCTCCTCTCTTTCTCTCTTTCTCTCTTTCTTTCACAGTGGAAACTCTCCGATTCCACCCCGGCGCCAATTAAATATTACTTCCGGTTTGTCGCTCGTCGATCGCCACACGACGGGAACTTGGAACAACAGTCAACAACTTTTCGAAGGTTCGACAATTTTTCGAAAATTCGACAACTTTTCGAATTCGAACAATTCGACGAATATACCTTCTAGTTTTTTCTTATCTTACGCACGGCGCACGCTGATAAAATATAGCTACGCAAAGAACCGTGCTCTCTCTCTCTCTCTCTCTCTCTCTCTCTCTCTCTCTTTTTCTCTCGTTTCTGATCCAGCCAGGCCTACACACATACGCGCGCACACAGACACATTCTTTGAATTTCTTGAAATCCTTACACGCTGATCGGTAGGGTTCTCGTAGATTCTCTCCCCCTCTCTCTTTCGAGAGGGAGAGAGAGAGAGAAAATTAGTCCTTTTTCCACAAAACGATACCTCGTCCTTCTCCGTACGCCCAACATCTCACATCATTCGATATGCATGCAAGGGAGATATGCACAAATACAAAGGAGACTGCACGCGCGCGCGCGCGCGTGTTCGGGAGTTTCGCTCGCTGATATGGAACAACGGGGCTAAATTTAGAAATCAATTCTTCCTCCACGCGATCGGGGGATGAAACCGAGCCTTCCGGGTCTCCCTCGTGGTGCTTGCCCTCCTCTCGCGTTACGACACAATTTCATACGTTTCGAGAATCTCACCCCCGAATCTCAAGACCCCGGAGAGACGCGAGCGAGCGGCTGACGTCGGGTCATCGGGGTGCAACCCCCGCGCGCGACTTTCCTCCTCCCCCCCCCCCCCCCCCCGGAGAAAATGAAACCATCGAGATAAAAGAGCAGCGGAACGAGAAGAGGAACATCAACAACAAGAACAACAAGTGATAGAAACACGGTTTTCATAGACGGAGGATATGTAATAATTGATAGATTCGAGTCAGTCTTTTTTTTAACGCGCCCAACCAGTGGAATGTAATCTCAACCTACACAGATATGTATTTCGTTTGCGCGCGCGTCTCTCCCCGATGCGTGTGCGAGTGTGTGCGCGTGTCTGTGCGATTTCTCCCAAGGTACGCGTTACGCAACGTCGCGAAGAGTATAAAATGTAAATCACCGCAGTCTCCGTGTAAATCATAGAAATGACACGGTAACCGTGTTGGAACCTCGCGCGGACGTCCCCTCATCACCCCCAACCCCCCGAACCGCACCCCCGCTGGAGCGAACAGTGGGAAAAGTTGAAAGACGCGAAAAATCTACGGAGTTTTTCAACAACTTCGATTCATCGGGGATCCTCCTCCTTGTCGTCCTTGGACCACGACCGCCGCCGCCTCCTCCCCCCCCCCCTCTCTTCACCCCTTCCGATCGGACTGTTTGAGCAAAATCACTGATAAGCGACTACGAGTTTTGCCCGATTTCCCGCATTTTCGCGCAGAGTCGCCGGAAAACAAATGCGTTTCATCATGGCAGAAACGTGAGAGAGAGAGAGAGAGAGAGAGAGAGAGACCCGTGAGCGGTTCCAATCGATACTCGTGCCGCCGGCCGGTAGACGGGCTGGCCACTCGCCCCCACAACATTGATCGTCAAATGTGTCGAAATATTAATCGGCTAACGAATATCAAAAATCGAACGTTCCCCGACAAAGGGAAATTCTAGCGAAAAATCTATTTTTCCCTATCTCTCTCTCTCTCTCTCTCTTTTTTATTTGTACAAGTTACCTATCTACCACCACCCTTACGGGATCTTTAAGGACTTTTGATAATTCGATTTTTTGTCAAGTCATCGTCGTCGTCGTCGTCGAATTGCCGAGAATTCGATGGAACGACGAGTCGATTTTCATTGGTCAACGTCGACGGTTCATTTTCCGAGAGAAACGCCTTGTTATTCGACGCGAGGAAATGGAAAAAACCTGGTGGAACGTCGCGCGATCGCTCGATCTGTCGATCTCTCGCTTTCCTCGATCGCTCGAGAAAGTGTCGTCGTCGTCGTCGTAGTCGTCGAGTCGACGAATTTCCAAACAGACGGTGAAAATGCTCGAGAGCTCAGCGTTTGTTATTCCAGGCTCGGTTTCGCTCGGTTTCGCTCGATCGCGAGTTTCATCGTCGATTTTCGTACGTGGACGAGGAAACTGGCGGTGGTGGACGCGCGCGCGCGTGGCAAAAGATCGCGCAAAAAAGTACGTGGGTACGCGGTTAACACGCGGGAGAGAGAGAGAGGGAACAGAGTTATTTCGAAAAATACTATTTTTGCGACAGGGAGCTCCGATAAAACGAACGTTCCTCGAACGAGAGATACGTCCGATGCGCCCGATCGTATTTTTTTAAGACTCGAGAGCGCCGATTTTTTTTTTCTTTTTTTTACCCCTCTAACAACGATTTAACATTACAACAACAGCAGCCGCGGTCCGAGGATTCTCCGGAAAAGCGTCGTCGTCGTCGTCGTCGCCGGCAACGGCGGGTGTCTCCCCGCGACTATTCCTGGCGACTTCCGGTCTTCGCGCGAGCAGTTGCTCTCTTTGCTGAGATCAACCCCCAGCAACCCCTTGGACAACTTCCTAACGAGCTACTACCACCCTCCTCCCCCCCCCCCCCCACCACCGGCAACTTTCTGCCGAATTGACTAGAAATTTCACGAGACGCTAATTTCGCGCGAAGACCAGATATTCTCTCTCTCTCTCTCTCTCTCTCTCTCTTTACAATCGAATCCTCTCTCGACTCTCCATTTCCAGCAGCATCCCCTTCAAGGTAGCATTCGCAGTCTTGACTCAACGTTAAAAACGTTACGATATCTTATAGTCGTTTACGGTATCCGCAATAGAAATATTATTACCCGTTAGAATTATGGCATTCGAAGAGTACGGAAATGGGGGTGGTGGTTGATCATGGTGGTTTTCCGCCAGGATTCGCGAAGGAGGATCGACCGGTCGTGGAATTCGCTGGACCTTAAAGAATACGCGATCGAAGCTCTATCGCTTTCTTTTTTTAACGTATATAGACAAGGGACGAATATTTTTTAGAGTCCGGCGAATTCCAGGACCGGATGGGGTTGCGTCAGTTACGCAGGGGGTGAGACGATGTCAGTCTTTTTATCGCCACGCTGACTGACCCTCTTCTCTCTCTCTCTCTCTCTATCTATCTATCTCTCTCAAACACATTTTCTCTCTTACACTCGCTCAATCTCTCTCTCTCTCTATCTCTCTCTGTGTTCGTGTGAATGTGTGAAAGCAAAACTCTTGGCGCATCCTGGAAAAGAAGGAAAGAAAACAGCGTCCTGAGAGTGTTCGTCCATGTTCACTACCGCACGTCCGGTTCCGGTGGCATCGCAGCACACTCAGCACTGGGTGTCCTCTTCCTGATGACGGCGTCGCAGTTCCATATACCGATGCCGGGCGTCGCAGTAATGAAGCAGCGGTACCTAGACATCCGTCCCGGTGCCTTCCTGGTAGCCCTCGTCGGGGGAGCTGCGCGTCGACCCGAGGACCCGCTTGAGCGCCGAGACCGGGGGCAGCACGGGCACCCCCTTCTGCCAGATGCGCATTTGCTTGGCACCTGGGGGGAAGTGTTCCTGGACGCTGGGCGCAGGCCCGACGATCGGCAACACCTCCTTCGAGGGGTACCGACTGACCGCGACCGATATCGTTCTGCCGACCTCGCGCGTAGGCTCCCACACGCAATTCGAGTAGAGGATCTTGCTGGTGCACTCATCCTCGCGGTCCAGGTCGACGCGGGCCCCCCCGCTGCCCACGTACCCCGTGGTGGCGTCCTCCGTCGACCCCCGCCGGGTGTCCCGGATGAGGTCCGGGTTGTCGACGATCGGCATCAGCGACGTCGTCGAGGAAAACGGCCCCCCGGCAGCGAGGAGCATCGCCGCCCTGGAGGACCCCGTCGTCGAACTCGAGAGCACCTGCTGCTGGTCCTCGAAACGGACCTCGCCATCCTGAGGTCGCTGCAGGTAGTTGAGGTTCAGCGAGACCGGATGTCGGGACTCGTCCCCGCAGTCGGAGTACCCGAATGCCGCGGCGGCTATCGTCGCGGCCGTCGACGACGACGTGGTCGACGACGTCGTCGTCGTCGTCCCCACCAGCCCCATCCCCATGCCGGGGCCGCCGCCGCCGCCGCCGCCGCCGGAACTCGCGCCAGGAACGGACGCGACGACCGCCACCATCGGGGACCCCACCACGACCTCCTGCTGCTGTTGCTGCTGCGGATGCTGCTGGTGATGATGATGATGATGATGATGATGGTGCTCCAGGACTCCGCCCCCGCGTTTCCTACGGGCCGTCGTCGTGCACCCCGAGGACGCGGCTGCCGTGACGCCGCTCTCGACGGCGGCCGCCCCTCCCCCCCGGGAGTCCGCGTCGGCGAGCGCGGAGGAGGGGGGTCCCGCGGACTTGACGTCCTTCAAGGGCATCCGCCGGAGGCGGACGAACAGCACGAGGATCACCAGGAGTATCAGCAGGATCAGGACCACCAGCGCCGCCGAGATCCCGGCGATCTGGCCGGAGCCCAGCGTCGACATCCCGGCCGTCCTCAAGGACACGTGGAGGGTGAAGTTGGCCTCGACGCTGCCCGCCTTGTTCTCGGCGACGCAGTAGAACTCGCTGGAGTCCGCCTCCTGGGCGTTCGTCAGCACCAGGGTGCTCCTCTTCCGGAACTGACCCTCCTCGTAGATCAGGATCTTCTGGTAGCTGCTGAAGGCCGAGTGATTCGTCAGCAGCCGGCTGTTCCAGTACCACTTGATCTTGGCCGGCGGGATCGCGCTGACCCTGCAGACGATGCTCGCGTTCTCGCCGATGGTCGCCTCCGCGTAGCGACTGGCGATCATCAGGACCGGCCGGCACGCGAAGTCGTCGATCCCCAGCTCCGCGAACGTCCTCTTCGCCAGCTGGTCCGGACCGTGGCACACCGGGGGTACCAGGCTCGGCAGGTTGTGCTTCACCAGCCACATCTTCATCTCCCGCAGGTGGCAGTCGCAGATCCACGGGTTGTCGTGCAACTCGATGCTCGTCAGCTTGTTCAGCGGCTCGAAGGTCCCCGGGTGGAGGGTCGACAGTCGGTTCTCGTTCAGCTTCAGGCTCTCCAGGGACTCCAGGCCCCTGAAACCCTTGGCCTCGATCTCGATCATCCGGGCGTTCGACAGGTCCAGCTTCACCAGGTTCGGCGTGTCCTCGAAGTCGCCCGCCCGCACCCTCCCGATGGGGTTGCGCGACAGCGTCAGGTCCCTGAGGAACGGGGTGTTGGCGAAACTCGCCCTCGGCACCGACGTCAGCAGGTTGTTGCTCAGGTCCAACTCCACGAGATTCGTCAGTCCCGCCAGGGCTTCCTTATCGATTCGGTCGATACGGCACTCTCGCAAGTAGAGACGCTGCAAATTCGTCAGACGGACGCGCACGAAGATGTTGCTCGCCAGGTTCTTTATGGGGTTCCCGCTGACGTCGAGCACCTGCGTCTCGGGGTCGATCCACTCGGGGATCCCGCTGAGTTCGCGGTTCACGCACTCGACGGTACGCTTCCCCCCCTTCCACTTGCAGGAGCACTCGTCCGCGCATTTGTCGCCGATCACCAGCCCGAGCATCGCCGAGACGTACAGTAGTCGGATCGACAGTAGGTCCATCCTTTTTCTACTGGTTGTTCTTTTTGGTTTCTCTCTCTCTCTCTCTCTCTCTCTCTCTTTATCTATCTATCTTTCACCCCCTTCTTCCTTTCGCTTTTTCACGCTTCTCTCTGTCTCTCCCTCTCTAAGCAGGATTCCTCTTCATCGACCTTGCCTCCCGGACCGATTCAACGATCGCAAACATCCCCCTGTTTCCATCTTCCCCCTTCCCCCTTCCCTCCCCTCAGTTTTCCAGAATTCCTGGATACCTCGCCAACGTCTTCCCACGCTGCGATCACCCACCCTCTCCCTCGCCACTGCACACGCAGTCGGCAGCAGCAGCAGCAGTAGTTGAACCACCACCACCACCACCACCACCACCACCTCCACCACCACCTCCACCACCACCCTTACAAATCTTTCGAGATGCTGCCACCGTTCCTTCGTTTCAACCAAGAACCCTCCTGGTTGCCATCAGTCCGCGGAAAATTCATCGACGAAAATAAAAGGGACGACGGAGCAACGACCCCTCGACTCGTCCATTCGCGGAATTTAGCACGACGACTTCAGCGAGGAGGAAACCACCACCGTCGCCGCCGCCGCCACCGCCACCGCCGCCGAGGGGGTGGCTGCTGCGCTATTCGCTCGGACAACTCGCGATTTCTCTAGACGAGCGGTTTCCCCTCGCTCTTCCTTCCTCCGGCTTCTCCGCCTTCTCCACTTTCTCCACTTCCTCCTCGTTCTCCTCTTCGGCCCCGATGCCACCCTCCTCCGTATTATAGATTTCTCCCCGAAAAACACCCCCCCGACTCCCCCCGACCACTTTCCAATCTCTTTCACGCAACACAGCCGCACCCGCACCCGCACCCGCACCCGCACCCTCACCCTCGGCCACGTTCACTCGCGCTACTACCACCAACACCACCAGCACCAGCACCTCCACCAACACCACCAGCACATCCACCTCCACTAGTAGTGGTAGTAGTAGTTGTAGCAAAAGTTGTTGTAGTAGTAGCAGTAGTAGTAGCAGTGGTAGAAGTAGTGGTAGAAGTAGTAGTAGTAGTAGTAGTAGTAGTAGTAGTAGAAGATGAAAACGACGCTTCTTCTCTCCCGCGGTAGAGTTTCACCCTCGGTTTTTCCAGCGGACGCTCAGAATCATCCCCGTCGCTTCTTACGTAAACCACCCCCGAGAGGCGAGCTTGTTTGTTTGCCTCAACGCGCACCACCTTCCTGTCTCTCCTCGCGCACCACCGGAGAAGCGGACATCGACGATGCGCACTTTTTACTTTTCGGTGCGAAAAATGCGCGAGGACTCGCCGACGACGACGACGACGACGACGACGACGACCACCACCACCTCCACCAAGAGAAACGAGAAATTCTTACTAGCTGGATTCTTTCACGGCTCATCCCTCCACCCCACACCCGCCTCTCTTTTATGTCTTTCTTCTTCTCCCTTTGTCCGTATTTCCACCCCTTGGCGCGTCCTCGAAGCTTTTCCTTCTTCTCCTCTCATCCGTCTCTTCCTTCCGCTCCCTCCCTCCTCCTCCTAGGCCAACGACTCTTTCCTGTAGCCACGCACCCTCCGCGTTCGAGTTTCACCTCTTGAACTCGCCATTTAACCTTCGCATCCTCGCCATGTCCACACGCTTCTCGAACAAACGGCGAACGCTCCTACGGATGATCCAGCGAATTTTGCGGGGGTGTTTCGCGGAATTTCGCGAACGACCTCGAGAGACGGACTGACGGACCGACGGACTGACGGACAAACGAACGAACGAACGAATGGACGAACGAACGAACGAACGAACGGAGAAGGTCTCGTGTGTCTCCCTTCGGTTCCCTTCCCCTCTCGTACCACCCCCCTTTCTCTAGTTGTTTCGCTCCCTCGCAGGCGCGCAACTTCCCCTACTCGAATGGCTTAGCAGCACCAGCAGCAGCAGCGGCTCCACTGCCAGTACCATCGGGAACACCACCATCCCCCTCCCACCCCTTTTCAAGCCATCCGGAGTCACCACCACCGTCGTCGGCACTACCAGCGACCAACGCACCAACGTCAGCGAGCGTCGGTCCCACTAAGAGGGAAAACGCCGACGAGAAGTAGGACGAACCCACCCTTCTTCCTTTTCCATAGAAAGCTGCCGCTACAACGGACGTGTACGCGCTACCACCGTGATTTCAACCCCTAGCTGACCATCCGCTCCCCCCCTTGCCTCGCGCGTCTCGCCTCCCCTTGCTCTGGATCGAACTCTCGCCACTTCACTCCACCCTAATATCTCGAGTTCTCGCTGCAACCCCCGTCGACTATCGAAGCTCGAACGTCGAATATCGAAAACTACCCCTGTAGCAAAGTCCTCGGGTATCGTAGGGGGAGGAACGAACGAACGAACGAACGTACGAACGAATTTACCATTCATCTCACCCCTCGATGATGAAAATATCTCGCGTATAGAACGTCGTCGCTCGGGAAACTTGTTTGAGAATCCTTGGAACCTGAAACATCCCCCTGGGTGAACACCCCCGCTTCTTCCTTTTATCCACATTGCATGTTTCGGTTCTTAATCGATAGTGCGCTAAATATTAGCCACGGTCGTCTATTTGCTTATATGATTTAGGAAATTGAGAAGTGGAGATGGAAGGAAGGATTGGTGATGTTAACAATGTTGATGATGATGATGATGATGATGATAAGCAGCAATACAATAACAACTTCGTATACTGAGCCGGAATTTTTATTTAAGGAACGAGTTCTTTGCTATTTTACGTTCCTTCGAAAAACAAATGTATTACATGCGCCAGAGAGAAGATAGGGTTTATGCTGACAAAATCAAAAGCAAATAAAAAAAAAAGTATCTCTTTACGGAGGAAGGCAAAAACCCTTGACAAATTTAGAAAAAAAAAGTAGAGTAAATTTAGACTGTACAGAACTTGCCAATTTGTCTTTTTAGACGCGTACACGAGAGGTCGTTTTGTAACATTATTTATATAAAACCAATGAACAAAGCATACTCGCTTTGATCTGTATAAATAGTAACGGAGTCACAAGATATACAAGAAAATGGTCATACAAATTGTACTTCACTGTAACCCAAGTAACACCATAAAATCGTGTTTAACCAATTGAATTTTGTAGAGTTGCCTCTTTTCTTTTTACCATTTGCTTATATTTATTATTACCAATCATTTCCACACGTAGAAAGCCTCGGATGACAAGAACATAATCCAGTGAAGTACTTATTGCATTTACATTTAATTAAAGTCTGGTTTATCAATCGATTGGCGAACGGCGGTACTGCGCGCTCTTTTGTTTATCTTGAAATTTTCTGAAACACTGAATCTTTTGTCGTTTATTTATACGTGTGGAAATTAATTTTCGGAAAATATGCCGAGAGAGTTCTACTTCTATAAATTTATAAATTATATACGCTTCCCGACACGATCATCGTAAAACAATATTGTAAAATTTATTTCGTTTGTTAACGGATTCTAAGTTTTCTCTTTTTCCCATTTTTTTTTGCTTTTTTTCCCCTTTTACAGAGCTTTTATGTACATCGGAGGTCTACTCCAATGGGAGGAATCGAGTTGCGTACGAGTAAATATTTCTTTTTTTTTCCTTTTTTTTTTCTTTTAAAAACAATTTCTCACAGCTGATTCTCAATTTCAAACAGAAGTACTATTTCGCTTTATAATCCGGGGAAAATTGTGTTGTTCGTACGCAACTCCGATTAAATTGATTATTTCGTTGAATCAATATAAAATTTCGCGAAGGCAGTAGTAGGGAATGATCTATAACGCTCTGCCTCCTTACTCGCGTACACCTGCTGCTGTACGATAGTGAGTGTACAGATTGAGAATTAAACTCAAAATATCGACGACCCTCTTCGATGTCGTTTAGGGCTCGTTTCTTTTTCATCATCATCAGTCTTTGTGACCAAACCAGTTGTTAACAATTATTACATCGCACCACCTTAATTCGTGGCATTCATTTCGTATGACTCACGACACTACACGACACTTTCTTACATTCGCTCTAACGCACGAGGATATTCTTCAATATCCCAATGTAATAAAGCTGTTTCTTCAAAAAATGTTTTCACCTGCGACCGACACAGAGAAACGGAGATTGGTAATTTAAAATCTATAAATGTCGTAAGAAAATTTAGGCTTTGCTTTATGAGAGAACATGATATCGCTACCAAACGTATTGGGGGGGTTTGCTCTAAATTTCTTAACTGCACGGAGATTATAAACTTTATCGGGTAATAATACGCGTGTTTCTCTGTTATCTTCGCACAAACCATTTTTCTCTTTAATGCTATTTATAATCCTATTTCTATCGGTCAATGAAACTAATTTTTTGCAGCAAAACCTTTAATTTTCGAAGAGCCACCGCGCGTAAAGTTATGTCATGCGATCTATCTTCTACAGAGTGGGTACACGCGTAACTATCAAGAGTTCACGTATTATCAAACGATATAAAACTCTAGTAGTAGCCATACCCCTCCCCCCTCTCCTACTCTCTCTTTACCAAAAATGTTGCAATTGATGCGTTTGTGCTTGATCGTTTATCGATTCTTTTTGGCTGACTCTTCGAAAACTAGAGAAGGTTTCACGTTCATTTATAATCGGACGTTGATAATAAAATAAAACTAAGAACATTACGTTTGCCAATCCATAAGACGCTAACAAAAAGATATTCGCAACAGAGGCATTTGTAGATGTGATATGCGATATTTTAATTTGAGTAGAACGTATTACACGCGTACATGTGTATATATATATATTATATAATGGGTTCTTAAATATGTTTAAATAAAGAATTTGGATATAATTTGGAAAATATCGCATAACACATTTCTTCTCTTTAAGAAACTCTTAATAAAACCTGGAAAGAATAGAGATCACATTGGTCCAATGCAATCGTTACAATAACGCGATCTTACTCGATTGAATGTAACGTAGTGAGATTAAAAAAATTTGGACGTTCGTAAGATCGTATTAGAAACGAGCATAATTGGCAGACAAATGATGGATCGCCCTTTGTGATATCCGATCCATATCGCGTACCTCAAATATCACAATATGGTCATCAACGGCGCGTACACACACAGGGAGACACTGTACCTTCTAAAAATGATTGCTGCCAATCATGCTCGTGAAGGATGTTATTACTTTTTGGAAGAAATCGATACATTTTGCACAGAGACAGGTACCCACTGTACGAGTCTTTGATAAATTATCATTTCTTTTCCACACAAATGCATCTTGTTCATTCTTTCGATATTATCACACGCTAATGTTTAGCATGATTGAAGAGATTTTGAAATAGTAATGAAATTCATAGATCACAATTTTTCTCGCAAAATCTGCACAAATCAATTCATAATGTTTCTCAGAGACTGCTATATATATATATGTATATATTACAATGGTGTTCGCAGATCTGAAACATTACATATATATATCAAATCATTGTTTTCTATGGCGTAGAAAAAACGGTTTCTAATGCACTCGATTGCAATTTACACTAATTTATAATATACATTTTACATAAATATTTATTTTTATATTAGTAAAGTACATCATTTGTAATACTAAAATTTATCAGAATTATATGGAAAGATTGCATGACCGATAACAAGAAAATTCTTCAAAATAAATCGATGACACTGTATAAATGGAGCAAACTTCGTTGACGAAACACCATCATGCAAGAGTTACACTTATACGGGCATGGTTTGTGAAGCGATCACTCGCTCTCTTTCTTTCTCTCTCTCTCACCCCCCCCCCCCCCCTCTCTCTTTCTCTGCAAGTGCTTGTAGCGACACACAAACAGAAAATATATCGAACCCATGCGTATAAAATCGCGATTATAACTTTTACCGTTTAACATTCGAATGCATTATAAACCGCTTTCAACTATATTTACAAATATTTCATAACGAAACCCTTTGTCCAGTTTCAAATACGAAACATTTTACTATCGCCTAATTGCATACAAATTTCATTCCGTAATCCTAAGTCGTCTCAGCTGGTGGCGCAAAATTTCAAAGTACTATGTTACAACGATATATTATAATATAATCACTTTCATAATATATAATTCATACTGAACTCATACTGAAAATGAATTGGCATAAGTTAATTTCAAGGTTCGATGCATATCAGGATGGATCAGATTAGTAAATAAGAGAAAGGACTCCGCACACACGCCAAACAATACAAGAGCATATAAGCAGTTCATTCGCAATTCGTTGGTACTTGAAGAGATATTTTCTGGATGATCAGAGAGGAGACAGAAAAATTTACCATTGTCTAGAACAAGTTGTGCCTTGTTTTAAGAAGCTCGTGCCGTGCATTCATGTATTGCATACATGTTATATTGTCTTTCAACGTGCACTCATTACAGCATCGTATGCAGCCTAATGTGACTTTCGACATCAGCATAATAGGCTCTCGCGTACATTACATATGTACAAAATCAATAATCAACCATCGCCAACTGCTCAGATGCTCGCATGATCAAAATATCGCGCGTATTAATAAAAGATCGTGATAAATCAATTATTGAGTCCCTTGTGTATATTAACCAATACCCCACCAGCCTTTCTTTTTATAAAAATAATTATATAAAACTAGTCAATTTTTTACAACTTCTGACTCTCAATCACAGTAATACAGAAAAATCCAATCGAGCGTAAAAAAAGAGTATGGTACTATTTAAAGTAACGGAGGGGGAAAAAAAAAAGATTTTTTTTCTTCAAAGTGATTTGAATTTCAGAGTTGTATAATAGCATTGACAGACACAAAATCAAGCCATGATCAACATTAAGATACATTTAGATTTTTCAAGTTTGCATTGGTAGTTAGGGGCCAGATCATATATATATATATATATACATATATATATATATATATATATATAAGTGTATACATATATACATACATATATACACATATAATATATAACATATATATACATACACAAACACACGCGCGCACACACACACACATATATATATATGTATACTTATGCAAGCATACACACGCACAACATACATACATATATTTATGTACATATGAAGCGTGCAGTGTAAAAAGGAACAGGTGAATTACGGAACATTGTTTTGTAGGCTAATCGTCCAATAATCGAATTACGATTTCTCTTTAATAGTTGTCTTTTTGAAATAGAATTATCTGCCTATTTTTTTTTTCTTTTTTGCGAATAAGAACAAAATATTAGAATTATGATGAAGCCTTTGTATAAACATTCACTATTAAAATGATGTTGAATACTTTCATGTTATATTTACAGTAATGTTAAAATGCAATGATTAACCATGTTAAGTCGCGTATTTCTTTATATATTATGTTTTTGATGATGGCTTGACCCTGGCTTATACTTTAATCTATGTACATTTAAATGTAATTATGTACAAAGAATGACTCGTACTGGCATTCACATCAGTCACCAAGTTCATTATTTCATGCTCAGTACGTTCCTCTCTATTTACAAGTAATTCATTTTTCCCATTGATCTATAGGATGGTAATTGAAGTTTTTAGATTTTTTTCATACGAACCACTTTTTTGTCATCTAAATTGCTGTTTCACTGCTTGTTTTGATACACCGTTGATGAACACATCCATTGAGTGTCTTCTGAATTAAGTAACATTTCACTTTTCGTGAGTTCAAAGCATAACAATCTATGCCTCATACGTACGAGTCACAATCACCATTTCTTCGCACTTTAGTTTACAGTTGAGCGCTTGAAAGCTTCGTTTCGACCACGCATCGAAACTACTTAGACACGTTACCCTCATCCAAACTGTTATTGTCTTCTGGCCTTGCAACATACAAACTGGGATCTATCACCTTCGGTATAGGCTTAATTTCTGTTCCCAGCTCTTGTTCAATACGATGCAAGTTAAAACGATCCTCGTATGTAATTAGGTTAATCGCTATACCTAAATGACCGAATCTTCCAGAACGACCAATACGATGTAGGTAGGTCTCAGCCATTTTCGGGAAATCAAAGTTGATGACAACGTTGACAGCTTGCACGTCAATACCTCGAGTAAAGAGATCACTGCTAACCTGTACAAATTATATTTTTGTTTCTTATTCAATGTGTGTTCTCAACAGTCGCTCTCCCACCGTTCGAGTACCGATCAAGATTTTAAACTTACCAAATTACGGCATAATCCAGCTCTAAAATCATGGAATACACGATTTCGGTGTACTTGAGCCATTTTTGCGTGGATATAATAACAACAATATCCAAGATCCGTTATCTTCTTCGCCAATAATTCAACGCGTTGCGTCGAATTACAAAAGATTATGCTTTGTGTTATCTGTAGCTAAAATTAAATCACACCACACGAGACGCATTACATAAACTGTAAGGTTTTCACACAAAATTCTTATCAATTTAAAAATCTTCGGTCGAAACTTACTTTTGAAAACAGTGTGTTAAGGCAGTGGACTTTCTGGCGTTCCTGTACAAAGGCATAATACTGCGTTACTCCTTTCAGTGTCAATTCTTCCATTAAATTGATTTCATATGGATCTCTCAAGTGTTTTTCCATGAATTGTTTGACAGTTAAAGGAAATGTGGCGGAGTATAGCAGTATTTGACGCTCTTGCGGCAATCTAAGAGAGAAAATTGGAACAAATGATTAATAGAAAGGGCAAAATATGAATATTTAACAATTCGGTACTTAAAATTTTCCACTTCTACTTACCTCGAAATCACATGATCAAGCATGCCTTTAAAATCTTGTGATAGAAGTTTATCAGCTTCATCTAATACAAGAATCTTGCAATGGTCCATGTTTGCAACTTTCTTATCCATTAGATCAAGCATTCTTCCTGGAGTTGCTATTATTACTTGGACTGCAAGAAAAAAAAGAAAATTAAGAGAATCATACACACAAATATTTTTTGATTTTAAAGATTTTTCATAATTAATAATAATGTGCGGAGTACACACCTTTCTGATAGATCCTCATAATGTCTTCGCGTAGATTAGTACCTCCAGTAGTTACCATAACCTTTATGTCCATGTGTTTTGCTAGTTCGATACAAATCTGTGATGTCTGTAATGCCAACTCTCTGGTTGGTACAATCACTAATGCTTGAATTACATCTTTCCTTGGATCAACCTGAAATAATCATAAATTTATTATAATATCATTCAGAAAGTAAATATCGAATAACAGAATTGTAAATAGTTTCTTACTTGCTCCAAAACTGGAATAGAATATGCACCAGTTTTACCAGTACCATTCTTAGCTCTAGCCAAAATGTCTTTACCAGATAGAGCAATGGGAATGCTTGCTTCTTGAATTGGAGATGGTTTTTCCCAGCCCTTTTCAAAAATTCCCATTAGAAGCTCTCGTTTTAAGCAAAATTCTTCAAATTCATTGCCACGGGTGTCAGTAACATCCTACAAGGAACACATTCTCAGTTATTAACATATTTTATGGAAAATTGTCAAAATCCTCCCATTCCCCTCTTATACTCACACTTGTTTTAATACGTTTGTCTTTTGGTGGTATTTTCAGTTTGGCTTTCCAACCTACATCATCCATTTTCTCTAACTCTGATTTATTACTCAAACCAGAATTCAACATATGATTTGAACTTATTGTTTCAGTCATCATATTGGACACAGTTTATTAGCTGGCTACTATGATAAGAGAGACAGAAAAAAAAATCTCTTATATTACAAGAAATATAAAACCAACTTAATTTATATATAAAATTCTTAATTAACCACTGATTAGAAATTAACTAAATATACGAAAAATCTAAAATAAATAATTAATAGTAACATTTCAATATTACTTTTTAAAGTAATTTTTCAGAATTTTGGTGTTAATAAGGGAATCGCTAGATCAAATATTGTAACATTGTTCAATATATACTCAATTTGTATCACTTAGAATTCACAAATCTTTCATTATAATTTGAAGATTATTAGTAGAATTTGTTATCAACGATCAGGCAAAGTAAATGGTTAAGCAAGCATTATTTGAATAAAATATTGTTCGTTCCTATCGCGCTAACCATACATTAAGATGTGATTACATATAAATTACTTATAATTGTGGATTTTACACACAATTAAATAACACAAGTAATATAAATAATAGAATCTTAGCTGCTATGACTAGCAATGATTTATTATACGACTTTCACTTTATATTAAAATTCTTTAATGCTCTCAGGTATCACTGAATTAATCTACTAGAAATTATAATTACCTCGAACAATTCAATTATAATAATCGATTTAATTAAGTTTCCTCTATTATGGAACACGGACTCTACACAGAATTAAAAATTTTATACTTCTACATTAGTAGGAAAAGAAGTTTTTTCATCAAGTTTATACAGTTACTAATATGAAGCATAATAAGAACACAAGGACAAAGGTGACCTATTGTAACAATATTAAGTATGAATTTATATGAAGAGAAAGTTTACCACAATATATTAGCTGCTACGTATCATGAGTTTTTATATGTTTATATTGAATTACAAGAGACTGACTAATAAAAGTAATTTAGTTGGAGAAACGACATATATAAATGTGTGTGTGTGTGTATACACATATACACACACACACACACACACACCTAACAACTCAATAAGTATTGCAAAAGAAAAGAGAAATTCTGAAAATACATTAAAGTCGCATTTGACAATTAATTGATAAAATTAGAATTGTATCAAAGCTTCGGAGGCGGGAGGAGGGGGCCCCGAGGAATTGCACAAGCGTGTAAAGTTAATTTTAATGATTCTGCAAGATTATCCGACTGGACGTAATTACAGATACTTACAGCTGTGTTACATACGACGACGCTCTACGTATCTAAGATATTACGCTACGGCTTTGCGATCGCAAACAACAAAACGATTCGCCTATGGGAAGAAACGCTTGGAAATCCGGAATAAATCTTTATGTAAGAAAACGTGCGGAGAACGCGACGACGAGTATAGCATAAACGAACAAGGCGATAGCTCAATAATCTATAGCTAAGCCGAAAAGACGTTGGAATAGCGTTTCGTTTCAAAGTGCCTCTATAACGAGCTGACGAAGAAAACTATACCACACAAGCGATAATGGGAAAGAAGAGGAGGAGGAGGAGGAGGAGGAGGAGGAGGAGAATGAGGAGGAGGAGAGAAGGAAGGGAAGGAAGAGAAGAAAGAGAAGACGAGTCCGGGGAGGGGGGAAGGAGAAGGAGAAAGAAAAAGGAGAGACGACTCTCCCTCGTCTCCGATCTTTCGATATTTCTCCCGAAATAGCGATTTTTCCCAGAAAACTGGGAAATCGCGTAAAAATTCAGACTCGAGAGCGCGATATTCCCGAGAACTGCGAGAACTCGGCGACGGAGAGAACTTTACCTTCAAATGGATGGATATCGATGCGCTGTGCTAGTGGCAGAGTACCCGATCGGGAAACAACACGCCAAAATGGCCGTTCCAATGTTAAGCTTCAACAATATTTTCAGCGCGTGAAGACCGCGTTCTTTCTCTCGGAAAAATAACTGGATCTTTACTGAGAAAGAGTTTCACGTTATTCCGCGGCACTGTTTTACGTGTCTTTTTTAATCTCTGCAAATGTAACTAACGCACTGCGTCAAATGCTGGCGACGATTATTACTCGTTGACTGTGCAAGACTACCATGAAAGAGTAAAACTCGGAGACCCGAAACCGTCCTCTTTCCTGCTTTCTTGTGTACTGCGCAGCGGCCCACCGCGCACTCGAATAGTGCGTGCCAGCGACGGCAGCGCCACCGATGCCGGTCGGCCAACCCCGGAAACACCCGAATCGATTGAGCGGCGTTCCGAAACTCATCGGATCGTCAACCGAAGTTGACGCATCGCGCACGTTGAAAACCGATCGAATCGTCGCATGCGAAACGTCGATCTTCCCTCCTCCCTAACTTCTGACCGAACTGAACCGTTCTCTCCCCCCGCCCCCTGCCCCTAAAATTAACGTCGATAACGATTGTTCGTCAACTTTGTTGAAGGATGACGCGCGAGTGCGCGCTGCACTCTGGCGATGCACTCGCGCGATAGAGCGGGCGATTCTGAGACGATTTTTTATTTATGGCTTTTCAACCCGCGGCTTCCTTTTGAAAATATTCGACTCGAGAGGTGGTGGTACCCGTTGGTTGGACGAGGACGGACGAGCGGTTGAGACGAGACGGCGTCGCACCGTCTCTCTTCAACCTGGCGACTGTCCTTGTTCGACCAACGGCACGGTACCCTTTGCGATTGAATATTGGAAGCGAACTTTGGATCGAGGAACGACGACGGAAAAATCGTCTTGGTATTGTCTCCTGTATATATATATATATATATATATATATATATATATATATATATATATATATATATATATATATATATTATAAAATACGATTGTATTATAAATTGCAATATTTTCTTTCTTTGTAGTCAAATGATACACAACGTGATAAATAAGAAACGTTGAACAAAGGATAAGATGAAACTGTCGATAGTTGTCTTTTTTTCTAATGAGAGCTTTGATCCCTTCTTTGGGACATTCGATATTTTCTGCAAGCCTCCGGACAATGACGTTCCAGATAACGTCTTTGAGAGAAAGCTTTGAAGCAAACATCACAGCGCCATTGCCACTCGTGATGATTTCTCGTTCTTTGATGCGCACGTAAATTGGACCTATGACGATGATGGTAACATGTGGTAATGCAGACAAGATTTCAGGATAGAGAGAGAGAGAGAGAGAGAGAGAGTAACATTAATCAAAATGCTTTTTTTATACCTATCAGCAAAAGTCTTATGACAAACTGGACACTCGAAGGGTCTTTCACCAGTGTGAAGTCTCAGATGACCCTTTAGTACCCATGGCCGATCAAAACTTTTTCGACAATAGGGACAGAAGTGCATTGTCTTGCATCGCTTCCAAGTTTGAGTTTTTGCTTCGGCCACTGGAGGCTTCTCCTCGATATATACGTCCTTAGGCACCTCGGACTTGCAATTGCTTTTATCGAAGACAGCAGAGATTTGCTGGTGCTGATGCTGTTGCTGATGTTGATATTGATGTTGATGCTGCTGCTGCTGCTGCTGCTGCTGTTTTACATTCTCCTTTCCACGAACAGTACCCAATGCAGTATTTAATTGTATCAGATTGGAAGTATTCGTGGGATCCGTGGAAATAATTATGTCTGAACCCGCTGTCTTACTCAAAAAGTACTGCGGATCCTCCATAATCGTCGACTTATCATAAGCGAACGCTTTATTCTCGTCGAAAGGAGTCGAACGACTTTCATTCACGGATCCCAATGGATCCTCATCCTGTGGTGGTTCCTCGGTATTCCATAACGAATTTATGTTGAATTTCTTGCTCAATCCTACCTCTTGTACCGCTCCATTTTCTTTTACAAACCCGTACCGAGTAACTATCGACAATTTCGGACAAGACCATATATTACCGGGCTTCGTGCCTATATCTTTCGAATAACCCTTTCTTTTCGATTCTGCCGAAGGTAGGACTCTCGGCGATGGATCATCTGAAAGCATATTTTACGATTTACTACGCCAGTCCGATTTGTTTCACGCTCAAATGTCATTTTTACTGTGAAGACTCTCGTAAGGAAGAACCCCACATGATTGATCATTGAAATCGTGCACCGTATATTGCGTCATGACAGGTGTAATGAACAAGAAAGTTTAGCTAAGTATGAGAATATTTTCATTATCAGAAAGCAGTTGTACCTTCACGATGATGATGATGATGAAGATGATGATGATGATGATGATAACTCGTTCTTGGATATCTCGTCATTGACTTTATTAAACAGCGAGGCATATTTTTACTTTAATGGCGCGTGCTTTGCCTCAATAGTTTTTATCAACATTGACTTTCAATTATAATTAACACCGGAATGAGAAAAACAGGTATCATGGCGATGGTCAGCCTGTTCGTCCTTTGTTTTTTCTTTTTTGTTTCTCCTTTATTTTCTTTTATGTTGGCAGTGTATTTGTGTAACGCGCAAATCACTTTACAACTCTACTACTAATATATTTAAATCAACATCAACAATGCGTATTTCATATAGGAGCCGTGTCTCTCTCACTTACAGAATAAAAGAGAGAGAGAGAGAGAGAGAGAGAGAGTAGTGATAGAATAATTGGTTTGTAATATGGACATTGTATATGCTTGTACCCTTTGACTTGTTTCAGATTACAAATTAATTTCCTCGCATCCAATATCATTATCGTTATCATGAGTTTTCGACGAAAGTCCTATTCTACCTGTTGCACAATTCAAGTGTCTTGGACAAGGATTTTTCAATTTCATGAAAAGTTACATGGAAATCAAAATGGGATGAAAAGATACTTGTTCCGTAGAATTCCCGTTCTTCGGAAGGAAATATGCGCAATTCCGAATGTGCGATACTCTCAACGGCGAAATTTTGTACAGGGAATGTCTCGGATATCAGCCGCACTGTCGAAGTTACACCGACGTAACTTGTAATATGACGCATGCGATAATGGAAAAGAACGCGGTTACCAGACTTTGTTATAAACTCTAAAGTCCCTCTTTGTTATAAACTATTCCTCTCCATGGTCCGTGGTGAACCATTTGTAAGCCTCGCAAACTCTTGTCGAAGAGTTGGAGAGTGTGCAGAATTTCGATAGTCGAATGGACAACGTTGCGCGATTCGAGCTGTAACTCTGTAAGATACGTAAAAAGTCGGGTTTTTGCGCCTACGGAGCTTTTCCACCTGATTCGAGCAAATACATCATCGTCTCTCAAGCTCGGACCGTGTCGTGCCATCCGATTATAAAACCTAAACCCTTGGCTAAAATTGTCTTCGAGTAGCCAACGTTTGGTCCTCGTTGTGTTGTTGCTGTGCAACAGTACTCGTACACTGTATTATACAAGATATATTCTGCGTACAGTATCCTTCGACGGCCAATACGATTTGACTTTCAAATCCTGCCAGATTATTGTTATTCCCCTTTTTTTTCCATTTCGAAAAACATATCGTACATACACACACACACACAAGCGAGCAGCGATGAAATCTCCAAATATATGAAAATTTCAAGTTGGTGAAAAATAGGCAGAGCATGTAAAAACCGTTGGAGGTTCCTGCTATATATTTTCAAATATATCTGGACAAATGTGTGGAACCTTGAGTAAAAGCTCGAGTCAAACGTTGCCCGGATTTTATCGCCTCTCATCTATTTACATCGGTCAATAGAAGCAGGTAAATACGGTAATTTGGTAATGAGAAGTCCTTTTCGAATAGCGTAGGCCAACATCGATAACGGCCTTTGGCATCATCTCAACACGGTTCGAGGCAAATTAAGGAAATAGGAACACAGGTCTATTCAATAACATAATAGAACGATTCAAAGTCATCGCTCTTTCAGTAGCCTGTAACTTTCGTCTTCATCGCTACATCGGAAGGAAACTTGCAAAATTCTCATCGGCCCTGAGCACCGAAAGCTCACGAGTAAGTAATTCTCACACTCTGCGCAGAGGGAGGCATAAAAATTCTAATAGAACCTTGCATCGGCTTGCAATCATTTTTTTTTTTTTTTTTTTTTTTTTCTCATTCTTTCCTCTTCGCAACCCCGACGGCTCGTCGAGTGCCGTATTTTCGCAAGAATTTATCACGAACCCTCGTCTCGCCGCCACCGATCTTCCGCATTGTTTATTAACGTTCTCCCGTTGCAAAAGTAACGCAGCTTAACCCGATTGAAACAAGGTAATGCTGCGCGCAGCTTTACGAGGGTCTTTCCTCGTCAGAGTATTAAAATTCAACCTTGAACCGAGATAACGCTGCTTTCTCCGTACGAGGAACGCGATTCGATTCGCAAGATCTCGAGGGCCTAATTGGAAGAAAAGTACGGTGGTCCGTTCGCGGAATCGTCGAAAAATCGATTCTTTATGCCGCTATCAACGCGTCATTATCGCGCTGATTATCATTTATGCAACGCGTTTATCATCCCCTTTCTCTCGCACTCCCGTGCAACGAGATATTTCTCCTCATTATCTTTATTTGTTTCAGATCATGATAATCGTCTTCCTGGAAATTCTTACATTTGCATTATACGCGAATGCTCAAAGCCCTTTCAGTAAGTACCGCCGAGATCGTCTCTAAATTCCTGAGAATAGACGCAGAGACACTCGGAGTTGATCTCGATCGAGTTAATCCAACGTTCTCTGTTTCACCCAAACTATAGAATGCGATCAAGGAATTAACTTCTTTCGATGCGGCGACGGGACTTGCATATCTCAGGAGTACGTGTGCGATCGGCAAAACGATTGCATAGATGGCTCGGATGAGAGGGATTGCGATGGACGCAAGGTATACCGCGCACCTGTGCGCGCTCTCTCCAAACTTTGCCTCTGGTCTTTCTTTGCTTCTGAAAAACTCATCAGCGTCCCTTTTGTCCCCCAGAGTATTCTGCAAAGCTACCAAAGATGCGCCTCGGACGAGTTCCAATGCAGAGACTTCACGTGCATTCCGATCGAGAAGTTCTGCGACCGGAAGCACGATTGCCTGGATAGCAGCGACGAGTACGAGAACTGCGTGAAGGACGTACGTAATCGTTGCAAACCCTACCGTGAGATTTGACGAGTACCAGAGGTACCGCGGTGAGACTGACGTCGTTCTTCTTCTCTTTCCTCAGCTCAAGTGTCCGGAGTATCGTTGCAGAAGTGGACATTGCATCAAGCAGACGTGGAGGTGCGACGGAATAGGCGATTGCCCGGATGATAGCGATGAGGAACATTGCGGTGACTATTATCCTCCTGCCCTATTACCACCCTCCCTCTCGCCCTCTGTCAAATGAAGCTACTTCAGCCGGTTTCTCTTGCAGACGAGTATTTGCTAACGAACGAGAAGTGCACCCACGAATACGACAGGTACCTGTGCAAGAACGAGAGATGCATTCCGCTGAGCGCAGCTTGCAACAAGATAGACGACTGCGGCGACGATTCCGACGAGAACATGTCCACGTGTGCAGTTGGTAAGAGTCCGCGCGACGATCGTCGTCGAGACGACGCACCACCTTGAGAATGAATTTGTCGATCGATCGATCGTTCCAGCGAAGGAGATGTGCAATTCGAAGAAGGTGAAGTGCAGCGAGAACTGTCGAAGCTCCCCGAAGGGTGCGGTGTGCTCGTGCAAGCCAGGATTCAAGTTGACCAACGGCACCTGCATCGGTAATTGCTCCTCTTGGCATAATTGACCCCTCGAGAGGTCGGGGAATAACCTCTGGTGGTTTTGCAGACATCAACGAGTGCGAGAACTACGGCATTTGCGACCAGCATTGCACGAACCTGCAAGGATCCTACAGCTGCTCCTGCGACGAGAACTACGAACTGACGGACAAGAAAACCTGCAAGGCCAAGAGTATCGGTCGTTCCAGTCGCCGGGGACACGGGGAAGGGGGTGGTTGGCTCCGGGCAGAGCATAGGGTAGGAATAATCTCTGGAAATACTGAGCAAGGGTCTTCCGTTTAGATGGCGAGGCGCTGCTGGTGTTCACCAACAAGCACGAGATCCGCGGGATCCAACTGGAGTCCAAGGTCAACATAACGATAGCGAGGGATCTGCAACACGCCGTCGGGGTATCCGTCGACGACGAGTATGTCTACTGGTCCGACGTTCAGGCCGGGGACGAGACAATTTCACGACTCAAGGAGACCGAGGAGTTGAGGGAGATCGTCATATCTGCAGGTGGGTCCTATCTCTCCTCCTCCTCCCCCCCCCCTCTTTCATCCCTTCGTCGAATCCTGAAAACCTGAGAAATGGGGAGTTGGACGGGCTAACGAGGGATGCGAATTGTCCACCAGGTCTGTCCACCGTGGAAGACATCGCGGTCGACTGGATCACGCGCAACGTTTACTTTACCGACAGTGGTAACCAGAGGATCGGAGTCTGCGAAGGTACGGGTAGATACTGCACCGTTCTCATCGATAAGAATGCCGATAGGCCCAGAGGAATTGCCTTGTGGCCGTTGAAGGGGTGAGTCCAAAGACCGATCTTCCGCGAGAACCTTAACCTTGATCTTGACCTTGACCTTGACCTTGGCCTTCGTTCCCTCTCGCAGATTGATGTATTGGAGCGACTGGAGCGAGAGTCCCCACATCTCGATGGCCAGTATGGACGGGCAGGAATCCGCCCCGTTCATCACCAAGAACATCAGCTGGCCCAACGGATTGGTCATCGATTACCCGAACGAACGACTGTACTGGATAGACGCGAAGAGGCACATGATCGAGTCCGTCAACCTCAACGGGAAGAACCGCAGGACCGTCCTGAGGGACGTGGCCAAGCATCCCTTCTCCCTGGCCATCTTCGAGAACAAGCTCTACTGGAGCGACTGGAAGTCCAACAATCTGCAATCTTGCAACAAGTTCTCCGGAAAGGATTGGGAGATCTTCTACCACAGCAACGAGACCCTCTACGGGGTCCACATCTATCACTCCGCCCTGAAACCGAAGATATCGAACGTCTGCGAGGAGAACCCCTGCGAGCAGTTGTGCCTGTTAAACTCCCACAAATCGTTCACCTGCGCCTGCACCATGGAAAAGAAGCTGAACGCCAATGGAGTCAGCTGCATCTCTCGGCAGAAACGCGATCATCTGCTGCTGGTGACTGGCCAGTTTTTCATCGAGTACTACCACGAGATGCTGGGCAACCCCTTGATGAACATCATCCCGAAACTTCAGTTCACCACCGCGCTGAATTTCGACAGAATCACCGGCATGGTTCTGGGCTTTGACATGTATACCGCCAGCGCGTACGTCTACAATCCGATCGACGGCCAGATCGAGCCGTTGCAATACACCCCGCACCAGATGATCCTGGGAATGGCCTTCGACTACGTGGGCAACAATTTGTATTACACGAGTTTCACGAACGACAGCTTGCACATCTACAATCGTTACTCTCGCAAGAACAATACCATCCGTTACAACATGCAGATCTTGCATGTCGAAGTGGCGCCGGAGGAAGGGTAAGAGTCCTCGGGACTTCCTCGTGGAAGTCAACATCCCCCAGGGGATTCCGCGCCAGAGTCTAGACGGAGATCTCATTTTCTCACGATTGCAGATACTTATTTGCCGTGATGGGCTACTCGCTGATGGACAACTTCACCATAACGAGGATGGGCCTGGACCTTAGCAACAGTAAGATCATCGTCAAGGACATGCTCGGTGGAAGAAACTCGTTGTTCTACCACAATGACACCAAGAGACTGTACTTTTCCGACCAGAGAAAAGGAACCATCGAATATTGCAATGTGGATGGTGCGTATCGATCCCCGATCCTATCGAGACCCAATTAAAACGGTGACCTTGTACTTTTCAGGAAGCGAGAGATACGCGTTTAGAACGGGTCTGAGCAACCCTGTGAGCATAGCGATAGTCGGGAATAACATATACTGGACCGAAGTCACTACGAGCAACTTGTACTACGCCGACTTGTACCTCAACACAGGATATTACAAACGCGTCAAACTGCGTAAGTATCCGAGGTTGATCAACGTGAATCATCAATTCTCGCGTTCCTCACCGCTGGCATATCTTTCATCTTCGTCCTTCGCGACTCTTCTTTTCAGTTATAAGCGAGTCTCAAAACAGGGTCATACTAACGACACCCCTTCGCTCAGCTCGACACAACGTGGACCACCCCTGCCAGCATCTCAACGCAAACTGCTCGCATTTCTGTTTTCCCCTTGGCGGAAAGTCATACGTAAGTTTTCCAGAAAAAAAATAGACAAGGAGAAACGATCTTTTTCAATCGTATTCCATAAAAACATTCTCGGTCTTCTTTTTTCACGCTAGAAATGCGGCTGCCCCTCGGACATGATGTTGAGCGTGAACAACCACACCTGCATCATGAAGATCCAGTGCGTGGAGGGAGAGTTCAGATGCGGCAACGAAAACATTTGTTTGAAAAACGAGAAGAGGTATCTCTCCGGAGGTCGAGACTCTATCCTCGGCGATCATTCGCGAAACTGCGAACTCTCGTGTTTTCAGATGCAACGGAGTGAAGGACTGCCCCGGGGGCGAGGACGAGGAGCGCTGCAACATCGATAAGATCGTGTGCGCCGAGGACGAGTTCAAGTGCGTGTCAACGGGTGACTGCATAAGCCTGAAGAAGCGCTGCAACGCTTACTTCGATTGCGAGGACAGATCGGACGAAGTGGACTGCATACACGCAAAGTGTCACGTCGGTAGGTTAAAGCGCATATTCGCCAACATCTTCATCAGGATCGTCGCTGTAAATGATTGAAGAAACGGAAAGATAGAGAATAAAGTGTGATCGTACATAAAACTAATTTATTTCATCCCCTCCCCCAGATTATTTCCAATGCCAAGAAGGGACCTGCATATCGAAATTTCACGTCTGCGACGGCCACGCGGATTGCACCGATTATTCCGACGAAAAGAATTGCGAAGGAAACCGGCGCTGTGACGAGGGCGACATCTTCAAGTGCCAAGACAGCGAAAACTGCGTGCCGAAAGGATGGGAATGCGATGGCAATGTACTGACACTGATGAGATACGAAAGGGCCTCCAGGGGCTGTTTTGCCGCATTTTTGTAGTCAACCAGGGGTGACTCGCGTGTTTTGCCTCCCTCCACAGGTGGACTGTCTGGACGGTTCCGACGAGGGTCCCAAGTGCGACATGGAGAACTGTCCGATGGGTATGTTCAAATGCGGAGACAGGAAATGTATCGATAATACTTTGGAGTGTGATGGAATCGACGACTGTGACGACGCCTCTGACGAGAAGGACTGCCCTCACCCAAGGCCGTCTTTCATGTGCAAATCCGACGAGTACCGTTGCGAGGGCAGCAACTTGTGCCTGGAAGCGTCCAAGAAGTAAGCCACTGGCCCGACCTTGAACTCGAGTCGTAGACATCCGGAAGCCTCCGTAGGACTGAGTAACTTTTTGCGAACAGGTGCGATGGCCACAAGGACTGTCCGGAGGAGGACGACGAGAAGGACTGCGTGCGTTGCCACATGGAGGAATTCACCTGTGCCAACTCCAGGTGCATATCGCTGGATTGGGTGTGCGACAAGGAGAACGACTGCATGGACGGCAGTGACGAGGTGGACTGCGGTACCAACCCCCCCAAGCACAAGAATGGATCGTTGATCCATTGCGACGACTTCAAGTGCAAGAACGGCAAATGCCTCCATTTCTCCGATGTCTGCAACAGCAAGGACGACTGCGATGACTCTTCCGATGAGTTTGGCCATTGCTGTGAGTCACGTGATTCTCATCGTGGTTTTCGATGCTTCTTGGGAGCTGAATTTTTCGCTGAATTTGTCCCTGTGAATTTCAGCCACCGCCTGCATAAAGACCAACCCTTGCCAGCACAAGTGCTTCAAAACTCCCTCCGGGCCCGTTTGCGGCTGCCAGACCGGCTACCGGCTGGCCGAAGACGGGGTCAGCTGCAAGGACATCAACGAGTGCTTGGACGAGGAGAACAGAGCCTGCGCTCACATCTGTCGCAACACCATAGGCTCCTACATCTGTAGCTGCTTCGAGGGTTTCGTCTTACAGAGGGACAGGGTATCCTGCAAGTCTATCGACTCCAAGATGAACTTCGTCACTTCGACGGGTTACGACATCAGAATCATGCCACCTAACAAAAGTACCGTCAGAGTTCTGGACCAGGATCCGAATCTCGAGATACTCGGCTTGGATGTTCAAGTATCGACGAACAGTGTCTACTGGACCAATGGTAAATTTGGCGTTTCTAAACTATCGTTTTTTCTTCCGCGAGAAGAATGTAACCTCTCGTCTCCTTTGGTTTAAAGATCAGCAGGGAATAATCACCAAGATGAACATAAAGTCTCTGCAACGTCACGTTCTAGTTACGGGTATACAGAGGCCCGAGGTCCTTGCGGTAGACTGGGTAACCGGAAATGTGTATTTCTTCGACAACGATCGTCCGTTCAGTATCAAGGTACGAGATACCGGAGTAGTAGCGACATTGGAATCGGGTCGCCTCTTCTAATCCTCTAATCTTTTGTAGGCTTGCAACGTGGAGAAAGAGAAATGCGTCAATATCGTGTCGTCTCAGTCTTTGAGCAAAGTCACGGCTATAATCCTTGATCCATACAATGGGTAAAAAATATTCTTGCGTTACGCGTTCTTGTGTGTGTGTGTGTGTATGTGTTAGATACCGATTTTAATGTCTGTCTGTCTGTCTGTTTCTCTCTCTCTCTCTCTCTCTTAACAGATGGCTTTTCTGGGCACAAATTCACTGGATGGTAAACACGAAGCCCACTAGTGAGATCTTCCGAACTACGATGGTGGGATCGCAACAAGCTGTCATCGCATCGCGAAATCTTGGAATAATCAACGGATTAGCGATAGATTACATAGCGTCCCGTATATATTGGTCCGACTCGTATCTATTGCAAATTGAGAGATCGGACTACTTTGGAAATCATCGGGAAGTTTTCCTGGGACATTTGGTGAGTGTTTCTCGTTAGCGGCTTGGAAATCGTCTATCAGAGATGAACTTTTGCCGATGGATCGATCCCTGTCTGCAGGATTATCAGCCATTCAGTATCAATATAGTCGGGGCGACTTTATACTGGTTGAAAGGAAGTTCTGGTATCGTGAAAAGATGCAATCTGTACGGTCAGAAACATTTCCAGGAATTAGAAATCGGCACATCGAATGTTCACACCAAGTTTGTTCTTCTCCATGGGTCTCGTCAACCAAAAGGTAAGCGCGCAAGTGCGCAACTCCCTTTTTTTCTGAGAGTGCGTTAAAGTAAAATCTCGTTGTAATTTCTGTTGGGGTAAAAATAGTGCGAAACTACTGCGAAAAGGAAACTTGCGAAGAATTGTGCGTCTTAAAGGCAAACGGCTCCGTTTGCGTCTGTGCGGATGGTAGTCGCGCTAAACCCAATGGAAGGTGTAGCGAGGATGCGGAGCCTGTTTTGCCAACTGCTCCAGGTATCGTCGTGGAAACTACCGATAATTCTGACCATGTCACCAAAGGTGTTGTAATCGGAATTGCTCTCGCTACCATATCTTGCCTCTTGCTAGTAGGCGGCTACTGCTACTATTTAAAAGTCATAAGGCCAGCTCCACCAGGAACTCATTTCAGGTAAGAACAATATCTTTTCTCTTCCCCCGTGGATTCTAATCAGTGCGAAATTTTTCTATCATTTTCAACTTTTTTCCCTTCAGCGTCTTCTTCCGAAATCCAAGATACGGTCAACAACAAGAAGAATCAATTGGCACGGCACCAAGTGGCCTGCAACCTGGAGAACACGAATATCTGAATCCTCTTTTGGCAAAGGTAATCTCTCAGTCGTTTCATATGCAAGCTCATGGAAAAAGACTCTTCTCTTTATCACTATTATCATTTTTGTTGTTATTATTATTATTTATAGATTCCGGCATCGCAGGAAGCTAGTTCAACTGGCGATAGAGGAGAAGGTAGTAGTAGTGGTTGATCATGGAAAAATATCTATCAGTTTGTCTACTTTATTTATTTGTTAAGCGGCGTAACCAATCTTTCCCTAAGCTATGTAGACACTACATATCTTAAGTTCAAATTTTAATTGTAAATATTACAAATGCTCTCCATTAAGTTTTATAATCATTATCGTTTATATCTTATTAAGTAATTATTTATTGAGATTTATGAATTTTGTAAAAAGAAATGCCAAAGCTATTTTTAACGTAATTTTGTGAAAAGGTTTGTAAACATTTTATTGATACTGTAATTATGAGAAATGAATGATACAATTTACACATTGAAAAAACAATACTTTCTATTTATATGAAGTTTTATGTTAAAGTTAACTATAATTCTATTTGTAAGTTATATCGAGTAATTAAAATAGATTTGTAATACCAATTGAATTAAGATATGATCAGAAATGATTGAATAAAGCCCGCTCGAGTTTATTTATTAAATAAAAGGAATAAAGAGATTTATAGGTGCACGAATGCAAGAAGTACCATTATCGTAGTCTCCACAAGTATTAAGCAAATTCTATTTGTATGGATGAACGTCTAAAGTAATGTCTACGACAAACAATGTATTGACTTCTTAAATCGATTGATATCATGTTATTTTTCTAGTGACCTTTTATGTTATACCAAACGATATGTTTAAATCAACGATTAATAATTCTTTAGAAGAAGGTTTCTATCATACTGTATCCATTCATATACACACACACAAACAGAGTCTCAAAGAATTTTTGGATTTATCCACATTATTATCGAAGCACTCGTGACCAATTTGTAGTTTTTATTTCACACGTTCGCTCATTGATGCACAATTTTATCGATCTATAAACATTCGTCAGGTATTTCATTATTTTTGTAATTTAAATCAATAATTTTTATGATCGTATAATAACAGAGAACAATGACAGAAGTATATGATTATAGGAATACAAAGTGTTTGTGAAAAAATACTTAATGCGTTAACGTAACAAAACAAAAAAAAGAAGAAAATCTTGATCGTTTAAGTCGATAAGGCATTAATAAAAAAAAGATCGTATTTAATAAAGAAATAAATATAAATAAAAAAGAATTTTCTCGAATCGTCTTATTTCGCTTAAATCGAATGGTTTCCCTTTTTGACTTCCTACTGTACCGCTATATAGTTTTTTGATTCTATTATTTATACAAATTTGTGATTCATGGACAATTCAGCGCTTATTTGTTACACGCGTTGTCGCGCGCGCTTTTATCGCTTAATCTTATTTTGTCCTCAACTACTTGGCATGTAGGAGAGGAAGGAAAGAGAGAGAAGGAGAAACTTCGAAGGCGAATCAAGGAAAATTTGATTCCCTCCTTCTAACGCGATTCCCATTGATATATCACGCTTTTACGCGTATGTTTACTTTATTTTCACAAGTACCACATTTATCGCGATATTCCTCACAATTTCCATCCGAGGAACTTTTTGAAGCTACAAATATCATGTTTTACTCTCAGCCAAGGTACTAACGTGCACGATAGACTTTGCAAATTAAAGAGACACGAAGTTCCACGGTATAAACATACGACAAATAGACGCATGCTTCGCCCATCAGAAGCGACTTTAATGTTAATACTCCAGTCATGTACGCATAGACCTCCCAATAGTTTTTGGCCGACACGTGTTCGAAGATTTTCATGGTTCAAAGACATCCAGTGGTTATCCAGGTCATACTTCCGGAAATTCTTATTAACGACCTCGACAATTACATAAATCGAAATAATAAAACATGGAATTGCTCGTGCAACCACTCCCTTGTCTCCTCCACATTTTACTCGTCTCTCCGACACATTTCTCTCCAATTGCCAGCGCAAAGACCTCGAGGAAAGTTTCGAGACTCTGGCGTTTGGCGCACCTTGGTCCTTAGCGACGTTCTTGGACAACGCACCATATCTGTCCTTGGTTGCAAACGCGTCGTCCACCTGACAGGTTTGCATTAAAGAAATATAAATATAATTTAACGCATCGTTGATCCGCAATTTTACTCGGAACTTATCCCAAGTCATCATCGGCTATCACGGTTTTTCACGTTGTTAATCACGAGCTTACTCGTGGCTGATGAGCATCGTCTGGATACGAGGAAACGAGTTGATTCGTCGTGATTCGTCAGCGATTTTAGCATTGATGGTCGAAGGAATTCGACACGCGCTTTCGCCTTTTTCTATTCTATCATCCGTATTTAGAAATAATTAAGGCGTCCGCGTGTTTTACAACCGCGTCTCGACTTAAGCATTCAAGCAACAAGATTAACAAGACGTTTATGAGAAAAACTCATGCTCGGTTATTCGATCTCTCCTTCTCTCTGTGGATGCAAACTACTTCCGCTACTGCGGTGCATTCCGCATGACCCGTTTGGTCTCCCTATCCCTTTGCTCCTGATATTTTTCAAATGCACCGGATACTTAATCAGGTATTTTGCAGCCGTGCTCGTGATGTGAAAATGATGTCATTAAAATGTAAGGGGAATAATGGGTAAGTTGGGAGGAATTTTAGGGATCTCCCCCCTCTAAATAAGAATATTTCACTTTCCCCCCGCTCTCAGGTGTTACGACATCGTCGAACGTGCACGAAGAATACTTCACATTGATTAAATAATTAATATTCCGAGTAAGGTATCTAATAAAAAGAATGAACAGCTCTCACTCGACCAGTAGTCGGTGTTCGGTGGTGGTGGTCGATCGAGGAGAATAGAAAAGCATTGCCGAATTTGCGATGTCGCTACTCGCTCTCGTTTTACTCCTGATAGTTACGGTAATTCTTGTTTTGGTGATCTACGATTACGCGCAAACGATATCCTTGCAGAAAAAGACGAGGCATTTGCAGGGTCCGAAAAGATTGCCGTTCTTGGGAAATATCTACGACTTAATGGGAAACATCGAAGGTACGACATGTAGCTTGATTATCAAAATGTTCCTCCCCATCGTACAACAAGCCGTAAAACACGAATTCGATGATTCTATTTTCATGATCCTGAAGATCTTCTTGTTCACGTGGAACGTATCGCATCTCTGTACAAAAGCCCGGTTAAAATCTGGCTTGGCACACGCTTGATTTTCGGACTGACCGATGTGGAACACATAAAGGTATCGAATATTTTTCAATATCGGCAAAATGCTTCGATTACGCAGAATTACTTGAGATTAGAGAGCAGTCCCTCGACGGATGTACCCTTTGGACGATGATATTTTTCTGTACCCTTGTTGAAAGTGTGAAAAAATTTACGTTTTCTCTGTCGTTCTCTTATTTTAGGCAGTTCTTCTGAGTCCAAAAGCTATTGAAAAAGAAGACTTTTATAAATTTAGTAAGCCATGGTTGGGCACGGGATTATTTACTGCTGATGGTGAGATTTCAAAAGAGAATGTCGTATACGTGTCTGAAAATCAAAATTATCAATTAATCCTTGTGAAGCAATCACCTGTCCACATGCACATACCAAGTACCGATAATGCGAATTACATCGAACTTCTTTCTTTTTCTTTTCTTAATAATAAGAATAACAATATTAATGGTGCATCACCGCCAATTGATAATTTGAAATATTTACAAACGCGCGATTAACATTAGTTATAATTATAATGCAATATGTTAACGATTGGTTAATAATAGGAAATTTCTCGATCGTTAATCACACAGGACATAAATGGCGTATTCATCGCAAATTGATTATGCCGACTTTTAATTTAAAGATACTTGAATCATTCGTCGATATATTTGCAAAACAATCGAATATACTGGTAGACAGTATGGAAGCAGAACTCGATGGAAAAGAATTTCAAGTCTTCGATTACTTGTCACGCTGCACTTTAGATTTCATATGCGGTAAAGAAAAGCATAATTAATGGGAACATTTGTATCTTTAAAGTTTCTTTAAATAAACAATATTTTTTTTAGAGAGTGCTATGGGTATACACATAAATGCACAGAAGAACAAGGATAATCCTTTTTTAAAGAGCTCGCAAACGTAATATTTATATTTGTTTCCCGTTTGATTCATTTTAGTAAGATAAGCATATTTTTTAGGACATTGGCTATTATGTGCAAAAGGATATTACAAATCTGGTTGCATCCAGACATTATATTTAATAATACCACTTTAGGAAAAACACAGCAAAAACACATAAAATATTTGCACGGTGTTACCGACGACGTAAGTTCTGCAAACCATTAAATATGACTGCATATATTTTAAAAAAGCACCTTTTCTACGCAGGTTATTCAGAAGAAGAAATTAATCATGAGCTCCGATGAATCCAAAGATAACTTTTGTAAGCAATAAATGTTATTAGCTTAAATCAAGCAAAAGTATCCTTTCTTTTCTAAATCCACGTGTAACTTTTAGCAAACGCTGATAACAAACAGAAATCATTTTTGGATCTTTTAATGGAATTAATGAAGGATGGTAACAGATTAACAGACCAGGAACTCCGTGAGGAAGTTAATACGATGTTGCTAGCAGTGAGATTTTCATTATAATTATCTTATATAATAATATATTTCACTTTTTTGATCGGAAAGATACGCAGGGGTTTTTTTGAGGGGTGGTTTTCTTGACACTGTTTCAACAATTTGTTCCCCTTGGCATTTTGCAAGTTAAGCCCTTGGCGTTGAATTATCAATTAAGGGGAGAAAGTTCTTAAAATAGTGTCCAGGAATCACCCCTCGAGAAAGACTTCGCCAATTTTCAGACATCCTGTATCTTAACAAATTATATTATAGGGCAGCGACACAACTGCGATTACAAATATGTTTACTTTTTTGATGTTGGCTTCACACCCGGAAATACAGGTACATGAAATATAACATTGAAAAAGAAATTGAGAATGAAATGTAACGTTTGTATTAATTAAAGGAGAAAGTATACGATGAAATTTACGAGATATATGGATCTAGCGATCCAAAATTGCATCCTGTTAAACACGAAGATTTACAACATATGAATTATTTGGAGCGTGTAATTAAAGAGTCATTGCGATTATTCCCTGTAGGTCCAATGATCTTTCGACGTCTTACTGAAGATCTGCTTCTAGGTATTCATGGAATTTATATTAAAGTGATCGATTAAATCAAGAATAGAAGAAAATTACTGTAGCTCTCTTTCTCTCCCTGTCGGACTTTTCAGATGATGGAAATGTATTACCAAAGGGAAGTTCCGCCGCTATTATAATATATATGGTACACCGCAATAAAAAATATTGGCCCGACCCTTTAAAATTTGATCCTGATAGATTTCTGCCAGAAAACTCTTCAAAAAGACACCCCTACACTTTTATTCCATTCAGTGGCGGGCCTAGAAATTGTTTGGGTAATTATTAAATCTTAAGATGAATGTATTGAATGAAGTAAATTTTTATTGTTACTTTTAGGCATGAGATACGCAATGATGTCAATGAAAGTTCTAATAGCGACGATTCTACGAAAATATATTTTAAAGAAGGATGAAGTAACACCAATAAAAGATATCAAAGTGAAATTGGAGATTATGATAAGGCCTATAAAACCCGTGACCATTCGAATTGAGAAAAGACCATTAAAGTAATGAGAAACTTTATACAATAATTAGATTACTTATCAATAAAAGAATCTTAAATACACGAAGGAGAAAGGTTTTATATCAAAACAACACATATGAGATAAATTAAAAAATTCGTTTAATAAATCAACAAGTTTATTTACATTAAAAATAACTTTGTCTAATATACTTTAATAAAATGTTTTAATAAAGTAAATCAATTCATTCAACAAGATAAGGGCTGTCCAAGGCGCCGAAACCAGCTACTATACCGCCTTCGTTCATACTGTCCAGCTTAGACCTCAAGATGTGGCCAACTTCTTCGTTACGTATTATCTTTGTACTGTCTCTGTAATCAAATTGTAAATTAATTTTAATGTCACTTTTATTTTAAATATTTATAATGGATTGTATAAAGTGTAAATGATTACCCTAGAATTACACCGTATATACCAAGTTCCGAAACTATATTTGAAGGATGCACCGTATCAACTATACGAGGATTAATCAAATAATTTTTTGAGACAGCTGGTTGAATACGATCCATTAGAATCCACGCGGTTCTCTCTTTTGAATATTTCATTTCTATTAACTTCTTTTTTAAATCTTCATCATAGAAATTATTACCACCTCCCTCGCGTTGTGGTTTTAATACATAATTATTATAATCTTTGATAGCTGTTGCAATATTTATATCTCCTTCATTATCCTATAATAAGGTTGAGATTTAGAATGAGTGGAGCTTTTATATTTATCTTTACCCACCAAATCCAATGAGTATAATCCAGTGAATACATCTTCAATCGTTTCAATATCAATAGGATCATCAAAAAATCGATTTAATTCGTCTGGTGCAGCTAATGCTTGTTGTATCTAATTATTATAAAAAATGAATGTGCGAATGATTATTAAAAAATTATTAAATATCTTAAACATTATAAGTACAAATTAAACAATAAATACTTTCTTAGACCCTGCTAAGTGATACTGAATTGATGGACATTTAATAGCACGAGAACGCTCAATTAATAGTCTAGTTGCCCACTCTTGATTTGTACAATATGCTTTAGGATCGTAACCTGTACGATAATATACGACCGCAACATCATAATCGTCTCTAAAAATTTTTAAACAATTATGCTTAAAAAATTTTTATATGATTCAAATGTTACTATTATTAAGCACCACTTACACTATTAATTCTTTATTAGGTCCCAATTTTACTCGTGGTGTCAAGCTCACAAAACTTCTTCTTATGACTTTAATTTTTGGATTCAATCGGCGAATTTCAAATTCATGAAATCTTTGATCACAGATATTATAGGTAACTTCATTCTCAACCACAAATAATATCACAGCCCTTAAAATCATAATAATGGCTATTAAACTTATTATTATTAAATTTCATAATGATTTAAAAATAAACATACTCCTTATTATTATATAATGTCCATGCATGAACTAATCCGTTACTAAAACCTGTTGTGGCATTATTGCTTGGAATCTATAAAATTAGCCTGATCAGAAATGAGAAATTACCTAATTTTTCATGTATATATATGAATTAACTGTCATTTATAAAAAAATATATATAATGCAACTTTAAAAAATATTATACAACTTACGTTTTCCATCATATCCGAATGACCTAATTCTTCCAATATATATCTGAAGAGAAAGTAATATATTTTATCCAAATTTTTAAGGCAAATGAGAAATTGTATGTGATAAACATAATCATATGAAGCTTTACCTATGATATTGTGAAACAATTGGTGCTAAGCCTGCAAAACTTGATGAAATTGTATTAAATTCAACCTGTTTAATAGTTTTCCCTTTATGCAATAAATAATCTGATCTAAATAAACCAAGACTAATATTCTGAAACACATTAAAAATTAAATATTTTAATACACTAATAAAAAATACTAATTTTTTATTACATAAAAGTATTGTATTTTACTTGACTAAATCCTTCATTATATACAGTTTCATAGATTTTGAATAGTTGCGCAGTAAACTCATCAACTTTAATGACACTGTAAAAATAAATTCAGATTATAAAATTAACATAACATAACTGATACACTTGTTTATGAATAAACTTAGCCTTTACCTTTGCAAACTAGTTTTTAAAAATTCATGATCGTACGCAACTTTGTGAATTAACTCATTCAATAGTTTTTGCATATATACTGCTTTATCAAATTCTAGTTTTGGAAAGCTTGACGGAAGTAAAGAAAAAGGTACAACTTCTAGTTGACTCTTTCTATAACAAATTCTAGATCGCATACTTATGCCTAAAAAGTATTCCACTCATAAGTAATCTTTCCTTCTTACTTTTTTTCACAATATTACTAAATACTTAATTGCATAGCTATAAAACTTTTTATATATCTTACCATGCATCAGTACCCAATCTACTGCTTTTTCTACAAGTTCTTGAAACTTATCGTCTGGAAGAGACAATTTAAGACAAGGTTCCAAACTAAGTAATTTACTCATGTTAATAAAATTTCTTTATTTTATCAAGAAGTTAAAATTTGTTTATAAGTTATAAAGAATTAAAATACTATAACCTAGAATAAAAAAGTAATATTTATATAAGTATCAGTATATGATACAAAATAAATCTTGTAAATGAATGACATGGCAAAAATATAATGAAATAATTATTTTTCCATACTTTATGTACACACACATACACAGCAAATACACACACATATATGTTTATACTTTAACAAATATCTATATAAAATTATAAAACAATAAGGAAATTATATTTGTGTGTAATAACAATATTATTATCAAACATATATATTTTTACGACAATTTTAGATATATAGTAAGCATTGTTGAATCAATGATAAGGAAGTTACTCATGAGGAGATGATTCTGTATACATAATCTAGGATAAAAAACATTGAAAAATCTTTATTCACTACAATTTAGTAATGCGATTCTAAAATAGTCCTTATTTAATTAAGGAAATTGTGTAAATATCCAATTAAAGTTACTCTAAAAATAAAAAGATATATTAATAAGTAACCATATGAGTGTGATAAATGCGTGTTTACTATCAATATCAATAAAGTTCCAAATTTGTACGCAAAAATATGCATTACAAATTAAATTATGTTAATGAAAAAATTTGAATTTTTTTCATATAATTTTTAATTGCAGTGGAGTACAGACATAAAAATACAATGAAAAATTGTGAAATCAATTTCGTAAATCTGTGGATAAATATTCGGCCTTTTTGTCCCTGATATCAGTTTTGGAGGGAATTAAGAGGATGTAAACCCGACCGAAAATCGTACATTTTGGATGTTTCCCTTAAAAATGAATGGATTTGAAAATCATTTGACATAGTTAATCAGGGAAGCTTAAGAATACTTTGTACAGAGCGTTTTTTCTAAAAATCGATTAAAAAAAAAAAGTTACTACATTTTCATAAACAATTTATACTTTTGCAAAAAAATAAGGAATTTAATCGAAGAAAGGGCCATGCACAAGTATTCTGTTTTTTTAAAGAAATCATTACAGTCTAATTTCAATCATATCTTCTAGAAAATGAGAAAGAAATTCGAAAAGTACGATTTTGCTACAAATATTTGACTGTTTTGAAGAGTGAGAAAGTAGATCGGACTCAGTGCTATCTCGCTCTAATCCATAGGCCATAAGTCTGTTCCTTTTGCATCCATTTTCTATATTTATAGTATAGTAAAAGTTACATATAATATAGTAGAAAATATTGAAAGAGTGAAACAAAAAACATACCTTTCAAGTTTAAATCCTTCACATGGTGATCATATATATTTAATATTAAAAGTACATATATGTATTTTAAGTTAAGATTTCATTATATATGTAAAGAAAAGTTTCAAAGTCTTAAAAGAATACTAAGCAAATGTAACAAAATTGCAACGTTTAAAAATCAATAAATAATTTACATAATTAAATGTCTGTATGTTTATTTATATTATCATTTAAACAAATTGCTTATTTTAAGGAATGCACGATTAAAACAGTACAAATAACTATAACAATTTTAATAAGATTTTGAGTTATAAGAAGGATAAGTATTATTTTTTTATTTATTTTTAAATAAATATAATAAAATTATATACAAAAATTTATTATCTTAGTGTGTGTCATGTTTCAAACAAATAATATTTAAATTTCTAAGTTAATAGTCTCATAATTATAGACATTATATTTGTTAGCCATCTGGTGTTACTTTAGTGAATTTTTTTCCTATAAATTCTATAAGAGAGAGTGCGATGCACTGAGCTCGATATACTTTCTCACTCTTTCCGTTTCCGGCTTCACTTCCCTCGCCGACAAACTTTGAGAATGATTGGTATGAATGATTGGACCTATGATGAGTGAGTAATGACAGAACTAGGGCATTCAGCAGAAAATCTAGTAATTTTGCTCAAATGTTGAGTTTGCTGAAAGCGCCAAATAAATATATATTTAAAGCAGTTCTATTTTCACTATTTGATTGGTTTGATTTTAAAGGTATACTTTGATAAAGAGGTATGTACCATTTATAGACATCATAATACACCAAACTCGCAAGCATCATACAACTATGGACATCTATAGTCAAAACCTATAAGAAGTCTGTGATCATGGAAATTTAGTAGAACCGTCTATGGTATATCTAAGTTCTATGGTTAGCTTTTGTTTGTAATATACAAACTGAGGTTTAGAGCTAAGGAGGTACAAGAACGTGTAGTGTTTTATTTATTAGATTAAATATATAAAAGAATATAATGATTTAGTTTAAAACGTGATATAAATGTGCATTTAATTCCGAATGTATAAAAAGTCAAAAATAGAAATAAACATTTTTTGTTATATGTATAGAAATAAATTAATAGGTGTTAATAAACAAAAACTATGAATTCTGTAAAAAGTAATGGTGAGGCTGGAAATGGTTTGGAGGACTTGGGTATAGCCGGTCAAGTTTTTCTCAGTGATGCTTTAACAAGTTGTACAGATCCTTTAAAAGCTATAGAAGAGTTTCAGGTATTTTATTTTAATTTATTTAAAACATCTGTCATTTTATAATTATGCATGATATTTTTTAGTTACAAAATGGTATTTTACTCCCTTCATTACGA
The DNA here is from genome assembly GCA_037305995.1 of Sclerodermus sp. 'alternatusi'. Taxonomy (NCBI): domain Eukaryota; kingdom Metazoa; phylum Arthropoda; class Insecta; order Hymenoptera; family Bethylidae; genus Sclerodermus; species Sclerodermus sp. 'alternatusi'. Next base: position 3,003,533 of record CM074551.1, read on the forward strand.
CCTATGTTACCTCTACTGGATTTACATGGAGTTAGGAGATTGGATTTTCATGCATCGGTACTTGAAGAATTACGGGAAAAGCTAGTAAAACGTATTAATGAAATTGGTAGTGAAAGAGGGGATAAAGGATCATCTGGAGATAGAAGATTAAAAGAATTATTATCAAAAAGTTTTTCTGCAGTAAGAGTTCCAGCTTTAAGACCAGTTGTTATGTGTATATTAAGAAATACACCACACATTGAAGACAAATATTTACGTGTCCTTGTTAGAGAAAAAGAATTATATAATGATGCAGATACAGAAGTTAAGCGTCAAATATGGAAAGATAATCAAAGCCTTTTTGGAGATGAAGTGTCACCATTGTTCAGTAGATATATTATTGAAAAGGAACAAATTTTGTTTGATCATAGGAATTTAAATAGCCTTTTTTTTATGCCATCACCTAAAGTACGCAGTTTTAAGTAATATTTAAAATAGCACATTAATATATAAGATGTTATAAATATTTATTTTTAAATATAGGTTCGACGACAAGGAGAAGTAGTACAAAAGTTGGCACATATGATTGGACATAGTGTAAAATTATATGACATGGTATTACAATTCTTAAGAACCCTATTCTTGCGCACTAAAAATATTCATTACTGTACACTCAGAGCAGAATTATTAATGGCTTTGCATGATTTGGAGGTAAGAGACTGTGAAAAAACTTAGAGAGATTATTTTACAATTTTCTTAAATGATTACTTATGTTTCAGATTCAAGACATTATATCTGTAGACCCTTGTCATAAATTTACGTGGTGTTTAGATGCGTGTATCAGAGAAAAAAATGTAGATATTAAAAGATCACGAGAATTGCAAGGGTTTTTGGACAGTATAAAGGTTAATAGAGGCACAATTATTTATTAATATAAAGCATATTAAAATACATTATATATACAATTACTTATAATATTTACAATTCTTATAGAAAGGACAAGAACAAGTATTAGGTGATTTAAGCATGACTTTGTGTGATCCTTACGCTGTTAATTTCCTAGCAAGTAGTGCTATTAAAATTGCCTTACATTTAATTAATGGAGAAGCTTTACCAAGAGAAAATGCTGTACTTGTGTTATTATTACGAATGTTAGCACTTGGTTTATCTGCTTGGCAAATGATTGATTCGCAAGATTTTAAGGAGCCAAAGTTAGATAGCCAAGTAGTAACAAAATTTTTGCCAGCTCTGATGTCTTTAATGGTTAATTATTTCATTCTTAAATGTAACTTAAAACTAGAAATAAAATAATTTATAAGATTAAAATTTACAGGTGGATGATCAAATAAGGCAATTAAATTGTAGACTTCCACCCGATGAAAGGGAAAGTGCAATTGCTATAATAGAGCATTCAGGTCCACCACCAGATGCTTGTCAAGCTTATGCTCAACTTTCTGGTGTTGCAGCTGTTTTATCAATGTATTATGCATTACACGTAGGAGGTGGCGGTGGAGTAGGAAGAGGAAGAGGAGATGGCAGAGGCCTTATGCGAGTTTTAGCTACACTTCCAAATTGTCAAGCAGAACGAGCTTTTGAAGATCCATTTTTACATACTCTAGTAAAAATATTTTTATTCTACCCCCTAATTTAAGTATTTTGTTTCATATTAAAAATTTCGTCTGAATTTCAGGTTTCCCTTTTGATACTGAATATGGCCGATGAATTTTCAAACGAATCATTTTGTACAGTAATTTTTGATGAGTTTTTCTTAGCGGGTCTAAGCCGAGATAATGTTACAAGACATTTATTGAAATTATTATGGTACATCCATCCAAAATTGCCTCCTACGCGACTGCATTCTTTACTAAAGGCTCTTCAACCGACTAGTCAGGTAATATATAAATATATATACACACATATATTAATAAGTAACGTAACATTAAAAATAATCATTATTACAGCACAACGAAGCTGTTCATAGTTTGTACGAAGCTCTTCGAGAAAAAGTTGGCACTCGATCAACAGATGATCAATTAGTAAATACCGCACAGATAGATAATTTAGGCTTGGATTGCCCTTCATCTAGTTTATCAAACGTAGCAGCACCTGGATCAAGTTCTCTTTAAAATGAACAGCTGCGATTTAATTTTATAACAACAAAACTTTTTGTTTTAATCATTACATAAGCTGATAACAACTCTATCCAGATAATTTGAGTCTACTTTATATGACATTAAAATCATTGATATATAGGTTGATGCTTGTTTAGAATTTAACAACAAGTGTATTTGTGAATCTATCATACTCAACCTGTAAGTAATATACGATGTTAGTTATTTGTAAATATGAAATTGCGTATTAATATTAATAAAACATACATTTTGATAATAATGAGTCCAACAAGTGTCCATTCCAAACTTTTGAAAACAATATTTGTCGATGATAGTGAAAAAGTATACACCAGTGCTTTGACCATAGAACGCCTTTCAGTACTATAAGAATATTTTGTTGAATGCAAATTACCATTTATAGTCAAAGTATGTAATAAATCTGGAATACTAAAATAAGAATTTGTTATTGCTGTTACTGTAATCCCCTTAGAAAAAATAAAAATATTAATATTAATATTTGAATATTACATTTGATTAAATTTATCTATCAAAATCTGTCGCCGAAGAGCATTTGGTGCAGTATCACCTATTACGGGTATTGCTGGACTAAACTCATCTTTGTTATTTTCTTCATTAGAATTTTCACGTTTATTTATAATAAGGCTTCCTTGATAAAACGCGCGTACCTGATAATCATCATTAGTTTTAATAAATGCAATTAAAAAAAAAATAAGCATAAAGTGAATTTGTATTTTATACCTTTAATTCTAATTCTTTTCCTTTTTCTTCAAGGTCCTTTAAATCAGGTATTGGTTTTAATGCAGTTTTCTTTGTTAATATTTTTTCGTCCTGCTGTTCATCCTGCATTTGCAACCTATTCAATTTTTTACATAATTTCTTATATTTATCATGTTGATTTAATGTTTCTAGCCAATCTTGTTTAACACTTGAATCTCCAAATAAATAAGAGATAGTTTTTTCATTTATCCATTCTTTTATTTTTGTTTCAATAGATAATGTAAGAGATACAAACATTTTGCAGTTCAATGAGGAATTCGGTTTATCATTATTTTTACTTATTTTACATTTTTCAGTATCTTTATGTTCAACTGCTGTTTCTTTGCAATTTATTTTTAATTTTTCTTTAATTGTTAAATTTTCTGTAGGACTATTTATAGAAATATCTTTAATTTTATCTACTTTGCTAATTTTAGCTTGATCTTCAACTGTATTTGATAATGTGTCTGGTAACTTCTTTTCAATGTGTAATAAATTTGTATTATTACTGAAATCGCAAGCCTCCTTTGCACTATTATCATGGTTTTCAAAGGTATGTTCTTCTAATTCTTGTCCTTTACTATCTGATTTTTTTAATTGGTCGCTTGATATTTTTATTTCATTTTGAGTTTCACTTGCTTTTTCATTAGTTTTATCTGTGTCCTTTTTATTTATATTTATATCAATTCCTGTTATGTTAATTTCTTCACCAGGAATACATTTCTTCCGTGCCTCCATAGGTAATAATTTAAACGTTGGAATGTCTTCTGTGTCTCTTAACCATAATGGACTAGTTAACATTTGTTCTAATAAATACTTAGCTGAACCATAACAAAGTGAGGAACAAAAATTCTTACGCTGACTGACATTATAAACTTTATTTCTTGATGTACAGATATGATATGTTTGATTAATAACTTTTGTTATTCGATTATCACAAAGAACATAGCCGCATAATTTAATTATTGCTCGTTCTTCAATTACATCTTCCATATGACATTTATTAATGTAACTTAGCTAGAAAATATTTGTGCATATAAGGAATTTAATATTTTAACAATTTATTTATATAATATTTATACTTACATTTTGTAGAAGCCAATCTGAATTTACATTAAGTTCAAGCATTTTTTCCACAATCATTAAGGCTGTAGCATCGCATTGTTTTTTTTTAATTATAGCTAGTTGCATTTGTGCCTTACTAAAATAAAATAATTATTCAATAAAAAAAAGTCATGTGCACTCTTATACAAACTTAGTAATGGTCAAGTATTAATTTTACCTCATATTTTTTTTATCACTAACATTTTGCCGAGTTTTTGCCCTTGATATTTTAATATCACTCATTGTGACAATGATTAACAAAGCTAACTTATGGATCTATTAATACTGGATAAAAAATATGTACAAATTCGGTAAAAATCACGTTGGAACTGAAAGTCTACTGTACTTATAAATAACCTAAGTACTGTTCCACGTGATGAATTGTATTTATATAGTAACTTTAAGAATTTACTACAATTTCGAGCATATATTAATTATTAATGAGTAATCCTGGAACGAGACGTTATAACAGAAATTTGTGTACTCACAGATTAGCAGATGTAATTATACTAAGTTAGTGCGACAAATAATTTCTTTGTATACAATCAGTAATTAATAACAACAATAATAATACTGGTAGAACTAACCTACCATAACATTTAAAGTACTCCAATTGTATGTATACAGAATCGTGTATAGTAAAATCGTAGAGTTTGAAGTCTTTTAATGGCTTATGTCATTAATAATAAATTATGGAAATGAATAGAGTGGTAACTTTCTCATAAAACACTTCATGTAAACACACATATACATATATGAAAAGAAAAAAATAAACTCATTTAATATAAACATTTTATTTTATTTTCTTTAGATTTTTGGAATTTAGAATAAAGTAACAAATTTATAAAAAACTATTAATTTACTATAATTGAGTTAAATTATATATTAAATATTTTTAAAGATAATTATGTAGCAATTTTGAAATTAAGTTAAAAGAAAAAGAGAGAGAGAGAGAGAAAGAGAGAGCCTGATGGAAAAGAAATATAAATTACGTCATTATTCCATTGATGAAAATTAGCACATGTGAATGATTGATAATTAAAATCATTAAATTACTTATCGGGTATGGTGCTATATTTACTTAAATTACTTGCTTAAGAAATTTTGTATCCAACTAATATGGAATGCCTAGAAATATTTCTTTATTAATTAGAATTTAATTAGTCAGGGTGATAAAATAGTTGTAAGAAAGATACTCAAAATTTCTTCACTTAGTATTCTATAAATGTCTAATTAAAAATGAAATGAGAATATAGTGAAATAAACTTTAAAAAATTCATTAAACATTATTCAGTTAATAAAAAGATTATGCACAGCTCTTGTAATGTAATGTAAAGGTCAATAATAATCATAAATGAATAACATTTTTATGTATATTTTTTTAAAATTACATGGTTATTCTGTCTCGTGTAGACTGTATCGAACACATAGGTATTTACGGTATTGTTACCCCAAAATGCATCTAGAAAAATCATGCTATATTAATATTATTTATTATACGTCGACTTGTGGGTAAAGTGTGCAAGATTTTACCCAATTTTTGTTTTACTTTTTCTATGGTTAATAAGCTCAAATTCTAGAAAAAAACTGAAATGAAATAATTTACAAATTGCGATTATACATCTCGATAAAATATCTCTACTGCCTTTCTTAACAATTATTAAGTATCATAACTGTCCAATTTCTAAATGCTCAGCGATGTATAAGAGTCAAATCTTTAAATGTTATATGCTTCAAAATTGCATTACACTGGTAATGAATTAAAAGTATATCAAACTTTCATTATAACTTCGATTATACGTGCTGCAAAACCGGTATAATATTGTACTTAGAATATCGTAAATAAATAACGTTACACGAATCGAATTGTTGGTTAAATTGCTAAAGCAAATTTTATAATATTAATAAATCAAATGTTATTATCACAATAACGTGCGTCTAATATTATGAGTAATAAATATAATTACTATTTTATCTATTCTTCATAGTTCACTGGCAGTGAGATTTAGACGCTGTCCATACCAGTAGTTCATTTAATTAAAAATTATCTAAAAAAAACACGTATAAAAATACAATTTATAGATAACGCTTCTTAGAGCGTCCATTATTGGAATAATGCCGAGTCTTTAAAATCGTTATTAAAATTTGGTATCAATCTTCAGTATTATAAAGTGGAAGGGGAGATTACAAAATAAATACAGTATGTTTGTGCAGATTGACATACTGTCTAAAAAGACTAATATAAGAGCAATCCATGCTTTTTCGATTCTCAAGAAAATAGATCAGTCTTGCCCCGATCCCCTCCTTATAACACTGTTATGACGGGACTATAATTATAGGAGGTTCGTTGAATACGTTATGTATAAATTTCGTTCTTTCAAAATTGAAATTCTGTGTCTGATTAGCTTTTTATTAAGCACTTTCTGAATCATCTTCACAAGAAAACGGTTCAGTACTGCGCGGTAAAAGCAAGGCCACATATCCATACCTGATACAAAAATTTAATTATTATCACTTGCTTGAATTGTTGAATATTGAATTGAAAAAGAAAGTGAGAGAAAAAGAAAAATGGTTAGAATATAATTTATACGTACTTGGAATTTTTATATTTGTCATATATTGCTGTCTGTGGAAAGGTGGGTGCATTGGCGAATGTAGAACTTAAATAAGAAATACACTCTTTAAGATTTTGAAAGCAATAGCCAGTAGATAATTCTAATTCATGAGGCCAGACTTCCTCCTGTAATGTATACCGCGCAAGAGCTAAAGCTGATGCAGCTAAAAGACTGGGAACGTATTGCAAATATGGATCACCTTCATATAGTGAAAGTTCACACAAATACTGTAAAGTTATATTAAATGGTTTTAGAAAATATCAAATAAAGTTTTAACGTTAATGAGTAGCATATATCATTAAGTATTTACCATTGCTAAAAATTGGATTCTTTCAGGTAAATTATTACTAACACAGTAATGCATAAGAAATGTAAGAGGCGTTGGTACTGTAAGATCAAAACATAGCACCCTTAAAATTAAGTGTTCCATTCGTAGTACTTGCTTCTTTGAATATGTATCATCTGTAATATATACAAATTCTCCAACATCTGGTGGATAAATCTCTTCGTATTTTCTAAAATGGAAATAATCATTGAAGATATTTCAACAGTTTAACAGAATACCTTTCTTACTTTCATAAAAATAATTAAAAAACTTACGCGGCTATGAACATAGCTGCAGTACCAACAAGTTGTAGCTTTCCTCGTACAACACTCATACATGATAAGAAGCGATCAATATAGGAAACAGCTAAGTACAGTGTTTCATTTTGTAATCGATATTCTTCTGCTACTTCAACTAGCCAATCCACTAATATTGACCTCATTGAATATGTTATGTCAGGTTGCTTTCTCATGTAACCTGGTTTTGGTCTATAATGTGTCTAATAAAACATAAATAAAACTTATGATAGTACAAGTTTTTATTCATAATTTATTGCTAATGTAAAATAGTTTTTAATAAGAGAACAAATGTACCTCTGTATCTCTCAAATAAGTATATATATCAGCTCTATATTCATCTACATCGAAGAAATTAACTCTACATCTACTGAGAGAATCCTTTTTAATGTCATGATCTCTTTTATTTGTATTTGAGAAAATTTCAGATTTATCCAAGGCTGTGGGACTTTCTTGTATAAAAATATCATTGTTATCATTGGATGTGCCTTTAATAATATTATTAGTCAATGTTTCTAGGTTATTGATTGTAGGATTCACTTCCAAAGTTGGTTTTTCAATTTCAATCTTCACTAACACATCCTGTTTAACTTTCTTTTCCTTAGTCTCTATTGTTTCCCTAAGTGCAACAGAAGTTTCTTCCTCTAATTTATCTTCATATATTTTAAAAGTTGTCTCCTCTTTTTTTTCTTTATAAGTTATGAAAGGTTCTAGTTGGGTCGGAATAGTAGTCTTTATTTTGGAGTACTTTTCATCTTTTACAATTTCCTAAAAAGGTGATGTGCATGATATTTAGTATTCCTTAAATTCTCTAATTTTCCAGGTGTTATTAAAATACAAATAGGTAAAAACTTTAATTCAGATAATTGAAGATAAAAATAACGAATGTTTATTTAATATATTCAACATACCGGCTTATTATTTCTGTGACAATTATTATGAATAACGCCTAGCACTGATCGTTTTGACTGTTGTATAACTTGATTTTGAGAGGCTACAGGAATATTTTCTTTACCAAGTCGGACCTCGGCAATCCGATTCTCTTGATCCTCGTGTACTCGAATTGTAGCCATTATCAATCAGTCAAATTTCCGCCAAAATTTTATTTACAAATTATAAAGACTTCTTATTTACTTTATATAATAAAATATTTATTCTGCAGACACGCGGCAGTACGTGTCTGCTTTAAACTTGAAATATGTTTAAACTATTGTAGTCTTCCGTTCATAGCAAATAAATTTCAATAATCGAAAGAGCACCAACAAACTTCTGCTGCCGTTTGATTTCAAACAAATGTAACTCCAACAGCTGGCAATACGTTACAGAGTTGCTCAAATGGACCAATGGGAAAACCTCTATACTTTTAATCATGCACTTGGACGAATCGAATGCGTTATTTTAAACTATATACTTTCCGTCAGTCATTGCCATTTGTCACTAACACATTATGGTTTAATTAGTTCTTTAATATAAAAATCTTATGATTGTTTAAAAAACAGGAAGAAACTAATATCACGTAAGTGGGCACTATTCTATCTTATTTATCACATTTATTCGTAAAAACGCATCTGATAAAACTTACTTATGGTGCGTTCTAATTTAGGAGTCAAAAGCAACACACGTTGAATTAACGTAATTCAATATAGTTCATGTCACGCAAACTGTTTTACTTTCCAAGTATGGAAAATTTTGCTAATATAGAATATAACCTTCAAATGAATGATTTATGTCATATTTGGTCATACTACATTGGTCTATCTTCTGAACATTTATTGGGGCACATCTGTTAACGCATTTAAAGAGTAAAACTTCATTTACATTTAAAAAATGACACCTCGATTAAAGATTTTGGTCAATGTGATTGAGGTAATTCATATATTCTTGAACTATTGAATGAGTATCCTATTTAATTGAATCAACAAGTGAATATGTATAATAATTTGTATTTTAGCGTTTAAATTGCATTAATGCGCCTAATACTGGTCATCTTTATGGTGTTATGCATAATAATGCACTAACAGTTTTAACATTTAATATAAATATTAAGAACGATGAAGATGATAATGTTGTTATTAATCATACACAACTCCAATTAAATATGCCTGCTGAAGTAGATCTTTGTGGTATTTTACATATTGGACAATGCGAGGAAAAAATACCTGATGCTTTTAAAGTAAAGTCAAATTTTACTATAACTAAAAATTTACTCAAATCATTGGAAGAAACACCAATTATAATGAACTTTTTTTCTTCAGGATATTGATGTAACTGACAATCCTTTACTTTTAAAATATTCACTTAATGACTCAAAGGTACAATCATATTTTTATGTACATCAGAAATTGGAGATTGTCAGTTATTTTGAAGTAATCACAGAAGAAGAATTATATAAAAACTTTATGTATATTTGTTTACAAGGCAGCATTCCATTACTTACACAAAGTGAAAATATAATAGATGCATTACAAGATACTAGGAAAATTGTAAGACATTTGTCATATTTTTATTACTTATTAATTTTTTTATTTTACCATTATTATAATTTGACAGATTGCATCAGGAAAAGTAGGAATTTTTTTTCCTGCAAATAAAACATATTTATTTAATAATGATAGTAATGTAAGAGATTTACAAATTAAAGAATTATTTACCATGTCTCAAGCATGCGAAGGACAAAGTAATATAAAAAATAAAAAATCTTCAGTTAGAACAATAGTAAGATATTTATCTTTTGTTATACAAATTATTATTTAATTAGAATATTTTTTATTACATTTCTTCTTCACATTTATAGGATGCAGTATTAGCAAAAATATTTTTAAAATTATCTAAAGATAAAGTCTCTGAAGATTATACTAAATATGCTCCTGTATTACAGCATATTAAGCGTGAGTTATTTAAGAAGTTTATATTCATTTATATTAAATTTTATTCCCATGGAGTTAACCTAAATTTACAATTATCATATTTTAGGTACTTTTACTAGTATTGAATGTAAATTAAATATCGACATTGTATCATTAGTAAGCTTTAATATATCTTCATCAGAACTGTATGATATTTTAGTAGAATCTGTGTGTAGAAGTTTAAAATTAATTGAAAAGTTTTTTGAAGAGCAATTGCAAGAAAACAAAACGATTATTAAATTACCCCAATTCTTGCACTTTAAACCAGAAGGCTGTGGACATTTAATTACTCTTTTATATCCAAATGGATGTAGCAATGAAGAAAAACGTAATTCTATAACATTTCTATGTTAATGAAATATTTCATAGCAAAGTTATTCATATTTTTTAATTTGTGTTTTAGTGGAATATCGTAAAAACTTACACAGAGTTCTAGCTTTAAATATGACTAGGCCATTATTTCGTAAAGAAAATAGTATACAATTTAATAGTGATGTTCGAGAGAATAAGCTTCTTATAAACCCTCATGAATCGATTTCACAAACTTCAGGTATGTTAACGAACGTATAAAATAAATGTAAGAGATCATAATAACTCGCTTTTTTCTCAGCAAATGTTGGAAAACTGTATCTTGTTTATGGTTTATACTCTTATCATCATTATATGCAAGATAATTTTAATGATAATGGTTGGGGATGTGCATATAGATCACTTCAAACTATTGCGTCGTGGTTTAGGTAATATATTTAACACGTATGATAGTGTGTAAGTTGTGTAATAATAATTAATATTATGCAAATTTATATAAGATTGCAAGGATATACAAATAAGCAAATTCCTACTCATCGAGAAATACAGCAATGCCTAACCAATATTGGAGATAAGCCAGCTAGTTTCGTAGGCAGTAGGCAGTGGATTGGGTCAACTGAAGTAGGTTTTGTATTGGAAACACTTTATGGTATAAATATTAGAATTCTTCGTGCATCCTCTGGAGAAGAAGTCTTGTCTTTAGTTCCAGATCTTGCATATCATTTTAAAAATCATGGAACTCCAGTTATGATCGGTAAATTTTTTTATGTATTCAATAAATTTACACAATTTAAATATCAATTATAAATGTGTATTAAAACTTTTTTAATAGGTGGTGGAGTGTTAGCTCACACAATATTAGGAGTAGATTATAATGAAGCTTCTGGGGAAGCTAAATTTTTAATTCTAGACCCACATTATGTAGGTCCTGAAAATTTAAATATAGTTATAAATAAAGGGTGGTGTGGATGGAAGACAAAAGATTTTTGGAAAAATGATGCATTTTACAATATGTGCCTTCCTCAAAGACCTATTTGTATATAATTTTAATAATTTCAGTTAAAAATTATACATTGAAGAAGAATAAGTAATATGAACAATCAAATCATAATTTTGCTCATATATCTAATGAAATATGTGAATTTATTAACTCTGTTATTATTTATATTAATATTTTATGTATTAAAAGTTTTTTGCACATTATGTGCTTAAGAACTTTTTATTTGTAATGGACATAATGTGTTATATATTTTTATATTTGTTATACTATAATTTTATGATATATTAAGGGTATATTACTTAAAGTATGTTATATTGAATAGCAAGTATTTATGTATATATTATTTTATAAAATATTCATTCAAAGATTATTTAATAAAGTAAATGGAATAATGTTCTTTACTATGTCTTTTATTTAACAATTATTTTCATAATTAAATATAGATATAAATGTGCCAAATTAAGTTTTAATGGTACACACTATTGAAAATATTTCTTACGATCCACCTGCAGACTTTTGTAATATTTGGGCAAAACGATTAGCAACTAATAGTGAAACATCAATAAACCTATCAACACAATTATTTAAACATGTTTCTGTTCTACTATCCAATCTAGTACCAGGTTTTTCCACACATTTTTCCCAACAAATATCATTAAACTCATGAATCTGCAAAAAGTGATACTGATGTTAAAGAGATTATTTAAGCAAAAATAAAAAAATGCATATGTATGTTTTTGAGAAAATAATTAAATTCGCATGTGAATCTACTTTTATTCGACTACACAGCTTATTTTAAAAAAGGTTATAAAATTAAGCAGAGCTTACTTGTGCATTAAATTGAGCTTTTTGTTTTTCCATTAATAAAAATTCTTGTAATTCTGAATCTTCTCCAGATTTATTATTACTACTGGATATATCGCTAAATAAATCAGCCATTGTGTGTGGATTATTAAAATTAATACCTAATGCACTTTATGAAATTTTGTTTCTACAGTCTCTAACCTCTAATCTATATATTTTGCCAGTATGGATGATAAGAAAAGTATGTTCGTGTTAAAGACATACATAATTATATTTCTTTCGAATAGAAGAAGAAACTATATATAAGAATAGACATATTCTTGGGTTAAATCTAACTCCATGATAAAGCATATAAACGAATTTTAAATTCATTTAAAAAATAAATATAATTATCTTAGTACTATTAACAACACTAATAATTCTTCGACAATCCATCAGTCATTAAAAATAAAATGATTATTAAATATCAATTTGCTTCATACTGTATACACATATTGGTTTTTTTGTAATAGGATGAATTCCGTAATCGACAATAATTCCCATTTTATGTTTCAAGAATTCTTGCATGTTTTTAGCAAAAATTTTATTATTTTCATGTACTTCGTGATGTTGAGCATATTCCTCTAACTAAAAAAGTATTTTTTATCATTAATTTTATGAACTTTCTCTATATGCATATATAATTATATTTAAGAATTTATCTTACATTCATCCATCTACATTCAGATATTTCTCTATCACATTTTTTTATATTTAAAGAATTAGGAGATAAAAAAGCTATCATGTAAATATCTGAACAATCAAACATATAACTATGACCATGCCTAAATGCTACAAAACATTTAAAAGTAGCCGGGATACCAGTTTCTTCCAATACTTCTCTTTCTATTGATTGTTGTAAATTTTCTTCTAAGAAGTAAAACATGTACTTCTAAAACATAATAATATACATATGTAATAAAAAATAAATATCACACAATACCTGGTTCAACAAGGCCTCCTGGAAGTTTCCACAAAGTTATAATAGGAGAGTGTTTTTCTTTAATAACAAGTATCTCACTAGTATCCTTATTGAAAACAAATGCGCCTACTCCAATATTTGTATGAGCGTAAGAAGGAATTTTACATTCTTGCGTAGTATCTAACCAATGATATAGCATTACATACGTCTCTTTTGCATGATGGAACTTAAATCCATGCTCTACAAGAATAGGAATCCACGTTGCTTGAGATGCATGAACATGAAACCAAATTGCACGTCTTTTATGTTTTGTCCATTCAGTTAAAGAGGCTGAAAGTGCATATACCACTAATCAGGTTTTATTATAAGAATGATACATACAGATTTATTAAAAAGAATTAAGTTTATTTTACCACTAAGGCGTTTAGAAAATTCTTTAATTTCACAAGGCTCTTCCTTTGAATCAATTGACACGCCATTATATCGATCGATGCGACCAATAAAATATTTATGTGTCATAATCGGGAATGTTGTTTTATTGGAATATAACCTTATACTAAGAACTGTCAGTTGCAATAAACTTGATTTTCGCAAAAATTTGCACCTTGGAATACGGATTAAATTAAGAACAGTTGCATGCTTTATATTATTCATTGAATGATTTGCTTTGAATTGTTTTACATACGCGTATATACACGACTTCACTATCAAACTCTAAAATTAAAAATTAAATACTTTACATAACAGATGTGCATAAAGAACGCGTTGACATAAAACATAAATAATTATTAGCTCTTTATTTATAACATTTATATAATGTTTACTTTGTAAACTGGTATTCTTCAAATCACTAAAAAACTTAATTTTTACAAATCTCTTACACACACAACATATATGTATATACATAAAGTTTTTTAAATAAATTATTATCTAAAATATCGAATTAATAAGGCAAGGTACAATCAGTTTTTTCATTCCAAAAGTCATCGATATTTTCATACCACTTTACAACAGGTTTATTGTAATTTAACGCTTCGCAAATTCTACAATAATGTTTAGATGCACTACCAAAGTAGCCGTGCTCATTAATAACTTTATAATACGATCGCCATTTATGATATTTTATGTACTGATCGTAATTACGATTTAAATATTTCATGTAATCCATCAAAGCAGCTGGATTAACGAAATCATCCACATGAAGATACGAATGCGGCGGTAATAATCGTTCACAATCATATTTTGGTGGACCCATTATTACAGGTACTGCAAATTTATGATAGCTATTCCAGAATACTTTTTCAGTTAGATACTCTTTACAGTTCGAGTTTTCAAAAGCTAAATAAAATTTATAAGCATCGAGCGCGGAACAATCCTGATCAAAATGACCAGGACAAGCGGTTCTGTTGCCATTAAGACAACTGCCATAAATATCAAGGCTATTGCCTAAAAGATTTTTTAATTCTTTTACATAATTCCATCTTCCGTTGTTCGTAGCGCAATTACTACCCATTATAGCTACGAGTTTGTTCTTCACTTTTATTCTTTCAAGTACTAACTTTAAGCTTTGAGAAGAATCCTGAAATAAGTTAAAAACTGTTCTTCCATACGGCACTGGTATATCGCTATTCATTCTGTAAGTCATAGACCAATTGAACAATCCATTGTAATTTGATAGTTTCTGTCCGTTATATAAAAAAGTATGTTTTGGTGATTCGTCAGTCAAGAATATCCATACTTGATTCGTTTTCAATCTTTTTGGCATTTCAGTTGCACTCTTCATCATATGTAAATGAAATAGAACAGCATCAGCTTTCGATAAATCTTGACGTTTATAACTAAGAATGCAATTCTTCATCGTGCAATTTTCCCACGGGGAAAATCTGATATTTAATATTTTGTTATAAAAAACGCTATTGTCATTGGACTGGATATATTTCTGTGAATTATTAACACTTACATAACGTTGGAATAACGTTTAATATGTCTTCGTTCTAGAAACGGCCCGTATTTCCATATCAAGATTAAGTATGGGCTTTTCTTTAGTTTAATCGGTCGAGGGGGAGGATTATTTTCGGCTGATATTAGCCATCTTCCTAATACGCTCATATTATTTACCTAAATAATAGGGGATATTCACTTACTTTTACTTTAATATAAAAAAATAATAAAATATCTCACTTACTTCCTTCGTGGAAAATTCATTTTTTCTAAGTAGTATTGGCATATTTCTTAATGACGATGGTTTCGATAGTTTACCATTAAAAAATAGAATACCCAAATGAATTGTAATAAAATAATAAACAGTGCCAAAAGCAAAACTAACTAATAAGATCACTCGTGGATACTTCAGAATCCAAGACATGATTAATAACTCTTTTATTCACTTACTGCTAATGACAAAAGTCAAAGGCACTCTTTTGCCTTTAGGCAAAGAAATCTCTTGAATTATAAGTTTTTAATTTTCTTATTATAGTAGTAGCAGCAGTAATAGTTAAGTAAAATCAATCTATTTTTAATTGCCTTTTAAATGGGAACTGGCAGAAAGACATAAACGAGTGTGAATTGCCCAATGTAACTAATAAGAAAATATGATGAAAACCCTGTAAAAAGAAAGGAAGAAAGGTAGGGGAGTAAGAAATAAAATTGGAATATTGCAATAGTTTGCACAGCAAGTCTGTGTGGGTATACGTTTGTGTTTGATGTCGTAAGTACGTACAACGACTGATTGTCGTTGATCCCGATTCTCTTGGCTAACCAAGTGCAACCAAGCGTGACAGTCCTTCTTGGAGATCTTCAGAAAATTAAACCACACTTTTATTAACATGTATTTATATAAGTGTTCAAGGCAGATCGATGATTTATATAGTTTTAAGGCCATTGCATTACTTGATTATTTGGTAGCAATTTCTTTAGGTAAAGTCGATAATTCCTTTGGGTGAATGCACTACATATTTACGAAACTGAAGTGAATCCTCGAGTACTTTGAAGTTATAAATTAATTTTTTAATAGCCGCACATATCTCGTTATTTGAATTTGATGAGTGTCGCGCGTGCGCACGCGTGTCAACTATGCATCACAGACACAGACACACTTCGTTTAACACTTACGAGGAAAATATAATTGGCCTTGTGTAAACTGCCTTATAGTTTCGCGTGGAAAATCTCTATGAAAGTAGCCATAAGGAAAGTGTCCAATCAGATTTCTCAACTGAATCAAACTTCTATTCAAGGTGTTTCTCTTCGGATGTTAGTATTACCTATGGTACAACGTTAACTTCCGGTTTGGCTTCTTCCTGTTGTATCAAGCAGTTCAGCGGTATTATTAATCTCCACGTGTTAGAAAGAGGTTCCTCGTGCAGTTTAAAAATGAAAACTAAAGTAAGTAAATTGTCTAAGGAGAGGATAAAAAAAAACAAAGAAAAGGTGTCTAAAGCTTCAAAAATTACAAAAGGCAAAAAAAATATAAAAGCGAAAGTATCTATTGATGCTATAACAAAAGGCGTAAAGTCTAACAAAATTACGTCGGAAGAAATTGGAGTAAATGAAATAAAAAAGGTAAAAGAAATTAGCAAAAGCAAGCCTGCAAAGGGTAAAATTAACTTAAAGAAAGATCTGAAAAATGATAGTACAAAGAAATTAAAAAAACAAGTAAGTGATGATAAAGTGGCTAAAGTTATAGTAAAAAAATTAAAACCTAAAAATGTCATTAAAGATACGAAAAAAGAAAATATAAAGAGTGATAAAGTGATCAAAGTTGTAAAAAAAAAATTAAAACCTAAAAGTACCATTAAAGACACAAATATCAAAAGTATTGTTATCAAGAAGACTAAAAAAGCTAAAAGTAAATCTAATGAAACTGCAGAGCCTAAACATGATGAGATAGTAGAGGATCAGCCTGTGCAAGAAATAAATGAGAAGGGTATTCTTCATACTTTATCTACGAAACATGTATTACAGTGTATTTCTGCAATATTCCATTTAACGCAAGAGCAATTAAAAAAAGAAAATAGTCTTTTTTCTGCCGAGAGTCAACCTATTTTTATGCAAGTTACATGCATTAGAGTGCCAAAAGTAGCAAGAAGACAATTGAGAATGTAAGATTAGTAATCTTTTTACTTATATAAGTATCATATAGAATTACAAATGATTATACTTTATTTTTACCAATGGATCCTTATGAAAATCCTTGATTTTAAATTAATAATGATAACTAAAATAAAAATATTATATTTCTAATTATTAATTTAAGGTTTATTAATATAAGTGAAAACTTGGTTTTTAGATTACTACCTCACTCAATAGTTTCTCCCGACGATGAAGTTGCGTTATTTGTTTGTGACTTAGAGCGTGGAAGAAGAAGAGATTTTGAACCAACTATAGAACATTATCAAGATTTACTTAAAAAGCATGGGTGTTCAAACATAAAAGATGTAATACCAATGAACCAAGTGAAAACTGAGTATGATCAATATGAATTAAAACGGAAGCTTGCAGCAATGTATGATTACTTTCTTGTGGATGGGAGAATCGCTGGTCACATAACTCATTTATTAGGAAAGATATTTACAAAAAAGAAAAAAGTCGCTACTCCTATAAAAATGAACAGTAAAAATTTAAAATATGAAATTGAGCAAGCTTTAAAAAAAACATCTTTATGTTTACATTCTTTTGGAGATACTCATACAGTTCAAGTTGGAAGTACATTCATGAAAAAAGAACATATTTTAGAAAATATTGTGGCTACTTGGGAGGCTTTAGATAAGAATTATCCTGGTGGTATTTCTAATATTCGTTCTCTTAGAATTAAAACTGCTCTAGGCCTTGGTATTCCCATTTATATGTCTTTAGGTATGTATTTTTAATTTTGCATGACATCAACAATTTAATTTTTGTTTTTATTAATATATATATTAATATTTTAGAAAATAAAAATGAAGTAAGTGTACCTGTTGCACCAAAGAAAAGGCCAAGAGCATATCGTACATTAGAAGGAGAATTAACAACATTACGTGGAAATGTTAATATCGAAATTACTCCTGAAGGTAATATTTCTATTAAAAAAATTAAGAAAGAAGATGAAGGAGAAAAGCAGTAAAGTACTTTCTACTTTTAATAAGTTTGTAAATTATAAATTTTATCCTTTGTACAGTAAACCTGTTAAAACATAATTTTTTATTTTAAATAAAGCATACAAAAAATATATATATATATAATTAACCTATTACTAATTATATTTAATGTAAAATAAACCAATTAATACAAAACTGTCTGATCTCTGTGTGATATACTCTGATACACATTTGTTTGTATAGTTGATACAGTTTTTGGGGTTCCATTTAAATTCAGTAACTGATTCATATGAGTAGAATCTAAAACTACTTCTATTTCTTGGAAACATTCTAATCTTCTTATATCATTATCATTTCTTAACTTAGTATTAGGTAATTTACGTAATTTTATAATTTGATCTGGAACAAGATTTAACTCTTTACAACACAATTCAATTAGACCACAATAAGTGAAATTATTAACGTCTAATTCTGCTTCTATGAAATCTGGATCTGAAGCGTTTGCTATACGAATTTTTAACACAAGCTCTGAAAAACAAGTTATTCAGTCAAAAATATTTACTATTAAGCTTTTAAATTATAAAAATATTTATTTAACCATTGACAGATTTGTTGATGGAACTCGTTTCACTATGATTGTTCATTTTGTTTATAAGCGTATGACACAATACTTGTAATAACTTATTCTGTTAATAAATACTTTGGCAGTTAAGCAAGTTCACTGGAAATATTACTTAAAGTAATGAAACACTTTCAATGATTATTATGTATATTTAAGGTGCCGCAATACCTCCGAGACTTTTCGGAGATAATTGAGACGCCACCAGTGTAACTTTTATGAATTAAATTTCTCTAGAAATATTATGTCGGTAAATGTCAAATGGCCGATGCGACGACTGCCTTATCAACCCCAAGATAACGCCGATAGGCGTTAATTTGAAATACGATACTGTAGTTGATGATTTTTACGATTTGCAAAGGAAGCAATGTATTATTTATGAAAGCCTTAAGGTCTAAATAAGAACATTTGCCCAGTTGTTGAATAATTAATACAATGTAATAATCAATTTTTAAAGTAACATTCGTCTTATTATATCTTTACATAAAAAACATTATTTTTGTATATCTAATTTTTCTATTAGGTAAATTGAATTGATTAAAATGTACATTCAGTAACAAGTTTCTATAAAATCTTATATATGTATAATCCTTCGTAAAAGCCTAGCATTATGCAATAAAGTTAACAAGAAACAAATTATTTCTTTAACTAAATATATATGTATAGATATGCTTATAATATATTAGATGCAATAAAACTTAAATGTACATAGAAAAATATTTACCAAAACTCATACTATAGTAAATTTTTAACATTTGATGGTCTGTGATAATTTTTTCTCTTTCTCTTAAAAGTAGTAATCGGATATATTTTGATTTTAATTTATCATACATGATTTTTTATTATTCTTTCATTTAAAAATTATATTTAATTGTAATTACATACTACTAAGAATTAAATTAGAGTATGTAATGTAAGAATGATTTTTTATAGGCATCTTGGAATTAACAATACATAGTATAACGAAATAACAATTTTTTATCATATAAAACATTGACTAATCGATTTAAAGAAACTTTATACCAATCAAGTACCATCAATACCAATGTTGTATTATAGATATGAAAAAGAGATTATTTTGATCAAATTACGAGCTTCAGAATAATAAAATAAATAGTAAAACATGAAGCCAAACTGTTGAATTCTCTTTCGACAAAAATACTGCGCGATCAACTGAAGAATAACTCGTTTTATTAATTAAACGAATTTAATGTAAATGATTTTTTCACTTGAATAAATTAAATTTGAATTTAAATCAAGCATAATCAAAAAAAAACCATAATAAAGTAAATTTATGCTATTTTATATTTTGTTATTATATAATAATAAGATAATCTTTTTTATAGAAATTTAAATTATACGTTTAGTGGATATTATTAATAATCTTTGTGAAAATTACACAACTGTAGTTTATTTTACTTATACTTAAATGTTATATGAAAAAATGTGCTTGATCACCACTTTAATATAAGTGAGCAAAATATTTTATAACTTTAAAATTGGACTGGTATAACTTTAAATTATTCGATTAAACGTTAGGTAATTCACTTATATAAACTTTTTATCGTTATTGTTTCGGTTTTTTCATTATCACAGATTGTTTTGATAGTAGGCTTATTTACAATATTAGCATTAAAAGACCTACAATGGACTAGTAGATTTGAACAGAAATTAATAAGTTTCTGTGTCAAAGAGTACAAGCCAACATCATGTTTCTAAAGTTGGAAAAAGTCTAGTCAAAACAAAATACGCAACATCATAATTATCCCAATAAGCTGTATGAGCAGTAACGGCATAAAGATAATTTCGACCCAAACCAACCGCTCTGAGTACATAGTCCAGGCGTTGAGATAGTTCTACATCAGTCATAAACAAAATAAACTCAATGAAATCTCATAAGTCTACTTTATCATTCATAATAATTGATAGAATAGTACCTTGTCCTGGAGGAATCGGTGGGTTTGAATCCGTTGTAGGCGAAGGTAGACTCTCTTTTGCAGCCCAGCCTGCTCGAACTAGACCCCATAAACTCCATCCTCTTTCCACATTACGATTTGAAACATCAACTGGACTTACATCTCTTTCATCAGCTTCTATTGTGTGCAAAATTAATGATAGAAAATTTATTAATATATATGAAAAGTGGCAATATTTTATTTTTAATCAATATTATACCTGTTGCTACTAGATTTTGGTCAACATTGTTGATTGGCGATGATTGGTCTATTTGTTGTCCATCGACACCACGATATGATGGTATAAGAACTGGTTCTATTTTACTATATCCTCTTTCTAAAAGTGGCTCCATTCTGTAAGCTACAGGATCTGACCAATGAAATATATTATAAAATCTTTTACACAATCCTTGCGGCATTACATCTAAAGTATTGGCAGGTGCTCGTGTTCGTAATGCTAAAAAAACTGACAATGGAGAGCCCAAGCAAAATAAATTTTCAATCTGAAAATTGTAATGAAGCCATGTTTAGATTTTATTTTATATTTAACAATCATATCATTGTATATGCATATAAATATATCTTACAGGAAATTTTAATCCAGCTAATAACTTTTCTTCAGTCGTTGGCGATAACGATCTTGATTCAGGTCCCATCCATCCTGTAACTATATCATAAACAATAACACATCCAAGGGAATGCGCTAAAATCGAAACCTTTCCTTTCCAACCAGGGTGCCGACTGGCAAACATAAAATACAATCGATTCAATTCTTTCTGTAAACCGGCTCTTACTTCTCCACCATAAAGTGGACTTGTATAATAAAGAATGTCCATTGCCGATGTATTCAATAAGGACCTAATCCCCCATACACTGTATGGAGTAATTGCCTCAACAATATCTAAAATAAATTTGTATATCTTCTTCATTTATTGATATACTATAATGCAACTAAACTTTAGGTGCTACATTTTTGTTGCAATTGTATAATAAACACCAACCTCCATCAAGTTTTAATGACGATCTCCATTCAACTGGGAAAAATTCGACACGATAATTACTATTTGGAAAATACCTTTGTTTTAACCAATCTGTGCAATCTCTAAATCTATAATGAAAAATATTCAATATAAAATATTTATGTAGAAAAATATTTCTACGTAGATAAAATAAAGATAACTTACAAAGTAGTATTACGTATGATTTTTCGCGTATCTCTCTTTTGACCAATTCCATGAACAACAAACACTAAGTGATCAATATCGTTAGGCTTGTCTTCCATAACTGCTTGTTCTTTATATCCCCTTTTTAAACGATACCCATTTGCTGTATTAGATTAAAATATCAAATAATTACCATGAAGAACATATAATATGTAAAAAAATATAAAAATAATCAATAATTTTTATATACTTTTTGTAAAACCTAATTTAGATGTTACACTGCGCATTAACTTAGTTGGTGTATATTCACTATATAAGGCCACATCATTTATTGTATGCCAATCAACATGAAATTGTGAAAAATGTTCTGTATGTATTACTGAAATAAATACACTGTTTGTGATTAATATTATAAATAACAATAAATAACTTTTAACTTATGATTTATAGTATAAAGGTACAAACCTTTATAAGAACTGGAAGATTTATCTGATTCTGATTTGGCCACAGATTGATTTGTTGGTTCTTGAAATAGTTTAAGATGCACATCTTCTATAACTTTGGAATGTTCCTCTTCTAACGGTACCCAATTATTATCATAGAACCAAGTACCTCTCATTACATCCCATTCTTCACCTTTATAATTCAAACATTAATTAATTAAATATACAATATGTAACAAAACTAATAATGAATTTACAGTACAAATACCTGGCCAATATATTGATACACATTTCATCTTATCTATTTCAACATCATACATTCCACCACGTACAACTACCTTCTCCAATGGGCATGTATTATTAGATGTTTCTAAGACATATACATCTTTATCTTGGTATTTTCTCCAAGCAGTTTCTATTCTTAAACTATCATAACCACAAAATTCTACCCATCTTTTATCAACACCATCTTTATAAAACCAACGAATTTCATTAGGCTGTAAGGGTTTTGCATATATCTCATTTACGCATTCTTTGACTTCTGTTTCTATTTCTACGTTTCCTTTATTTGTATCTTCTTCTAGAATTCCATGTTATATACATATAAGTACAAATCAATTTAGAATTTTATATTAATTTTGATTTTTAAATAAACATATTATACCTTGACATTCTTCAAAATCCAAAGACGTCTCACTAAATGGATCTGCTTGTGTTAAATTATCAGACATCCTGTTAATTACATGCAAATAATCAAGTAATTTGTATTCTTTGTGCAACAGAATATTATGAAACAAAAGTCACATTTAAATAATAGTATTATATATATATGTATATATAAATAAATGAAAGTATTACTATATTATTTATACTTGTTAAGTAAAAAAAAATCTTTTGTTTGTCTAACAATTTATAATATTAAAACATCGCACTTAATATAGTCAATCACAATCCATTGTTTTACTAGTTAAAATTATAATTATCAAGAAATTAACACTGTTCTGTCGATTATATTGTGAACGATTGTAATATTGAATTGGTTAGTTAATCCACACGTTCTCCAATATATTCGCGCTAACTTTTTTTTTCAATAAACGTTAACTGCACTTAATTGATGAATTGCTAGATCACGAGTTTCAATAGACCTTCTTACATTAAAAGTACAAAGATACCAGCATTCCAATTTTCATTGTACATGTATATACTTACACTGCGCAATTCCTATTCCTGCGTAATATTGAACTATTCGTTTTTAGATATGAGAATTGTTTAATAAAATTTACAATTAAAATTGACGTGTAAGTGATCGACTAAACACAATCCACAATACGTAATTTTCTTCCAAGGCTCAAAATCAAATGCCATTCTCTTATCGCTATAGATAGTTATACGTTCTATATATCACATGTTATGTGTAGTAATAAATCGTAAGTGTATCATATATACATTCTTTAAAGCTTTGAACATATAAAAAAGAAAGAAAAAAACATTACCCCGACAATTCTGAACGTAATCACTCACTGGAAATCTAACAAAAAATGATACTGCGCTTATATCTCTGACCAACAATACTATATAACTTTATTCTAATATTATTTATATTCATTTAACTTACAGTTTTCTTTTATAAGATTTTGTAATTTTGTTCAATAATAGATATACTGAACACTACGTTATAAATAAATATACATATATATAAAAACACTTAAGTTGTTTAACTATCTTCATAATTGGCTTACCTGAAATATAAATAAGTATTAGACATATGAAATAATTACACAAATCACTGATTAACAACAATTTTTAACTTAAGTATATGTACTTTATAAAAAGCTAGAAAAAGAAATACACAATTGCTTCCAACTTTTAATTTATTAATATCTTTATTAAATCAACATATAAAAAATTTTAAAAGAAACTTGCTAGTAAATTATATGATTCTAAAGAGAGTATTTTTATGTAAGACTAAGTCAACTTTATAATAGTGTTAAGGGATAAGATTTGCTACAATCTTTTTCTTTATTTTCACATTTAACATCATGGAACTTATGTAAAATTATTGTATCTTATATGCGAATTTTTTTATATAATATATATCATTGTCATGTAATTAATCCTCGTGTCCAGCAGCCCTACGTAATAATTCATATATTTTTTCTTTGATCCAATTCTTATTATATGGTGCATATGTATTTGTTGATTTTTGGTAAACGAGGCAGGACAGATCTGTTAAATTATCCATAAACTCAAATAATTGAGTAATGTCATAGGTTATAGTAGGTGTATTAGGATTTCTCCTCTTTAAATGTTCTTCGTATATATTACAAACACCTAGAAAGTATGTAATATATAATATTATGAAATTTTAGAAGAGAGAATTATAGAAAGAATTTAACAACTATAACTTTACCTTCCATGCATTCATTGACACTTTCATAATCAGAATATGTTCTTGTCTCAGGTCTGTCACCAGGTTGAATTAGTAATATTGTGTGAGACTAAAATTATTAGAATATTTATTGTAATATATTAGAGCGTAATCAATTACATATTAGTTATTGAAAAGAGGTAACGATTCTTAAGTGAACAATAGTGACAGAGAGCCACATTACAAATTGATTACTGATAAAATGATTAACTCTACTATGCGTACTTTTAGTGTTGCTTTTAAACTAGAATTTTCTATACAGAAAACACAAAGTTATTTCATATATAGATTTAAATATAAAATATACATCAGCATAAAATTTTTGATATTTAAAATAAAATATTCATTACCATTGTTGTTTTCAATAGTTGTTTATTTTATAATATGAAAGTTTTAACAGAAATTTGTGTTTCTTATGTTTTTGCTGGATTTAATTAACCCGAAACTTTACAAAATACTGCGGTAAATATATAACACAAGAAATAGTTGAGCATAGTTCATATACAACTGTAGATAGGAAACGATCCATTTGTTTATGTTCGGGAGAATTGAAATTTGGATTAAGGCGCTACTGCAATTCCTTTTTACCTTAAGAGACGAAACGCCATGATAAACATTTTTATCCAGATAGGGTAACAGATCAAAAATCATTGTAATAATAAGAATCATAATTATTGACCTATTTCGGTTTTTTAATGTATTCCGCCTGTCTCGAGGTCAATGGAATGACTCTAATAATATAATGAATTGATAAAATAAGAAAAAAAATATATATACAGGGTGTAACAATGACCTGGGGTCAAATTTTAGGGGGTTGTAGAGGGAGTGATTCTTAGACAATATTTCATTTACCACATTTTAATCTGAAGATTAATTTTTAAGATATTTAATGATAAAGGTACTAATTAGTTAGTCAGAGACAGTCAATTGGGTGAAGTGAGATAACGCCATTCTGTCTAACTAATAGTACCTTTATTATTAATATCTCAAAAACTAAGCTTCAAATTAAAATGTGGTAAATGAAAAATCGTCTTAGAATCACTCCTTCTACAACCCCATAAAATCTGACCCCAGGTCATTGTTACACACTGTATACATAATGTAAGCTCGAACATAATATATAAAACTCTTATATAAAAAAATTTTAATTCTTTTTTTGAATATTTATCTAAGGAAATTTTTATAGTAAGATATGTTCTATAAAAAAAATATTTTATATAATTTTAAAGATTTTAACACATTCCAACACATTAAAACCAAAACCACCAAAGTTAATGCCGAAAGTGTTTTTATCTTGATTTTATATACATTTATAAAATACATATTATTTTACATCTTAATATAAAATTCTTCTAACATATAGTACATTTTTTCATCACAGACTTGGTAGCAAATAACAAATAATATCATGTATTTTTCAAAAAATATATAAAATAAAAATAAATAAATTTCATTTTAAACCAAGTTATCTTTTGAATCACATTATAAAAAATTTTAAAGCATTGGCAGTGAGATGAGCTTTAATTTTAAATAATTTTGAAAATAATTTACAATAGTATATATATACATATATAGTAAGAATCGAGTTTAGTAAAAATATAATTTTGCATTGCTTACATATAGATAGTTGTATGATATTTCTTACAAACATGATTTATATACAAAACATAACATACAAAATATAGTAACGATATAACAATTAATATTTACCAAATAGTGCAAAATGAATAAGATAATCAATAGATTATCACTTATCTTCTAAACCATATTAATTTTAAGTATGTGTGCTTTAGCTTAAAATTTTAATATTTAGCCGCCGAATCTTTCTTCATTTTTTAAGTTTTATAATATATGCACCTTATGCATGTGTTCAGATATAAATTTAAAGTAAAATCACTTTATTATCTTATTATAAATACTAAAATTAGAATTTGTTAATAAAAATATAACACAAAGTTCCTTTCCTTTTCAAAACTATACCTTTAATATGGGTTACATTTAAAAACTTTAAAGAAAATTTTATAATATATTTAATAACTTTGTAATAAAATTGATACATATCCTATCACAATGTAAATTTGAAGTTGAAAAATATTTCTGACAAATTCTAATTTTCGCGTTTATAAAGTCCAGCTATTAGGCTTTAATATTAACTTGTAACAGATCTTATTCCTTTTTATTATCTGCCTTTTCCTTAATTACTCCAAATGTCTCTAGAGAGAGATAACAACATTATTAACTTTATAAAATTCTATCTATAAGCATTTCTACTTAATTTATAGTCAATAAGTAATACTGAATTAATTTACTAAGAACTTATTATTGCCTATAATATCTTTCTCTATTTGTTGTAGATTTATTGCAAATACATAACATTACATCATCAATGTCTTTCTCTCTTTTTTTTTTTCATTAATGTTTCATAAATCTTGTTAAAGAAACAAGATTTTGTTTTAAATTATCTTAAATTGCTATAAAAATAAATTGAACTAACAATATTTTATAATCTAGATCAATGCGTTTGTTTTACTTCTAATAATTGAGGATGATTTTCAACAATATTTAAAAGGATTCCGTCAATATATGCTCTCAATTGTGCGTTCACTTCTTGTTGCTCTTTAAGTGCTATCTTTATCTGGAATTAATCAATTAACTGTCCTCACTATGTACACTCTTTTAATCTTAATAAAAGAAATTTAATATTTTACTTACGTCTGAAATACTATTAAAATCTTCGAGATTATCGTAATGTCCATCTGCCTATAAAGGGGAAATAAGAGATTACAATTAATTTAAAGTCGAAAGATATTATAAAATCATTATTATGAGACATATTAATCACTATAAATATACCTGATCTTGATTAATTCCGGCTAAAAGTTCAGCCGCAAGACTAGGCCCTTTTTCCACAACGTTATTAGATGGATTTCGTAATAATAATTCTCGGCCCGCCTGCAATGCCAAGGCTGCTTGTAATTCATCTCGTGACTCTTCCAAGTCTATTAAATAAGCGTAAATGATTAAATGATATTAAAGAAAGACTAGCATAAACCTTATTAAAATATAAGCATACTTTTATTATGGACTTCAAGCTCCATTACGCGTTGCTGAAGTTGTTCCATCCTATGTTGGTTTTCGGTTCTCAAAGATATTTCGTCTTTTGCTACTTTAAGTAAATTATGTGCTGCATTGGCACGACTAACTGCTTGTCGTTCATTTTCATGTGCAATTTGAGCTTCTCGTTTAGCATCTGTGAGTAAATTCTCAATGCGAACCTTCTCTGCTTTTGCTTTTTCCAACTGTTCGCGTAGCCTGATTATTTCGTCTCTCAAATTGCTACTTTCCACTTCAGCGGCTTGCAACTTAATGGCATAATTTTCCAATTGCAATTGTTTCTCACGTTCTAAACGACACATCCATTCCCTATGTCTACGTTGCTCAGCCTATAAAACATACAGAAATTGGTAAACTAACAATTCAAAGAGTACAGAAGGAAAAACAACTTGTAACAGCAGCTGCACATATTAATCTAATATAAGTAGTCATTAAGTTATCAAATAAAGTTACACAATTATTAAGTCAATATAAACTTCGCTTAACATACTATTAAGAAGTATGAAAATACTGAGTGCTACAGAATAACAAAATTGAATTAGAGAAAGCAGACCCACTAAGAATGTATTCTTGATGTAATAATAGATTGAAAAAACAAAAAAAAATTAGGGATCAATGAAACTTCGTACCTGAAGCTTTTCATCTGCTCTAATTTCAGCATCTTTAGCAGTTTCTTCGAGCATTAGTATACGCGCTTGTAGTGTAGCGTTTTCTTGTTTTGCACGAGCATATCTTTCTTCCCCCACCGATTGAGTGTCAGCGAGGGCATGCACTTGTTCCTGTATCATTTGCACCTGTAACAAACATTAGCATAACCATTGTCATTGCAAAACCAAACACAAGAACATGTAAAACCTTTGCTTTACATGCTTTCCTAAGTGAATAAATAGGTACAAAACAGTTATTTTCCATTCTCACATTTTGCTCTTAACTATTTGATTCTCTTGAACGTTTGACTTTATTTTAACGTCGCTTGTATCATATATTTAGCTCTGTGTCTTAAATTAACCTGTCTTTATCTGCCTCTCTATAATCGAGAAAAAAAGAGTAATGTCAAATGAAGTAATTTAGTCCGGCTGATAAATCTTGGATGATTGTGGTGCCGATTTCGTTCTTGCCGGTGACTTTGCCGATGACGATTTTTCAGTGGACGGAGTTCCAGGACTATCTCTGGCTGTAGCTGATTGATGACTCTTACAAATTTTGCAAGAAATATAAGCAATTGGGACGAGAAGTAATAGAAAATTTATAAAAGGCCATCCTTCCCACGTCAAGATACTTTTTATAAACTTAAGGAGTATTGAGCGAAACAGCATATTTTCTTTGCATAATCAAGCGAGTTCCCTTTTCTGTAACCTGTTTTCTCTTATCAGACTTGATAATTTAATTTCTTACAAACGCACGTCAAAATGCCGTTTATCAATTGTTTCTATTAAGCTCGACATACTTTTTTTTCAAAATAAAACTAAATAAGATATTTTAAGAAGAGAAAAACACGCGTGTATTTTATATTTAGGAGCAAAAGTACCGAAAGGTCTTTAAAGAAGAGAAGCTTAGAGTGGGATATTCGCAACCCACGCGACAACGAAAGTATTAATAAAATGGAATTCGAATACCAATAGGATTTTGCTTGTACTAGGATCTTCCTACCTTCTGACTTAGATCCATGACGTCATCCTCTAAAGAAATGTCACTATACATGTCTTCCGTATTATCGTTAGCTGGACCCTTGCCCAAACTATTGAAGCTTCCGCTGCGATAAAGCTGACTGAAAGAGAAATACATACAAGACATTGTTAAAATCAATATTGATTTAAGATAAAAATGAAAATCACTCTAATATTAATATCAGTTCTAATATACAGCAAACTTTGTATACAGATAGAAAAAGAGAGAGAGAGAGAGAGAGAGAGAGAGAGAGAGAGAGAGAGAGAGAGAGAGAGAGAGAGAGAGAAAGAAATTGAAAATTATTTTTATACCATATATATATATATATATATACACATTTATAAATACTTTGTTACAAGTTGCGAAATGCAATAACGTGGCAATTATTGTGTAATAGCGCGAGAATAAAAAATAAGCATTAATTTAGTAAGCGTAAAATAAAATATCATGTATCTTACTTCGCTAGGGCATTTGAGCTTATTCTTTTTCGGCCAGAACTGTAAAAAAGTAAATAACAAAAGCGATTATTAAAGACAGAAGTGGAAAAGATGAATTTACTTAAGGAGAGAGAGAGAGAGAGAGTAATATTCACCTTGGTGGCGTTCGTCTAAGCGAAGTACGAAGCCAGGAATGTCTTCCTATTGTTGAGTTAGGACTCCTAGAAACATACAAGAAAGAAAGGTTGTAATGAGAGAATGGGAAGGAGATCCTTCCTGAGTTCTTTCTTAATACTCGAGAAAGAAGCAATCGCAAGAGATTATGTGGGAAAACTAAAGGTGAGCACGCAAGTAAGAGGGGAAAAGAAAAGAAAAGAAAAAAAAAAGTTATTATGTTAAAGATGAACTCGATCATCGTACAATGAGTAAGAGTTCTTTGCTCCTTAGGAGCATAAGAAACGGGTCTTGAGAATAAGACGGGTCAGAGTCTACGCGTGAAATAAGGCTACATAAGGTGAGCGAGGAAAGAAGAAAGAGGAAATAAGAAAAGGGAGAAGAGCAAGAAACGAAGCGACACTCATTTGAATGACTCATTTGAAAGAGCGGACCTTATGAAATCGAGTCCGGTAGGCGAGGATGTTGCACTGCTAGTAAGGTGAGAGTCCGTTCTATCGTCTCCGTCGATGGAGCCGAATGCCTCGTAATTCTCCTCGTTGGACGGTTTGGTGATAAAGTTAATATTGTTACTAGTTACATAAGAATCTGAACGATCGGGACTAGTCGAATAGTGGCCGGAATCTTGAAGATTGGAACTGTGTATTATCGGCAGAGAAGCTGCTTCACCGTTTTGCCTCTGCTCCTGTTGCTGCTTCTGCTTCTGACTCTGTTCCCGGTCCCGATCCCGATTTCTTTTCTTCTCCCTATTCTCATTCCCATTCCCATCGGCTTCGCTACTGTCCTCACTGTCATTTTGCCGGTAATTACGATTCCTCTGACCCTGGCTCCATTCGGGTCCGCCCGCAATTAGATTCGCAAAGCTCAAAGCAGTATTTGGTTTGCCAGCAGTATTACTGCTAAACTTCGAAAGAGCGCGCAACTGCTCGTCGGATTCGTTATTATCCTGGTTATTCTTGTTGCCGACGTTAGCAGAGTCAACGTTGGAGTTGCCGCTGGAGTTGGAGCTAGAACTGGTGCTTGAGCCCCGATTGCCGTTACCTCCAGTTATGTTGCTGTTGCTATTGTCGTTGTCGTTGCCGTTGTCACTGTTGGAACCATTCACCATTCCTTTACCCTCGGATATGCAAGGCACACTTATGTCAGCATCGTTCAAATGAGAAATTACCATTCTTCGTTCTCACGTTCTCGGCGCAAACGATTAAAAAAGAAGTGGCCCGATCATAAGAGTCTCTCTGATTCCAAGTAAATCTGGAACAAAGAAATTGCGTGACTTTGTTAATACACAAGAGGAAAAATTCTGAATTGCAGAAATACTTCATTGATAAGACTTTTTCCCATTCCTCGCTTGATCGTATTCGTATACTCGGTTTGCCTTTTAAATAGATTCTAAAGAGCTTGCTCATCATCACCTTTATTCCCTGTGACCTTTCACTTCCGGTCCCCGCGACGTAGACAAACAAATAAACAAACAGTCTGGCACGCGCGCGTGCGCACACATACACACACACGCGTACTCGAGAGAAGCAGCTGGTGAAAATTAGAAAGAAGACTATTGTTAAAAAGGGGAGCATCCGCGTACAGCGATGCGCTATCGGTATGACATCGGTGATGGTTGAAGCGAGCGTGAACAGGGGGGCGTTTCAGGGTTATCGGTCCAGGGCGTACGTCAGTTGACAGGAACGAGGAGACCCAGACCCAGCTCTGTGGTGTGTCGCCGGAGGATCGGATTTCTACCGAATTCCCAAGGAAGTCAGAGAAGAAGCGAGACCAATGCAAAGTGTGACACGGTGTCGAGGGTGACGGGGGCTCTATACAGCGAGGCGAATCGTGTCGAGAGTCGCGCGGCGTCCCCATGGCCGCCATTGAAAATTTACAGGTTGTTCCGGATTGCTTCGAACATGACGTACTTACTCGTTTGTGCGGAAGAAGGCGGCGACGTGTGCGAGCGGCGACAGGAGGAGAAGGACGACGAGGACGAGTCACACGACACATGTAACGGTGTAATCCCAGGGCGACGGAAAGTGGGAGTGGGAGAGGGAGTGGGGGAGAAAAGTCCCAAAAAGTCAGCACTGCCTAGAGGAATTTTGCTCGAGTCGCCTCTGGAGTTGTGGCGTTGGCAGGAGATTCTACCGATTCTACTACTTGGGGAGAAGGGCACGACGACGAAGACGACGAAGACGACGACGACGACGACGACGACGACGACGGACACGTCGTCCACGTTGAGGTCGTGCAACGGCAAAGCAAAGACAACAATAGGATTGGAGCGAAAACACTTGTGACAGGTACGCATGCGCGTGCTCACGAAAGAATAAGAGCGCGCGTGATGCACCTACCACCGTCATCCCCACTCCTCTTACCTAGCTCTACCTACCTACCTTTACCTACCCACGCGCTTTCATACACGGCTCTCGCACACGCGCGCACCTGTCTCTCCCTCGCCCTACCCCTCCCCACGCGTTTCTTCCTTTCTTATACCAAGAAAAAGGATAACTGTGTAGGTGGTTGCACGTACCTGTCTCTCCGCAGGTACGAGAAAGTAGCAGTGGTTCTCTATGCGTAGCGTTGCCTCTTCTCGAAGAAAGGAAGAGAGGATGTCATTGCTGAATTGCGTATAATATCGTTTATTCACAGCCTCGTGTCTTGGTCAATTATTTACAAGAAAGTAGAGAATTTCTCATTGTAGCATTAAATATTACACTGGTACGTGTGTTCACGGCCTGATACATACAACAGTATTATAACGGTGGGTGCATCTCTGTACTCTTGGGAGAGTAGGTTTCTAACTGGAGAGACCAGAGATATTCCAAGGATTTTTGTTGGATCTGAAAAGAACGAAGGAAAGGGCGAATTACAGAACAAAAGGGTCGGGGGGAGGGATGGCATGGGAAAAGAAAGAAAAACAGTTCTCAAAGGTACAACCGCATACACGCGCACATACGTACATACACGTGGAGATGGATTTCTCTCTCTTTCTTTCTTTTTCTATTGCTCTTTCTCCTAAGAGTTTAGGACGCGTCGGTACTTTCCGGTGATTTCTTGTAAACCTCCTTGTAAACGAGCTCCTGCATCTGTATTCTCAGGAGCATTCGCCGCTCGGCGGGTAACGTCCTGATGTGAGGCAGGAGGCTCATGAGGAAATAGTAATTGTCGTCGAATCGGTTGCCCTCGAGAGGATCCCCCGTGAGATTGGCACTCGCTTCATTTTCGCCCATGAGCACTTGCTCCGGTGAAATGTTCTGCAGCATCATCTCGTTTCCCCCGAGGTTGTCCGTGACGTTTTGAAACTCGAGGTTGTCAAAGTTCTCCTCGGGTTCTTGTTTCACGTCTATGTGGTGATTGATGCTATCTATTTTCAACGAGGACTTTTCGCTGCTGATCGACAGAAGGTGGTCGGTCAACGCGTCCCTGTCGTCGAGGTTTCTCGAGGCCAAGGGCGATCTGTCCTGAGAGCCCTCGGCATCGTTTTCACTGGATATCCGCTCGTTGTCGGCATTACCTCCCCGCTCCCAAATCGGTGGTCGCGGTAGCATTTGTTCCTTCAGGAACTGCAAACTCTTGTAATGTATCCATACCGGTCGGCTTCGGTGGTACTTGCTCTTTCGCACCAGGTATACTTGCTCCTTCTTCAACTCCGCGCGAAAAGTATCCCGCAAGCCCTTCCATTTTGCTTTCAGCACTGGTTCTGAAAATAATCAACAGTCTTTTTCTTTTCTTTTCTATTTCGTTCCTTTTCTTTCCTTTCCTTTCTTTTTCATTTCTTTCCGTTCCTTTCCTTTCTTTTCTTTTCTTTCCTTCCCCTCCCTGCAATATTCTCTCAAAGAATCAATTTTGGTTACATACTACCGATGATGGATCAGAGAGAGAGAGAGAGAGAGAGAGAGAGAGAGAGAGAGAGAGAGAGAGAGAGAGAGAGAGAGAGAGAGAGAGAGAGAGAGAGAGAGAGAGAGAGAGAGAGAGAGAGAGAGGAGAGAGAGAGAGGAGAGAGAGAGAGAGAGAGAGAGAGAGAGGAGAGAGAGAGAGAGAGAGAGAGAGAGAGAGAGAGAGAGAGAGAGAGAGAGAGAGAGAGAGAGAGAGAGAGAGAGAGAGAGAGAGAGAGAGAGAGAGAGAGAGAGAGAGAGAGAGAGAGAGAGAGAGAGAGAGAGAGAGAGAGAGAGAGAGAGAGACAGAGAGACAGAGAGAGAGAGGTTAAAGAACATTTGTTTTCTTTGGAAAAGTAACCCCGGTGTAACCGCAATTATCGTAGAAATGATTTTCCCTAGTGGTCCGTGCCTCTTACCTTGCGTGTATCTATATCGTTTTAGTTCTGTAGCGTACTCGTGCGAAACTGATGGAAAAAAAAAAGTTGAAGTAAAACGCGCAAAGTTTGCAAAGTAAAAGAAGAAGGTTCAAACCTCTGACTCCTGTCTCGCGATTCGAGTAAATAGCGAAGCAGCAAAGCAGCAAATTGGCGTGGTTTCTGCGCATGCGTGATAAGGAGATTATTGACTAGTCTTGCGCACAGGCGCAAATCTACGAGCTACTTGTGCTACTGCAATTTGAATCTGGTCGCTTTCACGGGCAAAGCATCCAGCTGAAAAAAAAAGGCCGGCCAAATCAGTAGAGAATACCAATGCAACAGGTAAAGGAAGATGCTCTCTAGATCCCTCCGGGTTCCGCGTCGCCCTGCTAGGAACTCGCGCGTTGGAAGGGACTCGCGCAAAAAAGTGAGGTTAAGCGACCGAACGCGAGCTCTGCACAACATACGCGAAGTCAACTATCCGAACAACACGTGTACCTTCCTCGCTATTTGTTTCATTTATTTGTTGTCTCTCCGGTACCATGGATGACAATTGGCCGAGTATCCGCGTGCTTTTCACTCATGAATCTACCAAAGTACGGGAAAAAGGACGGGGAGGAAGGGGCAGCGAAAGAAAGAGAGGGAGAAAGAAGAAAAGGAGAGAAAAAAAAAAACGGGCAACGCGAGGAGAGACGAAAGCGAAACAGCGAATAAAGCTTTGCTGCTCGCCATTGGTTTTTACTCGCGATCGCGAGAGGATAAAGAGTTTCACGATATTTGGAAACCGGGAGAGTCGGCTCGCTCGGTTGAGAAGCAGAGGTGACAATGTCGCGAGAGTAATAACTGGTCCCGTTAAAGGAATCTGTGGTAGAAACGATGATATTGCGTCATGCTCGCATTACTCGTGAAAGAACGTACTGGGAAGTTTAAAAATCGCTGCGATCTCCATCCAAACGCGATTTGTCACTTCGCGATTGTGGTAGGAAATGTGTCGCTGATTCCAAAGTGCTGGCCGCTTGTAGACTTCGGCTATCAGCCTGTTAGCATCCATCTTCACCTCGTCCCTCATCTTCGGCTTCTTTTATGTGTGATCTTTCGTGCGTGAATAAAAACCGTGAATACCGCCGATTTCAATGATTTGCCTCTGTTTGGCGTTTCTTTCCTCTGGGGTGCGTCGTCTTACTCGCGCGTCGAAGCTACCGTTGACTTGCGTTGACTTGATAAACCGATGAGGAGAAAATATGGGCGAATACTAGCGTCGGGATAGCGATTAGCGCGCAGGACGCGCGCACACGGGAAGCGATCGATTCGCCTTTCGCCCTCGTCTCGCCTCGCCTCGCTAGCGCTAACTCCTAGCTCCATCATCATCGTCGCTGTCGCTGCCGTTACCACCGCCGCCGCCGCCGCCACCACCGCTACCGCCACCGCCACCGCCGCCGATTTTGCTGCGACAAACTCGAATCTCCTAAAAAATCCATCGTCCAATGCCAAACACACTTTTGTTTTCTTTTATTTTACTCCGCTCCACTTCACGCTCTCGAGCAACCATCCTCTTAATTCTTTCATTCATAAAAATTATACCCTCCGGGTCTTTTAGGGACAAGATGGACCAATTCCACTTGATAGCGCAAGGTGCCGAAGCTCGCCTCTACAAGGGGATGTATCTGGGAAAGCCGACTGTAGTCAAGGAAAGATTTTCCAAAAAGTACAGACATCCCGACTTGGATAAGCGAATCACCAAAGATAGAATTAAAGCCGAGACTCGTGCTTTGGTAAGGGCTAAAAGCGCAGGTAAATTGGTGCATCGAGCGATTCTATTTAACTATCAATGTACATGTGTAAGCGATCGATGGGTGTACTTCAATTTTAACAAACTACCACCCTTCAACTTATTTCCCACTCTAACTTTAGCTTTAGCTTTAACTTTAATTCAATGAAGAAATATACGGGCTACAATTTTTGTATCAAGGTGTCGTGACTCCAGCTCTTTTCTTAGTCGATACGGATAGGCGCAAAATTTATATGGAATATGTGGAAAATGCTACAGTCTTGAAAACTTTTATAGAACAAAATATATCTGGAAATTCAAACACAAGCGTAGATTGTTTAATAAACTTTATTGCTCAAGGACTAGGAACACTTGTGGCCAAATTACATATAAAAAATATAATTCACGGTGATTTAACTACTTCGAATATTCTTTTGAAAAATAATACACTTCAGGAAATAACAGAAACAAATGCTAAAGATGGTATATATTTTGGAAATTATTACAAATTTTATTGGTCTTCATTTTTCTAATCTGTCCATCAACTTTTTAGCGGGAAGCTCTTTCGTAATGATAGATTTTGGCTTGGCACGAGTGGATTCGACTACGGAAGATAAAGCAGTCGATTTATACGTTCTTGAACGTTCTTTACTTAGTGCTCATTCAGAAATACCATTTTTCTTTGAAAAAATTTTTAAATACTATCAACAAAATTATACAAACAAAGCTCAATGTAAGGAGATAATATCGAAATATAAGGAGGTTCAAATGCGAGGACGAAAACGTTTGATGGTTGGATGATGCATCACTTTCTGTACATCACAGTATTCTTTCTAAAATTTCTATAAACCTTATTGATGTATTGTTTTTTATGTTTATTATAGTAAATAAATGTATAGTTGCAATATATCATTTAAGAATCAATCTATTAAAAGTCTCTTGAATAAAATGTAATAATTTATAAGGTAAACAATATTTTAGAAAAATTACAGTTTTGCTTACTTGTGATGCAATACTTACATGCTTACTATTAAAATTCAAGGCATAATCTGTTCAGAATGTACATTTATTCACTTGAAATATTAAAGTTTGATCATAATAGCATATAACAGTTTAATCCCTTAACTGATATTCCTATTTAAGTCTTGTTTATTAATATATAAAAAAGTTACATTAATCAAAATGTAATCCAGAATATATTATAATCCACGTTACCTTAAAATAAAATGAAAATATTTTTATGCAATAACTAATAATAAGAAAACTTTACTAATACTAACTTTAAAAGTTAAATAATACAAATTTATAATATTACCAAGAAACCAGCGAAAGATGTCATAAATCCTTCTTTAGTTAACTCCCATGCACCACCGAATTCATCTTCCTCTATTTGTTGGAAATTATTGCAATATAGGTATGTAATTCCTGCATTGACTAGTACAAATCTGAAGCACATATAAGATTTAATAATGAAAAATACTAAAATCACACAAAGCTTTCCTTAATTTTTTACAGTTAGTTTTCATACTTACAGCAAGAGAGCTAGAAAACCTTTTAATGGTATAAGACCCCATCCTATACCAACGATTATACCAATTGCTTGTCTAGTCCAATAAATAACATCTAAGAACTCTTCCTAAGGTAAAGCTTTTATATGTGAGAATAATGTGGTTCTTAAATACTGCCAGGATTAAATAAAAAAAAATTGAGGTTATATTTACCTTGTCCGGCCACTTCGATTTGGCAGTGATTGCACGTGTCCATACGCCTAACTCACATTTACCTCCGTTTCCAACTTTATCCGATTTAGAACGCGACATATTTGCTTCCTTTACAATTAAATACAATAATGTTTACATTGAGCTTTATAAAAAATTGATTTTCCTAAACCGTATAAGGGTTATATTGAAAATCCTGCTGTAATCGTAATACTCTCTCTCTATCATAAGCTGCTTTACGACCATTTGCAACCGTTTACGACACTAATAAGAAGCTTTCCCATGTCTCTTCCACGTTACCTTTTCCTGCACCTTTAAATGCTTTCGTCATCTTCAAAGCAAATCAGTCAATAAGACAACACACCACCTATGACAATGCTTTTATCAAATTTAAACCATTCATATCCGAATTTCTCGTATAGATAAATATTGATTTCACGATTTACCGCGAAGGTTAATGCATAATTTGACTCGTGTGTCATATACGAAACAAGAATAATGAAAGAAAAAAAAGAAATACTCCACATTGAATATTAATGACTTTATTATTGGATTATATATTTTTCTATCACTAAGATTTAAATATAGGTTATTAGTATCGTTGAGAACATAATATAGAAATGTATAATTATATCACATATATACGGAACATACTTACAATTAAATTATATACATTAGGAAACTACAGGTGATTTTCTTTCTTATTATATTTTATGTAAAAACTTGTATATTTAATGAAATATCATTATATCAAGAATTTGGCACAATAATGAAAAATTGTTGTTGTTGCTGTTGTTAATTATTCAACCTTTCTTCTACTTTAGCTATTTAATTGTAAGTTAAGGATAGATTAATTATTTATTTGTAGTTAATAAGATTTTCAAAATCCTAATTCGGAAATATGGAATAATTTACATACTATGGTTACTCTTGAACTTGACATTTAAAGAAGATCACCCGTGAAATATTAATTTTCATGACTATTGTTTTCAAAATGTTGGTATGTTGTATGTGTGTGTACTAATTTTTTGTTATATTAATAGATATATCATCTTAAACAATAGATTAACGAATAAAACTAATTATGTATGCACATACACAATATTTGCGATGCAATCGGAGCTCTTATAATTCATCACATTTTTCACACTTGAATAATCTAAAAAGTCTTTTGTATAGGAATTTTATAAACTATGCAATATGTTAATAAGAATAATAACATTATTATGTGCGTATATTTGGTATAATATCTTAAGAGAGAAAAAGACAAAAATGTAAAATTTACCTGTTTATAAGATTGCAGTATCATTTTTCGATTAAATTACACAGTAAAATTTAACATAATATTCAATTACTTTGCATTAATTAATCCTTCAATTCCACTAAACGAATGTTTTTGTATGTATTGATTGAAATTACCTATAAGATCTATGAAAACGGATTTAAAAAAAATATCATAAGTATTAAAATATCTTAATAGTTACTTCACCAATGACTTACAATGAATTTTAATTATTATTCTATTATCATAAGATCACCTTGAGCTCTAGTCTATTAGATGACAAGGGCCTAAAGAATTAATTGCATCAATATATGATCACATACCTAAATATATTTGATGAGATTAAAATCATCAAATAAGTATGTGTATGTATCTGCCTGCACTGCAATTCTTCTTAAATAGATACTTAAAAACTTTTTATTCTTTTTCCACAATAATATTCTATACTACAAATTTTTTTGGAAGTACCATAAAATCATTCTAATGATTTCACTTTGTATATAGAATATATTTGTATATGATATAATTCAAGATAAGTGTAATTTAGACATGTTTAAAAAAACATCTATTTTACGTTCCAATATGGATTATTAAATATAATGTATTCATATGAATATTAAATTCTTCCTTTTTTTGCCGTTTTTTTATAAATCAAATATATTAAGTGTATATGTGTGTGGAAGTTAATTA
This sequence comes from Sclerodermus sp. 'alternatusi', assembly GCA_037305995.1. Taxonomy (NCBI): domain Eukaryota; kingdom Metazoa; phylum Arthropoda; class Insecta; order Hymenoptera; family Bethylidae; genus Sclerodermus; species Sclerodermus sp. 'alternatusi'. Next base: position 3,043,533 of record CM074551.1, read on the forward strand.
TCCTTTACACTTTTTTTTTTAAGTTGTCTTATTGAATAATTAAATATTAATTCATTTTCATAGAATGTATGAAAGAGAAATTTCTTTCGTATAATACACTAACGATGCATGTGATATAATTTGCATGCTTTTCAATACTACAAATATAACTGTACTAATCGCTTTTAGAACGTCTACACCATAGTACGATAATAATATCTAATGTGTAGTAACTGATATTAAATCATAAATTTCAATACAGGGTGCCCGGAAATTGGTGGAGCCCTTTTTGAGTGTTGATTTTGAAGGAGGGCGCACAGAAAAAACATTAATAATTGAAAATTGAGGCTCTATCTTGCAAAATGCCAACAGGGAAAAGTTGTTAGAATAGTCTCAGGAACCATCCCTCAAAAAAAGGTCCGTCAATTTCTGGGCACTCAACATATCAATGTACTTTTTAAATCGAATTTAACTATTCCATTCATAAATACTACTCTGACATTAAATTTGTTTACATGTTATTTTGTACATCTGTATATACATATATATTCGTTGCTATTCACCGATTAATTCATATTAATTTAAATATACAAGGTCGATTTTGAATAATTTAATTTAAAAAAGGTCAATTAATTAATTTAACAATATGCTGTTAAACATGTCTCTAGTTAATTACTAAAATTCATAGAAAAGACGTTATTTAGATAAACGATTAATTAATGTAAAGTTAATTATTCCACTAAGAAATTTTCCCATTTCTCCTCATTTGTATAAAGCCACAATAATATAAAATAGGTAATATTAATATATCAAACTTCTTTATATACAATGTTCTTTCTTATAAACTTTTCGACCAAAAAAAATTAATATATAATTATAATAGCTGTCATAGTATATAAGCTGCTTGTAGTTTAATTTATATTTCTTTATATTATAAACTAGATTTATGGAATACTCAATTTCTAAGAGAATCATAAGGTTAAAAAATATACAAAGAACCAGTCAAAGCATTGAATAATATAGATTGTTATTTAACTTGACTGATATTGCAAAACCCGTATAATTAAAAATAAAAAAGAAAAACTTTCTACCATGATTATTTTATCATAAAAACTATGGAGATAAAGATATTATCATTTTTTAAATAAAAATTTAACTGCTATATAAGTTTCTTAGTCACAATTTTCAATAGAACGATCAACATACTAAAACGCGTTCATTCATCACTTTCTAGAAAAATTGGAATGTAGATAAGAGATAACATTACAGCCTTAGAATGTATGCATACAAATGTCATTAAACCTTGAATGTTTTGCTTGTTATTAGGAGTAATATGATTATATTGCACGGTAACGCCTTATTTCTGGAATATACTCATCATTCGATACTTGATAAATATACTTTTTTGATAAATCTATCATATATGATATAAAAAATTTAATACAATACATAATCATTAGATATTGGTCATAGAAAAATCTTTTTTAAATAAATAGTTTTTTTTTAATTAAAAGTGTCTAATTCACTGTTGTGATATTCAAAATATAAACTTAATAAAGTGAATTGATTTGTCATAAAGTTATGGGCTAATATAAGCGATTAATTGAAATACTTCATTATTCAAATGCTTTTCACTGGTATTAACTTTTTGGTATTAGATAAATGGCAGTTAAACGTCAACTACATCATTGTCATAATTAAAATTGGAATCACGTAAAAACGAAGTACGTCGAAGTTTGACACCAATTCGATTATTTTCAACCATTTTCGGTACTTCCGCTGCCTGAAAATAAAGTTTCAGCATTATTCTAATCAACTTTTAATTCATGCATTCAACTGTGTATTTGTAGAACTGACGAATGAATTTTCATTCAATACCAAACGTTTAGTTATATGTAGAATGGTAATATTAGGTCACCGGTGGTACAAAGAAAAGAAAAGTAAAAGAAACAAACAGAAAAAAAGTACCTTTGTTACTGATCGGTCGACAGATCGTTGAAGGACTGACCTCCATGCTGCAGGTGCAGTTTGTTCTAAAATAATATATATAGCAAAACTTATAAAAACAAAATTCACATGCAATCTTTTGTTATGACAAAATGAAGAAATTAAAATGTTAAATGACATACTGGAGTTTTCTTTTCTTAATTTTGTGCATGCATAAGATTTTTTACCATTCTCTTACCATTTTCTTTTCTATCTGTTTTGGTTTTATTTAAACTCGCCGCCAATTCTCTAACAGATCTTTTCTCAACACTTGTATTACTTAATGAACTGGCAGTACTACTTGCTGACAACGTAGGTGGTAATGAAGCTGGTCCACTAACTCCACTATCGGTCGATTCATCTAGAGCATCCCCCGAATCTGGTGTATTTCCAGCAGATGTATTTGGACTTGATCCATCGCTCAAAAGATTAAATTCTCCTGTGAAATTTTAAGGGAAACCATAATTAAGAATATTTTTTAAACAAATTAAAAGGAAATTGCCTTTTTATAATAGTAATTTAGTAGTAAGCAATAACCAAGAACGTTAATGAATATATGTTTATCTCTTACCAGATTTTCTATCGGTAGCCATGCTCCATGGTCGAGGTTTTGGCGCAGTTGCAGGAGGAGGAGGTTTATTTTTAAAATGTGTATTATTGCTCTTCCCATCGCCAGCAGAACTATTACTTTTACCTAGTGACTTCAATACAGGTGACTTAGATGTATCACACGAATTTTTTATTCCTCCATTAGATCCTCCATTCGTTGGACTCTTTAAATCAAATCCAGTTGATTTTAATTTAAATGATGGTATTCCTTGTCCTGTATATTTTTCTGTATCTCCAGATTTCTTGGTAATACCCTTTTTATCTGAACCGTCTTTGTCCTTTTCATTTAATAAAGAATACTTATTACTTTCGTCGCAATCTCGTGAAGTGCACTGGCCAACACGAAATCCAACGATTGACAATGAATTTGATTCTATAATATCAACACAGCCGATTGGCATGTCCTCGTTAAAAGTATCCTTACTGTTCTCTGACTTGCTACTGGATCTTTCACTTGTCATTCCATCAGAAGTATGAGCGTTTCTTCGCGCAAGAGGTGAAGCAGTCAAGGGTGAATCACCTTGAGACCTTCTACCGACTAGCGGTGAAAATTTCTCTAAATTATCCGTTGACCTTGATCGCGGTGTCGGTTCTAATAAATTCTTCAACATTGGAGAATTGCAGCCATGTTTTTTTTCAGTGTCAGCTGTCATGCTTTTATGACTTGCCTGAGATAAATTTGGACTACCATCGATCGGAAATATATGCAGCGAACTGTAATATTTTATGTTATATGATAGAAACTGCCGAAAATGAGAAATAAATAAAGATTTTTAGGTATAGCTCTCTTTCTTTTATTACCTATCATCACTCGTAGGCGATACTAGTGGAGTAGTTGGAGTGGTAGGTCTGAAAAATACATCGAGGCCTTCACCAAGTGCTAGGCCTTCCATGGGCTGATCTGACCTTAACATCGGTCTAGTCGGTGCTCTAGTCTTTGTTCTTCGAGGCCTTGATTTTACCAAATGTTGTAATTGTTGACTAACGGGGTTGGGCAATTCTGATACAGAATCCAGGGACTCTGTTAACGAATGCTCGTTTTCTGAAATCACTATAAATTATGTCATTCAAGAAAAATAATCAAATAATGAATAAGTGTTAGAATGAAAAATAGACGATTAAGCGAGATTAACCTTCTGTTTGATTCTTCGGTATTGACGGCAACAAGTCGGGTATATCATCGGCTGAAAGACCTTCCACTGAATCTACTACAGATTTAGGTCTTAACTTCCTACCATGTAGACTTTTGCGTTTATTTGATAGGTGGGGAGTGGCCTGTAGATCAAAGATCATTTCATCCTTTCAATCTTTCTTTCTTATTTTATACAAAAATTCGTAAAATTCACAGATATATCGGATTTACAATAAAAATACAATATAATCACTTACGAGATTCAAATAATCCAATTTCTTGATAGGTAAGCAAACAATATTTATGATAATAATAGTTATAGACATTTTAAAGTCATATTGAAAAGCACACAGATATATACTTACCAGTGGTGATTGCTCATTAGAGCATTGATCAACGGAGTTTGACAAAGAAAATGTTTCTGATGGACAATCATCTTCTGAAGTAGTACTAATTCTTCCGGCATTCAAAGCTGCACTTAAAGCAGTTCCACTTACAACTCCAATAACGCTTCCGCTACTCATAGACCCTGCACTGGGTCTTAATACATCTGGTGTACTACTTCGAGTTCTACTATCATAATCTCCGATCTGGATAAGACAAAAAATATGAATGTAATAGTTTCAATGGAATTCTTAAATTTAAATTTAAATCTTGAAATATATAAATAATCGAATCATAAACACTAACCAAGGCTCTATAGCTTCTTGATAAAGATTCGATGACTTCATCCGTTATTCGATCTGATATATGTGCTGCCACAGCTAAGTTAAGCTCACTAAGTGTTAAAAATTACAAAAAAGAATTATAAAAATATTAAAACTCTTTTTTTTAAATTTATATATAATAAACTTACTTCACTCTATTTATTATATCTGCCCCAGCCTGTTCATTTATTGTAGTTTGAATAAATTCGCCACTTAATTGATTTTTTTCCTTACAGCTATTACGTAAGTCATCTTCTACTGCAACTGGCTCAGTTTCTTCTCCTCGTATTATTGTCTGTGATAATATTGTCGGACATTGCTCATTAGCACATTTTAGCATAGCATCCAAAGAATCCTGCAATAACACACGATACATTGTGTAAGTTTGGGCATGAGTGATTGATTTCAGAAAAGAATTTTTATTTTGAGCTAATCATGAGACACTTACTTGCAAGTAAACAGAGACAACTTTATGAACTTCACTAGCCATATCATTTAATTTAAGCTCTACAGGATTATTCTCATCTCTTCTTTGCAGTACTTCATGCAATCGAGGTAATAACTGCAATACATAAATTTTATATTGTTTTCTTTTTATAATTATATTTTCCTAATGAAGCTATTTATCCTTTTTTACCTGTTTAGAGTTATCTGCATCTTGTATTAAGCCAGTTGCATAATTAATGTCATTATTAGCATCACAGCTTTCTGCTGCAAGAGCTTTAATGGTATCTTGTGTCTGAACAACTAGTCTATCAACCATTTGTTGTGTAGAACTTAACAAGAATCCTTGTTGCAATCTAAATGCTTGCCCATGACTATATTTGCACGGAGTTACATTCCTTTGGAGTAAATCTTGTATTTTTTTTGCCAAGTGTTCAGTCTTTTCAGCCGAAGTTTTCATGCAAGGCTGCAGATCGTAAATAGGGAATGGCATATATCTAACGCTAAAGTTTCTGTAAAGAGAACAAAATGAGTTATAGAAATTGTACTGTTTTAAACCATTATATTTATTGAAAATCCTTACTTTTCTAAAGCGTGAACGATATCAGCATAACCTTGAAGAGCAATATTGTTCCTATCGTAGATAATAGTTCTAAGATGATTGTTTATTTGTAATGCTTTGGCTAATAATCGAGCACCGGGGTCTCCAATTTGATTACCACTAATATCTAAGGTATAAAGACATGTGTTGCTGCCTAGAGCATTAATTAAATTATACAAATCACCCTTTAACCTGGAATCTGGTAAATGTAAAGCTTGCAAAACACAATCATCTTCTTGAATCATTTGCACTAATGCATCCATAACAACAGCAATATGCTTGCTCTTCATTCCAATAGTATTTCGACCCATGTATAATTGCTTAATTGATTTATTTTTACCAACTGCAGTTATAACCTGGGCTAAGTCAACATCCATATCTGTAAGAATATTAACAATAATCGATGAAAATATATTGCGGAAAATATATCACTATTTTTTTTACTTGAAAACGTACGTACTGCTTTCCGAAATATCCAACGAAGCTATACATCGAACCCCATGAATACAAGATTCTAAAACATGAGCGCCCATGGATCCTAAATTATTTCCACTCATATCTAATTCCAAACCAACTGTACTTTCATTACAAGCTAATCCAAGTAACAAATGCTTTAATGCTTCTAGCGGTAATTTGCAAAATGATATATTTAAGTACTTCAATGAAAGGGTTGCTGTAAAGAACTGCTTGAAGCTTGGAGGTATTTCTTTGGTCTTTTTACTTGAAAATGAATTACGAGCAACGTTTAGATGGACTAGATTTGTTGCACAACCTCGAAGCAAAGCACCAAATAGCTAGACAAGAAGAAGGAACACAAGATTATAAGGATTATTATACAATATGTATAGCAATCTTTACTTACACATTCCAAAGTAGTTTCTGTTCCACTTAGATCCAAATGTGTTAAACTATTAGGTTGTGCCAAAAAATTGCACAAGTTCTATAAAGAAGGAATCAAAATTATCAAGTCTAATAATTATTGGTTCACAAATAACTTACATTAATATCATCCTTCAAAGTATTTCCTGAAAGATTTAAATATTGAAGACTAGTTGGCATACTTCTATTTAAACTCAATGCATGAGCTATTTGACCAATTCCCTTTCCTGTTAATCCACAATGTGCTAAATTCAATTTTTGTAAACCTTTAGGTAATTTCCCAATAGGACCAGTTAAATGAGCACCACCTTAAAGAAAATAATTTATTTTTTAATTATAAATTATATTGTTTCACAACACTCTCTTTCTCTCTTTCCATCTATCTTTATTTGTAAAAATATCATAAGATAATATAACATGCATAAGAAAACTAATAAAAAAACTATAACATTACGAAAAACAAAGCAGTAATGAAGTATGATAAAAATAAATATGTATATGATATAACAAATGCATATAAAAAATTACATATAATTTTTGAATTTTTGCACACCTTGCATTAACTTGGCAATTATTCCACATAAGCTAGAGGCTCCTACAAAAACATAAACAACTTAATACAAAGAAAAAATAATTATAATTTTTTGTTTATGTATTTAGAGTACAGCACAAACACACGTATAAACACATGGAACTATTCTTATAGCTTATAGTAGCTTACCTTTATCCTCAATTGTATTATATGATAAGTCAATAGTTTGAAGCACTGTATTAGCATTAGACATTAGAGCTAATGATAACTTATGTGCAAAATCCCTTTAAAATAATATAGAAATAATTTTGTTAGTTATTTTTATTGTGTTCTTGATGGCTATTGTTAGTTTCTTCTCTTACCATTTTATGCCAAGATTATCCAGATACAGTTCTTGAATAGAAAGAGATCTACGGATCACATGAAGTAATCTTTCTAATGGTTCATGACTTAATTTAAGATGTGATGCTCTTAACTTTGTAAACCAAGTATTATATTCTAAGGCAGATATAATTGGTACCAAATCCTTTTGATCTAAATGATCAAAATCTCTTAAATTGAGCTCTCGTGTATCATGCGAAAGGTATATTGTATCAACATCCTAAAATTTGTGAATTTAATATAAACAAGTTTCTTTTAAATTACTTTTTCTTCTTTTCATGAGAAACAATTATAATTAACATACCCAAGCCACCTCTTCTCTATATAATACACCATGTAAATCACACATACAGGCATACTGAGTAGAAAATCCTCCACAAGGACCTGTATTTCTAGTTGCTTCAGTACTTCTTGCCAAGTCACTACCTCTTATACTTTGCAATCTACTAGCTGGTATTACCTCTATTTTCCTTACAATATAACTAGAAATAATTGATAAAGAAATATTGAATAGACACATGAGAATTTAGTGATACATATTTTTAAGTTATAAACAATATACTTGAGGGGTACTGTGGGAAAAATATTACGAATTGCTGTATGTAAGGCCTCGATCATAGCATCTACTTCTCCAGTATCTGCACTTGTTCCAATTGTTGTAAAATTGTAATTTCTTTCTCCCACAGTTAGGCATAATTGATTAGTTCTTTTTGACTCTATTGCAGTCACTTCTAAATAATGAAAGTGGCAGTCAATCTATAAAATAAACTTAAATTAAAATTTTAAACACTTTTCAATGAGAACTTTGATGATCATGAAAATACTAACCCTTGTAGGTACCTTAGCTGTTAGTAGAAATAAACGACAAGGAGAGAATACCTAGAAATAAACATATGAAATTAAAAAACATCTAATACGTTCTTCTTTCTTACTTATAAATAGAAAATAATCCATAATACTTACTAAAACACGATTTTCTTGTTTATCTGGTTTTGTCTCCAGTTTTACAACATTTTTTAATAATATCTTAACATGCTTGCCAAGAAGAGCCTTTACAGATTCTATAAACATTAAACATAAATAGTATATTACTTCTATCTTATTCACTCTTTAATTAATAAGATAAAATTATCTTAGTGATAATAATGTCTAAAGAAAATAAATATTTTTCCAAAGACCGCAAATCAGAATGTCAGAAAAGTCGCACGTACAAATGTAAACATTCTAATTATGACTAACCGTTTAAGTCTTTCGTAAGCTGCGATCTCGTCGACATCTTGATAATGAAGTTTTATCTTCGGTGCATTTCAAACTAATTAAAAAATAATTATTCTCATTATTTGACAGCTAAAATTTCTCTAATACTTGTAAGATGTCGTCATCAAGTTGGGCGCCGTCACGAATACATCGAATAGGGCAAACGCCATCTTGACTGGCACCTGTTTCTGTTCCACTGTATTCCCTGATACCAAATTATCTATAGAATTTCAATTTCTCACATTTCATTTTCTAATACCTTTTATCTATGTATGTATATCTAATTTTTGTTGTTTGTTTTAATTTAACATTATTATTTATGGGAATGGGATAATTTTTTCACATGTTTCAATATGTATTTATTAAAATATTTTACATAATCATAAAACATTAATATATGAAAAAGAGAAATGTTTCATGATTAAGAAAATAAAGAAATAACATTACAAATATTTTAGGACTTTGCCCTTTCAAAACTATAAATAAGTAGAGTGCAATGATCACACATAATTATCGTGTGTGTGTGTGTGTATATATGTATATATAGAATACATATATATATATATATGCATATGCATATATATAGATGTCATATATATCATACAAGTTATGTTAATTTGGTAGATATACTGACAGACTTTTAGTAATAAAGTTATAGTTGCTAATAAGAAATACTCTTCTGCAGTAGAATTAAAGAACAATATATAATTCTAGTTTGATAAATATTTAATACATTTACAAATCTGTAAGAATTTTATATGTCAATCATAAGAAAATCTTAATAAAATATATAATAAATTGTTTTGTAAAACTACAGATGATAAATATTATCAGCCAATATGCAGGTACTGAGAAGAATTATTGCACCAAAAACATCAGTTTCACTTTTAAGAAATTATACGGTCAATTCTAAGTTTATAGAAGTTACGGAAAATAAAGAAACAGGTAAGTTAATAAATTAATATATTAGTTCATTTTAGAAAATTAATTAATTTTTCTTAAATATATGTAGAAATAACTACTCTCTCTATGTCAAGACCACCTGTTAATGGACTTAATTTAGAGTTATTGGAATCTCTTAATTCAAGTTTGATTGATGTAAAAAAAAGTGGTGCAAAAGGTGTTATTTTAACATCTTCAAATCCTAAGATATTTTCTGCTGGTCTTGATATAATGGAAATGTATAAACCTGATCTGAAAAGAGCTGAACATTTCTGGACCACTTTACAAGACACTTGGTTAACTTTATGTGAATTCAGTCTACCTACTGCAGCTGCAATTAATGTAAATATTATCTATTTAAATTCTTCTTTTTTTTTAAAATGCATATTTATTTTAAGAAAATTAAGAAAATAAATCATTAGGGTTCTAGTCCTGCAGGAGGTTGTCTATTAGCTATTTCATGTGAATATAGAGTTTTTACTGAGGGCAAGCATACCATAGGATTGAATGAAACCCAATTAGGGATTATTGCACCTCAATGGTTTCAAGATAATTATATTTCTACAATAGGTCACAGAGCTGCTGAATTATCATTATTAAGGTATATTATAGTGTTACCAAAAATTACCAAAACACAAGTTGTAAATAATGTTATTAAATCCTTAAAAATTTATATACATGTATCTTTTATAGAGGGTCATTATTTACACCTCAGCAAGCTTTAAAAATTGGATTGGTAGATGAAATAGCCACTGATAAAAAAGATGCTATTGCAAAATGTGAAAAATATATAGAATCTTTCAATAATATACCAGGTAAATAATACATATGAATACAAATAAATTATTAATGTAATTTTCATACAAAATTTTTATATAGGGAAGGCTCGAGCATTGACAAAAGAGAATCTGCGAAAACCAATAACTGCATGGTTAAAAAAAAATAAAGAAGCAGATACACAACTATTTCTGAATTACATTAAAATGCCAAAAGTACAAGCTAATCTTGAATTATATATACAATTTCTTAAACAAAAGCAGTAACTTGGTTAAATGTAGTATAAATTTTAAAGATATATTAATCTTTTAACAAAACTATATTTTATAATGAAAATTTTGATAAAGATATATTTTTTATAGATGTATATAAATGTTTATATAAATAATTAATATTATAAACTTACAAAATTTCCTTCATCTTAAAGTTATTTCTATTTATTTTAAAGTGATGATACATCATTAACCATTTTATCATTTAAATATGTTTCTGATTCTTGCCTCTGAACTTCCAAAAAATGAGATATTTCTAGAATTTTTTTTTCATGCCTAATATCTTCCTGTCTGTTAAAAAAATATTTCTAATATTAAACTATTTTCTTTTAATACTGGTTGGTTACACTTACTTTTTCTGATCATCAGTATAATCATTTAGCCAATTATTTAAACAGCTTAATACACGATCTTCCCAATTATCAATCACCTAATATTATAAACAATAAAGCATAATAAATATTACATAATATATAAATAATGAATAAAACAGTAAGTTTTAACAAAATATATTACAAAAACTTACTTGCAAATGTAAATCATGAGAAGCATTTAGATTATTACTCAAAATATCTTTATCCCCACAAACACTTTCAAGATGGCTTGGCATTTTCTCATTTTCATTAAATCCACTAAGATAGAATAAAAGTATGGAATTAAGAGCATCTTTATATTCTGATTCTATATTTCGTAATTCAGAAAAGTAGGTTTTAATAGATTCTTCAAAAGCTCCAACCATATCTTTCATATTAATTCGAAAGTTTTCATTTATTTCCTTAAATTATTATATTTCAAATGAAAAAAATAATTAAAAGTAGGACTATAATAACAATTTAAATATACTTTTATTTGATTGTGAAGAATAAGTTCATCTGAAATTAATGTTTTCCAAGTCTTTGATATAACACTCAAAAAATCTTCAATATACTTTTGTAATTTTTCAACATTTTTATCGATTACGTCTATATCCATTTCTTCTTCATTGCTTTCTTTCAAGAAGTTTACTTCTGCTAATGTTTCAGCTTTCATTCTTAATATCTCATTAATTAAACTTTAATATAAATTTATATAATTATATGTATTATATACACAAAGCATTAATATATAAATAAGTATTTGATTTGATTTTATTCTGTAATCTTAATTCATGCTTACTTTCTTGATTTCTCTTCAATAATTGATTTATGTTTATTAACAACACGATCAAACAAATTTGATTCTGCTACACGTTTTGCATGCTCAGTTACTCCTTCTTCATATAACTGTGTACAAATATTACAGAATCTACTTTTATATTCTTCAAAAGCATTTTTGGATGTTTCATTAACCATATACAAAAATCTGCCTTCTAATTATAAAAAGAAAAATAAGTGTTTTTCTCTGATCTATATTATACAATTATTTTAATATTCTAAAGAGCCAATGATAAGTTTTATACCCTTATCAAATTGAAATACTTCTTGAATAAGATAATCATCGCTAAACTCTTCTACACAAAATGATGAAAATGCATTGTTTTCATCTTTGAAAATCTTTTTGTTACCTAATTTTTCATTTTCATCAATTTCATCCATTTTTCTTAATTCTTTGCTAGAAAAATATGAAAAGTTTTAACAATATAACTGGTTATATAATTGAGACTAATTTCATATTTATAATTACTAAAATTTTAAAGCCGCAGCTTTGTACTCCTCAGCATTTATAAGCTTATATTCATAATATATCAATTGTGGAATAAATGCGAGTACATAGTCTCTATATTCTTCTATATGTACACAAGGATTATCTTTTGTACTTAAACTCTTTAAATTTTTAAATTTTCTCAAGTAAGTGACCTACACAATTTCTAATATAAATGTATTGTAAGAAACAAAATATTTTACAAAGCAATACTTCCATACATGTTTTTTATCAGGAATTTTATTACTTCCAATACTGAATATTTGTAATTCTTTTAAATTATCTATTCCTTCAATATCCTGGATCTGATTATTGTGTAAAAGTAATATTTCCAATTTGATTAGGTGATTTAAATTTTCCATAATTTTAACGTGATTGAAAGACAGGTCTAACTCTTTTAAATGTATCAGTACATCAAGATTTTCTATTCTCTCAATTACATTGTGAGTTAAGGACAATTTAGTAAGATTTTTCAAAATCCAAAGGTGATCAATATTTAAGATTTCTAAAATGACAGAAATCAGCCAAAGTATCAGTGGGTTAATCAGACTTTAACAAAAAAAAAATACTTCTATTTACTCAGTTTTAAAAAACCTACTAAAAAATTCAATATGTATTTTTTCAGTCTTGAGTAAATTAATTCCATCTTTAATAAAGAGTCTACGAGGTTCTCCTTTAGGTTTTTGATCAATCAATAAGGCGACAATTAAATTCTTATCAATAATCGCAGGTTCTGTATTTTCTCGAATAATTTCTGAGAAATTTCCTTGGAACATGGTATTAGTTTAATTATAATAATTAATTAAGGTAAGCACGCAGAGCAAAGATCCATGGAGTTTTGTTAGTGATTGATGCGCCTAATGAAAAAGAAGAAGAAAGATCATTCCTTCTCACTTACACATGACATAATATGTCCCTAGAATGAAACAGACGAAGAAGTGCCACGAGTATAGAGACAGACGGATGGAATATTCGGCTATCTTTCTTATCGACGTATACTCTTACACCATTGCTGATTCCATTAATTCATTATTGTTATATTAAGAAAAATTATAATTAAAATAGATTTATTAACTATCTGCCTGTTTCTATCTCGCATTCTGAAGTTTTTCCCGTGTATCTGCACGAGAGAAGGCAGCAAGAAATACATCATATGACGGGGCTTTAGTTACTGTACCGGCAGTGAGTTACGGAACACAACCTGAAAAGTCAGATTTTAACCGAATGATTCTTACTCCTGCCTACCCTGGCTTTAAAGATGGCCACTGCTCTTCTGCTGGTTTGCTACTGTGTCACGTCAGTTTTGGGTGGACGTACAAAATTTTAACATTCAAATTTTTCTTAGAAGGACAAATTAATAAATTTCCATCGATATTTCCATATATATATATTAACTTAAAAACATGATGAAATTAGTGTAATCACAAATATGAATTGTCATCAAATATTAAGTGGAGCCTGCAATGCAGGAGATCGGTGTTACGCTGTAGGTTCCGTAGAAGGAATATCTTTCACGGTAAGTTCTTAACTTATCTTTTCAATTTTGAGTGTCTCTTATAAATATTATGCCTGATAGTTTATAATATACGACTACTACTGCTTATTAATATAAACGTTTCATTCTACACATCAATGTCATATGTGTGTGAGAGCCTACTATGGATTACTCTAGACGAGTCAGCTGATTAAGTGACACTTTTGTTACGTTTTCATGTATACAATCTGCTCTTTTATATCAATATGTATATGTAGCTATATGTAATTTATGGACAGTGAGTAGTTTTAATTTGTAGAGTAATTCTTTCCATTAATTGGAATTGTTAATCACTTCATTTTTTTTACTGTAATTTCTTTCTTTGAAATTTTGCATTATTATTCTTAAATATATATTGCATTTTTTCATGGTTTACAAATCTTCATAAATATTAAGTATTTTTTTCTCTTATAAAATATAAATATTAGTGACATGTTTACATTTATTGCTATTCTGACTATTTGATGAATTACTAAATAAAACTTGTTTATTGCAGGCATATGCAGCTGGATGCAACATTGTTATCCTTGCTAGTAATTTTGAAAGAGTTCAAATAATTCCAGGAGCTGTACACAATTACATAAGAATTAGCTGTTTAGATTGTAGCACAGATACTGGAAAGATTGCTGCTGCGTATGAAAACCAAGTTTGCATTTTTGAGCCTACTCCTCTTATTCATAGCACCTGCTCTCATGTATGTATTATATTTTTATGTAACTAAAGAACATACATAAATAATAGCTTTATTTCTTCAGCAATTGGAATACAGATGGGTCCAAACAGGAAGCTTACAAACAGAATCAAACATAAGCTCTTTGTCATGGAACTTAGAAGGAACGAGATTATTAACGGGGGGTGAACTTTTGCAGTTATGGCATCAAAATATTTTACCGTTTCAAGAAGAGCACAGTAAGTAAAATTATATACTTTACTTATAAAAAATACCCCTGTTCCAAATACAACTTTATATTTTAATAACTTTAGCACAATAGTTCCTTATAAATATTTTAACATTTATGTAATACCTTAGCTGATCCATCAAAATTATGTGCAGCTATAAAAGGGAAAATGTTACATACTCAAGAAATCTTAACCACTGGAGGTGATCAAAATATTTCAGGAAATAATCCTCATGATCGTGAGTTCATTCATTTTAAGAATGAACATTAGACATTTATATTCTTTGCATGCAAACAATTGCTGCTTTTGTTTATTTATATAGAGCTTTAAATTACTATATTTCCATTAAATATAAAACTATTAATGATTATATCAATTTAATGTAATGCTTTATTGCATGGCACTATTATACAACAGCTAAATATAAGATTTCAAAAGCCTTTTATTGAAATTCAAGTGAAAATTATGATTTTGTACAAATATGAATTGTAAAATATTTTCAACGAATCACATATTTTATTTTATACAGAGTATCCAATGAAACTGCTTGGTTCATATATATAAATTAACAGATGTATATTCTACATGTGTAACTTGTTTATTTTTAGCTGGCACAGTAACTTTTTCAATTGGTGGAGAAGCTGAAAGCCCTGGAACTAATGAAATTCCTACTGGTAATGAACCTGGTGCATGGAACTGTGTTTGGAAATGTCGCACGGCAACGCCAGTGCATCTTATGAGCTTCAGCCCTGATGGAACATTATTTGCTACTACAGGATTGAATGATAGACTTGTTAAAATCTGGTTTGAAAATAAGCAATGTAAGAATCTTATAAGAATTATGTATAATCAAATTACTAATATACATATAATTATAATAGGCTGTCATTTTTTGTTACATATTAAATCAGTTTTTCCAACAAGAAGCTTAGATCACACAACTTTCAATCAATCGATGCCAGGTGATAGTTATAGTTTTGTTTATGTTGCACATCCTCGAGCAGTAACTCATCTATCGTGGCGTAAAACTAGCAAGTATATGCCGAAGTAAGTAACTATTTATTTCATGGTTGAACATCAAATGCTATTCATGAACATCATTTGAAAAATAGAGGTTCTGTATCAAATATGCTGGTTACTTCGTGTCGTGATAATATCTGTCGAGTCTGGGCTGAAACCATACCACCTGAGATCGAAGGTTTAGCGAATATGAGTCAATTTGAAGGATCAGATAGACATGGACATCATGGGAAACATCGTCACCACAGTATGCATAAGCATCGATTTATGCAACGCCTCAAACATATGAAGTAAATATTGATTATTCTACAATGTATGTATAGTTAATAATCGAAATAATGAATACTTATTAATATTACAGAACATGTTTTCATATTCGTCGACATGCAAAGCAGCAACAGCATCAGGCAGGCCATACGGCGCCAACGCTACCAACTTTACCTTCCACTTATTCCGTGCATGATTTTCATAATAATTATCAAAGTACAGGTCATTATCCCGGAATGCATTTTCATCTGGCAGCTAGCATTAATGCTGAAACTGGTTTGTGCATTTTTATTTCGTATTAAACTATACATAAATCTGCATATTATTTCTTAATTGAAAAATTTATATTTATAGATATACCATTAGTACCAAGCTTAGTAACCGATGATCCAGAAAGAGAGCCTAATTTTATTTTACACTGGTTAAACAACAAAGAGATGCATTTCACTATGCAAGCTGAAAATATTTTGCAGGTAGGTAGAGAGATTGCTTATAAAAACACATTCCAATGTAGATTCATTGCTAGATATTAATTAATTAATTTATTCATTTGTAGGAATTGACAAGGAAAGTAGTAGAAAAGGAAGAAAGCTTACAACATCAAGATGCAGATAATGTTGATCATGATTCCGAAGATGAACATACACCAAGTAAATTGCATTCATCTCATTTAATTGATATATAAGCACATTTTATTATTTTATTACCAGGATACATATTGTATGTAGAAAAAGGAACACGACAACACCTCTCTCAGACTAGTCAAAAGCCAGGAGTTGCTGGCCGATCAACAAGTCAGGAAGATCATAGTAGCGATGAACATCACACGACGCATACTACTTCTTCTCATCACAGCCTACCTCAAAGTGCCCATTCTCACCAAAGTCTTAGGTAAGAAAATTCAACTTGAACTTTCCTGTATTTCTTTTATATTATACATTTTAATGCTAATCATTTGTTCTTTCTGAATTTACAGCAATACAACTTCCATTAACTCTATAGCAACTGATGCTACATCATCTGTCAATCACGGACCAGATTCACTGGATACAAAGATAGAAACTCTTTTACGCGATTGGCATCACAATCCAGATCTTCTTTTCTCTATTCATCCGATCGATGGAAGTTTTTTAATTTGGCATATCGAATGGCTGGACGAATATCATCCAGGATCATTTCGCCAAGCACAAATCTCATTTTCTACAAGAATACCAAATGCCTTTCCCCTTGGCGATGCTTCTACAATGAGCCACAACGTATCTATGTACTCGCACAATACAGGAGGGCCCTTACTAAATATTCGCGAAGTAGCAAAATCAACCACAAAGTCTGCAGAACGTAAGCCATTATAAATTTTACTCAATTATTGTCATTCTATTTTTTTTATTCATCACGTATTCCAAAAACAGCTACTGAAGTTACAACTCCACTACCAAGTCTCATTGAGCAAGATGAAGAGCAGTCAACGTTGACATCAAAGACAGGTCAAGAATTATTAAAGAGTGTACAAAATTTAGCTGACCAGAATCAGAACAACACAGCTATGCAGGATGGGCATACAAACGAAAATGGAAAAACTATACAAGAAACTGTTAATGATATATTATCGCATCCAAGCCCCATTGTTTCAATGGTTTCCAAGCATTCCAATGGAACATTAAACTTATGGCAATTAACTTTTGCTGATAAAACTAAGTTTTCACAGGTAAAATAAAAGATTGCAATCATTAATCTTAGGGGGAAAAAGCAAGAAGTATAATTAATTATACTTTTTATTGATTTTTATTTCAGGTACTAAGTATAGGTCACGCATGCAGAGCCTCTGGACATCGTTTTCGGGTAAACGACATAACGTGTCATCCTGTTCTTCCTCTCTTAGTGACCACTTCGCATCACAATATGCCTGAATTTTGTGATGCTCAGTCACAAGCTTCAGAAAATACAGAAAATCATTTAAACACAAAAGATTCAATTAAATCGAAGGATTTAATGTCCAGCACTGTAAGACTGATTGATTTTAATTTTTGTATTTTCATTTCTTTGTTTTGTTTTAATATAAGTTCAATATTGTTTCACAGGGTTTCTGCAGTGAATTAATTTTATGGAGAGTGGATGCCGTTGGTCCTTTATCAAAAAGTGGTGGTGTATCAGAGCTGGCACGAATTAATTCACCAGAAATATCTGCATTTAGTAACGTAGCCTGGATACCAACATTATTACCGAGCACAACGCTAGGCAATTTATCAAATTCACCTAGCGCATGTTTTGTGGCCAGCGATGGAGAATGTCTAAGAGTTTATCAAGCTGTTATCGATGCTCGAACATTATTAGCAGAAGTATCTATTAGTGAAAGAAGAAGTCGTATGATGGTAAGTATAATCTTAAAGTTATTATTTAACAATAACTTTATTTTAACTTAAATCGTTTAACGCAGGATTCTATGGCTAGCCTTTCTACTGATATATCTTCTGACGATGGTGTTCGACATTCTATTCATGATAGAATAAAAATAGTATCACAGCAATCGACTGCCAGGCCAGGATGTATTATTCAACTAGACGCTATTGCTGATGCCACTCATGTAAGTATGGATAAATGATTTATCCAATTTAAAGTAGAAGTACTAAAAAAAATGATAACGATCGTAGGATTGGCAAAATACGCAATTTTTGCACGTATTTCAAGAACAACTAATTACTGGTGAACGAAGCGATGAAAAACAGATGGGTATAGATACATCATCTAATGAATTAGGCTTAATGGAATCTACTTTGGATGCCATGGTTGATCTTCAGCAATCAGCAATTTTTGAGGAACCTTTCTACATTGTAGTATTAGAGAGAACCTCTAAAGGTACTACAGTTCACATGTGGCGACTGGTAATAGCTTCTCAACCAGAAACTAACGGTAAACTATAACGATTATGAAATTTCTAAATTTTTAGTGATTCTAAATGTTGTTTAACGTGATCATTAAGTTATTGTGGGAATATAGGATTATCGGGTTCCATGATGTACGTACCGGATTCTCAATTGGTACAAGATGAAGACGAAGAGGCTACACCCGGACGTTTCAGTCATTCTGATGGACGAAGATCTCGTAGAGCAAGTCAAACTGGTAATAGAAGTCGACGAGAAAGCCAAGCCGAGTGTGAAGCCGCATTTCTTCAACGTCGACATCATAATAGTCATGTTCTAATTACTACTACAAAAGTTTGCACTCAAGAATTACCTTTGCCCGATGGTGTCGAGGTGTGTAATTAATGTGCAAATAAAGTGTTTAAATATGTAATATTATATTGATTTACTATATTTATATATTAGGTAATACACGCGGCTCCTGCAGCTGGGCATTTAAGCAGTTCCTCCATATATCCAGCCTGTTTTGCACCATACATCGTTGTAACAGCTTGCAGTGATAGTACAATACGTTTCTGGAAATGTAATGTTGTAAAGACTCCAATAGAAGGAAAATTAAATTATGAGTGGTGCGAATGGGAAATGATACGAAAGGATCAAGAATCCACAATTGACATTACAGGTCAACCATTAAACATTAGTGCCGCGTATAGCGGAAGAATAGCATGTGCGTACAAATATGGAAAATCATTTACGCGACCTACAAAAAGTGATCCTGATTCTCGTTACGTAAACCTTTGCGTAGCGATCTATGAATGCGAAAGTACTGGAGGGAGCGAATGGATATTAGAAGACACTATTCATTTGAAGAACATACATTTACCTAGAATACAAGTTGATCAACATTTGGATTTGAGTTACCTGTATGATAGTAGATTTTTGCAAAAGAAACAGAGACTGACACAAGTATTACAAACGCTCAGTCATGAAGATGTAAGATCACCAAGAAATGGAGAAAATGGAGAGACCACAAAGTCCAATGCCGGCTTATTGGCAGTGCCATCATTTAGCACTCTTCAATCATTGCGCAAATCTATCATAGAGAATGGCAATACTTGTCCATTGACACAAAAGCATTTAGTGCAACTTGATTGGGTTTCCAAAGAGGATGGCTCTCATATACTGACTGTCGGAGTTGGATCAAAAATTATGTTATTTACGCCCGTATGCTCGGACCTGGCACAAGCTAATATGAAGGCAATGAAAGAGTCGCAAAGTAATAATAGGCCAATCTTGCGAAAGACTTCGTCGCTTGCCCAACCACAATTCGTGGATGAAATTCGTTGGATGAAATTACGAAAAATCGAATTAACAACTGCCGATGGATTACCACCATTACCAATGCAAATATCATGGGTTAGAGATGGGATACTGGTTGTTGGAATGGATTCAGAAATGCACGTTTATTCACAATGGAAACCGAATCCAAAACAAGATTGTTTCCATTCGAATTTACAGCACCAGGAGTCTGACGAATTTCAAGCAAGCAGGAACTTACGGGACGAAGATTTAAGGACTTTAGCGAATGAAACATCACAGAGGCGATTAGCCAATGTATCTTCTATGCCACATTTATCACGGGTAAGCAGTATAAATTTAACAATGCTGGATGCTAAGAAAAAGCGTGGCATGCAAACCGACAGCACCAGCTTCGATTATATGCCTGACTATGGTTTATTCGAAGCTTCGCGAATAGCGTGTCCAGTCTTACCTCAGTATCATCCTAAGCAATTGATGGAACTACTAAACTCTGGTAAGATTAGATGGGTAAAAGCAATTTTGGCTCATTTGGTCAGGTGCATAGGTAGTCCTTGTGCACTAAGAGCAGACGATGAAAATTTAATGAAGCAACGCGGCGGATGGTCAAGATCTAGAACAATGTCAGTTAGCTACGTTGGCACGACCTCTCCACTTGAACCACGTGGATCTACGACTCAGATACCCGAAGAATTGACGCTGGATTATGCAGAAATTACATCGATCTCTCCTTTGCCATTGTGGACACTTCTCATAGCAGACAAGGAAACAAATTTAGCACAGCAAAATGAAGATAAGCAGGATTACAATGACTTGTTCGATAGTAACTTGGACGAAGGTGAATCTTTGGACGATATGTTAGAAGAAGATTATGAATGTACACGACAAAAAGACAGACGGTCTTCTGTACCAGAGAGGCAAGGAATATCGCATTTTGGCCCGAGGCAAGGGAGAATGCTATCCCGTCTTTTAACGCATACTCATCTTCCTGGTTTGTCCAGTCTTGACCAAATGCATCTTTTAGCATTGGCAGATACCGTATCGACTTGTAATGTAGATTTTGCTGAACGTTTTGCAATAGATGCTGCGAAGAATGCTATAGCTAAAGAAAATCTAACTGGTATACCAGAAGGTGAAACAGTTTCTACAGACTCGCTCGATGATTGTGGCCTCAGGTTCCTTTTAGCTATGAAACATTATAATTATCTGATTCGATGTCTGCCGTTGGCGCAAAGGGCGCAATTTCAGAAACAAGGTGTTTCGACGAACAATCTAGTTTGGGCATTTCATTCAGAGTCCGAGGACGAATTATTGCAACTAATACCTTCTTACGCCAAGGGTCAGCCAAAATGGTCTGTACTGAAGGAACTAGGCGTTGGCTGGTGGATTCGGAGTAATATAGTGTTGAAAAGATGTGTAGAAAAGATAGCAAAGGCTGCTTTTCAACAGAAACAAGATCCATTAGATGCAGCTATCTATTATTTGGCAATGAAGAAGAAAAATTTGGTATGGGGTCTATTTAGAAATCAAAGGGACGAGCGAATGACTACCTTCTTCGCGAATAACTTTGCGGAGGATCGTTGGAGAAAAGCAGCTTTGAAGAACGCATTTGCTTTACTTGGAAAACAGAGATTCGAACATGCTGCAGCATTCTTTTTATTAGCTGGAGCATTAAGAGACGCCATTGAAGTCTGTCTAAACAAATTGAATGACATTCAACTCGCAATGGTCATAGCTAGACTGTACGAAGATGATGTAACATCACCTAATTTAAAGAGACTTTTGTTTGAAGAAATATTAGGATGTGATAAGGAAGGTCAACATCAAGATATGCATAAAATTCATCCTGATCCTTTCTTACGTAGTATGGCGCTTTGGATTATTAAGGATCATTCGGGTTCGCTTAACACATTATTGTTAACTAATGTCGGTACCATGCATCCACAATATAACGATGAATCTGAGAAGCCTGAGGGTACCACAGGTAAAAAAACATAACTTTATTCAAACTTTACTCGTTTTTTATAATAGTAAACTTTATATACATTTATACGTGTATATTTCAGCTAATCCTAACGTCTTCAATTTCTACGTATACTTAAGAACTCATCCACTACTGATTAGACAGTATATAGCGTCAACGGCGCAAGACAAAAAGAAAGGTCATTCCGTAGTTATATCAGGATTTAGCTATGGTGCCGAAACAAAAAGCCAGCCAGATAAGCAATTAATGCTGGAAGATAGTATCACACCATTAGAACGACAATTATACTTTACTACAGCTCATGCACATTTTAAAGCTGGATGCCCTGCCTTAGCATTAGAAGTTTTGTCAAAACTGCCGAATAAAGTGATGGATACAAACAATGAGGATAGTCCTAGTAAGTGTTTTACTTCATTATTTGTTTGTAGAGTTTGCAAACTTACCAAAACTATGTACTTATTCACAATACCATACATGTACGTTTCAATAGGTATTATAAATAGTCCGAGCAAATCTAAAATACAAGATTCTCAAATAAATACTGGAATAATTAATTGGGGTGTCAGTGGCACTGCTAAACCATCTATTACCGGAGAATCTTTAGATTCAACTCAGACATTAGATTGGGGTGCACCGACAAGTGAATGGTCGAAGAAACAAGAAGATGAACTTGTATTAAATTGGGATGATAATCCTGTAAATACCGATGATATTGATATTGATATTGATAGCCCGCCCTTAACGATGAAACTAGATAGAAAGGAGAGCGGAGGCAGTGTTGAAAATGCAGCAGATGAAGGTACTTATTTTTCATGCAAAAATACAGGCGATTTTGTCAAATTTATTAATACTCTCCCTACTTTTTCTTTAGAAGAAACGAAGAAAGTAGTGGGGCAATTAGATATCATGGCACAACAGCTAAAGTTCGTAGCGTGTTTGAAAATTCTCATGGAAGAATTATCCACATTAGCTACTGGATTTGAGGTCGATGGTGGACAACTTCGTTATCAATTATACGTATGGCTTGAACGAGAAGTTGATGCTTTAAGACAGCTCTGTAATTATAGCACAAATGCTGATGGAGATGTTAATAATGTTTCAGAATGTTAGTTTTGAAAAAGAATTATTAGACTTTACTTAATATGCCGTATATGTACTAATAATATTTATATGCTTTAGATGATGGTGGAATGGTGGATGATGTACCATGCTATAGACCGGGTGAACAGCCAACATTGCATGAAATTCTCGTAGCGGAAAAATTAGATTTTGAAGCAAAAGTTCAAAGAGCAGCAAAAAGGAAAAAGTGGTTAAAAGGTATTTTGTAACAAAAATAACAAGTTTAAGTATTTTTTCTAAATTGGAAATACGTTTTTTATCTGGCAGCAAACGAAACATTATTAAGAACATTATTGTCATATTGTTCATTGCACGGAGCATCCGGTGGTGGTTTGGCTTCCGTCAGAATGGAGTTAGTTCTATTATTACAAGAATTACAGCAAGAGAAGACTCAACAGCAATTACTCAGTCCTCTTCCATTCCCTACAACGCTTCCTTTACTGAGCGCTAGCGTAGCCTGCAATAAAACTGTAGTCGCCGATCCTGTTAGACATCTGCAGGTAAGATGGAACTTATCAAGCTGCTTTAAATCAATTATTCATTTATTAATGTGTTACCTTAACACATCGCTTTCAGTCTCTTGCGCATGATATGTTACAAACACTAGTCGAATTGCGTAATCCTCCTATGCCAAATCGAAACACGCATTATTGTGAAGTATTCATAATGAGAGATCTTGCTGTTGCATTGAGCGCGTGCATCTATCAATCTCTTTGTGACTCTGACACATTTGTGATGAAACACCATCAAGCAGATAGGTAATATATACAACAAACAGTGTAAGCATAGCGCATGACTTATAACACTATTTATTTTTATTCAATCATAATAGCAGTTTCCCAGCGGTTGCCGAAGTGGAAACTTTCTCGGGTGGCCATTTAATTGCATCAAATCGATATCATCGACGATATTCAACCGACGATGGTGTTTGTATAACTACGTCACCAGGAAAATGGCCAGGAGTCACAAGTTTGCGTGCACTATTGGCAAGAGAAAAAGATGAAGACACACCAAAGCTAAACATTCTTCTTTGCGAAGCATTTGTGGCCACATACATGAGCTTATTTGTGTACGCTCTCGCTAGCTGTGATAGTCACATACTTTATAGATTAGTAGGGCAGCATTTTGACAATAGTACATGGTCTTGTCTATTTGGAGGAGGAGTGAAAAAGTTATTACGCGTGGCAAGTACTAATAATCAGGTGAGTTCGCTAGTTATATATCTGCTTGTGTATAGTAAAAAACGCGAGAACTTATAACAATTTTGTACAGCCCCTTGGAGCTACTGGTACTAATGTGAGTACTGTTACTGGAACTAGTACTGGAGCCAATATTGGAACTATAACAGTTGAACGGGTCGATAGTATCTCTAATGAGATACAAAATGCTGCAGGCGGCGTATGGAATACTATGACTTCGTTAACGAAACAGCGAGTTAAATTAAACATGAAATTATTAGGACAATTTACCGGGCAACAACCAAATATGAAGGAAGATAAGCCAACTTACAGAGAACAATTTGTTTCTCCTCAAATGAGCATGATTTCTTATTTCCTTATGAAGGTTTGTGAAGCTTATAATCATAAAATAAATAAATAAGTAAATTTTCTATTACACTTTAAATATAACATTTTACAGCCACGTATAGATAGCGAATATGCCGATGAAATTGATTACGATTCTTCCGATTCAGCAGTATCTGACTTAGATACGTCGGATGAAGAAGAGGATGTATTCGATACAAATTCAAAACCAAAGAATAAACCGAAGGACAATACGGAGCATTCAAATCCAAACGGGTATAGTTGGTGTATCATGAGATTAGCGATAGTCAAAATATTTCAACAACAACTGCAAGAGTTTTTAACAGTTGCCGGCATTGAGATGCAAGGTATAGATTTCATATAATTAATTTCGTTGTAATACAAGAGTAGAAAACTAACTTTATTGATTACGATTTATAATTTTAGAATTGCCAGTGAGTAGTCCATTAATACACGGTACACTTGGCATTGTGGCTCAATGGCAAGAAACTTTACGAGAAGAATGGGAAGCAAGAGGACCACCACCAGCGAACTATATACCTGGTTGTGCCCCAGATCCCACTCCAACTCCCGGAAAGCCAGCTATACATAAATATCGATCCTTATTAGAAAAAGGAAATACACCTTTCAAGTAAGTTTTCTTTTAATCGTGTTTAACCTTAACCCTAGTCTCATTATAATTTTTTTTTTTGTCTTATCTACTTTACTTCTAGTACTCGTTTGGCATCTGCCGCACCAGCGAACAGATTATGGTGTTATTTAGTTAGACAAGAATTAGTTCAGGATATATTTATCCGAGCTGTATTTGGTAAACGAAGATCGCTATCTTCAATACTCGACAGCAATCAGACTGCTATTGATAATTTGAACCGCGCATCAGGAGAAGACAAAGGCAGTGATAGTGGTACTACGAGTCTCCCTGAGCCGGTTAGAATTATTCATAAAGAACAGGATAGTATCAGTGCCTTCTGCCTTAATCAAGTAAGCTGACTGAAATTGTCTTTATTGATAGAAAATAACAGATATTTTAAAATGCCTATAAGTATTTTGAGGCATGATTTTACTTTTTCCAGGTTAATGCAGGTTTAATGGCTTTAGCTACCCCCAGGGAAGTGCAAGAAATGAATATTTCGTTATTATTGGAACTTCCTTCGTGGTTAGAAGATGAGTGTGAATTTGATATTATTAATTTAAGTAAGCAGCCTGATCCAGAGCCCGTTCAACCTACAAGCTTTTTAGTTATTCAGGTACTATTTTTTACTACACTAATTGGTGTAAAGAAGAATTTACACTTGATTAAAACTTAAATACCATATGAATTATAGACAGCAGCTGATCGCCCATTACTCGCCCAAAGTCCTCAAACTAACAGCCCACAACCCCAATCTGGCATAGCTAGTCAAAGCGGACGTGGTGCAAGCGTGGTAAGTGATCATATTTTATTATTATTAAAAAGATTGTCTTGTGGTATAAAGTAAAACTGTTTACAAATGCAAATAAAATCCTTGGGAAGAAGGATACTTTCTGAAACGTACAAAGCCTATGGAACTGAGTGAATACTTTTTTCTTGTACATAATACCTATATATTACCGTAATACGTAATGTGGTATGTAGTTTTCTCTTATGTTTTTCTTACAAAATCCTATTTACATACGTATTTATATATTCTTTCAATATCTATTATATATCTTATATGGAAAATTCTCTCATGATATATATTCTTATAATATTACCATTCCTTCTTTTTCACAGTACTTTCTTTTATTCATGCACAAATTAAAAAGACAGGAATGAACTAATGAAGATATTTTAAAAATAATAAACGATTAACGTATAGGTCTATTTATAATCACGTGGTGCAATAATAAGAGTGTATTACGAAATTATTAATATTATTTGACATTGCACATTTACTTAAGTTTCTATTAAATGAATTTGATTATTTTTGCTTAAACTGTGCACTGATGCAATTAAATTATTTGTAATGAGAAAATCAGCACTACGATACATGTAAAAGGATGCGTCTAGGAGAGAGAGAGAGAGAGAGAGAAGGGGGAAACAAAAAAATAATGTACGATAAGAGATAATGTATAAGCAACAATGATAATTGCAATAGCAACACAAGGATGTAAAAACCACGTTGCATGAAACGTCAAAACCGATATATTATTTGCAAATTAATTAGAGGGGGTCTCAAGTGGTGATGAGATATTGCTCGTTTCAAGGCTTGCTAATATTCTTTTTTTAATAACTCTTTACCATCGAGAAAGATGAGTATGTTATATTGTATGTGGATATACTAAGAAAAAGGTAATAGGTTTTATTATAGCATTATAGTTTTATCGATGGTGTAAAGCGTTAGTAGAAAATTTGAAGTCAATTTCATTGGGAATATGAAGAGCATTGAAAAATAGGAAAATTTAGAAAAGCAAGCCTTGGTTGGTAGCAAAGAAGTGGTGACAGAGACAATGTTGCTTGTTCAATGCTTACCTTACATCTAAATTGGTCCGTGTGTTACTCACTTCGCCGGTGGCTCGCTCGTTCGCTCGCTCAGATGAAGGGGATGCCTGCTTTTCCTGGCTCCCACGACCTGCGCTTCTGTCAGTTTGTCGCTGATAGGAGTAAACACTTGTTAAAGCCGGTGAGAGACTAACATCTAACAGTCCCTAGCCTGTCCTAGTGCCAGCTTTACCATATTTGTTGTAATTTTCTTATTTCTCTACTTCTATTTAATCGTTCTTAATTACTTATGCACTTGCATCTAGTTTGTAACGTCACCAGGCATACATACACTCTATTGCAATTTCTTTCTACTCCTCTACAATGAACAACTTATCAATTACAATATTCTATTAATATTTCATTGTTTTACAGCAATTGATGCAAATAATGTACAGCACACGTTTCATGGCGCTACAAACTAGATATTAATTATATAATCTTATAATGATGTGTATATGTGTATGCATGTATATAATGGGTAAATACAGAGCTGCGTATATGTACGTTGATCTTTACATGCTCACATACACATATACTAGAAAACAACTATGTAAAGAATATCCAAGACGCGAGAGGCGAGGCATGTTTTATCAATTTTCAATTTTCTTTAAAGCATCCTTTACAATTACAAATTTGTTAAACCTGATATTCATGTCCTTGATCATATCTTCTAATACGTGAATGTGATTATGCATTTATATAATTCTAGAATGTTAGTTTAAAATAGTCTCAGCTCAGCACTATCCATACAAATAAATGATAATTTCGATAATTCATACAAAAGAAAGCTTACATTTAGTGCAAACTATGTCTGGATATGTATCGCATGTTTCAATCTTTTGTTAATTTAATGGAAAAACACACGGTATATCTCAGAAAAAAAAGAGTTTCTATCCAAGCATAAAAGCATGTTAATTTATAGCTGCTTTAAGGAATTCCTGCAACAGTAGGAACGTGTTTCATTCTTATAATTGTACCAGTGATTATGGAAGTAGTCTTGCAATTAGCTTTAGCATTAAATTTTTTTAAAGAGTTATATTTATCATAATTTTAGACCACTTTCAAAATAACTGGCATTACATGGATTAACAGGAGACGATTTTCAGAATGCTTGAAACGCTATAATTTAGATTAAGTCGCAAAAATATCGCGTTAATCACGAGGATATATATAGTTGCTCCATTAAAAACTTATAAGAGCTAATAGTTGTTTAACGCATGTTATCTGAAATTAATACGGAATATTAGATTTCTATAGTAATTCGTTTATACATTTTATAAGTACTGTTACATTAGTTTTTTCATATACATATTCATGCACACGTATCTCATATTACTAATACTAATTGCAACGTATCGTTATTCTGTCAGATCCTGAAACACAAAATTGACGGTATAAGAAGAATTTCCTCGCATCCATTACTGCCATTGTGTAAGTGTATTTTTCGACGGATGAATTCTTTAATAGACTAAAATAATAATTGTATCAAGGATTGATAAGCTGGTAATGTGATTGAATTTTAGACTTAACTGGATCCCAGGATGGATCTGTATCCTTATGGGAATGGGGCCACCAAACGGCAGTTGCAACACCAAGACCTCCTGGCACATTTGCAAAAGTAACGCGCGTACGCTTCTCCCAACATGGAAACAAATTTGGTGTGGCTGATTCTGATGGGCACCTAAGCTTATTCCAAGTGGCATGCAGAGAGGGAACAGCACGACCTTTCTTCGTAAGATTTAAATTTCGTATTACAATTTCTATGCTTTTTCAATGATAAATCATTGATTATTCCTATTTGTAGAATTATCAATGCCATAGCAAGGTGACCGCGGATTTTGTCTTTTTGGGAGCATGTAGTCTTGTAGCAACAGCTGGTCATGGTTCTGAAGGACGTAATGTTGCTCTTTGGGATACTTTATTACCACAGAATAAATCTCTTGTTCAAGGTAACAAAATCCTTATAATAACTATTCATAAAACAATTTGAATTCTATTTCTAATAGTGATTTGTCATTTTCTTGTTTCTTTTCTATAATTTTAGGTTTTACGTGCCACGATCAGGGTGCTAGTTCGTTGATATTGGCACCGCAACATCAACTCTTAATTAGCGGTGGTAAGAAAGGAGATATAACTATTTTTGATGTTCGACAGAGACAACAGCGTCACAGATTTCAAGCACATGAATCTGCTATAAAATGTTTGGCTCTTGATCCACACGAAGAATTTTTTGTTAGCGGAGCAGGCGATGGGGATATCAAAGTATGATATATGAAATTTCTCAAGAATGCTTATACGCATATTATATTTGTTCTGGGATGTTCCTTACATTTATCTTTTTTTATTATAGGTATGGGGCTTAACCGTCCATTCTTTATTGTACACCTTTCCGGGTGAACATCCAAGATCAAGTTTCTTCAAGAATATAGGACAGGTATTGATAATTACTTGAAAGCTATTTTATTATTTATTTTAAATATTTCTAAAACAAATATGTTGTTTTGCTTTGTTTAGGGTGTTACTCAATTGCATGTAGATTCTGCAGGCAGATTGTTCTCCTGCGGTGCTGATGGATCAATGAAAGTTCGTCAACTGCCAGAACGTGATTGCGTGGTACATACGCTTTACTAGGATTAACAAACAACATCTTTAATCCTCATCAATAATAAAAGTAATTAAGTAATTAATCGATCTACGGATTTCTACGAGTGCTAGAAACTTATTTTCTGCCTAAACAACGGCACAAGGTCTTGTACATATACGATGAAATTAATTATTTCGCATTTACGGAGAACGATTTTTTGATGAAAAACAATAAGTATTAATAATAAAATATATCAACGTACCGTTTTATTTATACTTCAACTCAAGTCCTTAAAATACACAGTATCTTAAATTGATATCAATGTTAAGTTCTCAGGAATCTTAATGTCAGTCTACATTTATGCGTACTCGATAAATGTTTGAACCTAGAGTAATACAATTCTTCATAATCAGAGATATTTATTTTGTTACGCAATTGAACCTAATATTCAACCTCTTTCCGTCGTTTAACAAGCACTTTATCTAGTTTCATAAATTCAATAGGTAAACTATTTTTTCCTCCGAGTGAAATATTTGTCCTTAATATTAAAGGTAAAAAATGAAAGTTAATTAAAAGCACTGAAAATAAATAAATGTTTCACGATAAATATCTAATATGTCAGAATTTAATGTAAAATAAAGACTACAATCTGACCTAATCACAAGTTCATATAAGGAATTGTTAATTGAATATTGTTGAATATGTATTATAACCATATATTATTATAGAAAGACATAAGACATAGCATGAATTTACATGCACTTTGGCATACCGATACAGCCATCACTTTTAAGTAATGTCTCTCGCTTGTTTTAAACTTAAAGAAAATAAATTTACGAATAGACTATAAAGTGTTATGTACGTAGCGTCGAACAATAAAGTATTATATTTAGAAGATTACCGCTATTACTTAAAAGTGGTAAGGTCATGCCAAAGATCCAGTTAAGATGTCTCATCAGAATTTGATCACTACTGTTTAGTCGTGCATTATTATTTTCTGCAAAGTATTTATATTTGAAATGTGTGTATATTACATCACATACATTATAAAATAATAAATACATATACATATACATATGTATATATTATTTTATGCGTATATAATATATACATATATATATATATATATATTATTTAATTTAGTATTGTAGCTTTAATTGCATTCGATGGGCTTCAGCAATGATTTTAATAGAAGTGTAAGCGTTAAGTGTGATCAAGCTCGATGAGAAAAGTTTTCAAAGAGGCAATATATTAGCAATGCTGAATATGTTTATATACTTCTAAATAATGATATATGATATATAGTGTCTAATACACAGTATATGTATGTGTGTGTATATAAAATTATATTCATTTATAATAAAGAATGTTTGGAATGTATGCAAACGCATATATGCGCGTGGATTGGTAATGTGTGCATACATGATACATGAGTGTGTATGGCAATGCGCATACTTATGGTGATATAAGTGAGTGCTTATATTACTATTTAAGTTATTTCAGTTAAAGCATAGCTCTTCATAACTCTGACAGTATTGTATACATTATTCTGCCCTTGTATAAAACGTTTCAGTGAAACTATTAATATTGCTTTGGTTTGCTTATGCATATAATTAAGTAGACACTCTCAAGTAGATTACTTAGTTAGCGAGCAGGGATCGCTTCTGCTAAGAATTCTAATGAACAATAAATGTATCAGAAATTAATCTTATATCATAAAACCAGCTTATATATCGTTATACAAATGTCCTATAAGCAAAAAAAAGGGAAAACAAAGTATGTATGTATATTACAGCTTCTCGTTATTATATCACATCTTTCTAATCAACTACCAAGTTTCTTGATTATAATCAATTATTTATCAAATGCGCATGTGCGTTAAACAGAATTTGTATAAATTGCAAAATAGATTTAGATCATAATAAGTCTAATGGGATAATGAATGAAACTCGGTTAATCAGATCGTTTATTATTTCTATTTTATATCATATGCATTGAATTCCTTCACAACTTTTAAGTCTGAAATGAATCTTTTGAAAAGTACACGATCAATCATTTCTTTAGTAATATATATAATAAATGCATAATATATTATTAAATATTTAAAATGAAAAAACTTTTATGGACGACAACGTTCTAGGAAACGTGGATAGAGACAAACTTCTCGTATATGATAGCGATTCAACAGCCAACAAAGAAAACGCTCTAATCCAAGTCCATATCCTCCATGTGGACAAGATCCATATTTTCTCTAGGATATATTCACATTCATTATTTGCGTTTATGCATATTATTATTATCATTATCAACACTTAAGATCTAATTATTTGATTACCTGATCGGTGTACCAATAATATGGCTTCGGATCGATATCTGATTTTTTATAAGCTTCCATCATTTCTTCATAGTTCCAAATACGCATAGAACCTCCGACGATTTCTCCTACGTTTGGTAACAAAACATCTACCGATTCTGTTAAACGCCTGTCTTCAGGACATCGTTGCATATAAAAAGATTTAATTTCTGCAGGAAAACGACAGAGCATAATAGGTTCATTGATAGCATCAGTCATTTTTCTTTCAGGCATTTCTGGAATATCCTAAAATTAATATAAAATTTCATTATTGACTGAAATACTGATGACTGTAGTCATCAGCTTACTTCTCCAAATTCATAGAAGGTTCCATCTTCTTTCGTTATGTTGTTGGCTTTCAAATACTCAATTGCCTCACTATAGTTCATTCTTTTAAATGGTCGCTTAGGCGCTACAAAATCAGGATTCAATTCTTTTACTAAATAACCAAGTGGTGATTCTAATACTCGTTCAACTACATCGCAAATTAAATCTTCTAATCGGTCCAAAAGATCGTCGAATGTAATAAAAGGACACTCCGCCTCGACGTGCGAATACCTAAAAGAAAACGCTTCGATTATGATACTTTCATTCACGCACTAGTTTTATAATCAAAATTTCTTCAAGTATTTACTCAGCGAGATGTCTTCGAGTTCTTGATTGTTCTGCTCGGTAAGATTGAGCAATACAAAAGACATCACCCATCGCTGGTATGCACGTTTCAAGATAAAGTTGCGAGCTCTGCGTCAAATATGCTTCTTCACTGAGAAATGTTAAATAAAAATGTAAAACTTATATCAGTAAAATTCTTCTAAAATAAATATTATAAGTGGAAGGAATTATATACCCAAAATAATCAAGTTTGAAAAGTGTTGATCCACCTTCAACTTGAGTCTGCACTAATGTTGGTGGTGTTACTTCACAGTATCCTCTTGATTTGTAGTGATCTCTAATTGCTTGAGTTAAAATCGATCGCATCACTAAGATTCTAGAAGTCTAAACACAATAATATAAGTAGTTAGGATCATAAAGCTTTTAACTGTTTTCTTTTGCCAACAGCTATTTTATAACATACATTTTCACCACGTATCATGATATGCCTATTGTCCAGTTGAACATCAGCTAAGGCTTCTTCATTTAGAATTGAATCTGCACCACCTGGTGGAGATGGTCCGATTAGTTCCCAATAATCAACAGATAATTCATGTCCCCCAGGAGCCTAGAACACAATAATTTTATCTCATTAATTTACTAAATTTTTGGTTTTACACATCTTTATTTAAAAATAAATTATAAATCTCTTACACTCTTGCCTTCAGGAACAGCAGCTAAAGTTCCATAAAATAAAACCGAAGCTTCTGTTGAAAGTACTACTGCTTCATATGTTTGGCATAACTTATCATTCAAAACACATTGTAAAAATCCTGTTCCATCTCTCAATGTGACGAACATTAAAGATTTGCCTAGGATAAAATATTTCATTGGATTATACAACAATAACACTTAAAGCTTATTATAAATTTGATATTGCTTTTAAATTTACCCTGTTTACGAAGTCTATGAACCCATCCATATATTTTAACTCTCTTGCCTCTATAATTCAAAGCTTGAGTTATTTTAATTTTTATTGCAGCTGGAAGATTTTTATCCTCTTTAATAACAATTGCTTTTGCTTCTTCTAAATTTTTAAGTCTTTTTTCTTCATCTTCTTGTACTTTTTTTTGCTTTTCTTGACTCTTATATTGTTCTCGAACCCAAATCTTTTGTATCTTCTTCAACTGTGACTTTGATGCTGGTTCATAGAGTTTATTATTCTCTTGAGAATCTTGATAAATTACTGGAAATGGTTCAGTTTTTGCAAACCTCATAGCTTGTAAAATTGTTTTAAAAGGTTTATCCTCAGTACCATCACCATTCTCATCGCTGCCAAGTTTCTCAGATGTATAAATTCCACCTACGAATCAACCATCAATTAAAAATAATAGTTTTAATAAAAACAGAAAAGCATGTAAAATCCATATGTTAAAACATGTGTTATTGATATAATATTTATAGTTATATTGCTTACCAATTGATAAATTTGATAATGCTTCCTCAGTCATATTTAGAATAAAATCAATTTTTTGTGATTAAATCAAAATAAATTTGCTAGACTTCTACTCTTCTTAACAATGCGATTACCTACTAAAAGATGCTACCCAAAATGATGAAATCTTTTTGAAGGTTTCAAAGTACTCATATCATATGTTTATTAAGGTGCAGCAATTCTATGGAATTGATCAATGGGCGACTAGTTTTTATTTCAGGAATTAATATTTCTACTAGTATGCTGTCGGTAATCTTATAATATAGTAATTTATGCAATCGATACTGTAGGTTGTGATATTTACAACTGGCAAACTAACAGAACCAATGAACGTGCTTAGAACTTCTGGTATATGTTAGGTGTCTTAACCCATGTACATTAACCGGCACGGATGGTGTCCCTACCCGACATAGAGTATAGCATTTACCAGGCTGGACAAATTTGCCCTCTCACTCGTATGTACGTGACGTCAAATGCTTGTTGGTGGGGTAGTAGGAGAAGCGCGATGCTGGTCTAAATATATGAAGTATAAAGGCCAGTATATGGCAATACACTATACCATGCTATCCTTTGACTATATAAACATAGACGCTCTTGTTAAGGATTTTCGGCTCGCGTATAGGTTTCGACAGTCTTGTTAAAGATTAACGCCTCGAGTATAGGTTTCGACACTCTTATTAAAGATTTTCAGCTCGCGTATAGATTTCGACACTTTAGTTAAGGTTTTCCGGCTCGCGTATAGGTTTCGACAGTCTTGTTAAAGATATTCGCCTCGCGTATAGGTTTCGACACTCTTGTTAAGGATTCTTGTCTCGCGTACAGGTTTCGACGCTCTTGTTAATAATTTTCGGCTCGCGTATAAATTTCGATGCTCTTGTTAAAGATTTTCGACTCGCGTATAGGTTTCGACATTCTTGTTGAGGATTCTCGGCTCGCGTATAGGTTGCGATACTCTTGTTAAGGTTTTCCGGCTCGCGTATAGGTTTCGACGCTCTTGTTAAGGTTTTCGGCTCGTGTATAGGTTTCGACACTCTTGTTAAAGATTTTCGGCTCGCGTATAGATTGCGACACTCTTGTTAAGGTTTTCGGCTCGCGTATAGGTTTCGACATTCTTGTTAAGAATTTTCGGCTCGCGTATAGGTTTCGACGGTCTTGTTAAAGATTTTCGGCTCGCGTATAGATTTCGACACTTTAGTTAAGGTTTTCCGTCTCGCGTATAGGTTTCGACAGTCTTGTTAAAGATTTTCGCCTCGCGTATAGGTTTCGACACTCTTGTTAAGGATTCTTGTCTCGCGTACAGGTTTCGACGCTCTTGTTAAGGATTTTCGGCTCGCGTATAAGTTTCGATGCTCTTGTTAAAGATTTTCGGCTCGCGTATAGGTTTCGACACTCTTGTTAAGGATTCTTGTCTCGCGTACAGGTTTCGACGCTCTTGTTAATAATTTTCGGCTCGCGTATAGGTTTCGACACTCTTGTTAAAGATTTTCGGTTCGCGTATAGGTTTCGACACTCTTGTTGAGGATTCTCGGCTCACGTATAGGTTGCGTTACTCTAGTTAAGGTTTTCCGGCTCGCGTATAGATTTCGACGCTCTTGTTAAGGTTTTCGGCTCGCGTATAGGTTTCGACACTCTTGTTAAGGATTTTCGGTTCGCGTATAGGTTTCTACGGTCTTGATTCTAATGGTAAAGGGAATGATGAATGAGTGAGGAATTAGAATGGGGATAAGTTACCGATCTCACACACCAGAGTTTATTATGCAATTTAAGTTTCAGCCACCGAATGCGGTGACGCTAGGTACTGGACTTAGCGAAGACACGAACCCCGAAACGGACATTTTCTATTGTTGTATACATCCTCTTAAATGTTAGAGACTATTCATTTCAGTCTAGTCGGTAAGCTTTGAAGAAAAAAGCTTATTTCAATATCACTTTCTATTAGTTATTATCTAATTATATGATGTATTCTAAATGTTTTCAATCGAAGTTCCTTCCAAGCATTTTAACTACGTGTGACTTTTACCATAATGTGACTAAACCAATACTACTGTTTTCCACAACTCCACAAAAAGGATCTACTATTTATGCTTTATCATCTGGTTATTATTAAATACTTAAATGCATGGTGTTTCATGGAAGTACGGCTAAATTCTAAGGGATTCGAGAAGAGATGATTCTATGCCAGACGGTTTTTCATTTACTACTTCTCTATCCGAAGCTTACTATTCAAGTTATAATTTGGCAAAGACAGTTTGTTCAAACCCTAAACTTCGGACAGAGAAGTGATAAATTGAAAAATTGTTTCAGAATCACCCCTTTTACAGCCCTTTAAATTTATGGAATGTATTTCATTGTTACACCCTCTTTATATATGTATTATTTTAATTACTTGTTAGTAGAGTGGGAGGGAGAGAAGAGAACTGTTTTTATTACGTTTATTTATATTTTAACTCTTTTTTTTTTAAATGTTTTTTGCATGCACATTAGTGCATTGATTGTATTAAATTTCACAAAATAAATAATCCTTATTAAAGGTCAGGGAAAATGTGGGGTTGCTGTTGTTAGAATATCAGGAGATGGTGCAAAAAATGCTTTATTTGAAATGACAAATTTATCAAAGTTAGAGCCAAGAAAAGCAGTACTAAAAAAAATTTATGATCCTGTAACAAAGGATATTATCGATAAAGGACTATGCTTATGGTTTCCTGGTATAGTTATCTAATAGATAAGATATTCTAGATCAAATTTAAAATGATTGGAATTAGAAAATGAATAAGTCTTGATCGTTTTAGGTCCCAATTCATTTACTGGAGAAGATTCAGTTGAATTTCATGTTCATGGAGGTTTAGCAATTTTAACAGCGTTAATGTCTGCACTTTCAAAGTTAAATTTTGATCCTGCAATGCCAGGAGAGTTCACTAAAAGAGCATTTTATAATAAAAAATTAGATCTTACAGAGGTCGAAGGCTTGGCAGATCTAATACATGCAGAAACAGAATATCAAAGGAAACAAGCATTACTACAGGCACATGGGCATTTAAGTAAATTATATGAAAATTGGAAAAAGACATTTTTAAATTGTATTACAAACTTAGAAGCTTACATAGATTTTAGTGAAGAAGATAATATAGAGAATGATATTTTGCATAATTGTAACATTTTGTTAGAGAATCTTTTAAACGATATTCAGAAACATCTGTCTGATGGTAGAAAGGGTGAAATTCTTCGTAGTGGTGTAAGAACAGTGATTATCGGAGAACCAAATGTTGGCAAAAGTAGTTTATTAAATCATTTACTGCAAAGAAATGCTGCTATTGTATCTTCTATTGCTGGAACAACAAGGGATACCATTGAATTATCAACAAATATTGCTGGTTATCCTGTCATTATGATAGATACTGCAGGTTTATCACAGTATACTGATGATGAAATTGAAATTGAAGGTATTCGCAGGGCAAAAATTCAAGCAGAAACTGCAGATTTTATAATACTTGCAGTAGATTCAACAAAATATATAGACAGTAAAATGAAATTTAAAGAGTATATCGATAGTTACGTAAATTTATTAGATATGAGAGAATTGTTAAAACAAAAAAAACATATTATTGTGATGAATAAGATTGATCTATTAACTAATAAAGATAAAGAGCTTGTTAAAGTTAAAGATAACACAGCTATAATGTCATGTAAAACTGAAGAAGGATCGAATGATTTAATAAAATTAATGTCAAATCACCTACAACAATTGTAATTATAAACATACTTATTATCGAATCAATACTATTAATTACTGTTTACTAAAGTCAATAGAAGTTTATCTTTTGTTTTATTTTAGATGTGGTAATCCTTCAGTAGGAAATCCAACAATTAGTCAGACAAGATACAGAAATCATTTAATTCAATGTTCACATTATCTGAAGTCTTATTTTAAAATAATTTCTCTTCCAAACTATGATATTGCTATTGCTGTTGAAGAAATACGGTTGGCTATGAGAGAATTAGGTAAAATAACTGGTCATGTTACTCTAGATGAAATCTTAGAAAATATATTTAAAAATTTCTGTATAGGAAAATGAAATTTATAAATTGTAAATATATAAAACAAAAATTGTTTATTATTTAACCACGCCATCTTTAAAAGTTCAGAACAACTGTAACCATTAATAAGATTACTGTCGATAATAGTTCATTTATGTCGGTATACTTTTATTTATCTACGTATTTAGAGAATATTAAGTAATTGAATAGTTTGAACAATTCTCTGCTAGATGGCGCCATTACTAAGAAATATCTATAATAATAAGTCTTTGGATTAATACTGCAGATTCAAGATTAATAATTGATTGTCGATATTTACTTTTAGTTTTATTTCAATTGATCTTACAAATTTGAGAAATATTGAAAGTTTGATAATAAATGTAGTTTTTCACGTCATAAGAATGAACGTAGAGTATCTATTCCTCGATAGTATAGTGGTCAGTATCCCCGCCTGTCACGCGGGAGACCGGGGTTCGATTCCCCGTCGGGGAGGGTTTTTTTTTTTTTTTTTTTTAATTGTACGATGATAAGGAAAATCCATGATAATAAAATATTGGACCAACGAGTAATTTCATCATATTTTTGATAATTTATTTCTGATTATAGATACAATATACATCATAGGCTAGACGAAACACTTAGTAGGTATATTAGCCTATCTATAAACGTTACGGTGTGATGGAAACGAAAGAAAGAAAGTAAGAAAGTAAGAAAAGAAGAAAGCAAGGAAGGAATAAGAAAAGAAAGAAAAAAAAGAAGGATAAGAATGAGAAATGGATAAATTGTCGTCGTTTAGTAATGTCGTCGAGACAGTGAGTAAAATCGAGCAAAGTGTAATTGATGGTCATCGATAAAATTGATTATCCTTTATCGTAATAGAGAGATAGGTGCGTCATGATACTCGTAATTATAG
This sequence comes from Sclerodermus sp. 'alternatusi', assembly GCA_037305995.1. Classification (NCBI taxonomy): domain Eukaryota; kingdom Metazoa; phylum Arthropoda; class Insecta; order Hymenoptera; family Bethylidae; genus Sclerodermus; species Sclerodermus sp. 'alternatusi'. Next base: position 3,082,728 of record CM074551.1, read on the forward strand.
CGTTTGCTTATCACCTTTTTCTTACACTTAATTAGGTACATGCTCGCTTGGGAGAAAACTAATCGGAGAATTTCGAGTATATATTTACAGGTTCTTCCGAATGCATTCCATATCGAACAAGGACTGGCAGTCATCGATAGAGATGCATTCGTCTTTATCGCTTTTTTATTGGTTGTTCGACATGCAGTTAGAAATCATCTCGAGTCGAACTTTTCGAAGAATTATGCTTTTTTTCTTTTAGAATATATTACAAACTTGTTGGAAAGGAAAACAGAAAGAGAGAAATAGAAAGAGATAGATAGAGAGAGAGAGAGAGAGAGAGAGAGAGAGAGAGAGAGAGAGTGTATGTGTAGATGCATTAATAATGCTAATGGATCAAATCGCGTATTTTCTTGTTGCTTAACTAATGAGTCAAATGAATTTCTTTCGATTCCCAATTTAAGATTATTATACCTCTTGTAACTCTCTTACATCTTTTTTAATTACATATTCACATAGTTGAAGTTTTTTCATGATTATTTCAAAAGATAATGTGCCGAGACGTATCATTCGAATGAAAGAGGTGAGATGCTCAATAGAATCGTATAAAATTTATAGGAAAGGAGAGAAAGCAAATGCAAATATAAATGTAAATGTAAATGTAAATGTAAAGGTAAAGGTAAAGGTAAAGGTAAAGGTAAAGGTAAAGACACGTTTCATGTTTCATTCCATCGAAATATTTCTCGAGTATTGGGATTTTTTTTTCTTACGAGAGCTATGACATAGAGAGAGAAAAAGAGAAAGATAGATACAGAGAGAGAGAGAGAGAGAGAGAGAGAGAGAGAGAGAGAGAAAGAGAGAGAGAGAGAGAGAGCGTTAGATAGGAAACGAGCAAGAAATAAGCAATAAATGTTTGTATTGGCCTGTAGGTTCTTCTTTGGCATGGCGCTTCTTCAATATGTTTGAGCTTAATTTTCATCATGCACCAAGTGCTCTGGGGCAAATGAGCAGCGAATTTCAAGGATTTCAATGGTTTTATTGGGATTTTGGAGAAACTGCGCTTAGGAAGGAGACTTATCTTAGAGATTGGGAAAGCAAGGACCGAATACTTCTCGACACATTGATCGTTTCTCCAGTTATGCACGCATATAACACACATACAAACTCCCAACACATACGGCATAATTACTAACATATTCCTATATTTGTATGTATATATGTATACGACTTATTCACAGTCTTTCTCCGTCCATCTGTCCGACCGTCCGACGGTCCGGCCATCCGTTTGGATGTTTCCCTTGGCGCGTGCGCTCGGTTCTCACCTCTCACCGCGTAATCGCAATGATTTTATACTGACTAAGCGGTACATTACAATGGACATTAATGGTAAGTTAGTGTTATAAATGAGTGTGGATAGATAATCGATGGGTATAATACGTTTATAATCGTTATACTCGATTTACGAAACTACCAGAGCTCTTATGTTACACGGCGTAAATTGCGATTATTAAATATCGTTTATCCCCCCTCGAAATCTTACATTATTTACTTCCTTACCCTAAAGTATAGACGAAGCCGTCGTGCTCGTGTCATTCGTGGGGCTTAGCCATTGGTCAAAATATACACGTGGCGTATCATACAAAACGTAATTGTAGTAGAACTGCGATGCAATATTCCTTACCGCCATATTGTCGAGACCAATTAAATAACTAAATCCTTTTAATACATATTTACAGATCTGAGAAGTGGTTCGAGCAGCAGTATGACTCTCTCTACGGATAGGTGAGGGCATTGTGCGTGGCCCTCCCTCCCTCCCTCCATTTTGCTTTCCTTCCTTCCTTCCCTCCTTCTTTCTAAAAGCTTTCACTGACTAGCGGAGCTTTATTTTCTTATTTTCCTTGCGCCGCCAGGAACGCAAGGGGGAGGATACAGCAGGCACCCGCCAGTAGATCGAACTTTGGATCGAACGAAAGTTTATGCGCGTCAAAGTTTTTGTCCTCTCTCCGCCTTCTATACATATCTTACAAGATTCGTTGCTGCTGGGGGTCTACTAGCGAATCCCCGAGACACCGTGGACCAGGATGACCACTACTACCACCCACCCACGTCCAGGAGGACGATCGCTCTCGTTTCTGACAGTCCACCGCACGGTCCACCACCAATGAAAATGAATTGCGGCTCGTCGAGTTGTGGTTTGGTTTACGTCTCTCCCTCTCTCCCTCTCCCCCTCTCTCTCTTTCTCTACTCCCCGTTTTCAGTACGCGCGCAATAAAAGTACGATCGATCTCTACGTACATGCACCGTTATTGAATTAATGTCGCTCGACAGCCACTGCTTGATTGCGAGTAATTTCCATTTTACCTTCACGCGCGCGCATTTTCCCTATGCCAGTCGAATTTTTAGAATCGATGGTAAGCTTCAGCACACTCCTTACCGGAAACCCAGAAATCCTGTTATAAACTTGGTCATCGTGACCAAATCGCGCGTTCAACTACTATCGAGAGAGAGAGAGAGAGAGAGAGAGAGAGAGAGGGACAGAGTCCATTTTCTGGCAAAAGTCGCGGTACTCTACCGATGGAATAATAATTACGACCCTGAACGGAGAAACTCGTTCATCTTAGTTTGTCAGGATGAGGGGTTCGAGAGAGAAAGCGAGAAAGAGAGAGAGAGAGAGAGAGAGAGGAACAAATTTCTTGCATCTGACATCGAAACTCGAGAGTTCCCGTTGGAATTTCCGCGAATAAAATCTCTGTACTTAGTCTTGCGCCATTCACTTCCAGACGAGGCCGTCCGGAAGGAATACTTTCCCGTTTTCATGGAATTTGCGCAAAATTGATGAGCTCCCGAGAGTGGTGCGCCTTTCCCCGAAAATCTCCGAGCTCGTTACGTCATTAGCGCGCGCTCGACTTTTCATAAGAAGGAAATTTGGAAAAGAATCGGGAGCCGCAACCTCGTCGATTTTTTGGACCTTTCCCTGGAGCTTTGCGGAGCATCGGCATACCACCCCCCTCCTCCCTGTCCCTGGTGCCGCGGTGTCTTGACCAGCGTTTTTCTCCACCCACCCCGAAGCTCGCGTCGGGTGTTGCGTGTCGCGCGTGTCATCGCGTCTCACACCCTCTTCTTTATTTCTAACTTATCGATACATTCTTACAGAAATATATGTACAAGTCTCTTGAAATTCTCCAGCCTTCTTCTCTCTGTGGCGGAGGTCTCTTAGCGGGAGGATCTCTCTTCTTTTAATCTGAGTTCGTTCTTGGTTCCTCTAGTGGCCTCGTCCGGCGAGGCGTCGTTTCACCTCTACCCATCTCCAGCATCCAGCATCCACCTCCTTCTACTCTTCCTGGGCAGCGGTATCAGCTCGAGCACTCGCTGGAAAGTCGTCGAGCGCTCAGGAAAACTAGTAGAGTAGCAAACACAGACAGAGTAGGAGAGAGTAGAGCCTCGGTTGTTTCGCTTGACCACCGTGCTGCATTGCCGCGGGATACTCTCCTGAAACAGGGGAAAACACTTAAATTTTCTGAAGAATTCGCCGTGCCGAATTCTTCTTCCTCCTCTTTTACCAGCGAATGATCCGAAACTGAGAATTGAAAAGTCCGTTGGACGAGGGGGCTACTACTTTCGGCGGGATACTCACCATTCAGTACGTGAACGAAGATCGATTTTGGTTGAGCATTGCTTGGATTACAGGTGTACCGACCAGAATCCGAAGGCTTAGCCTCCTGCACCAGGAGAAAGCTGGTGGTGCTGTCACCCTTTTCCGTAACCACGGAAACGCCACCCCTAGTCGAGTCGTAGCTAATAATCTACAAAACAGATCATTGACAAATTATATTTACATGTGTATTGCAAAAAACGCCCCTCTCTCTCTCTCTCTCTCTCTCTTTCACTCTGTTTCTTGGACTTTTACGCGGAGCAAGTAAAATTACTTGGATCTGGATATCTTTAGAGATCCTTCTTTCATTGAGTAACGCCAGTGAAATTGGATACGGAAAGGGAGATAAGTCTTCGAGACTCTCTCATATCTTCTGCCATAGATCAGGCGTCAAACCATAAGAGGAAAAGTTCGCGTTCCCTTTTATGTAATTTCTTTCCTCTATACAAGATCAAAAGCTGTTGAAATATGGCAAAGCTCCAAGGAAATGCTATCGTACGATCTCGCGCGATTCTATCTGTCCCAGCGAAACAATTCTAATTCTTGTTTACTCCTAGGGGATGTTACACATATAATATGGGAGAAGCGAGTAAGGTCGAAATAATCACGAGTAATTTTGTCATTTTTAATAAAGGAAGGAAGGAAGAAAGAATGCGCGGTATAGTCTAAAATGAGAGTAGACTACGTGCGACTATCGAAAGATTAAAGAACGATTGAATCCTAATGGCAAGTAGCGAAAGTAGGAGAAGGTCAGTGGCCAAAGTCCAAGTTGGTCGAGATCAGAGAATGGCTTGGAGCCACGCGCTGTAATCCTTGATTAATCCGATGAGAAAAGTTGGCGCTCGTTGAAGCTGATAAGCAACTGCGTTAGCCTGGAGAACCTTTCGCTTTTGCTATCTGCGACTGGCGCGGGCTGCAATACGCGTGTGGTAATGTTGGAACTTTTCGTAAAAGCACCGGGGTACCGAGCCTCCGGTTACCTCCCTCTCTCGGAAGGTGGTATCACGATGCGCTTCCGACGCAACGACCTCAAACTCAAAGTAAGGACTGGGTCGTCGGAGGTTTGGGAAGAAGGTTGGATGAACGGGGACGAGGATGGTTCTGCAGAAAACACGAGAGGGTTGGCAAACTGTCGAAATGGATGTAAGCGATAGGGCGTAGAGTCCTCGGAAGGGTGGACAAGACGGACTCTCGTCATCCTCATTAAAGCTTCCACGGACAAACAGCGGTTTCCCATGAGATTTCCCTATTCACTTCCATTTTCCAACATTTTTGCCCCTTGGAATTGAATCGTGGCTTGATATAATGGCGCAAAGTTAGATCCCTGGTTTCGATCCAGCCGTATTTAGGTTAGCTTACATAATAATGGGGAGACATTCAGCGCGTTACTCTTAACGAGATACGAATAGTTATTTTGAAAAACGGTTCGTATTTTTGCAAAAGTTTCAGGGTTGCGTAAAACGAGACCTCTTTCAGCGACTTGTTTTCAGCTTTTTGCGAATACTCGAGAGTTTTGGATGGTAGCCGACGATGTGCAAATGGCCATAAATAAAGCGTGGAGGAAGCGATGGTGGTGATGTTGACCAAAAGGAAAAGGTAGCCAGGTAGATATTCGCGAGTGAAAAGCAACGCAAAGACGAGGGAGAGAAAGAAACCGCAATGGGAAGAGAGCGATAGGAAGCATAACGCGAATGGATTCTTGTTCAGAGAAGGTCTTAAATATCCGAAGGGAATTTATCATTTTTTTCCTTCGAGTTTCTTAATTCGCGGGTAATGGCGCCGTACGAGCAGCACGTTCGGGGCTGTGGTTGTTTTCCTGAGAGCGAGAACCATTTCCCGGCTAGTTGATGACCGATGAAAGCGAGTTCACGAGTCCCATAGGATTTGCAAGCGCGCGACAAAAATAATGATGGCCATGAAAGTCCCAGTCTCGCGCGATTGCAATGATTCATGGTGGCCGCACGGGAGAAACAAACAGGAAGTAAGAGGTCGCCCGTAAGATAAGAGCAAGAAGTCCCTTGAATCTTCGAAGCGAATATTGAGAATAGCGATAAATTATATCTTTCTCCTTCGCGAGGTTCATCGCTTTCCCATAAATTGTTCCCGGGTAATAATACTGGAGAGAATTATGGAAAAATTAAGAGAAAGCACGATTCGCCTATAATTCTAAAAGGGTTTCGGGAGAAATTTTTAAAACTCCACGAAAGAAACAAATGTTTGGTTAAAGCAAGAAAGTCTATAAAAGTCTCGCTGGAGTGTGATTGCAATGGCTCATTCTGGCCACATGGGAGAAGTAAATAGGACATGCGAAGTACTCCATAAAATAAGGAGGAGGCTCAAATCCTCCCGAGGGAATCTCTCAAAACACAATAATCAGATAAAATTAAAGAAAAGAAGAAGAAGAAGAAAAACGAGAGAGCGTATTTCTATAAAAGCCAAAGAGTAAGAGTAGAATCGCGATCGCGATCTCGATCTCGATCTCGATCGGAATCGGAATCGAAATCGGAATCGTTTCGTTTTCGCGTATTGGCGAATCTCCGGTAGCGAATTCTTCAGCGAGGAAATGGATAATTTGGCTGAATCCCCGTCCTGCGAAATGTCATTAAGTAAGTTGCGAGAGAACTGAGATCTTTGTCGCCGTAATCGTAAGCAAATGTTCCGGCAGGCGGTGGAAGAAGATCGGAATCGGTCGGAGTAGGCACTTCAAGGTCTGGCCCGGGCCCTCTTAAGGACGCGGCGCGCGTTCTTCGGCGCCGATAAGAAAGAAAGAAAACTCGAGCCCTTCCCATAAAAGTGTCTAGAAATTACAATGGCCGATGAGATAAGATCGATCGATCAGGGACACGCGGAACATCTTCCCGGGCTGGTCGCCCGGGGAATCCCCACGACTCGAAGGCTTCCTCGCGCTCCAATAAACCTTATCCCTTTGATTTCGATTGAATTTCGTGGTTGCGCTTGTGTTTCCGTACGTACGCGACGCTCGTGCTCAACGACAAACGCGCGCACCGTCGTCGACGAGTCGACGACGCGAATCGACGTCGAAAGTCACGAAGAAGAGCCGTATATCCGCGCGTGCTCTCTCCTCTCCCCCCTTCTTCCGCCGCGGGTGATAAGATCGTCCCCGTGTGGTCGCGGTCCAGCAAAATCTTCGCTGATGTTCGGCTCCCTCGTTTCTTCGCGTTCGACGAGCGGATTCGCGGCGAGGAGAGCTTTCGCGACGGCAAAAACGGGCGACCTTGTCAAATCGGTTTTCGCGAGGGCGAAGGCGCGAGCGATTTGGCGAATCCCACGCTCCGTCGTTTGCTTGGAATAATGGGGAGATCCGCGTGGGAAACAAGAAACGCGCGTGTCATCCGCGATGCGTGAGGCGCGAGGCGCTTGATAATGGAGGAGGAGCGTCGGTTTCGTCGCGGTTTACCTCCCGGGCGGGTTCCAGGCACTTCCCGAAAATATTGCCCCCTATTGTTAAAGGTTCGCGCGCGCGGTCGTTCGTGTAGCCACTCGACGAGGAACAGCCACAGGGTTAGCCGGAGCTTTAAGGCGACGCTCGTTTGTACGTACATAAACCGGGCGTATGATACGATCTTTTGCGAGTTTCCTCGACAAAGACCAGCAGCCGTAATACTCGTTCCGCCAGTCTCTTTTTATCGGAAAATGACAACAAGACAATGAAAGGGAGAGGTCGACGACGACGGCGACGGCGGCGGCGGCGGCGGGGTATCGACTTCTTTCCCTTTTCGCTATTGAACATAAATTAGAGTATTTTAATTGGACTAGCTCCTGGGAACCTGCTTCCTGCCTCGTGTGTCTTTTGCCTTTTGTATTTTTCTAATTGGGCCGACCTAAATTAAAAGCGTGTCCCCTGCGCCGGGGAAGAGATTCCTGAGAATGCTCGGGATGGAAAATAGGATCGAGAAAGGAGAGTTTAGGAGAGAGAGAGAGAGAGAGAGAGAGTGGATCTCCACCCTCGCTCACGGCTCTACTTGAAAATGTGAAATGTAAATGTTGCCCGTCCTCGCGATTATTTCCGCCCGAAGCGTTTCTATAATAATTCCACATTTTTCTACTAGGCTAAATAATTCCACTAGGCGCGCGCGCGTGTGTGTGCGTGCGTGTTTCCAGCGTCCACATGGAGATTAGTGTGCAAGATACGAGGAAATTTCAGATAACTTACGGCATCATTGTGGTTCCAAAAAATGTAAGCCGGTGGCTCGGGACTCTGCAGGACTACGCAGGTGAGATTAATCGTGCTGCCCCGATTAATGTAGAGATCCGGTGCACCCAGAATTTCCGTCTGTGGCTCTGGAAGAAAAAAGATGACACGCCCGATTATTAGTCGTAGGATTTTGCTCGAGGTAACGCTTCGACGAAAAATAGTTTAGCTTCGATAATGTTAATCGACGAGAGATATAATCGATTCGATAAGTTTTACGGCCGCGGCAAATGGTTATGGATATAATGGATATAATGGCATATCGTTTTCTATATTGACAAGAGTTCAATTCCGGAAATAGATATGCGGCGCGCGCCAGCTGCCACGGAAATTATTCGCACTTAGGATGATCGTTGGATTCAAGGGTAAACCTTCCCCCGTCCTACAACCCCGACGGTGATGGCCTCGCGTTTAGCTCGAGTCGTCGAGAAAGTTTCCACGCGACAGCTTTTCTTCTCTTTTGGTTTTTGCTCGGGATTAAAAATGAAGGAAAAATATTCTAAACTGGATCGGTGTGTCCAGGGTTTGCCAAGAGAGGAGAGGGAGAGGAGATTCACTGGTAGATCGATGAGAATATTTTCCAGGTGGACTCCTCTCGAAGGATTGACCGAAATAACTGGAGAGTATGTTGGCATACCGCTTTTGTGCACGGGATGATACCGTAGACGGTGGCTCTGCGTATAAAACTCAACACCCCGAGCCTCGTGAGCTTGGGGCGGCGTGGATTCAGTTTTAAAAAATTTCCAACCACTTATTTTTCCTCTTTATCGACCCGTCCGGGCTTTCTACCCCATTCTTTACTTTCCTTCCCCTCCTTCTCCTCTCCTCTCCTCTCCTCTCCTTTCTTTACTTTTCGTTTCTTTTCCTTTCTTTTATCTGCTTTGCTTGCGCGCTCTTCGCTTTTTTGCGACTCGTATCCTTTCCACTTTTTCTCTTCGCTTTTTTCGAGATCCCCCTATCGGGAGGAGGGGGAGGATGGTAAAGCTTCGGGGAGGAATTCCTTCCGCCTGGAATACGATCGATATCTTCGATGCACGAAACGCTTTAACCTCGGTTAACCGCTAGTGAAAGCCGAAGAAGCCAAGCGCGGCTTCGGGGGGGAGGAGGAGGGGAGGGGAGGGAGTCCTCGGAGTCGTCGATTTCCCGGATGTAAAGCACGAATAACCAATTTTTCCCGGGAAATCGATGCTGCTCCAGCAGGATCGTTGGGGCGACTACGCTCTTAACGAATCGCCCGGTGGTTCGGCAACTAGGGGCGCATCGTCGCGGTGCTACAATTTGTATGGAAGAACAGAGTTGCATTTTCAGCGGTGAGATAACGCCGGAAATTTCAGAGATCGGGGACCAAGGAGTAAAGTAGAGCGAAGCGGAAGGGGTTGGGGTTGGGGTTGGGGGTGCACGCGTGTGTGAGAAGCGGAAGAGACCGATGCTTATCGAAAGTCGAGCGGGCTCTATCGGCTAGAGGCGATTGTCAGCATTCTCAATTTTCGATTCTCGTTTCTCCTATCGACGGCGGCGGCGGCGGCGGCGGCGGCGGCGGCTCCTTTGTGCTTAAAGCGGTATTTGTTGAGGAGCCGACAAAGCATATTCGCTCGCGCGTGGGCGTCGCGGTTTTGTTGACACTCGACCTAAATAAAGCGGCTCGAACAATCGAGAGAGTATCCACTCGCACGTGCGCGAGTGCACGCGCGTGACACTTTGATAGGAAAACTGTCAAATATTGCCAGCTGAGATTTCGAAATGCGACTCGAATGAAAGCGCATTAGAATGATGAAAGAGAATCGCGTTAACAGCCCGCTCGCGTTTCTCGCTTCGAGCGAACTTCTACACACCACCACCACCACCACGACCATACCACCACCGCCGCCAGAATTTCATTATTCTGTACATTTTACTCGACTCTTCCTTTCCTTTCCTTTCCTTTCCTTTCCGCTTTGTCCTTAATCGATATTCCATCAGGAATTTGCCAAACTTGTTGGAGAAATTTGGAGGTGAGGTTTTTGGAAAAAGTTGCGTTATTGGTTTATAAGACGTTCGTAATTGTACCGGGCCACGGAGATAAAAGTTCGATACGTGAAGGGAAATGTTCATCCTTTGCGCGATTCTTCCTTCCGAATGGCGTGTAAACTGCCTTAAACTAGTTTTTCACGAAGAAATATTTTCTTTGAATAGCCTTTATACGCGTGGGGTGGTGGTGGTGGTGGTGGTGGTAGTCTTGCGGAATACGAACCGTGCAGTTTTCACTTTGATTCTATTTATTCTCTTGTGCAAGAGCACCGAGCGCAAAATGCGCGCGCTGCTAGAAGGTGCACATGAATATTAAATGCGAGCGTGCGATCGTAAAGCGAGGTGCTGCGAAAACCACTGGCCACCAAGGTATCAATTCTACCTTGAGCAGCGACTGCCGGATAGATTCGAGAATGATCAAATTCACTCGTCGCTCTCGAATTCATCGGCGAGTTTGCGCTTTCTCATAATTCTTCTCCGTGTCGAGCATCTTGACGGAGAGTTTCTTTAATGGAATTCATCGAGAGATTAGGAGGATTATCGAGAGGTTGCGGCAATCCTTCGTGGTCGAGTAGCCTCATGCAAATGCAATATAAACCATGTGGTTTCCCACTCTTCTTTTGTTTGTTTTTTGCGCGAGTGTACACACAGAGAGAGAGAGAGAGAGAGAGAGAGAGAGAGAGAGAGAGAGAGAGAGAGAGAGAGAGAGAGGAGTCTACGAAAGGAACTTTCTGCGAGGATCGGCCAACTTTTTCGCTCGCTGCCCTGCCATTCGCAATGCTTACTTTTAAAGCTATCGTGAACAGTTCTTCGCAATGGAGAAGGAAGAGGCGAGGAAAGTTTCGCGATTTTTCAGAACATTTCAATGAGCCATGACTCGATAACGCGGAGGAAAATATCTTGGGAGGTGATGCCGCATCTCGCAACCGAGGGGGCCGTAAATTCTTCTACAACATTGATTCAATTAAAGAGACGAGTGTACACTCTTGTAAAACGCGTATCTATATATATGTAGAGAGAGAGAGAGAGAGAGAGAGAGAGAGAGAGAGAGAGAGAGAGAGAGAGAGAGAGGGAGAAAGAAAGAGAGAGAGGAGAGGTGGAGGTGAAATTTGGTTTTCGCGAGTAGGAGAGTCCATCAGGTGGCTTGGTTAAGGGTTAATTTCACCCTTCTTGCGCTCGAAAGTGTTGGAATATTCTAGACCCACCTTTGAAAGTGGTTGCATAGCTGCAAGTTGATGGTTTTTCATTGGGTCGCTGAAGGTTCTCAGCGTAAACCATGGTTCCATTGATTCTATTGATAATTTCCAAGATTCCCGTTAGGCTCGACAAGTCGTCCCGAGATCGTTTTACTTAAATCTACCACGGGTCCTTTAAGCTCCGACGACACGTATGGAGATGTTTCTGTAGGACGCGAGATCTTCAAGGAGGTTGGGTGAGTGCATATCTAATGGCAGAGAGATATTTCATAAAGTTCCGGTCTTGTACCGCTTCTTCCGGCATGTCCCAAGTTTCGCAATATATTCCTAAGCTGAAACTAGGCGCCATTGTCCCCAAAAAGCTTTGACGAACCCTCCGTCCTTAAGAAGGGGCGACTGCGCACCTGGTAATCGGTCTAGCTGACCGTGAAAAGATGATTTTCGATTCGTGCTTCTATGTCGCAATCTTTCCTTATTCACAGATGACGAAGGGGAGGAATGCTGACTGAGCGTTCACTACTGTCAAAATGCAGCAGCCACCTTTAATTTTCCAAATTCAATTAACTTTTCGATATCACCGTCATTCTCAACATTTAAGGAAGGAGAAGAGGGGGATGACAATTACTCCAACTTCTGTCCAACTGTGAAAGACGTGTCGCATTCATCTCCCCAGTGGCGACCACCACTGCCTCTGGCGGTAGGTAGGGCTGGGGGAGAGAGTCTAACTTTCTTCCGCAGTCTCGAAGTAGCGAGTCATATTTTATACCGACTCGTTCCCAGCTTTATGAACGAACAATAACGCGCCGTGGCGAAGAACCATAAGCAAGAAGTACCCGCTGCTGCAAGCTGCAATTGAACTTATAACTGGGCCGCTTCGGTCGTGATTAATAAACCTGTCGTTAATCATGTGCCACCCCCTGGCCCCTTCCATCATTGCCGTAGCCTACCACCATCGTGGTGGCAATCCTTGCCTAGACCCTTCGCAACCTATTTGTAGTCCTTGTTTATTTAAACTGCTTAAACTGTATCCTTGAACGTTCAATTGTATTTTATAAATTTACTCTCTCACCCTCTCTCTTTGACGTTGGGTTCATTGAGAGAAATGAAAAAATTTCCAGTGGTACTGCCTGCCGCTCTACGGTCCCATGGGCTATTTCAGCAGGAAACGTTTATTTAAACACATCGGAACTAGGCTGACTCCCTAATAACTCGCGACGTTTTCGATGCTTCCACCCTCCCATCCAGTACCTACCCTCGTCTTCCCAGAGTTGAATTCTAATTTGCTCCGCTTGAAATTACCTGGCCGCCTGAAACCTTTCAAACTCAAAAGAGTTCCCTCAATCTTCCCTTTTTATTAGAAACTCTTTCTGCGCTTGTAAAGCGGAAATTATTTGCAAATTACATTTTTCTATCCAGCTTCTGTCAATTAACAAATGAATAGAGAATGTCGTTTCGCGGAGAATATTAACTATGAAAAGTCAATTTGCTAAGTACTTTTCCATATTTCTCGTATTCCTCAACTATTGAATTTCTTTTTATTGCCGAGGTATACGGTTCATCTTTTTTGACGTTTCTCGCGGAACTCGTTCGTGTACCTATATTTAATCTATGATCATCAAACGAGTCACCATTCGTACGAAACAATGTGCAATCGCGTGAAATGGACTACTAGCTCTCAGCCCTCCTTCAACCCCCTCCCCCCCCCTTCGGGCGAAGGTTAAAGAATATTCTTAAATAAGAGACGAGTTTTCTAATGATCGCCAACTACTAATATGCGTATTACGGTCGAGTTGAAATTAAGGTAGAGTTGGGGGTAAAATGCTGATGACGTCACTACGGAGGTGCCATATTTCCTGGGTGAATGTTTCGCGGTGAAATGTGTCCCAGTGCAATATACACCGTCGACGAAACGAGGAACCTTGAGGAAAACGATGAGGAAGATGATGCCGCAGAGGGGGAATAAGGAGAGCGAGCAACGCTGTCGAGCGTTTTATCTTTTTAGCACAGAATATAGGTAATCGCGTCCTATATTACTCCGAGAAGCCTCCGTAAAGGCGGTTTAAAGGGTTTTATCATCGTCCGACCGAGAGGGCGCTATTACTTTCTGCACAGCTCGAAAAACATCTACCTTTTCCTTACTTGCTCCTTCTCCTCCTCCTCCTCCTCCTCCTCCTCCTCCTCCTCTTCTTCTTCTTCTTCTTTTACGTATACCACTACCACCGCATTACTGTTGTTGCCTTCCTTTACTCTACTTTTACAAAATTTTATATTTACGATCTTCATTCAACATTCCTTCGACTTTGTCACTCTCTCAGTAAAATCATCCCTCTCTCCAGCTCATTCATTGATCTATTGCTAGCATTTCGCGAGCTCCTTTATTGTTTCTTCCTTTCTGAGGAGAATTGTATTATTTCGTTGAATATAGAGAAGCCACGGAAATGGTGGCTGCAACGTTAAATGGTAGGCAACGTAGATGCAACCAATGAACGAGCGAACGAACGAGCAGGAAAACAATGCTTTGCAAGAAGCGCTATTTGTTTATCATTTATTTATGGTGATTGCCAGTTTGATAAATCCACATTGTGCCAGGATGCATCCAACGAGGCTCCGTAGGAATTATTAGAAAAATCGGTAAAACCAACGTTTAGCTATTAATTAATATTTCATCGTTTAAATTTGTCGAGAAGCGAATGTCAGATAAACTTGTCAATTATCTGATTTGGGACAAGAGTGCCTTTTTAAACGTACGAGCTTGTGTTGGGAAACGTTTGGTTAATCGTGAATAATTTCGTTGTATTGATCACATGAAACCAGGGGAGCGAATTTCCATACTTATTGAGTATAAATTTTGATGGAACTATGCATATTCCCGAGTACTCGAAACATATTGGCGTTAATAAAATTGGTGTAGAAAATCAAGTGGGAGGAAGGAGCGGGGAATGGGGAATGGGGAAATGGGGAGAGAGGAAAAAGGGAAGAAGATAGGGAGAAAACAGTTAATTGTGCGAATCAGCAATTGTAAAACTGTGATAATAACGATCGCGCAGGGCACAGGGGCTTATCTCTCTGGCAGTGAAGTTTTTGGGGTGGGTTTGCTCGGTCTTTGCAATTTAGCCATTCGTCGTGCGCCGTCAACATCAGCAATATGGCGAGAAAAATCATAGGAATGAAATATTACCGCGCGGACCCGCTGTCGTGGTATAATCGTGTTTGCGATAGCACTGACATAAGAGCACTTAGCAGCTTGCCTGCACAAGCAACATTATCACACTGCTATCGTCCAGTCGTTTGTAATGTCACTTCCGTTCTTTTCTACCATGAAAAATGATTATTCGCTGCGTTTCGCTTAATCGTTCGCGGAATGCCAAAGCGGAGGGAAAACAAGCGCTGCTTAGACCTTTGGCTCATGGAATATGTTACACGCGTGCCTTCTGTCGTAATCTGCCGCGCGCGCGCGCGCGCGCGTGTATGACAAATAAATGTAAATGTTTCTGCGCGCTGCAAGATTTCTGAATTCCATTTGTTTTAGCATTTCATTAACAATACGGTTAATTGAAATTGTCAGATGGGTTTATGCACGCGAAACGAATGAATAATAAATAATGATACTATTTGCACTGGAAACGTAAAAGGTTTACGTTTAAACATTCCGCTGCGCGCACAGAAAGAATAATTCTCGACCGGGTTTGCAGATTTTTGGCCACACATCGTTTGGGATATTTCCAAGCTTCCTCTGCTTTTTTCCCTCCCCCGCGAAAATACTCGATATAATACTCGAAAGCCTTTTTCAATAGCATTTTAAAAGCGAACCTTCCAAGCGCGAATCCCGAAAAGTACTAAATATCGAAAGGTTAAAACCGCTGATATAGATATTCTGATATAGAGAGCAAGAGAACAATGAGATTTCTAATGGAGAGCAGTGCTCGTGGATAATGGGAGGAAAGAAATAGATAGTTGAGGGTAGATTAAAATTAGTACAGATAGATAGATAGATAGAGAGAGAGAGAGAGAGAGAGAGAGAGAGAGAGACGCGGAATAAGGAAAGTGGGCATTTTTCGCTGTGCGAAATGCTCTCGTCTGGTGATTTTCGAGCAAAACTGATACCCGCGGCGTATCTTCGCTTATGAAACTCATTGTCGGAGAGAGTATATCCGGTGGAACGGGGTGTTCGGGGTTGGACCGGGGTGGACGAGATGCACGCGTGGCCGGGAAGTAGGAACATGCGGCAGGACGTTGAACGTTATTAAATCCAAGTGCGCGGTAGCGTCGGAGCCATTTCCTGCTAAGCCAAGAACCAACCACCACCATCAGCCTCGCTTCTGTCGTAACCTGAAAGGGGGTGGTAGCAGCGGCTTGGGCGGTGGCGGCGGCGTCATCCACGAGGTTAAATTTGCGAGGAGGCAGCTTGCCAGGTGCCGTGTCTCGGCTGCTTAGTCCCGTTTCCTCGTAACTTTCTCTCGCGGCATACAAGCGCCCGCGTGCCAACAGCTTTCTCGCTGCATTTTACCTATACGGAAGACGCGCTCGCGTCGCACACGGAAAGCAACAAGGGAAGTCGGAAGTGTCCCGAGCTAAACCACGACGAGCAACATCCTCCCGGGAACTCGAATCGTCGCATCGACGACAGTCTGCTGCCACGACGATAGCGCTGACAACGACTGGAACTTCCTTCGCCTCCGCGGTTACTATTCGCGATTCGAGGTTGCTATTACCGTATAAAAGTGGGCGGAAGGAAATCCTGGGAGTCGAATGTACGAATAGAAAAATGGAGGTGGACGGTATTAATGGGGTATTTAGCCAAGCAGAGGCGTAAACGCTGTTGGATCCTCTCATGAATATGCTCGCCAGCGACGTACGGGCATTTTCAGCTTTGTGGAATGTGTCTCCTGGCACGTTTCTCGAGTTAGCCAGCTACAACAGATGTCCCAGCTGGGTCGACTCTCATTATGGCAGCCAGTCACTCGCGCTCTCTCCTCTACCTCTTTGGGTATACCGACCCCAAAATTGCACTTATTGGTATGCCTACCATCGGAATATGCCGCACACGCGTGGCGCTTCTCTTTATTTTCTACTTTGATTTTATGCTTACTTTCAACATTAACTGGCACGTAGCCCCGATAAGCAAAATGCTCTTCCAGCACCCTCCACGGCACCCTTGAGCACCCTCGATCCTCCTTCGCTCCAGCCACCGCCAGAACTCTGACCTCTCGTGACTCGCTCTATTTAACTCGGCGGCTGACTCCGCGTTGACTCGCGTTGACTCGCGTTGACTCGGACTCTCTCCCGATAAAGAAATTCAAAGTGACCGCTAGTGGGAATACGATGGATCTTTGTGAAACTTTTCAAAAGACCAATCGAGGAAGAGTTATCCCAAGACTTTTCAGCCTAATGCTTTTCCGATATCGAACATTTACTCTTCGCTTTTCGAGTCGCCTCTTCTCCGCTGTCCTCTCTCTCTCTCTCTCTCTCTCTCCCTCCTTTCTTTCTCTTTGTCCACGCAAATTTTGCCTCCCCTTTTTCATTTCTCTTTCGCAAAGCCATACGGGCTTTTTTCTAGGATTAATAGTTATCGGGATATGATATTTTGAAAGCCCTGTCATTTCGCGTTAAAGCATCGCGATGCTATTTTTGACAGGTTGCTTGATAGAGAGGAAAAAACAGAGGCCCGCCTGATAAAGCCGGTCAGCTCAAAAAGATTAAAGTTTCATGAAAATTGGTGCTACTCCGACGAGCGATTGTCAGCACTTGGAAAAACTGTGTGGAGCGAGCTTAAGGGGGGAAGTCCATATAGAATCCTCAAAATCGGTCATTTTTCAACAAGATTTTTAAAGGTGATAGAATAATTTTATGGTTTTTAAACTTTAACACAACTTTATTGAGTCTTTGAAATATACAAATTTTTTTTTTTTTTTTTTTTTTTTTTACAAAATGGCGGCTTAGAAGAATCTTTTGTGAGCTGCCTCCGATGCGAGGTCCCAAACTGCTCCATTTGTAGCTCATCAACCATTGATCTGAAATAAAAAAACTAAAGTGTTTTCTTTTTAGGACATATTAACGGAAAGGATAAACCTATAAAATAAAAAAAAAAGTATAAAATTCAATATAAAATAAGCTTCTGAAAAAAAAGTCATAATTTAGGGCTATTTTTTTGACATTTTTGACCCCAAAAAAGTATTTTATTAACGCGAAATATCTGAAGTTTTAGGTTTATCCTTTCCATAATAATGTAGAGAAAGGCCTCACAAAATTTCAGACAAATCGGTCAATAATTTTTTGAGTTACAACACGAGCAGTTTTTAAAAATACAGTTTCGAGATAATCGCGCGTAAAGTTTGAGTACAGGAAAAATACCAGTTTTAGTTACTTACCGATTATTCTGCGATCCCAGGACCATACAATAAACCTTCCTCCTCTTCAAAAAGCTGATTTTCATCAAGTTGTTCTTGCTTGCGAGCTGTACGAGCATCTTTTGTTTCTAAAAGACTCTTACGCTCCTGTCGGGTTATCCGCGCCTCGTCTGTATTATGAGCAAATACTTTAGCACAAGTGCCAATAGTTAAATTCAGAAGGTTCATTATTCTTAATACTGAACTGAAACCTTCATTAAATATTCCAGCAGCAATGTATGCTGAGATTTCAACTATTTTTAGTCCAGAATGCAGATGTTTTGGTGATAATCGCCAAACTGTCGCGTTAAAACTTTCATTCGCATTTTGTGTATGACCACCAAGGCATCGCTCAAGCAAATCATCTCTGGATAAATCTTTGTATATTGATAGAAGATGCTGTTTCATTTCTTCATCAATTAAAGGAGCTAAATCTTCGTTTCGAGGATCTTTATTTAGAGCAATAGCCTTCTGCCACTTACACCAGCTATCAGCGCCTATTGGGCAGTGATCATGTTGTGGTTCTTTTTCAGTAGAAAAAATATGGTAATAAGTAGCCATTATGGCTTTTTTCATCTCACTGACACTGTGAATATTTCTCTGAATACTCAAACCATAGTATTTTGTGAGTTTTTTCACAACTTTATCAGTAAGTTTTCCTTTTCCTGAAATTTTCTTCTCTTTTCTTATACTTCTAAGTCTAGAACCCATTCTTTTTTCGACATGACCAATACATTCACTTTTCACTACTGGTAACTCACTACCGTAAGGTTCTAAATCTAAAATAGCCTTGAATGTTTTAGAATCTCCGTCGCCAATGTAGTTACCATATTTTACTCCGAATTTTTCTTCAGAAGTCGAGAACATTTCTTTCATGGCATCGACTTCCATCTTTCCTGATGAACCTTCGTGATTTTTTTGACACTCATCCTCGTGATACTCCAACCACTTACGAAATTCTTCTGTATGAGTCTTTTTCTTCCAATAATTACAACCTTGACAGTAACTACTTTTGGCTCTCAAATCAATTACTTTCCCTGAATAATAACCAATGAGCGTTGTAACACCGTACTTTGATTTGAAGCCGCGCTTTTTCCAGGTGCCATCACCAGATACTTTTAAAATATTTCTTTCCCTTCCGTGCTCGACATTTTTTTCTGTCTCTTCTTTCACTGCCTTCTGCGATATTAATTCAAATGACGATTTAGTTGCATTATAAATGTGCTCCACGATGTTAGCGTAACAATGTTTACTGATACCAGTGCATAAGTCCATCAGGTTACAAAAGACATTTATTCCTTCTCTTGCCACGCCTAAAAGTCTCATGACAAACACTAATTTTCGATTTATTTCAAATCCATTGTTGATAAAAGGTCCTGAATTTATTATTTTATCACCGCATGGGCACGTGACAACAAGTTTAAATCCAAGACCTCTAGAACCACACTCACTGAAACTGATTTTTTGGTTACAAACCGAGCACTTCACAATTTCAGACAAAGCTGTAAACACTGTGAAGAATTCAATAATTCTGTACCCGTGCAAAGGATTAGTTTTAATTTCTTCACTATCACGCATACTGAGTTTTTTTCCACTGGCACTCTCGTTATGGCTTGTACTGGCTTCAAATTTTTCACCTTCTTTATCAGTGTATTGATTACCCTGATAACATCGTTTTCTCGAATTATTTCGTGCAATATTGCCTCGCGTACCTTTTTTATAATTCGGCATTTTTATGTTTCGACTGAACACTACGAAATCTCCAGCTAAACTACCTATATTTCTCGACTAACCTTTATCCGTATAGTAATATTACACGTGTACAGAAACGTAAATATACATATATATATACTTACATACTTACTATAGTATATTAAGATATTTCTAGTTATGCGACAAAAGAAATATTTTACATTATTATAATGGAAGGTACGTTCTACCTGAAGCGCCCCGACTACCTGACTCGGTACGTTACAATACACACTCCGGCCCGCTCCATTATATTAGCTATACCTTCGTGAATATTAGAAATTTTTCTTTTTCCTCACGTCAGTACACGCTCAATATACTATATTTTCCGAATATCGAAAAAAAAAAAAATCAATTTTTTGAAAATTTTATATGGACTTCCCCCCTTAATGAATCAATGCTCGATTCGACTCGACGTAAGAAGCGATCATCGATCACGCACGCCCCCGCGACTCAGCCCCGTCATTAACGAATTGTTAAGGGCGAGAGACAATGGAGAATCAGTTTTTAATCCGGCGTGTGGCGAGGCCAGGAATTAAATTCCAAATTGACGGAATTGAGTGTACGAAACAATTTAAAGTTGACTCTCGAATGGAGCGAGGGAAGTCTCTCTCCCCCCTCTCGCTACCCTCTCAAGGGAAACTTTCTAATTAACCGAGTCATTATCTCACTCGAGACTTCACGCGATTATTTTACTATCCGTTTTCTCATTATCGTAAGATCGCGCAAGATTTCCAGAAAGGAAAATCTACGCGAGTAGACACTTATCACGCGTAAAACTCGAGTGTTCTCGAAACAAAGCGTTGACGAGCGTAGAGAGAGAGAGAGAGAGAGAGAGAGAGAGCCGATGCTCGATTAAAGTGACCAGCGAGTTATCGATTTTTCCTTTATTCAGAGAATTTTGCAGTATCCCTTGGCCTCTCATTGGCACGATTCATGGTTCTTGGGCAGGATACGGTTAATTAACCTTGCAACGAGTGCCGCGCTAGCTTCCCCATGTTACGTTTTCCTTACGTAACCCAATTTCCCACTTAAACGCTGTAAAAAACGAGGGTTGTTGCGGGTTACGAGAGCGGACAGAGGAAGGGGAGGAAACGAGCCAGGGAGGCTGAAGAGGGATTGGCAAAAGTAGCGAAACGAGGAGAGTAAGAGACGTGTAGGTGAAAGAAAAATGAAAAATAAATGCGGTTCCGGCAACACGTTGCAGAACTGAGCTTGCAATGCTTTTAACTTTGCCCATAAATTTATTTGCTGCCTCCGTTTCTTCCTTCTTCGCCCTCGTCTTCTTCTTCTTCTTCTTCTTATATTTCTTTGCCCCTTTTTTCGTTTTATTTATTTTTTTTTTAATTTTAGCATTCTCTCTTTTCCCTTCGTCGCTGTGTTCCCGAGTCCGGTAATACCGTGAAACTTGGGTCCGAGAGAAACTATTCAGTTTCCAGCATTTTCCCATAGTTTCTTCGTCGCGCGTATTCCCCCGTATATACAGACGCGCGGATACGTACAGTAGTCGAGGTCAATAATGGAGTTGCCAATGTCGCCGCGAGAGTAACATTCGGCGACGGGACTCGATATCTCTCCCCGGCTGTACACGCGTGTATCTTCCCTCTCTTTTTCCGCTCGCGTCTCTACTTTATTCCCGCATTCTCTCTCGCATTCTCTTTTAATTAAATCATTTCCCATTTCCTCCTTCCGTTTAAATTTTTTTTGACGGATGCTCGACGTTGCGCGCTTTCCTTGCTCCATTTGCCTCCGCTACTTAATTCCTGCGTTATTCCGAGAGTCTCCGGACTCTTTTTTCCACCAGGTCCTGCGTGCCTCTGTGTTTCTGTGTTTCTAGCGTACTCGTGCGCGATGAGCGGCGCTCCATTTGGCTTTTCACCCTCGTTCACGCTCTTGCCTCATCCATCCGTCGTCTTGGCGTTTTCTCACATTGAACGGAGGAAACTGGAGGGAGAGAAGTATCACGCGAGCCGTGCAGAAATATACGAGAAGAGCCGCCCCATCGACGTTTGTTTCGCGACAAAGCCAAGTTTCGATTCGTTCGGCTGGAAAACGCGCATCGAATTTAATACGAAGTGCTCGGCACTGCCAGTCGGTGATTCGTCCGGAAAACAAGAGGCGTTTGCTCGCTCGCTTCCGCTATATACTTTGCCTTTAGCTTCGGCTTCAAAGTTTTCGCCGAAACTTCCCTCATCCCCCGGCTTCCCAGAAGGGACGCGGAGGGAAGTTTGAACGACGCGTGTACGCGCGCGCGTTCTCGGGATCTCAAAAGCTTAAAAAGAAAAAGGAGGAGGAGGAGGAGGAGGAGGAGGAGGAGGAGGAGGAGGAGGAGGAAGAGGAGGAGATTCTTTTGCCACCTCCGAGAGAATGGAAGAGGGCGCGAGGGCCGTGGCACGTAGGAATAAATTTCGAGAAATCAAGTTAAAATATATGGGAGCGTTGAGTCGATGTGGCAGCTACGACATAATTGCTCTCCGCTCTGACTTCGTAATTGCTCGTTTCCTCGTTCGTGCCCCTTGTGATTAAGCGGGGAATCTCGTTTTCAAGTGATTACCAGCACAAAACGAGGCGGCGCTACATATAGCAGCGAGTGAGAGCGAACGGCCGGGGGACGCGTCGAAGTAACTTGGCAAATTCGCAGCTCGCAAAACCCGGGAAAAGGAGAAGGAATGGGGGTCGACCGTAATAAAACACTTGTTCGACTTTTACCACTGGCCGCCACGAGACGGGACGGGACGACGAGACGAGACGAGACGAGGAGAGACGAGGAGAGACTTTTTATAATCTTGCGCCACCGCTTAAGGTCGCAGCTTAAGGGAGTCTCGCAAGTATCGCCAGGGGGACGCGATATGCTCGACTAAACTGGAGAGGCGAAGAACCACCCCTTCGGGTGGATGGATGGATCTCCTGGTGGCACGGCATCGGGGCGAGGGGGGTGTATAGAACTCTCGGTTGACAGTCGAGGACAGTCCGGGAGCCGTGCCGGATTACCCGAGGATTCTGCGACTCTTCCGGTCGCGCACTTCGTGACCGACGGAACCGGCACGCCGGGACAAATAAGCTCATCGGAGTTTGCAAGCCGGTCACGCTTTCCGCCGCGACATCCGCGGCATTCATTTCACTCGGTGCTGTCCACCGCTATGTTGAGAGGCTCTTTTTTACCTAGTAACGAGATAAGCCGGATGCCACTGGCCCACTTTCCTTCGCCGAAACTGCCATCGACGGCGCGGCGCGAGGCAGGGGACTCACCCCCACCGGAAGTAAAGGTCGGAGTCGTCGCGCCGACGAGGCTCGCGCGAATGACATTTGGTTAAAATGTAAGAGGAGCGACGTTGCACGCGCGTATCCCAGGAGAAAAATCGGATTGCGGACGGACGGACGGACGGACACGATACGTAGGTTGGAATTAGTTTCGTCTAGTTCCTCGAGCCCACCACTCTCGTCCGCACTCGCGCGGAGATTTTACGCTCTCGCACAAGCGTATCTATGCGGGATGGTGTTACGTGACCGAAAATCTCAATGGGGTGCCTCATAAATTCTCTCACGATTCTTCCTCGACTAGCCAATAAGACGAGCTCGAGCTCGAGAAACGCAAAACTGGAGCGACGCTTAATGTCCATGCCAATTCTCCAGTAGCGAATTATCCGGCAGCTCAAAATTCGCCACGTCATGAATGTCGAACGGTCGTTTTATTGTCTCCGTTGCGTGGAGAGCCAGGAGAGAGCGTGGAGAATCGACGGGTTCGCCGCTCCACCCCCTGCGAATTTCACTCGCGGATTAACGAGAGCGATAAATCGCGATACGAGCAAGACGGCGGGCAAGACGATGACTACGACTACTGCCGCGACTAAGACCACGACGACGACGACGACGTTGCGCGTTTAAGATGGGAGATTCCGAATCGCTGCTGTTTTTCAATTTGTTCAAATCTGCGTATCGAACCGTGAAAGCGAGTCCCGGAATTTCGCTCTTCCCGCAAAGATTCGGATTTTCCTGTTCGACTCAGCCACAGACGTCAAAGTCGACATAATTTTATTGGATCACGCAAAACTATGGAAGCACTCCTCGGGGATTGGGAGGGGAGGGGGGGGGGGGACACACAGTTATAGGTTGAGGCTTTCACTTAGTAGATTGAACTCCCGGAAAGTTCTCTAAAGCCAGCATACCAGGAAAGACGACGACGACGACGACGATTCACCAAGTTCATAGTCATTTCTATGAGTTTAAGTGGCGATAAAAGCGGTGGGAGAGACCATCGAAAAAAATTCAGATTATTTCCCGCATTTTCTATACGTGCCTTCTAATTCGTGAATTAATTTTTCCACTGCCAATTGAAACGTCCGATTTCCATCATCATCGTTTTCTCAATTTCTCAATGAAAGATTCTCTTAATGCGTCGATTGAGAGAGGAGAGCTCGAAAAATATCGCAACGGGAGATGATACTTTCCTCGGCAGCAGCTGTAGCAGTCTTTTCCATCCTCTACTTCCTGCCTCGAGACCACCCCCTCCCCCCCTCTCTCTCTACCTGACATTTTGAAAATTAAATTTACGAGATAAGGGGCTTATTTCGTTGCGGAAACAGACGCGGAATTTCAATGCAGAACTTTCGCAACACCCCAACTTTTCAAATAATCATTTCGAACGTTGAAATACTACCAATTAAATCTACCTTACGCGGAATATGATGAGGAGGCGTTGATAAACGAAATGATTAAATAAAAGTGTGCTTACGAGTCTTGCACAAACGGTAGGCCAAATATTATTAAGTTTCCAGCCTTTTCTCCCTACTTGCTGCTTACTTGCTTATCGAAGAAAAGACAGAGAGAGCATTTTCTTAAAAATATTAAAAATGCATAAAATAAACGGATGTACGTGTGTCGAAGATAGAGGATGAGAAAGAAAGAAAGAAAGAGAGAGAGAGAGAGAGAGAGAGAGAGAGAGAGAGAAGTAGCTTTAAACGTAAAAGCTACACCAACTAATTAATTAGCGTTAAGAACATTTTCGCTGTAAGTTGATACTTTCTAGCTTTTTGGATACTGACACTATACAGCGCGTTAACGTGTTAAACCACGAATTACTTTGCTCGGGGTTTTAAGATAATTTCTTTCAGCCAAGTTCGTATTTCCATAAAAAGCATGGGTATTTGAAACATGAGTTTTATGCAGGATAAATAACGAGGTTTCCTATCGAGGGCTAATAACTTAAATATATTCTTTTGAAAGAGAGAACTCGCTTAATCCAAACTTGACGAAAGGATATCGTTTTCAGATTAAAAGAAAAGAAGAGAGAGAGAGAGAGAGAGAGAGACAGAGAGTCGAAACTTGAAATCTTTGAGACGAATTTTCTCCAGAAAGTAACTCTCCCATTTGTCCAGTGGCACGTGATGCATCCGAGCTGTTAATACGTCATAATAATATGATTCCTATCTAAAGAGGAATTAGAGAGTTAACCCAAGTGACCTTTAGCTAGAAGAAGTTTAGTACGGATAGGAGAAGGCAAGTTATTTCGAGGCTCACGGAACATGAGGTAAGAGAGGAGAAGAGAGGAGAAGAGAGAGAGAGAGGGAATATTTTATGAGGGCAACGCTGCCACCGACGGTATATTATACCGTGCATGCCTGTTGTGTGTGGTGTGGCACAAAGACTACTTTACTTGGCACAGCGTTCATTTCTCAGGTTTCACGCGGTATTCCCAGTTCGCTTCTGTACCTCTCAGCCTCGCTCTTGCCGTCTCTCCACGTCCACGTCCTTCTTCGTTATAAAAGCCTTTCGTTTTTTGCCTCTTGAAGATCGAGTGTGGCTACCTTGAAACTCGAGATAGGGCAGGACAGGACAGCGCGAGACGGGGCAGGGCAGGAGGAGGAAGATTTCCAAATTTTTGTCTAGTTTTCATAAGGGCCCTTAAAAATTATACCTCTTAATAAAGAGAAAGCTCTGAGCGCATTACTGAATCAGAATCAGAATCGGAGTTTATCAGAGTTTTGGAGTGTTCGATGAAACGACTTAAAGAATCGCTCAAGTTTATCCATTTGTTCGCGAGTTTCGGACGATATCGAAGGAGCCCTTCTTAAACCTAATTCGTGGGAAGGAATTGGCAAATCGTTTGTGAGAGAACGGCTCTCGTGGTCTGGACAGGACTTTTGCAATAACCATGGGGGCGCATCGTTGAAAAATGCGACGATCTTTGAGAGTGCTGGAGCGTGGGTGAGCTCGAGCTCGAGCTTTTTCAAGAGTAGCCACGACTTGGAAAATGTCGAGCTTATCAATACTCGAAAGAGTTCCTTTGAGTTCAGCTCGTTTCGAGAATGCGACGATGTCCTTCAAAGGTGTACTGTGGGGTCCCAACGCTGCTTCAATTCTTCTTTCTCTTCCTTCCAACTCTCTCTCTCTCTCTCTCTCTACACTTCTTCTTTCTGTAAGCTAAATAGAAGAAGAAAATCGAACCAAGGTAGGCCAACCCAATTGTCGAAGGTTCCAACAAAACTACTTTTCTGCAATACTGGCAATACTAGTCTAGTTTCTCTAGACTCGTGGAAGGTAATTCTGGTGAAATGAAATCCTTCTTTGTTCAACCATTGATTCTATTACTCCGTAACACATTGATTTCGTAATATCGTGAAAGATACTCGATCTTCTTATATTGAAATAAATCACGATCATTTTCCAATTAGACGCGTCATCGAGTAAAGTTTCAAAATTTTCCAATTTCCCAATATCAGAGGGGGGGTTACGCGTTGCACGCGCCTTAGTCTCCGGTCTCAAGGAATTTCACGGGTTTTTAATCAAGCGATGAAGAAGCATCGGAATTTCAAATTAGGCTAGGAGCGAGCGTGTATATGTGAGAGAGTATTATCAGGAATATAGTAGGTGCGTGTGCGCACGTAGTCAGGCGAGGCGAGGCGAGGCGGTTGGGGTTGGGGTTGGGGTTGGGTCGGGGGTTGAATGTCTCGCGATGCATCGTGGAGGATCGCCGGGGCAGATTATCGATAGCAGCGCGAATCGATTCAAGTTTTTTCTCCTTGTGATAGATGAGCGGGGTGGGGGTGGCGAGGATGCGCGTGATAACGCAGTTAAGAGACGCGATGATGTATCGTGGGATAAAATTACAGAGTGGCAGCACGATTGTAAGTTCTCAGTTTGCAGAGAAGGCAGCTGTCGCTACTGGGCGTCGCATTGCACTGACAGTTCTATCATTTATTTGGGACGTCACGCGGGCGCAAAACACACTCGCCGCAAACACGCGAGATACCAAATTGTAAATGCAAGCGTACGCTGTGTTTTGTCACTTGAAAACGGAGGAGAAATTTGCGAATTTAAATAAGCGCGCTACCCTCCGCCACCCCGGTCCCCTCGTGCTCCATTGCTCTCCATTGCTCCATTGCTCAAACAAATAGTCGCGAGACAGTCGCGTAGCAAAGTTTTTTAGCCGGAGCGCCTCACGAAGAAACGAGGAACAAGGCAATCCTGTATTATGCATGTGCGCTAAGAACACGTCTACCACACTTTTCCTTTCCTTTCCTTTTCACTCGGTGAATATGAAACGGCCCTTTCCCCGATATACTTTTCTTTCCGTAGGATTCCGAAGGAATGAAAGTAGATTTGCAACAACTGTTCGTTTCTACCAGTGACGGAGAATCAATCTTTCACTTAACGCTCGGTAGTTGTAATTCTCTAAAAAATCATTAAACTTTTCCTTCCTTGCCTTAGTTACTTACTTAGTTACTTACTTACTTACTTACTTACTTACTTACTTACTTGCTCGCTACTTCCTTCCTTCCTCCCTTCCTTCCGCTATTGAGGAGAACTCAAAGCGCGGAAAATTAATCGTATATGGGATCTTTCTTGGAACGGACGGCACTAAAGCTGAGAGTTTTATTTAAAAGTGAGCCGAGATGGTCGAATGAGCCCCAATCTGAAACCAGCGTGTAAACACGACCATAGATTTCCTTTATCTCGTAGGAGAGAATCTTATTTTTCCTCTCTCCCTCCGTATCGTGGCGCTGAGCGTAGTAAACCCGCGCTACTTTTACCATCCAATCGAATGCACTTCCTTCGACCTCCGCAGTCTCCGTCTTTGAAAAATCCACTATATTCACTGGCAAACCGACAAATTTTCAGAGGTCCCGATCCTCTCCCTGTATTTCCATATTCTATCGATGCTCCTCATCGCGTTACTCTTACGCCGGAAGTCTAATAAACGTCTTGAGACGCGCGCAGAGATACAACTACGCTTTCTCGAGTATATCTGGAGCGATGATGGTGGTGGTAGGTGTAATAGGTGTAACGTAATACGGGATAATCCATAAATGAAATTTTCGGTGGACTCGTGAAGGAGATGTGGGGCGCGGTGGAAAATCGGGGAAATTCACGAGGGAAATTTGAAGAATTTCCGAATCCAATGAAGTTGTGTACGGGGGTGCTCGCTGGCCCGGCCTAACACGGTAGCTTTTCCTTCAAGTTCATCCCTCTTTGGAGAGATGAAGAGCCGGGGAGCGAGAGTTTTAATTGTGATCCGGTAGCTTAACGCCCGGGTACTTTGCGTGAACGTGTCTGAGTGCTGCTGCAAGCAGTTTTAAGGATGAGAGTGTGCCCGGAAAGTAAATTAACTAATGGAAATGCAATCCCGGTAGCAGTACTTCGCTCGCTCGTCCAATAATACAGCCCTTATTAAGCCGTGCTTCTTTTTTTTTCTTCTTCTTCTTCCTTTTCCTTACCACGTCCTCGCTTCCTTGCCACAGTCAGGCGCGAAGCACGAGACGAGCAACAACGACTCTGACTTTTTCACCTTCGTTGACAGGTTGATTCAGTGCTAAATTCGTCCAGGCGAGGAAAAGGAGCCAATTCGAGGGATGCTATCGTCGCGTTTCTCGCACTGTTTTAATTCGAGAGAATTAGGATGAAAAGATTGAAAACCCTTACAAAATTTGGCCGGTGATTTTCTTTCCCGAAATGGGATGTATTTTTATTCGTTACGTTATTCAAATGTTGCTTTAATTAATACAAGTAAAAATCCTTTATGCTTTCCACGTTCAGCACATTCAGCTTCATTTTAATATTTTACGTATTCATATTTCATATAAAATTCTGGATTAATGGCCACTTGGAGGTCTATGCGTGTTCTACGCTGTACGTCATAGTCGTAGAACTTAAATGTATATTATAAAAGCGAGGAGAAAAAAAAAGGAAAGGAGAGGGGAAGGGGAAAGGGTACGTTAGGTAGGATAGGCGCATTAAAATTGCCCTTGGGTGTACGAATTCATGTTTCACATTTGTTAGAGCTTGATGAAAGAACAGCTTGCACCGGATGTCCTATCTGGAAATTCAGGCTAAAGGGGGTCGGCGGTAGCGAAGGAATCGAAACCCGAGAACCAGCTGTAATTTGTTTGAACCGCAGTTGCAATTAGCCTTGCGTTTTGGCGAATGATCGATGATACGCGGAAAGTGTCAACAGCAATGATCGGAGCTCATTATCTTATCGGACGATCGCACTTCCGGTAAATTGCGCCAGGCGTTATTTCGGAGTTAGTGCGAGAGCTCGGGCAAACGTGATTTTAATTTTCAGCGTTATCGGAAGAGCAACGCCATTGGTCGCCATTGCCCGGCAGTGGCTGCCGCCATTGGACGCCATGTGAAGAGAAGAGAAGAGAAGAGAGAGCGAGGGTGACACGGGGTTGCTGGTAAAGTGGTCAAGTTGCTCGAGGGAGATAGACAGAGAGGGGGGAGGGAGGGAGAGAGAGAGAGAGAGAGAGAGAGAGCAGTGTGAAGGCTACAGGAGAGACAGCAAGGGGGTGTTTCTGAACCGCAAATAATGTGACGGCAATTAATTGAAATACCACGGCTGAATGGCAACGTGAAATTTATTGACCGTTAGGCATGGAGAATTTTCCGTGGGTTGGTCGGTCAGTAGATTCGCGGATGGATGTTCATTACGCGTATTTATGTAAATTTCGGGCTTCATGGTCACAATGAGCCTCTGTGCCCAGCCGTCCAATGCAATAAAGACTCGCGCACTCTAGTTAGCTACCTTGTTTAGCTACGTCAAACACACCATTTTAATGACGCATGCAGATCTCATCGGGAACTCGATTACAAGCCCTTTCCATGCTGCCATTCCAGATAATTTCGATGTTTCTTTCGCACCTCTCTCTCTCTATTATCGTTTCAACTGCGCTTTTTAATGGAAAACACGCAATTCCACAAAGAACATTATTCATTTCCGTTGAGAGTCCACCCACCCGCTATAACCTCTGGCTGCTACAGCTTGCCAATGGATTTTCCTCGCTTTTCCCCTTCTCTTTCTCTCTAAAACACACACACACACACACGCGCGCGCGCATACATAAACATACATTTGTACACATACGTGCACGCGTGAATTAATTTCTTTCTAGCCAATTGCCAATTGACTTTTTAATCGCGGTATTTTGCCTGTCGGTTTGCTTGCTGATATAGAGGGAACAGTCCTGGACAGACTTTTACTCTCGGAGAGATAGAGACAGAGACAGCGCGACAAGGAGAAAAGCCAATTTTCAAGGCACCGCAGCAGTCGAGCCAAGAGCACTGTCTAACCGAAAAATAATTTCAGGAGGCTTCTTATGGAACTGGATAATTATTTTTCTCGCAGTTTAACAGTCGCTAATACGGCAGCGGCGATTCCAAGTTTTGCGAATTTTATCAAAAGTTTCGAGGCTGCTAGAGAAATTGTTCCAGCTAACTTCAGCAGCACTTTCAGGACTAATCCTCCGGTCGGAGGAGTAATTAAAAAGTAATCTGGAAAGAGAGCTACGGGGGCGAATCTCGCATGAAAATATCAGCGCTTCTTTCAATTATCAATTCTCATTGGTGGTGGTGGTGGTGGTGGTGGTGCCGTTGCTAACAAACTGATCAGGTCATTTTTTGCAAAGTCGGAATTTCCTTGGTCGCCGTTTCTCAACAATCAACGAGCACCGGACAATCTTTATTAGAAAACAAAGAAACAAGCGTGAAACTAAGGAATCTAATTTCTGCAATGATGGACGTACGCTCAAAACTTGCGCAATCTCCTTTTTATCATCTTTCAGGCTTTCTTTCCCCCCCCTCCCCCCTCCCCGCCGCCTAACGTTTCGCTAACGTTTTAGCTTTTTTTTTTTTCATCGCGAGAGAATTTCCAGGGAAATTTTAAGCTCGCCAAGTTTTTGCTCGGTGCGAATCCCTAAGACTGCGTTGCATCCAGTCGAAAAGTAACCTCTGCACTTTCGACGGGCTCTTTTGTAGGGCTGCGTGTGATACCGTGTGGTAAAACTGGAGTCTCGACTGTCAGAGATTGTCTGAAGGAATCCCGATCTGGACGTGTAAAAAGAGAAAATGATGTCTGAGCTAGAGAAGAAAAAAAGAAAAAAAAAAAGAAGAAAAATTCGCAAAAGACTTTTTCTACTTAATGGAATAATCGGGTTCCTCCCCCTTTTGCAGGAACCTCTTTTAAGCCATTTTTTAAGCCTCTTTGTCCCTTGCCTTATCGAATGTCTATCAAATGAAATGGTGGGCCAAGCGAAGGTAGGTCGCAGTTATCATTGTATTTAAGGATGTGGCGAAAGCACTCTCTCAAATATAGTCGCGTCACTATGCAATTCTAGCGTCTGATTATTCTAATGGTTGACTACTGAGAAAGTTTCGACTCTCCTTTGAAAATAACGTAGCTCCGATAACCTCTATTCGCGATAACCGCGTAATCCGGCTGTTTTTGATATCCGACAGTGTGGATAGAAAAGAGTCTACTAAACTCTGCAAAAGTTTTGAAATTTGATTGGAAAAAGGGATGAGAGGTAAGTGACGGGCGAATCCTCGTTACAATCAAAGAAACTCGGCAAATAAGAGATTCGTGCTCTGGTTAAGTGAAACGCGCAAATGAAATGATCTTCCTGTGTATTATTTTTGGCAAATTAATAGAAGAAGCAGTGTACTTCTCCGAGTACCCGAACTAGAAACTGTTAGAAAGTTCTCACGGAAATTGGCTGATATTACTTTGGAAATGTCAGGAAAGAACGTCAGAGTCGTCCCAGGCTGGTTGGCATGCTCCTAGAGCGCGCGCACCACCTACAAACACCTATCTGCAAAAGTTTTACGCTGTTCTTCAAGTACACGCCGTGTACTTTTGTATATTAGGCCAGAAGAAAGATCTTCATTATGTTCAGTGGAAACTCATTATCGCTACGTGCTCCACGCTAAGCTCAAAAGTTTCCTACCAAAAATAGAGTTCGACAAGTTACGGAAACACAAAATGTTACGCATTAATGTCTAAAGGCTCTTGTCGAGTTGCTCTCTGGGCAAAGGGAATTTTCCAAAGGGCTAATTAATCGATCTTTTCTCTCGTTTCACATACACGCACGCGTGGGCGCGGGAGGCAGATCCTCTCCTGCTGCGAGCATTTCGAGTAAATATTCGTAAAATCCTTAATGATCGAGCACCGAGGAAGAATCATCAAGTTTTTAAAATGGTGTCAGGTGGCTTGTGAGAAAAGTTTTAAGAACGCGCATCAATATTTTATTTGATAACGCTTTTATGAATGCGTTTTATAGCATTTAAAAAATTGCACGGAGAGGGGGGAAAAACTTTAAAAGTTTTTTACTTTAACCGCGCGTCGACTAATGCTAATGAGATTATGAGAAATCTCTAAAATTAATCACCGTATTGTATAATACGGGAATTCTATTATACCTCTGATCTAAAGACCATAATTACGGTCCCAATAAATTCAGACAGGAAAATATAATCAGGCATAATGTGCTAATTTCATCTAAAATGATAGAATCGTCGATTTATGCATCACGAGTTGTGCATTTATGAAATTTCCAAGAGGTATATACATAAATTTAATTGAATAAATAATGATCCACATAATCATTTTACTTTCGCAGCGTTGCGTTTAAATATTCAAGTGGATTTCATTGCAAATCCCTCCTTTTCCACAGCGATCGTTTCCTGTTCGCATCTTTTCCTTTCTCTTCTCTTCGACCGAAGATATCAACATGAAAGCCAAATTATCCGCTGTTGCTATTAGTATTTAACGACGACGATCCAGCAAAGTATTTTAATTCGATAGAAAACTAGAGAATTCTCGCTAATACAATTTATGAAAAATTCCAATGAATGAAAGTTTACACTGGCGTGTTCTGGCCATGAATCGTTAAGCAGTTTAGTTAGTGGCTGTAGAGCGGGAAGTGTTAAAGTAATAAGGGGTCGATCGATAAATTTCAATAAGCTTAAACGTTCAGAGATGAAGGTGGAAGGGTAGCAGAAGTTATTTAAGAAGAAAATGCTTGGAGATAAATGTGTTATAAGAGGTAGGAAAGAGTACAATGTTCAGTGGGTTGAAGAAGAGAAATGGGATAAAGTAGAAATGATGGAGAAGAAGAAAAAGCTAATCTCGCAGATATTGATGAAGGATCTGATAGGATGTAGGATTGATAGGAAACGAAGGCGAATGCGAAGGCTGAGGTGACGGCGAAGGCGATTGCGAATACGAAGGCAAAGACAAAGGCAAAGGCAAAGACTAAGACTAAGACAAAGGTAAAGGCAAAGGTAAAGGCAAAAGCAATGGCAATGGCAATGGCAGCGATCTTGAAAATTCAACCTGCCCCGTATGAGTGAGAATTGTATCAGGCGATGGAATTCAGCATGCCATAGAATCGACTATAACGATATTAGCGTACAATTATGAGGACCAATCTGTGACTTATTGAGTTTCCAAGTGCAAGAGTGAATTAACCGCATGGACTGGCTCAGCTGGTTGTTGGTTTGGCTGGCTGGCTGGCTGGCTGGGCTGGGCTGGGTTTGGGTTGGGCTGAGCTGGGCTGGCTGCTTGGTTCTCTCGAACTTGGTTCCATCACGCGCGTTACTTCGAAACTCAACTCCGATAACTCATGATCGGCTCATTGCCAATAATATAGGAGCTTCGGTGGGCTTCGGCGGACCTTTCTAGCCCGGAGCAGGAAGAGGGAGAGTTTTCCACCCTCGCGCAGGAGGACCCTTTTAAAAAAGGAAAAACCTCAGCCGGAAAGCGCATTAAACTGAAAATTATTGATAACTCCGCCAATGAGGACCATCACCGGAGAACTTTGAAATACCACCAAAGATTCTCGGGCAAAAGATAAGACTGGAGTTTCGCGGGGGGAAACCTTACCTAATATACGTAATACCCATAATACGCGGATAACGAATAAATCTGGAAGAGGATCCGGGGGTTCTATCGAGAAATTTCCTTGCTCCATTCTCTTTTGATTCTTGAAGGATTTCAGTGGAGCACAGAGCGGAAAGTATAGAGGCAAAGAAGCCTCGAGTTGTACTTTTTCAGTTCGCGGGGTATCCAGGGGAAAAAAGCAAAAGCTTCGAGAGCTTCAAAAGGTTTAGCGCGATCGAAATAAACAAAGATGCCGCGCGGCTCTGCGACTGCTGCAACTTTCGAGGGTTTCTCCTCTTTTCTCCAGTATTTTGGGAAAATCACTTTTAACGCGGAAGCCTCGAGTACCCTCTGCGTACGTAGAAACCAGCATTCCATTAAACTTGCTCCTGGTAACCAAATTATCGTGTCTTTCTCTTCTCGATTCCAACTAACTCGGGCGCATTAATTAGGATTTTTTTCCAAGACCATTTCCATCGTTTACCGCTCGAGGGGAAGAATCGATTAGAGGCCATTTGAAAGTTCCTCCAATGAAACGTAGAGAAATAGGAATAAAAAGAGGAGAAGACGAAGAAGAAGAAGAAGCATGATCGTGTGCCTGTTTCAAAGTACCACCGGTTGACTTAATACAGATTTAGACTGTTTTGGAACATTTACCCCCTGGAACTTTTCAAGGACGTGACGCGACTCCGAAGCCTAACGGTCTCTCGCGAAAACTTTCTCAGTGAGATTTTCACGCGTGTCAAAGAGAATTTTATGAAGAATCAATAAAGAAAATGTGGGCAACGCGTGTCGTGGGAAATCCAGTGAGTAAGCAAAGGTTTAGCGATCCAGGGAATAGGACTACATCCAGTGCCATTAGGTGCAGACCACCACCACCACCACCACCACCACGTTGATCCTGTAGAGCTGCTGCTGCTGCTGCTCTTTCTCTTCTTCGACCGAATGACAGCGTCCGTCAAGCCACGCGACCCAATGACTCGACTCGAGGTGGAGAGGAAAGGAGAGGAGAGGAGAGGAGGAGAGTGCGGTGAGAGGCTACGGCGAAGCGACGTCTGAGAATATCAATGGGCCAATATTATGAGGGTGTCAACGCAGTTTCCGCTGCTTTCCTCGGCGTGAAAAGCAATGTGTGCGACAGCGTCGTCGGAAAGCAAACTCGACGGGCCGGAAATAATGGACGGTCGCGACTGCATGGTGGCCATTCGCTGGCTCTTTCTTTTTTCAGCCGATCGACCTTCCCTTCCCTTCCCTTCCCATCCCATTCAACGACCCTTCCAAAAATAAGGTGTTTCGCGACTTTTATTTTCGCACGGTCATTGCGACCCATCATCACTCGCACGCGTGTCCTTATCATCGTAAATCCAATACAATCTATAACTCTCTCTCTCTCTCCCTTTGATTTGCAAGACCCAGATACACGGGGGATTCCGTATATCTTCGATCGTAAATATTTTTAACGCATTTACATGTTGGATTTTTAATGCGTCGCCTGCGTATCTGTTATAGGCGATACGGCTGTTTTATTTTATTGCCGTTGAAAGCACCAGCAGCTGGAAAATTATGAACTGAAATGATTGGTGACGTGAAAAAATAACGCGCGAACGGTGCTGCTGCGCATACTCGAGGAGCTTATTTCGTTGATAGAATATTCATGCGTATCTGTGTGCGTGTGTGTGTGTGCGTGTGCATGCGTAGTGTTTTAATTGAATGTTCTTTCTCCCCGACACAACAAGCCGAACATAATAAATTTTCGCGACCAGTCGCTTTTCATCGAGGAACGAAAATGTGAAAATTTTATATTTTCCAAATAATCGTTACTCCATTCACCGGGATAATCTGGTATTTAAATAGCGAATAGAAGGAACAATGTGGAGAGTTTCACGAGTACGCGCCACACATAACTTGGTCCTTCGCTACTTTGCTTCCGTGGCAAGTTCCGAAGATGTAAGTAGGAGAAGGAGGAGGATGAGAAGGAGGAGGAGCGGGTGGTGCGAAGCGCGACGAGGTCGAATCGATGAAAAAATTGCGTCTAGGTCAATTGCACGGGGGTTACGGAATGACGCATTATAAGGAAAGGGGATAAAATATCGCGTCATCCATCCAACCCTATCGAATCTTTGGATCGGGACAGAAGTAGCGCGATTTTAGATAAAATCCCGGATGTAGCGCGCGTGTGTGAGCATGACGCGCGTCAGAGGAGAATCGATTCGACGCTTCTCTGTATATCGCGACACTTTCGCGTGTATCTAGGAGCGTTACATGGGAACGAGTGACACGTGATCGTACACCTCCTCTTCCCCGTGCGGGGTGTGCATTCGGAATCCCGATTTAAATCACGGGGATTAAATAACGACGATACCCCGGCGGTCCCATCGGGCCGAGGCACGATCGTCGCTCGAAACATCCTCCTCTGAAGAGACGCACTTCAGAGAGAACCTGCCGATTAAAATTTCACCCACGATATATCTATGTACGTAGGTTTGTATGTATAATACATCCCCATCCCCCAACCCTCGCTTCGCTCTCGTATTCTCAGCGATCTCCTTGCCTTGCAAATTTTGCCCCTTCGTCTCTCCTCCCCCGCGCCTCGACTAAATCCAGCAAGAAATTCCCATTGATCGCTCTTGCTCGCCAATTAAAATCAGACTTCTCGCCGACGATGAGAAACGGTCCCACGCCCCCACACGTTTTATTTCCAATAATTCTTTCTCATAATCGTTTAGAGGAATCTTACGGCCAGCGCGCGGACATCGAGTTTTATGCTATACGCAACATCGTAGTTTTAGTTAGCGTTTTACGAGATTGTAAAATTGAGAGAGATACGGCGGTTCCCTTTGTTGTAACCTAGTTATTACTTGTTTTTGCTTTACTATTTGGAATGTGCCGTTGTAAAAGTGACGGCTGCCGTGTATGGAATTTTTTTGACGAATCTGTGGAAACATTTTTGGAAACATACGCGCTAGTTTTCCACTTCTTTTTTCGCGTAACTCAACCGCGTCACTGCGCTATGAGAATTTGCCCATTAAAAGTTGGGAACACAATTGGAGAGCTGATGAAGATCGCATTGTTCTTACTGGCCGGAAAATCTCCATTTTATGCTATCGCATTCAGTGCTCTTCCTTCCCATTTAAATGACATAATAAATAGTTTTTATCATACGCGAGGTGTGCACGCGCACGCACGTATATACACAGATTTCAATACAGGGTATTGCCGAAGTGATCAAAACCAGCGCGGAGGTCAGTGGCGGCTGAAGGAAGAATGATACTCTTGAAAAAGTATTGTGACCGAAACCGAACAATGTCATCTTCCGCTCCGATATTACTTCAGTCTCTTTAATATCGTCGAGTCCGATCCAGAATTTCGAGTATTGCTCAAGTTTCCGGACAATATTAATACCTCCGTTGCTTTGTGCCAATTTCGAACATGTACAATTTTCAGGCGATGGTGGTGGTCTTTTCTGGCCCGCGAAGAGGATAATGATCCTCGCGTGCAAAGATTCTTCTTTCTTCCCTCGCTTTTTCATTTGCTTTGGAAAGATAAATATCGAAGAATGGCGGATTCCGTGAAAAAAGAAAAAAAGAAAAAAAGAAAAAAAAAAAAACAGGATAATCGATATTTCTTATATTCCATAAAAATCTGTACGAGAGCGAGAGAAAGTTGGTTTACACGCCAGTGCAAAATAGTCGCTAAAGAGATTTTGAGAGAAAATTAGAGGAAGGACTTATTAGGAGGATTGAACTCTTCTTCGCTGTTAATCTTCGCTGACTGAGAGAATAGTAAAGTCTGCGAGAATTGTTTTCATATCAAACTTTGGTGAAAGTCTGACAGATACCGGCCGTTTCAAACTGTTTAGACGTCTGACAGACTTTGCTTCGCAGCATCTTTTATGCTGCATCGATGAATCTGTATTACGATACCAGTATTAAGTTCTCTCACTGCCGTAGTTGCAGTTGCAATTGCAGTTGCAGTTGCAGTTACTGCTGCAAGAATCTCAAGCTCCTATTCTCTTAAATGGAAACTTTTAAACTCCCGCTAATTGTATCCCGGTAATATTTTCTGCAAAGCGAGGCATCGTTGAAATTAAATTTCACTTTGGAAGACGGATCGGATGGACTTCGAATGATTTTCCAAATAATTCCTTTCGGCCTGATAAACAGTCGAGGAATATTCTGCAGTCCTTTCTGTAAAATTGGCGCTTTTACTTGAATTCGAGCTTAATATTTCTCTGGAGTAACGCGCATATTATGTCTCTGCGTAATAAATGTATTCCCCCGTATTACGACGAGGAGATGCGTTATACGCTAATTAATCGACAACAAGAATAGATGCAAAGGGAAACTCACTTGCTAAACTTTGAGAGCCGCTATCCTTTGAAAATTACTCACATGCCACAAACAATTTCGCAACTTTAACGCACGGTATTTAAAGAAAATTAACTAACTGCAAAACAATGACAAATTTCATCTGTCAACGATCGTTGACTGTACTATACGCGAGTCCTTGTATTTGTACTTATGCGCGTTGCAAATAAAAGTGCGGGGAGAAAAGGAAATCTGCATATTGGCCTTTGATGTAGCCGGCATTTAATTATCCCGTTGCTTCGTCAAAATTTTATATTGTGATAAATAACCGAGCGCCACGTTTAATTTGAAAAGTAAATGAAGTATTTGCAGACTGAATTCTAGGTGTGTGCTGCTATCAGCGAATCTCGTCAGTCAACAGATGTTACACTTTAACCTTGTTACTTCCGGGTCCGAAGTGTATACAAGTTGTTAACAGCCGTCACTTTACCCAACTATTGTATACCCTTGTACTTGCGGTTATACCCCATCGACACTTTCACCCCTGAAATTTCTCCCCTGAAGATTAAGAGCTACTAATTCCACTACTTATCTTCCTCTTGGAATTAATTTTAATTCTACCTTCTTAGTCTCTCTCTCTCTCTCTCTCTCTCTCTCTTTGCTTTCCATTTTCCATATTATTTTATGAAAAAGCAAAAAACGTCAATAGCAAAATTTCAATTTCCCAATACTGAGAACGAGTACTTGAAAACGAATGATGAGATACCAACTGTTAGAAGGGTCACGTGTGTTTTCGAGTATCGACGATATACGTGTGATCCTGCGGAAGTCCTGGTATCTGGCAGATGTTGCACTTTGACCTCGTCACTTTAAGTGTACCGTGTGTAGAAGCAGTATACAAGTTGTTGACGATCTTAGCTACTAAGGGAGAAATGCTCTCAAGTAACCGCAAACACTGTCCGTTATCTTCTTGCCAAAGCTCCGGCCTCTTAGCAAAAGCACTCCTCCCCCCCTTCCCCCTGCTTAACGTGTGGTCTTTAAACTACTTAATAATTCAATAATTGAATTATGTAAATGAGGATGAAACAGGTAGGAATTTCTGTAAAAAAGTAAAGGAGTTTTGCGCTTGATAAATCAGATTTTCATTCCTGTTGGAAAATCGATGAGCACTTCTCCCAGTAGTTATAGGATTATGGGATGATCGTGAATTGAGTTATTCACAGTGGGTTGACTGAGTACCTATTTTTATTAGCGAAAGCTTCGCGTGACCTCGGTGGGGGTGGAATCATTATAAGGTTTACGCGGCTCTAAAGCACAGCCAATGAGAGAGAGAGAGAGAGAGAGAGAGAGAGAGAGAGAGAGAGAGAGACAGGGTCTTTCCAATAGGAAAAAGCGTTCGAGATCGACTCTGGGGATGGGGGGATGAGGAATATCGCAAATTTGCGGCGTAGTTAAAGAGAAAAAGTATTCCTTTATAGACGCGACAGCAGCGTGACGGACCTCTCCGCAGCATGAAATACGAGCCGCCTCGGTTATGCAATGTCTCACCCGTTGGAATCTCAAAGTTAACGCGTTAATAAAGGTCAGCCGAGTACCTTTATGTCCGCCATTATGGCTCTGGTAATGATTTCGCCAACTTTTCCGTCTCGCCTCTCTTTCAAATCCCCCGAACGACCTTGCAATAAAGAAACTTATCGTTTTATGATAATCTTAAGTACCGATAATTAGATTTGTCGGTTTCTTTCTCCCTTGCCCGATGATGATCTGCGCGCGGGGTAGGGGTAGCTAGGCGTAAAGTAGAAAAGCCACGTAAAGCAAAGAAAGATGGAGAGACGAGACTAACCGCTACAATTTATTGGCCACGCGATCTGCGAAAGCGGGCAGCGAATGAACGCCTTTGCGTTTCGCCTTCTCTTTTTAATCTCTGTAATTCGATCAAAGTGATCGAGGTAAACGAGGAAGGAGGGGAAAGAAAGGGAAAGGGGGAGGCGGGGCTCTACTTTATGAAGAATTAAATGTATGAAAGTTTAAGGACGTGACATAAAGGGAAAGGTATCGCTCTGCTATTCGGTTCCTTACGGATCACTTAACCAGATTGCATTCCGGATATTCAGCTGAATCCTCCTCGTAGCGTCAAGTCGTACGCGAGTCAATGCCGAAGGAAAGTATTCCGGCAAGCGAGTTTCGAATGTTGTTGGTAAGGAAAAGTTAGTCGAGCGAAGTATATTTCGCCGGTATCAAGGTTATTCCAGGTACTTAACGCGGCCACAAAGAGAAGAGAGGAGAGGAGAAGACGCGAAAAGCTGCGAGAGTGCAGATGTCGTAACATTTCCCATAGAAATTCAAATCTGCAACGGGTTGACACAGTTACCCCCTTACATTTACGAAGAATATGCGTATTTAGCTACTCCGTGTTGTCCCTGGCTATTCCAGGATACGCCGCTGGATCAACTCAATTCAAGACCAACCTGATTCGACGAATCTTGTACATTTTCTAGAATAAACAGCTCTAACGACACGGTGATTAATCAGTCCTCTTTCCTCTCCTTACTCCGCTTTTTACACTTTTTCCGCTTTTTCAACTCTCCTTTCTTCAGGCTTAATGCGATGCTTCTATAAATTTTTAAGTTCGACTCCACTCCACTCTCCACTCTCCACTCTTCACTTTGCTCCACTCCAATCCACATTTTTCTAGATTTCATGAATAACACGCACTAATTTAAATGAGTGATATAAAAGGAAATTTCTCTACAAACACGTGTAACCAGAAATTCCGCCGAAGAAGATAATTTAATTAAAATGAAACATCAGAAGAGTTTAATTTATGGCTAAAGTTTAGAGCTGTGAAAATACGTGTATTTAGCGCAATGTGCAATATATTACATTTGCCACGCTTGCTACGACGGTAATAAAGCACATCTTTGCAGAGATGTGCTTTAAAGGAAGGCAGATAGGCAGGTAGGTAGGTAGGTAGGTAGGTAGGTAACTTTTTGCATGAAAATATGTATATTGGATAATTGATGGAAGCTTGCAAAGGAGAGAGAGAGAGAGAGAGAGAGAGAGAGAGAGAGAGAGAGAGAGAGTCAGGGATATTAAGGATATTGGAATAATTGAAAAAATGTAATATCCTCGATGGAGGATGGAGGATGGGAGTAACAACACGAGGTAAGAAGATAGACGATGGAAGATCGTCGTTGGTGAGCGGTGGCAGCGGTGGGTCGAATGTAAATAGAATTATAGCTAAGCGGAGGATTGCCGAGGCAGTGGAAATATTTGCGGACGGTTTGGTGCCGACCGAAAGTTCGAAATCCATCTTTGCGAAGGCATCCGGCCTGATGTTGACTTACCTGTAATCAGTTTACTGATTCCGTTATGGATTACTTCGAGGCGCTCCCGGTAACAGGGTGTAGTAGGGGGTGGTAGTGCGGCAAAAGCCTCCCGGTACATAACACAGGCAGTCGTGCTCGAGTAGGTCTCACCCTTAAGTACACATCGATTATTGGAGGCTTAACGGTTTCGTTAATAAGGAGATCTCGGGCGACGTCGCCTGTTTATGCTACCAACAAGCATGCGAGTCCCTGGAGCTTTCGACTTTTCGCTCGGAGCGAAGAAACTTGGGGATCCGCCGCCATCGGTCCTCGTCCGATGAGAGATAACGAAAAAAAAAAAAAAAAACCTTGATGCATAGCCGCGCGCACCGCTGGTAATTAATCTCGGCTCGATAATAAGGGACGATGAAAGAAAGGGAGTTTTCAGGAGAATATCTTTGAAACACTTGTATCGAGGTTCCTGTAGAGTCTAGAGGAGGACAATAACACGAGGTTAACGCACCCCATGAGTAATTACCCGCCAGTCGGGAAAAGAGAAGCCGATGGTCGTCTGGGCTGGTACAGTCGTTGCTCTTTAGGATCATTTGTTCAACGACTGCGCCGGGGGTCAGGGTCAGGAATGATAAACGATCCGTTCATTCCCACGTTTCCCACACCTTCTTCCTATTCTCGCCTATGCTCCAACCCCCCTCCATGTTCGCGTAGATCAAATAAAAAGATAATGCACTTCTCCGTTCCATCCTATTTAGGCTTCTCCTCGATGTTATCGAGGAATGCTATTGAAGTCACGCGTGGGGTTCATCGATGCCGCCGAACCTGATGAAAATCGTATGGTTTCTTTAAAATGAATTTGTTTTGGACTTCGCGGGTAGACCACCGCTTCCTCCTCTTCTCGCTCCCCTGGTTGATCGCTTCAACGATTTTCTTCAAGTTCTTTTCGTCGCGTTTCGTTTCATCGACTCCCTCGGCCAGCAGGTTCACGTGCTCTGTGTTGCAGCACCGCCAGGTACGCTTGGAGAGATACGTCGAACTTTTCTCCTTAACTGCTTCCTCGGCCGAACTTGCTTTCACCCCTTTAACGCTAATACCGTAAATTTGCCGCTTGATCTATGATAACAAGAGTTCCCCGCTCCGCTTCCAGGAATAAAACTTGACTTCTCTGACCCCATTCGCGGCTTCGCTAAAGACGATGCTTTATCTCCGTTTAATTAAGCATCTCTCCCCCTCCCCCCCCTCTCTCTCTCTCTCGTCTTATTTCGCCCATGGTATTACGTGCAATGCACAAGGGTCGGATAAATTCTGGATTCTCTCACCGAGTCTCTCCAAATCTCTCTCCAATTGCATCGTAATGTCGGGAGATCCTCTCTATTGACTTAGGAGAGAGGAAAAAGACTCTTGAAAAAGAACTCACTTGTGTGCACCACCGGCTATTTTCCTATGGCGTTTCCTAAACGTAATTGTGTTTATGCTCATGTACATGGATCCTTTACTAGGCAGAAATACGTTTGGAGCAGACTATTTCATGAAATATTCAGGAGAGTATATTCAAAACTATACATATTCAAAGTCGTATACATATACATTGATACACAGATGTGACGGAAATTTCATTCTTTTTGCCATTATCTTCTTCCATGAGATTTAGCACGAGGAAAATTGTGTTTTAGTAGGAGGAATCGTTTTTGATAAACTACCGAAAATATTGTACAAGCGGAAAATCAGTGTTTTATTCAATTCCAGGTACGCGCCCTTGGCAACCCGCCAAGGATTAAGCTGGACTTAAATTTTGTGCAGCCAGTGTATAACCGGCCCACTTGCTCCGATTGCTATTGTACACACACACACACATATATACAGTGAAACAAGTGCTCCTGATTTATTGTACCGGAACGTGTCATTTAGCGGCGCGTATCAACAAAGCAACAGCAACGGATCGACGACACTGAAGGAAAAAGTATTTCTTTTTGAGTCGAAGGGCTGTCGAATGAAGGGTTTGAAGGGGCAATTCCGTAATTCGTAGTAAATCGCGTTAAAGAGAGGTTCGCCGGAAGAACGAGCCACGGTAGAACAAATAGGGGGAGAACGTAATAAAACTCACCGATGACGTTCAAATGCACAAAATGGCTCATGTGCGGCGTCGTGGAGACCTGACACTCGTAAATTCCGCTATCTCGGTGCTGCGGATACTTTATTTGAAGCGTCCAGTCGTCCGTATGCGCATTGTGAATTGCTCTAAATCGCTGGTCGTTTGTGTACGTGTAACGACCAATGGTGAGGAGGTGGATGTCCCGGTGTCGGACCCACGACACTTGAAGGGTCATCTGAAAAAGAAACGGAAGAAAACCAATGGTTCAAAAGACTCCGCTTATTTCATGAAAAACGAACGAACGGACGAACAGACAAAATTAATTATCCGAGTAAAATATATACGTACATTGTAGCCGGAAGGAAAATTTTCCAAAATATATGCTAATTGGTGTTGGCGTTTCAGCTTATTAAAAGAAACGGGGGGGGGGGGGAAATGGTGGAATGTTTTTGGTGCAAATTTGTGTATGTAAAAATATGTATATTGTAAAGCATGCTTTTATTTGCTCTACGGAATTTCCCCTTCTTTTTATAATGGTTTATGGACATCATTTTTTATTACAATACTCCCCGTGAGCCAGCTATGTTAAGCTAAAAGAATAAGGCCAGCTATTCCGACAGATAAAAAAATATGTTTGTCTAGATAAATAAAAGCGTGCTTATCGAATATTTGTTTTTTACCATATTTCGGGGAATATGCTTTTTATGCGCAGACGCTCTAATAGCGCGTTTTAACAATTTTTAACAAACAGGGCAAT
This sequence comes from Sclerodermus sp. 'alternatusi', assembly GCA_037305995.1. Classification (NCBI taxonomy): domain Eukaryota; kingdom Metazoa; phylum Arthropoda; class Insecta; order Hymenoptera; family Bethylidae; genus Sclerodermus; species Sclerodermus sp. 'alternatusi'. Next base: position 3,126,544 of record CM074551.1, read on the forward strand.
TAGAAAAATTCTTTCCCCTCCCGAGCAAATGGCGTCAGTCAGGTCTGTTTATTTAATTTGGAGATTTTCTCCGAGACAAGCGCGACGATGCGCTATCGTAAGAAAGAAATAGGAAAATAGAGAATTTTAAATGGTTTCGCACTTCGCGCGCAGTTATCTGACCACGGGAACCGCACACAACTGGAATCTTTTGTCTCTCATTAAGGGTTTCTCATTAGGCAAGGGTCACGTAATTAGAAGTAGTTGGTTTCTGCGTGGACGTGCCACTAGGTTGGTAATTAGCAGAAACTTTACGACTTTTAGCATAGCGTTCACGATCGAGGCCAGGCCAACGCTACTCGAAATTCGGCCACTGGCGCACCACCGGGACAATAATGATAATGACGATGACATTTTTTTAGTCACTATTATCTCCACGCCTGCTGTGTCTGATAAACCACCGAGTGCACTGGCACGCTAGTAGATTCCAAACCAGCAGCCCCACGGTGGTCAATTAATTTAACAACTGCTAAATTCGATGCTTCATTTTACAAATGGACTTTTTCTTCTTTTTTTTTTTGATTTTTTTTTTTCTGAACTCGCGTATATTTAGTTGGATGTAACAACAACCATGTAAAGCTCGTTATAACAACTTTGACTCGACAAAGCTCAAAAACACAAAACCTGCTACCGCTGCTGCTGCTCGCAGGAGACCACGGATGAATACATTTAATTACTTCTTCGCCCCTTAAATATCCCTGAAGAGCGTAATGGCTTTGGATGCTAATTTACTGGTAGAAAAAAAAAGAGTTGGTAATACAAATTTTGAAAACGTGTCAACGGGAGCTAACCACTTTCAGTGGTGAAAGAGTGTCCTTTCGCGAGAAAGAATAGTGCTTGAAATGTGTTTTTTCCATGACATTCGCGTAGGACTCGAGCGTTAACGCAAGCGATTAAGGTGGCGGAGACTACAGAGACTCGGGAACTTTAATTTTGCGCTTCGAGTGAGCTCGCACCGATGCTAATGCGTACAAAGTGCGCGGAAAGGGCGAAAGAAAGCCTTTCCACACTTGAAATTTGCGAAGGTGAAGAAGAAGAATCTCCAAAGGGCTCGAGCGGTTTAAATTATAAATTTAATCTTCGCTCAGGTTCCGGATACGGATACGGAACGCGTAACCTGTTGAAAATGGTCTTGGAGAGGGAGTGATCGAAAGAATGCAGGAACGAAGAAAGTAAGAGAACGCTCGGGGGGAAAAAGAGAGTTGGGGATAAGAGAAAGGAAAGGAAAGGGAAGGGAAGCTGCTGCTGCTGGGTCGGAGTCGGTGTCGTCGTAGCTGGAAGAGGACCGGGGCCACGAGCGAAACGTTTCTGGTTTTCGCTAGCTTCCGCGTACCGGAGAATTAATAGAGTTGCTTTGCATATCGCAGCAAAGTTCGCATGCGAGATAAAATGCCTGCAGCGCGATAATTGGACACCCTGGCGCAGCGACGTGTAAATATTTGCACACTTTGTAAGCTCGACACGCATCCGGCGAAAACGTCTCAATGTGTCTCCGCGTTTTCATTCGTTACGCTCATTTTCAGCTAAATACATGCGATAATTAGCGGAGAAATCGTAGGATAGCCTTTGCGCTTCGAACCTCGAATATTTCATTGAATTTCCATGTCGTTTTTCCTTAATGGATCATTCTCGCGAAATAACAGGACTAAAACCAGGAAAATCTCATGAATCTATCGGGCTCATTAATCTTTCTCTCTCTCTCTCTCTCTCTCTCTCTCTCTCTCTCTGTTGCTCTACTTCATTCAACCTTAATTAATTAACACAGTTGCTCTTCTCTTGTAAACGATCTATCAAAATATTTCACTGTTTTATCATATAGTCCACCCCCTCCCCCCTCTCCTGTATACATACATATATATATATATTCTGAAATAACTACTAACTGCATGAGAGATACACGGAGATACTCCGAGGTATTCCAAAATAATTTTATTAGACGTATTGTTGTTTTAAGAGAACGTGCCTTTAAATTAATATAATCGTCGGGAAATATTTTTGCAATTACGAGCGTGGAATTTACAAAAATTCGCAGTTGCGGGCGAGAGTTTTATCGGCGGAACGTAATTGGCGCGAAAAATGCAGATTTTACAGATAACCTTTTACCGCAGTCGAGGTCGGACTGTAAAAATGTCGTTTGTTCTAAGCTCCTGCGCGCAATATTCGGTTTTTCTTTAGAATCATTTCTTACAAATTCCTAGGGTCGTGTGTAAAAAAGCCGGCGGAGAATAATACGAGGGCCTCCTCGCGCGGTTACGATTTAATCCTGCAGTAAAATCCGTCGGCTGTAAAAAAAAGTAAAGTAAAGTAAAGTTGAGTAAAGTAGAGTAAAGTAGAGTAGAGTAGAGTAGAGTAGAGTAGAGTAGAGTAAAGTAAAGTAAAGTAAAGTAAAGTAAAGTAAAGTAAAGTAAAGTAAAGTAAAGTAAAGTAAAGTAAAGTAAAGTAAAGTAAGCGAGTAAAATATGGAAATATCGCAAAACTTGGGACAGTTATCGATGTGATTTTTCGTATCTGGCAAAAGTTTCTCGTTGGTAGGTCGATGGTACACGTCGAGTATAACGCGCAGCAATGGGGAGGATGCGCGCGTGCGTGCAAACGACGTGTAGGGGTGTCTTTTCGGAAAAAAGGTAACATGCTCGAATGAACTTCCGGGCGAACGAGCTTGCACGGCTTGCTTGGACGTAATGCGTCGTGAAATGGCGAAAATTGTAGCGGAAACGCGCCGAGGCAAATGCGAGAGCCCCCCGGTTCGTGGAATCTAGCCGATTCGAGCTGAATTATTCGTTCCGGGCCCGAAGGTGGACGACTGCTACATTTTAGTCGCGAATTGCAAATACACCGATACAACCACGGGGAGAGAAGGGTCGAGCGAGAGCCGCATACCGTTGTAACGGACTCTCATCTCGATTCTCAACTAGCGTGATTACAATTACGCTACTGCTTGCCGCTCGCTACTCGCTACTCGCTACTCGCTACCTGCTACTTGCCGCTAGTGGTTATCGCTTTCGCAGCTTAACCGACATTCCGACCAATTATCAAACGCAGTCATTGTAGAAGGTCGCATCGATTCAGCTGCCATTTCCTTACTGATATCGCGTGAAAGTTCCAGCAAAGTCTTCGCGCATCGACGGTCCGCGTTGACAGTCGCCGCCGAAAACAGCGAGAAAAGTTTCCGCGTTTCTCCACTTCAAGTTCGCGCGCGTCATTTAGCAGGTAATTTTGGCCGTCGAGCTTTTCTAATCGGCGCCAAAATTTCGAGGCAAGAGTTTCTCTGGCAAACGCGATGCAATCATGCGAGACGACGAACCTTTAGCGATGCCACTGCCGCGCGTATCTTTTGCGGGGAAGTTGATTCGGTTTCCGAAGGGCATTCCGAAGAACGCAATAATCGTTTGCAAAGTTGCGAGTGGACCAGAAGGGTATTCGGCATTCGAGTAACTCACTCGTGATTTTGCTAACTTTTGCGTCAAAGTAAATGCTTGTTCTCATTTTACGGAACTTTAAAGAACGCTCGTTCTGGGAATAGAGTAGATTCAGCCGGTCCCTGAATATTTGCTAAAATAGCTCCAAATGTTTCCATTTGAATTTCGTCGGAGGAGGATTTTCGGCTACTCTATAAATTTCCGCACAGAGGTAATGCGCGATGGTCTTCTTAGAGGGTCAATTTCAGGCGTTAGATTTTTATTCCGAATATTTTCGTGAGAAGGCAGGTGGTGCTGGTGCTGAAGGTAATTTCTCGTGGAACGCGCGATACTACTCGGTTAGCGACGACCCATCTCTATTGTGAAGGTGTAGTATCGCACGAAGGATATAACGCTTCCTGGAAGTTCGGCCGGACATCTTTGGATGCCCGTTGTTCTACAAGTCCCACTAGATATCAAACTAGATAAGACGGTGAACAATATAGATGGGATGAGCTGAATGCATGCTGCAGGAAGTGTTTAGACGGATGCGGAAGCACTGTGTACTGCAACTATCGTGTGATTTCAGCCAGAGTTGAAATACGGAAGTGCTCCTCCTCCAAATATTGCTAGAGGCGCGGCCACTAATTAGAAAATCCATTAAATTCGCGAAAGTAAACGAAGGAGAATCGTTGGAGAAAAATACTGCAAACATTTGACTTTTAACGAGAGAGGAAAGCGGAAATCGGTTATCGCGGGGAAACTAATTTATAGCAAACACAGGTTCTTCTACGTGTCCTATAAAAAATTTCTCAAGGAGAGACCCCGTGGTATTACGTCGGTATTACTGCGGTAATACAGCCGGTATTACCAGCCCGGTCGAATCGTACTTCGCACACCTTCTTAACAATGACAAATCGAATGAAGAAAACGTTGGAGGAAAACTTGAGAGGCCGATGATCAAGTTACCTTACCAGAAGAGAAGGAGGAGGAGGACATAAATTCTTGCTCGATGAGAGACGATGTCGAATAAACTGATTGGAAATATATGTTTTGTATAATATGCAGGGACTTAACTAAGTCGACGCGGTACGCGCACCATCTCCTATCCGCGGGGAATGATCTTATTACTACACCTTGGAATTTCAATGTGTCGCAATTATCCTTAATGCCGCGTTACAATGTTGTTACTGTTATTGTTACTGTTACTGTTCGGTGCAACGCCGACATCCAGAGATTTATTCTTGATTAAATCAATGATTGCTTTAGCGGAACGATAGCGCGCATGGTGGCCAATGCAATTAAAGTAACACGTTTTACTTTCAACATTTTATTTGCCCAAGCTTTTTATATACTTTGACATAAAATTCGACACGAATTATTACATTTTAATATGCCTGCATTGAAGCATTTTACGAGATCCTTTGTGCTACGATGTTTCATAATTCCCGTCAAAGGAATTTCCGCATCAAGCTCTAAATATCCTAATGAATATGCAAATTTCACTTTTAGATCCCAGAATGCTTATATTAACGGATTAATAAATAAAAGATACTACATCATATGTTACCTCAGAAACTTTATTCGCTTAATACAGTTAAATATTTGTGTTCCCGAAGCGAAAATTTGGAGCTTTACGGTTTGGTCTTTCAGCGATAGAAATTTCCACTTGGTTTTAAACGATCTGGGTTGACGCTTATCAAATTACTGGACAATTATTCAGGGTAAACAAATGCTGTGTAAGAAGATTTCAACCCAATTTCATAGCAAACGAGATGGAACAGCTTCACGGAATGAGAAGAGACGAAATTACTTTGCGGAATGATGGCTGGTGCAGAGAAATCACACTGCTCCGGGAGATAATCTACCGAGAAACAAATTGCTCCGTAATGCTCGTGCAACGCGCAGTACGTTGCTTCAAGTTTTTCCTATAGGAAACAAGAAGAAAGAAAGGAAGGAGGGAAAGGAGGAAGGAAGGAAGGAAGGAGGGGAAAGTATCTTGACAATTTTACAATTATTATTCACTCCCGTTGTCTCGGAAACATGCTGTGGTCTCTTGGTGTTCTTCCGCGTAATCGTTGCTATTGCTGTTGCTCGTTGCTCAAGTTTAACGAACAAGCCGAACAAGAAGAAACAACGACGGTATAGCAGCGTGCAACCGGTAAAGTGAGTAAGGAAATCATTTCCTTACGGAGGGATCATGGGAAAAATCGTTTTAAGACGAAGGACGTTGAAGAGATGGTCCTAAGGTTAAGGGAGTTGGACGTTCGGACGGTTTATCTTGCGTATCTTGCGGGTCGGCCCTAAGGGTCACCGAGAGTATATTTATCCCACGGGATTGCGCCCGCGCAATTTCACCTTGGCAATCTCTATTTTCCTCCACTCTCTCTCTCTCTCTCTCTCTCTTTCTCTTGCTATCAACCAACTGGTCCCTCATCCTTCGCTACTCTCGCTCCCTATCTTACCCTACCCTCCTTCCATGCTTCCCTTTCATTATCAGAACTCTATCCGAGCTCCCCCCCCCCCCCCCCCGGTCTCACTCAGCTCTCCTATCTTCCTTGCTGCCAATTGGAATCTCATTAAGCGCTCGTTTGTACGAAAAATATCCCTTGCTTCATCCTATCGCTTTCCCTTTCGAGTTAAACTCATGCAATCATGCACAATTACGAAGATCACGTGTGTAGATTCCACCCTCGCATACATGCGTACCAAACGGAGTCTCACACTCCTTAACTTCCCAAGTTTCCGTGAACTTGTGGAGTTTGCGATGAACGGGCCAGTTCATTCTCAGCAAAACTCATCACTCCCCTTTCTTCTATTCATCGTTCGAGTAGTGCGTGGGCGTAGGGCAAAGGTCGCTTGACCAGCCAACAAAGAATATTTTATTTTCGTCGAGTGAAATCGTCGTGTGGAATTGGTGTTTGCGAGAGAATTTGCGTACGTATATGTGCTGCGTGGCTGGCATAAAGGGGATTTGTCAGGAATAAAAACTTGTACTCACGAGCTGGAGGGCGTAAACGGCCAGTGATTTATACTTTCATCGTACCATAATTTCATCAACCTGCCATGCTGCTCCATCCAATTTCCGCTCAAAGGTCTCATCGGATTTTTAGTCTTTGACGTGACTCCAAAATTTTCTGCGGTCTAATGGCCGTGCTCGCGTCTGTTTCCTTTTTTCATTTTTCATTTTTCTTCTCTCTCAATCTCTCTCTCTCTCTCTCTCTCTCTCTCTCTCTCTCTCGATCTCTCTCTCCTCTCTCAAATAAATATGCTACGTTTTTAGTACAAATTCCCAATGGGGGTTCGAGGAATCTGCCAGTTGTCCATAGGTCCAGCAAAGTTGATGTACGTGCAAAATGCCAAGTAGTACAAGTAAAGCATTGAAACTCCTCGGGACCATTTCTAATACGTCATTATGCTTGCCAGGGAAGAAGAGAGATAGCGATTTATAGAAACTAACGACACGAATTCGCAGTGCATGATGGGGTATTTCCTAAATTCAGTTGCAGCGGTTTATTCAATTGACTCGCATGTGATTTCTAACCGGCAAAATTGCAGAATATTCGCGGTAACGCGGTAACGATGCTTCCACGTTTTCGTCCGTGCAAGCTTTCGAAGCTTCGCAAGCTCATGGGTTAACTATTACCAATTATAGCTCTTACAGCGGTAATGGACTTTCAATATTCCATATGCCGCGCTGTTAGGAATTTCTAGATATTCTCTGCTTGCTTATTCCCTCAGTCACGTGACGTGATGTACACGGATAAATGGAGAGTAAACGAATGAATAAGTTTACCTTCGGGGAAGCGATATTAACTGGAAATCTCGTCTACAAATGATTAATTTTCCTAAATTAGAACTGACAGCTGTTCCTTTCTACCCCTCTCCCCCCCCTCTCTCTTCGTCCCTCTTTCAGATTCTAATGGCATTCGGTAGAATCCCGAGGAGGGATCGCGATTCGCTTAAAACGAATCGAACCATTTTCGTCCGTAATCATGTGCGTTCGAAGCTTAAGGGGAACGGGAACGGAATATCACCCTCGAAAGCTAACAATAAGAACAAAGCAAACTCCATTTAAACTGACTTTATTCTATTAAAACTCGGTCCCTGGATCCTTGAAGAGTTTGACCAAATCGATGGATTTCCTCGGGGAAACTCCGTCGACATCACGCGTGTTGCTGTCGTGCATTTAGTATTTAGCATTGCGTAATCGAGTTCGCCGGATTAACTGGCTGGTCGATCACAAACGAACGAACGAACGAACGAACGAACGAACGAACGAACGAACGAACGAACGAACGAACGAGCGAACAGGCGAAAGAACCAAACGACAAACCGGATACGCTCTTCCCTATCTTTCCATCTATCTATCTATCTATCTATTTCAATCGTGATTTTATTTTTTTATTCGCAATCCTGCCGATATAAAAGTGTTGGATGGCCTACGTGACAGCGGCTCATAGGTAATTTTTTAATCCAAAAATGGATTTCGCGGTTTGCGGCGTTTCTCCTCCGAGCTTTTTCTCTGTCTCTTCTACAGTGCCCCTCCTCTACCTCTTCTCCTCGCTATCTCTCTGGCGCGCGCCAATCCTCGACAACTTAATTTATGAAATAAAGTTTGTACGCGTTTTTCACAAACCCATTTCCCACAGATTCTACTCTGCGGATTTAAATTCAGCGGAACTTTGTCAATCAAGGCTTCCTCAAAATTGCTGGAATATTCTACCGGATCTTCTTTTTGCCCGGCGTTTATTTTTATCTCGAATTCTCATTCTTGATCTAGCAGGGTCGATCGGAGTCTCAAAATTTCCTTCTCAAAAGCTGCTCGTCGAAAATTCTTTATCGAAAAAATCGAGAACACGGGGACGCGGTTGCAGAGCGAAGCTGTAAAGTTTACTTTTCCGAAAAAACTTTATTTAACTGAAATGGCGAAACGTTCTAGCAAAATTTTTAACGAAACACTAGGATAATTAGTAAAAATATCTTCTCTCGTGAATTTATTCGAAATCAAGCCCATTTACAGTTTTTCACGGAATTAACTGTTTTCTCTCTCTCTCTCTCTCTCTCTCTCTACTTCTGAAATTGATTGCGCATATGAAAAACTGCAATATAGGCAAATGGCTGTCAGATTGGTCGAGCCACGTTAATTGTTACACTGCCATAGTTTTTTAATAGCAAACCGTTGGGCCGTTCGATTTTCATCGCTGGAATGGGAATTCAATGCGATGATCCAGAGTGCGAGCGAAAATTTGTTTGCGAGTATCACTTGCCTGCGGTCCAGCAGTAATTTTACCTCTGTAACAAGATCAGCTGTAACGAAATTATTCTTGACATTCTCATATTGCGGAACGACAGGTTCTTCCTCGAAGAGAGCGATCGTTGGTGAGAATCGTTGAAGGGCCGTCCGTCATAATTAAGGTTTAATCGACTTTAGGCCTGCATTATTGGGTTCTCTCCATGTTCCGAAGTGCGAGCAACTACGAGAGGTCTAATGCGCGAAATGATGTGCGGTTGAGCCGCAACAGAATCGATAGGACCGCATTGTTGCCTTAACAAATTGCCAATGTTTGCGCTAACGGTACAAGTTACGCTCGACTCATTTAAGTAGAAGAGGAAGCTATGTACTTGCTCGAGGTAGCGAGTTTACGCGAGCATCCTACATCGGGCATTCGGAAATTGATCAATCGCTAAAACAGCAGAACGATGAGTAAACGCAACCAGCCAGCCAGCCAGCCAGCCAGCCAACCAGAATGAGCCCTTGAAAAAAGATGTTTGGCTTACGGTCATTGATAGAAAATAGGACGCGGTTTTCACCTAGATTGCATCAGAGGAAGAAGAAGAAGGAGCGATGTGTCGCCAGGGGAAATTTATGGAGTATCATAGCGGGAGAAGAAGTGCAAACGAGGAAGGAAGATGATTAAAAAGCTTCGGCAGAAAGGAAGAATAAGGAAAATAGCTTGATGTTTACAATAATTTTATATGGTAATTTTCGTATTACGTATTACGAAAGCTTCGAGTTATCTCACGTGTCGGAGTCATATTGTCAAGTGAAAAGTAATCAGAGAGAGAGAGAGAGAGGGAGAACGAAACAAAGATGATGACTAATGAGAAAGAAAGACAAAATCACCCAAAGAATAGGATCAAAGATAAATTAAAGTATTGGCGGCTGAATTGGAAAATTATGTAAATTTTAAAATATTCGAGTGTCTCTCTTGTCAACACAGTTTCTGATAATTGCATTCATAGGCACTGGATAGAAAATCACGCACGTTTCACGAGCGATAAATGCACAGCTGTCCCTAATGGGGGCGGAAGGGGAGAGGTCGAGCAACGTGGAGCACGACTTATGAATTTTCATAAAACATTGCCTACGCTTTTGATCAAACGAGAGAGAAAGCGGCACACGGTTTTAGGCTTTGCCCGAAAATTCGTCCAGCCTTTGGCGGGCTTGTTAGCATTTCACTTGATTTTACCTCTGCCTTGCTAAACTCTCTTTACCCGCTCCCCCCCCCGCCCGCCGTTTATGGCTCCTCTCAGTTTCTACCGTATTAACACTATACGCAACATAAATTGCTTTGTGGCTGATCCCACCACTTGCCGGGAACTATAAAAATTTAATTTGCGTCCTTGTCATCCGCAGATCTTTTAATCCTTTGAAGCTATAATTATTCTCAGCTCTTGCGAGAAATAAATTCTGTTTGTTTCTGTTACGTTCCTGTTTCTCGCCAGTGAAAGCCTTTTAATTGGAGAACGGAATAACTACCTGCTGCTGCTAAATTAGCAGCAGGCGACATTATCGACTTTCAGAGGAAGCGCTGGCTTCGTTTTCGCAAAGTGGAAGAAAGTTCTCCAGTTCCCTCTCGAAAAATGGAATTTCCCGATTGTTACTCCCGTGCGCGAAAGACTCACCCCGTCGTCATCCCCTTCCCGCCGCGGGAACTTCCGGGAACGACGGATCCCGTTCATCGACGATCCCTGTCGTCCATTCTTGCTTTTGCCATGGAAAGTCTTGCTTAAGGGCGATTAACAGCGATCGAATAGTTAATTATGCGGCGTACGGCTAATTAGAGATTATCGTCGAGAAGCGAACGGAGAAGAGAAGAGAAGAGAAGAGAAGAGCGTGTCGATGTTTTACGAGGGAGCAATTTTGGTGTCGTCCTGCATTTGCGGTGGCTGTTAAGCAAAGCCACGAAAACATCCAATTACTCCCTTAGCTTGTGGCCGAAATCCTCGCTAGGATTTTCTTCGAGGGATCCTTTTTTGCCGGCGAAACGAGTCTTCCGGGAGTCGAAGAGTAACCGCATTAAATACGAGGAAAGGAAGGAGATTAATCTTACCTTCCGATGGAGATGCAAGATTAATCGTGCGATCGAAAAACTTTCTAAACGCAGAAATGATTTACAACTGGTTACTCGTTTTAAAAACAGAGTCGATTGAGTTGACGAGAAGCAAAAATAAGAGCGATAGAGAGAGAGAGAGAGAGAGAGAGAGAAAGGGAGTGTTAAAAAGGCGAAATAGATTTGTTCGCGCGGAGGGTTGAGACGTCGCCGCGCATCTTTGGAATTTCTGGAGGGAGGGAATAAGTGGGATACGTGAGAAAATGCAGGCTGCATTAATGCAACGCGTGTCTCCTCTGGCGTCGCTCTGTGTATGTGCTGTGGACACACGTGTAAAGTACTCGTCGAACGATACGTCGACGTGGTTCCGACTAAAATGAAACTCTCTGCTTCGTCCAAGGCTGCAGTTGCAGTTGCAGTTGCAGTTGCAGCTGCAGTTGCAGATGATGTTGCAAAGTAGCAGAGTACCGCAGCAACGGCTTGCGGGAGGGGTCGGCGGGGTATCGAGTAGTCTGGAGAGAGGCTGGCTCGCAGGGAGGAGAGGAGAGAGCAAGAGAGGGTTGGCGAAGCGAGTATAGGACCGAGGGAAGAGGAGGAGGAGGAGGAGGAGGAGGAAAGGTTGCATGTCACGGTCTAGTTTGTCTACCGCGTACTATCGGTTAACCATTCGTCTTCGTGCTGCACTCCACTGCAGTCTTTTACAGCGCTTCGCCGCAGCAGGAAGAAGCTTTCTGTGTTTGTCCCCCAGAGAACCGCCTTGAATTCCTGCGGCTTCCACGTTCCTGCGGACTCCGAATCCGATTTTTAGGCCACCCTCTCGAAAAAAACCCTCCTGCACTCGCTACACGTGCAATTTAAATGAGATCCCTCCAACGCTCGGCAAATAGAAACCCAAAAACTCGCCACTCTCGCTCTTTCAAAGAAACTTTATGTGCCGGAGTCTTGCTCTACTTTTTTTCTTTTTTTTTTTTCATCCCCAAAGAAACTATCAATCTTTCTGTCATCCTCACTCGTACAACTTTTCCTTTTCATAGTACCGTTCCAAGAGAATCTAATTGGTCGCTTTACTCGATCTTACGAGAAACGGACAAAAGTACCAATTTTTATCAAGAATTCGCTTTTTCTGCTCAATACGTATATATGAGGGTGTGTGTTGTGTGTGTGTATGCGCGCACGCAGTATCGATGGACAGCGGGACGGAAACGCGCGTGTAACTTAATGAGGTACCCGTGCGTGCCTTTGTGTCCTATTAGGATGCGAAACGATATTTCCCAGAAACGTACGATACGCGTTCTATGAGTTATTGCATGGCAAAGGTCGCGCTCTCTTAATTGACCTATTGACCTCTATTGCATTCGATTTGTCTCTATAATTGAATTTCTCAGATACGCTAGGAGGAAGCTCGTTTCACACTCCTATGTATTCCTGTGAAATCCATTTAGACACATCGATGAAAGTTGCTCTTCGAACCTGTTTCCTCCCATTAAACTTATGAACAATGTTGTCAGAATCTTTCATTGCGAATAAATATACATTCCTCCATACATTTTTCATACCCGACCTGTCTATATAAACGACAGAGAAGCGATAATCTCGAAATTGAAGCCGATAATTTAGTGTCTCGATTCTCGCGTCGATGATCTTTTATCTTTTTATATTGCTCTACCAAGGATATATGTAATGTCTCTAATGGCCCACCTTGAAACCCTTGCAATTATTTATTTTATAGCCGCATCCTCAGATATTTTCTACCCTAGGCGATTATACGAGGGATCGTATATTTTCAGAAGGCGGAAAGTTATCGCACGGGTACGGGATTCGCTTTATTAAGATATTCCAAACACCTGTCGACGAACAACTATTTTTGATGAAAAAGCCAAGATCTAATCGCGATAACACACGGACACGCACACACACACACACACACACAGGGAGTCTATGATTATATTGTGATCAGAGAGAAAATAAATTCCCATATTTCAAGCGTGTTTGTATACATGGTTTGGACGAGGGAATGTGTGGGAGAAAAAAAGGGAAAAAATGTGCGTATGGTCGAACAAGTTGCCGACTACCGCTATGCAGACGTTAGTGGACGTAATGTCGAGAAATAAAAGGAATACTTCTGGCGCTGCCGGCTTCATCGATATTTAATGAATTTCCTTCAAGCGAGCACGGACGGAGAATTGAAAAATTACTGAGCCGTCGGAGAAATGGGGAAGCAGATACGAAACGAAGGCAGCGATGAAAATTCATCAGACGACTCGTAGCTCGCTCTCGCTTTTCCTTCTTCCCCCGTGTCCCCCCTCCCTCTCTGTCCTGCGGTCCTCCAACTCTTTCTGTCTTACCACCCTCTCTTCGTTTCGTGCCAAGGGAGCTTCCGTTTCTTATTGAACGCAATTTTTTCCCACCAACCCTCCCCGTCCGCCCGGCACCCTTGAATCAAGCAAACTTTCCTATTTTAGGCAATTTTTCTGAAATTTCCAAGCTAGCGGAGAATTCGTTCCAGATGCTTCAGCCGCTTCTCCGCTGGTTCCAACACCCCCCCCCCCCCCTCCTCAACCACCATTCGTTTACTCTCTACTGACATTAGAGAGAGGATGGAGCAACGTTGTCCGTTCCAGCGAGATCACGGAATAAAAGTAGCCCTAGAATTTTGCCGAGTCGGAATTAGACAGCGATGTACCACTCCCCCTCCTTTGACCGGTGTGCCATGGAACTCCCATGGTTTTTGATTATAACCATAAGTGCCGCGCCGCCATCGCGAGTGGCAACTCGATCGAGTCAATCAACGATACTTTGTACGCGCGCGCGCGACTCTTGACTTTTGACGTTAAATCTACGTGGAGATTAATCGGGTGGTCTCTCCCCTCCCCCCCCCCCCTCCACCACTATGAACGATCGTACGTTCGTATTTCACGCGGTAATTCTCTAATTAAGTTTGCCTCTTGATTTGATTAGGTCCCATTAACGTTTAAATAGAAATGGAGTTTCCGCAGGTTCCGTCGTCGCTGCGCGCTGACGAGCTTGCGCTCTCGCAAGCTCGTAGCCGAGCAATTTGGAGCTTTTTCATAGGTTATCGCAAACTATTAAGACTTTAAGGGAATACTGCCGGTTGGTCCGGGGAAGGATCACGGGGCGCAAGCTGCGCGAATGGTCAAGATTTACTGAGGGCGATAAGCATTCCTGGGCGCGAAATTCTGCGGCACTGCTCTCGTGTACGCGTGAAATGCTCGGATGCTTTCAAGCTTTACGACTATATTCTCTTCTCGTACGCGCGCGCGCGCGCGCGTACACGGCTCCTCTTCAAACTCCATGGTCGAGAGATGCAACCGAATGGATCCCGGAGATAACGACGCGGACACAAAAATTCCCAGCGCGAGAAGCTTCGAATTTGGAAGGGAATCTCGCTTTGGTGTTTCTCCGCGATGAAACGGAGAGGCGGCCGATGACGATTCGAGTGGTCAAGTGGCGGAAGAACCCTCGACGGTGCAAAACCTTTTTCGGCCGTTTCGACCGATCGAGCAGCTCGAGATCGTCGCGTCGAGCTTTCCGCGTTCGTAAGCTGCCGGATATATGGAGCGTCCATATTTTTTTTTTTTTTTTTTTTTTTATAGCCGCGCTACGCTCGCGCAACATCGAGGTATCGCTCTTCCACCTGGTGCGCCGAAACGCGATATCGATTTCGGTGGCGATTTCGACGTTCGATTTTTGCCCCGGGATCGGCTGTCCGTGTCGTCACAGCCCGAGCGAATCCCGTCGAGATCGTCTCTCCTTCGAGACGACGGCGACGACGACGAGCTCGCGCGCCTCGTCCAGCGCTCGAGGAAAAGAGCTTGAAGTTTCGTTTGGCCGCTCGCGTCGTTGATGGGAGAGATCGAAGACACGCGTTTTTAGCGCGGAGCGGAAATCGCTCGGCCGACAAATCGATTTGGCGGGCTGGACAACCGAGCGCGCGACGCCATCGGCCGAGCCGACCGATGCCCTCTATCCGCGCCCGTATCTTCATTTACTTTGCATTTTATGTCAAGGCAATTTTATTCGACGGCACTCTCCGGGCCATTGTATATCGCGTGATTCGTCGGCAAGAAAAATTCACAGCGCCCCATCGATTTCTAATAAACGTTCTGCCCAATCTCCAATCCGAACTCGACTCGCTTTATCCAAAGTGATTTCAATCTATTCGGCAAACGCGAAGGCACTCTGCGCTCTGCCTTTTTATCCGCTATTTTTCCGCGATTAAATGATTCCCTCGAAATTGGAGCGCGCGCGCGCGCGCGCGTGATGTACCACGCTCTCGGCACAGCCATCGGTACAGAAATAGTCGCAGCGCGCGCCTTCCTAGCGCGTAATCATAATTATTCCACGGAGATTTCTTGCGCAGGTACGACCGATCATCAGAAGCATCCGGGGCAAAAAGCTAATGGAAAGCTAGAGAGGGAATCGATAAATTCTAGGCACCGATAAGGGGTGGAGAGACAGAGACAGAGAGAGAGAGACAGAGGGGGGTTGTACAAGCAGGCAAACACCCTCGTGGCGAACGGATTTTAATTGGTGACAAAGGGTCGGGAGAGAGTTTTCCTTTTTCGTTAGAAACGAGCAACGTGGTTCGCTTCTTCTGGTTTCTAACGAAAATGAGATCGGTCCGCGTTCGATGGAATTACGCGCGGCCGAGGGGAGACAAAATCTCTCTGATAGTCCGACGCGCCTGGTCTACGTTCGCCGTCCCCCGCACACCGATAACCTTTTCCTCATCCATCCGTCGTGCACTTTGGATTTCGCGAAAGTGCAGCGATTTTCCGTCGTCGTTTTCAAACAACGCGACGCGCTTCAACTGAGAAATATCCCACGCACGCGCGCGCGCGTCGTCTCCTTTGTTGGTCCGACGCCTGCCTTATTCTTTCTCGCGCCTCTCTCTCTCTCTCTCTCTCTCTCTCGCTTCTCTCTCCTTCTCTTTGATCTTCCTTACTCCTATTTCATACGTATTCGTAATACGTACACGCGATACGATATTCCATTTCTACCTTACCTTTTCTCCTCTTTCTCCGTTCTCTTCCTCTTGGGTACATTCGGAAAACTCGTGTTATCGGGTGGGGTGGCGTGGGGTGGGCGAGGGCGGAACGAGGGCGGAACAAGGACGCTGGAGGAGCCACAGACGGAGCCTGGCTAGAGCGATAGGATCAGAAATTCCAGATCAAACTGAATAATTAGATTTACGAGGCTGATAATGGAATCTGCGCTCCGTTAGGATGCGAGTGCTTGACAATCGACGCTTGGGAATTTTCGAGGAGCTTCTCTCACTATTAGACTAATCGCTGATTTTGGATCGAGTGTATTTGACGTTTGGCTCCTGGAGTCGCCACTTTGACTAGCAGCTGTGACACCGCACATGCGGCTTGAACTGCCGCCGCGCAGCCTGACTAATTGTAAGCTGCATTCGAGAAGTCAAAGGCCAATCTAATTTAATCGTAGGCGGACGCGGACGGACTGCGTTCGCTCGAAATAGTAGTTTGACTGGCAACAACCTCCACCGCCACCCCCTTGTCGTCTCAAGGACGCCCGTTGGGCAGAACCATCTCCTCCCTCCATCAGGGAATCGGGAGACTTTGGGAAAAATCAATCTTTCCCCTCGATTCGCTATTTGTATAACGAGCGGTGGCACAAACTGGGTAATAACGCGGACGACGTTAAATTTTCCGCTGAAACATGTATAAGCAGTTTATTTTAGCTGACGCGAGTCAAAGGGTTAATCTAATTTAATCGCAGACAAGCTCGGTGCTTCGCAACATTTGGAATTGCAATGGGATGTAAAAGGTGGTTACCCACCGAGCGTGCCACCACCTTCTCCGGTGACCTCTCTCCCTCTCCCACATGTTCTACGTGCATTTACGGCCAGCACGTCGCGGACTGTATCGATTTAACATTATAACGCATGCACCGCATGATTCGCTAACGAAGCAGTAATTTAAGCTACGCCGCATAGCCATATTAAGCACTGCGCATTTCATTGGCATATTCATTGGGGCCACTTCTCGAAAAGTCCAGAGAGAGAGAGAGAGAGGGAGAGGGAGAGAGGGAGAGACTGATCTCGTTGACTCGACTGCGTCGAGACACATTGTCATCTTGCGCACCGCCAGAGCAAATCTGTCGTGCGACCTATCGCGAAACCTCTGATTATCCACGGGAATTGCGCGGGGATACCACTTTGCAAACGACAGGTCGCTGCACTACTCGCTCTATCGATTTAACCTTATAACGCGTGCACTGCATCTGCATCATTCATTAACGAGAGCTTGACTTTAATCGGTCCGTGGCTCGCGTTCTGACGGGGGGTTAAGAGAATTCCAGCACTCCGCGATAACGCGTGTAGACGTACCATGATACGAGATCATTCCGAGCGATAAACGCGCGCGCGCACCTACACACGGATTCATCCCTCCTCACTTTCTCTCTAATTTCACGAGAGTTCGATTAAATAAATAATTGCTCTTGTTCATTTTATGGGGGTTTTTTTTTTTTTTTTTTTTTTTCTTGCCAACTTTGAAGGAGACGGAGAGTCGGTCGATTTCTGATCTCGATTAGCAGGGTAGAGGCAAGTCCATAACGATATTCGATAGTTGATAGGTGGGGGTGGTGGTGGTTGAATCGGTGCACATGAATCGGGAATGGGGCGGACGAGTGAAATTATGGCTACGGGCTACGGGCAGAGGGCCAGGAGCGGAAGGCATTTAAAGCTCGGCGCGAATTTTCAGGCCGCGGTTTTATAGATACCGAGGCCAGCCCCTGAAACGATCCACGTTAAATTTGAAACGGAAGTCGGCCGTAAATGTCCTGCCTTGAGAGTTTTATGTTAGGTCTGTCTTATGGAGAGATATTAGCGAGAATCGCGATTTAACGTTTCTTTTTACCTTGAAAATTCTTGACTGCTCGTGAAAAAAACGCAACCTTACGCCGAAATCCAGGTTTCGCGCTTCCACGGATAATAACAATATTAATATTCGCTGTTTCTCGCCGTTCTCCCGCCGCCGCCGCCGCCGCCGCCTCGAAACTTTCGCCACTTTCCAACTCGCGCCCGGCGAGTGCAATCGGACTTACATTCGGTTTAATTAAAATTTCGATCTTGAATTAACGAAGAAATTTCGTCAAGTATTTTTCCGTCTTCCCACGATTATCGAAGACTCAATTTGTAATTAACATTAATATTTGAAATTGGGGGGAGGGGGCAGGGAGCTGGAGAATGTAATATCTCTGGTAAATGCGAGCTCGTTAAAATTTTCAAGAGTTTTAATATATCAAAGAGTATTCGTGCAATTGTTGGGACTTGCTAATTAGGTGAAATTTTATTACGTCTCTACACTTTTTTTTTTAGATTTAGCACAATTTTTAATTACATTTTACATTTACCAAGTGAGAAAATTTATGTCATTAATATACCTGACTTAATTACGAAATTTTAACCGGACCAGTTATGTGATACTGTTATCGCATTAAATTCAAACGAAAAGGTTAATTAAAGCTTGTATTGATCATCACTTAATTTCCATGGGTTATTTAAATGCGAGCAAAAGTTTGTTTTAATTTGAAACACAGTTGTGGTATCGAGTCAAACGAATGAATTTATTTGTCCAATTAAAAACTAATTCTGCTAGAAATAATAAGCAATAAAAGTATAAGTCGTGATATCAGTAACTATTAATTGTGCTGATTCAGGGCCGCTAATAAATTCTCAATGCATTTCAAGGGATTTTCAAATTATTTTAATTTTATAGTTGAGAGAGAGCGAGAGAGAGAGAGAGGGAATCTTTTGCATGGAAATATACTTGGCATTTCTAATATAATTTTAGATCTACATTAGCTCTATTTAATTCTCCCTTTACCGTTGGGAGGTTTTAGTAGAATATTAGTCCACGTTAAATCTTAAATGAAGAGTTCAGTTTCACAATTCAGTCCTGAGACTTTTATGCACGTGGTATTCTTAGAAAGTGCTATTAGTGCGAACAGTGGTTTTACGTTCCCTTTTATAGTGCACATTCTTAGACGTTTCCAGAGAAAATGTTCCTCTGCCGTCTGCCTATACGTTTGGCCAACTAACGACTCTCCTCCTCATTTTTTTTCTTTCCGTTCATTTTGGATCCTCCTCCCCCCCCCCCTCCGTTCTCCACCAAAATACACAACATATATTTAAATTTATTTGTTAAAATGAATTTTTCAATTTCTTCCCGGTGCATTTCAATAACGTTCCTTCTTCTCTTTTCGCCGTTATTCCTTTGGCACGAGCTACCAGACGCATGCATATATTATAAGATATACTTGTATAGATTTACCAATACAGCCATGATAGAAGTACGTACTTCCTGGTACATTTTCAAGATTTCACTAGGATCTCTCGTTGATTTCCGGACTCGAAGGGGTAGCTTTTACTCGAAAGGGTAGTACCAGAAGAAAGATACGGATGTGGAAGGTAGGTATGTAGGTAGGTCGGAAAGAAGAAGGAGAGGGGTTGGAGGGAGAGGGTAGAGCTAGTTTCATAAGAATTCTAGCCGGGCGTGACGATAAATCACCAGCACCAAAATTCGCGAGAATATTGGCTTTCGCATTATTGGTTTTTGCACCGCGAGTACTCGGCAAACGTCTGCATCCAGGTTCTTTCATCCGAATGCTTTTCCTTCGGCTAAACACATAGAAAAATACATGTATCCAGAAAGGTATGCGTATATTCGCATCTCGCTTCTTCTCCCTCACCCCTTTTCCTTACCCTCGGACTAACCACCACCACCACCACCACCACCATCATCATCCCCCTATGTACCGTCGTGCGCGTTGTATATCAGTTGTGTGCGCGCCTTACGCGAGAATTTGACGGGAAACCTGGCTCGGGATTCGGGATTCGGGATAGAAAATGAAGGACGAATCGTCTGGCTGCAAATCCTCGAGAATTCTCCTGCGAGCAGCTGCTCGAAAACTTGGAAACACGTCACGGACGGACTGTGTCGTTCGACAGTTTCCTCGTCAGTTTTTGCCAGTTTCGCGACGTGCACTGGCATTCGAATTTACCGACTGTCTTTTTGTCAATAGCCTTGTTTAAAGCCGTGTATATTGTATAAAGCTTCCCTCCCTCCCCCACCTTCTTTTCTCTTCTCGAGAAAAGAATCCAGCAGCGAGTTTCCGCGCTAACTCGAACTCTCCTTACTCCGCGAAACTCCGTGCTGGATTAATAAATAGACAGGAGAGTATTTTCTGATTTTCACTGTCACCCGCCCCTCGTACACAATAGTAGTCGCGGAGCATATTTTTGTATCCTGCTCAACTATTTAAACTGGAAAAATAAGGTTCGTACTGCGAATAAAGTATGAAAAATATTTTAGTGCAAAAGCTTTCATGAATAAATTGTTGTGCGCAAACACAGCGTGGGACTGGAGTAAAATGTGTAACCCACTGTGCGTAACCTACGGGGCCATGAGTGTAACTTTAAATGTTCCCCTCGTAAAAGATAGCGGGCAAGATTTTAAAGAATAAATAGGATCGAGAAAATGGCTTTGAAAATTGATTGGCCAAACTCGGTGTTTGATTGCTATTTTATAGTGGACAAATCAACTCATGGTAAATGTAACCTGAAGCTTTTTGTAAATTGATCGATGTGGCTTCGCTACTAGCAAGTTTCTGGTTAGCCGAATGCAGCGGTAGTTCACAAGCTACGTCAATATTTAATTTGCCTACTTGCTCTGATTGCGGGATGCTATTGTGAAAGTGCGCTGTGCGCTATTCGCGCGGCATCTGTTCCTCTCTCTCTCTCTCCCTCTCGCACGCGCGTTACAAGTTATAGATTTTATTCATTAAACTTAAAGCTCCCTTGCAAATTGGAATATTAATTGGCAGGCAAGTTACTTGCGCGGCGCAACATCGCGAAGCTCTCGCGTCTCTCCTCTCTCGATCGTAGGATAGGCCTACAACATCTGCCGACATCGCAGGCTGCTAACCGAGCGAATGGTCTCCGATTGAATAGAGGGTGGAAGGACGGTGGTGGTAATGGGTAGAGCAAAGCGGTACGTGGCGGCGGTGTACGTAGAGGCGAGGGAAATTTTTCCTGGCCAAGCATTAACTCAAGTGGCAGTAATAATTTCAACGGCCGGCTGTCGCCAACTCTTGGAGGATCAGTCGAAAAAGTAACGAGTGAGTTTTTTCGCCCGGCGACCGAGCTGGAGCTGTGTGTGCAGACTGAAGCTGAGCGAAATAGCGGGAAGGAGAGGGCTGTACGGGGGTTGGCTGGGGGTTGGAACTGAGTTCGCGGGCGCAGAGTTACAGGCGGTATCGATCGGCCAGCAGGTCAGAGCAGCAGGCGCGGCCGGACGTTTCAGGTCGAAGCAAAGTGGCCCTTATTTTCCAGAAAAATTACTTCCTGCTCCCATCCTATTAACCGCGGCGGTATAACTTTCTATCAGTTATCCGATAATACAACCCGCGCGCCGTTCCTTTTATCAATTACAAATCAATCTGTCAATGTTGACGATGGATCGTCAAACGAGTCGAACCGACGTTTCTTCTCTTCGATTAATTATCCTCGTCTCTCCGTGGGGGCTTTTATCGCTTCAAGATTTATCATTATTTTTCTAAGGACTAGAGATCCTAGAGCCTGCACAGCTCAGAGAGAGAGAGAGAGAGAGAGAGTAGAGCCTCTCTCTAGAGCTTTATATTCTTCCGTTCTTGTGCAATAAATTGTGAAATTTCATTTAAAACTGGGCTCTGGCTTTGACTTGAATATTTTAAAGGTAAAGGTTACCGAGCGCAGCAGGACATTTCAGGTCACGGCAAAGTGGCCCTTATTTCCTAGGACAGTTACTACTTGTTCCCCCCGTTCATTTATTTACGATATCGCTTCATTTTATAAGAAAATTTATGTTATTCCGCGATATTCCAAGGCCGAGGAGAAGAACGATGAAACAAAAAAAAGATCTACCTGTGCGCGAAGTTAAGTTGAGCTTGAGAGAAAGAAACGCGATATCGATTCATTTATTTAGGATCTCTGCGTGCGTTAACCTGGTAACCACTGTCGATTCGTAAAGCGAAAAAAAAAAAAAACGAAGAAACAGCAGCTTCGTTTTAATGTCCCTCTTTTCCCTGTTTGATGAACATAATTAGCAAGCGCGAAACTTTCGGATTCTGACAGGGTAGCGCAGCTCCCGTTATCCCTTTTTTCCCCGAAAGTTATCCCTTAATACCAGGATGACATGTAATTAGGTAAGCAGTTGATTACTAAATTAATAATTGAATAAAAAGTAAATTGAAATTGTCTTTTGTGTCGTGCGCGTGCACAATGAATTTTGTAAAACAAGGTTAAGGCGATTTTAGTAGAAAAATGTACTGCCGCGTTTGCGCGTTTTTAGAAAAAGAGAGAAAAGGACGACGAGTGAAAATTAATACGCGAATATTATGAGAAAATTGGTGTTTCGAGTAGGTTGTATTTTTAAGAAAAACCCAATTGGTCCTTGTTCTGTGGAAAAATTCCCTCTTTCCCCAGAGTGTCGCTTACCATGGCCCTTGATTAGTAGCCCCGCTAAATTGAGCGTATTACTCGCAAGAACTTGACAGGGTAAAAAAAAAAAAAAAAAAAAAACTCATTAGATGCACAACGACTTCTTCCGGGTCATGGTTCTACTGCTGTACTTTGCCTTAAAAGCTTGCCCATAGTTTGTGAAGAAAGAATTATTTACTCTACTTTCTCTGGTTGTACGTTCTGAAAATTAATTGAATTTTATCCCATATGATCCAGCCGAGCGGGGCTGCTTCGGACAGTTTCCTCTCCGGAAACTCTAATCCCTTATCTTTAATTATTGGAAGCAATCCTTTCATCCATTAATCAGTTCCGCTTCATCAACACTTTGCCGCTTCTTCCTTTTTCTTGCTCTCTCGCCCATCGTACAAGTTGAAAGATGCAAATAGCGCGCGCTGGCCGTTTCCTCCACTGAAAAAATGAAAAACCTGATCTTTCGCTCGAAAGACCGAAGGCCTTTCTTCACCTTCGCTCTTTCATCCGCCGGAGGCCCGTCCACCGCTACTTTAAATTATTCGGATCCCCTCGGATTTGTCTCTTACGTAACAAATTAAATTCTATCCCAAGGACAAATATTAATCATGGAATTTCTCCCGAATGGGAGAATTTATCGCCATGGAATCTCGGGCCATCGGAGAGGGCTTTTTTCACCGCGATTCGGTCTTTTAAGAAATTTTTGGCATTTCTCAAGTTAACGCTAGACTCGAGGCCATATTTCGTCTGGCCTCAGCTTTCCGAATGACCCTCTTTTTATACACGGGCTTTATATTCGTTTCTCTCCGCTGGGTGGTGGAGACCGAGGGATCCAGCGATCCAGCGATCCAGCGATCCAGCAATTCGCCCGTTTCAGCATGGCGGAACAGCACAACAGCAGCAGCAGCAGCAGAGAGCACCAATACACTACTACTCTGGTGGCATTGGCAGCAACGCCGTCGACCATTACAGAGTACACATGGCCTCGCTGTGCTTTACGTTTTTTTAAGCTCTTTAAGCGGCACCTGGAACGGCCGACCTCTTTAGTGCATTTCCCGTGCTTTTAACGAGGCCCTCCTACGAGGAGGCGGTGGTTATACTGCAACCTTTTCCAATCTTCATTGACTCAAGACCGGTGTATTTTAAGTTCCGTATGAGCGGATGTATGGATGTGTAGGTGTGGGTCGCTCCTATGCTCGGTCTACCAATAAAAGTCGATAGCACTGCCATACTCCCCGCTATTTCCTTGGATGTATGAAAAATCCAGGGGGAAGAGAAAATTATACGAGAGCCCAGGCAACGACGCTCGACGACGATTGTACGAAAAGTAAAAATGCCTCGTCGCCTTTAATCGGGTTAATATTGAAAGAGTGATCGCGAAGTAGCATCGACGGTAATGGAGCCGGGAGTAATGCGATCTTGAGCAAATGCATTTCAGACGGAAGAAGCTTTAAATTTCTATGTCACTCTCGTGTTTTACGATTTCATGTCTCCTTAAGATTCCGAGAGGAGGAAAACGAGTGGCGTTGCGTTCGATTTTTGCGGGTTGCGATAAAGCTGATTTGCCGCTTCTAGTTACCCATCCGATACAATACTCGACACTCCGAGTGAGTGAGTGGTGGTGGTGGAGCTTCGAGAGTTCGATACTGGCTGTCGCTATACTCTCTCCTCTTCTGTAAAATGTAAATGGAATGAAAATCGTGGCTGAAATCACTTGGACGGAGTTCACCTTCCGCGAGCCGGTTGGACGGTTCATCCAATATTCTTACGCTGAAAAGATCTCGAATTTCTATATCATTGCATTCCAGGATTCGTATTACATTATTTGCTTGTGTAATGCAGGGCTATTTCTCGAATATGCTAACGCGGGTGCGCTTCCGCGAGGTCAAAGCTACAACTTGGAGAAAGGGAATATCTCCGTATTGCCCGGAGAGCAGCCCTCGAAAACTTTTTTCGAAAAACGTTCGCGCTCCGCCTTCTTCGACCCTCTTCAATATTTTCCCAATTATCCGTGACTCTCCGTATGATGAAAAATCAGTGCGCTCTAACGTAGAAGAAACATCCGTGCGCTCGACGCATGGATTTTTGCATTACGGGGATTAAAAATTGTTCCACGCGTGCTCGTCGTGGCGGAGCTTTCATTTTTCTGCAGCACGCTTGATTAGATTAAGCGGCTCGTTAATAAATGTACCAGCCTCGACTTCATTTTTCTTACGATGAGTTTTTTATGCTAAATTCCAAGATGCGAACGAGTCCACTCACACGCATACACACACACACACACGGAGAATCAGGTAGCGTGACCGGTATAGGAGGAAGAGTGTCTTCTCGCAAGATCAAATTTGTGACGTAGATTGCTCGAAGATAAAAGTTTAACGGAGAACGAGCGTTTCGCTGGAACTCGAGGGTCAAGCAATGGATCCGATACGTTCGAAGTTGCTAAATATATCGATGCGTGCGTGCGTACGTGCGTACGTGCGTACGTGCGCTCATACGCATGCACACACACACAAACGCAGGTAGAGTACTCGATGCGCTCGCGGATCTTGGCGGATTTTTATAAATCTCTCGGTGGCCTTCCCTGTAACGATTTATCGTCTCTGCGATATAGAACTGTCCCCGATATTCCGTTTTCATCGATAAAACTGGAATGTGTAGCTCTACCATCCTTTGCTCGGCGATTTACGCGGAGCTCGTGTTTTCGCGTGTTCCAAGAGATTTGTAATGAGCTGCCTGGGCATATATGCAGTAAACACCCAGTGCTGCCTTGTCATCGGGCTTTAATACGAAACTGTAGGGTCTAATTTGCAACGTGTTTTATGTCCTCGCTCGAATATATTATACGAGGAAACGTAGGGACAGAGCGCATGAATTCAAAGTAATTTTAACTCTTAATTAATGGTAAGTAAAAGCACAAGGATCTCTCCTTCTGGCGATAGTCTTAAACATTCGTTCAATATGAAAATGTTTCGCGTGTCCGCAAATCGAATGAACTTAATGAAATCAACGCGAAAGGGACGTCTATCGAGTTTCGCGGAGATTTAAGAATTAGCCTAAGCTATCGACCTCGCTATAAATATAGGAGAGGGCCGATACGAGCGTATGAAGAGGCGCGGAACGGAGATCCTGTCCAATAACGGTAAAGTTTTTCCCAATAGAAACAACGTAATGGAACAAAGTCGGCTGAATATCGGTAAAAGATTGAAATCGCGACATCTTGCTGATATTGCTCTTTTAAAATAATAGCTATTTATTAAATAGATGTAAAAAATGGGGCCTATGCGATAAGATCTTGAAAAAGTAACGAGTCAAAAGTCTGGCAATATCGCTATTATTTGTTATCGCTACACGTTTCTTCGGAGAAATTAAACTTGAACGGGTCTCTGCAGAATCTTTTATTGCGTTCTGCTTAATGGAACTAAAAAAAAAAATAATGATGAGAATGTAAGACGCTAAAGTATCGTAAAATGTATGGCACTCTTTTAAAGGGTCACCCATTAAAAGCAGCAATGCACAGCACACATCGAGACAGGTTTCCCCGAAGAGCGTAAATCACTGCTACCTTTTCGTCTAGTGCAGTGCATCGTGAGAGCAGAATTTTACGGAAAAAAGGAAGAAGAAAAAAAGTAGAAGAGTAGAAACGCAGACTTTGAGGTACAAGTTGAAGAAATTGCCAAGACAGACGGATGGATATCTTGTTTAATTGCTGTTTATCGTTGGAGGCATCGTTTCCTCCCACCAAATCGCGTTTCCTTACTTAAATCTACTTTGGCGGTACTTTTTATCTGTTTCTTTTCTTTTTTTTTTTCTTTCACGTTTACCATCCCACGAAAGTCCCCACCACTCGAGCCGGACGGATCGTTTATCTAACAAGTTCTCCGCTTCGACACTTTGTCACTCAGGAATCTCCGTGACAAACCTCGGACCTTCCAAGAAACGTCAAACCTGATCCTCATCGATGTAGCGGCTACTCGATCTATGGAATGATCGATAGCCGTGTTTCTTGTACGACGATCGAGTAGGCCAACAACAATCCAGATTTTCCTCGATGACGATTATCCTTGTTTCGATGCATCCATACGCGTGGTGTATTTTACCTTCGCGTTTACCGCGCTAAACTACCTTGTTATTACTTTATGCAGATAGAGTGATTAATCGGATAAATTTGTCGGATAGTGCATTATTCGGATAATTCATGTGCAATTGCTTAACATATATTGATAAATTCATTAGAGCACTGCGCGCGTTATAACTCTTCCTACATTACAGGTAAATATATATTTTGCAAATTCTAACAATAATAAGTGCTATACTCGCGTCAATCATTCGTTAAATAAAGCGCGGTAATCACCCCTTGAAGGATCGATCGATTTATTAATATAGAGACGTTACGTCAGAGCCCGCGATGGTTTCTCGCGCAACGATTGTTCGATCTCGAGTCGAAGTCGCGCGCGAGTGTTTTCTCGATGTAGGAAGAAGCTGTCGCCTGTCTAGCAAGTTTCTCAATTCGACACATTCATTCCAGACTCCTAACCCCTTGGCCAATCTTAGGATTGCGCTGAAAGAGCGTCGAACCTGATTCCAGTTGAACCTGATGCCGAGGCGTCTGCTGGAAGCCAACTTTCGGATTATCCCTGAATCCCTCCCAGTCAGACACCGGCTTGCCCGCTACTTGGATATCCTCCTGTTTTCAAGCAGCAACGACATTCGACTAATGTTGATTCAAACTTATCGGATGTTCCACGACAATTTCGATAATCGAAAAACAGGGCTAGAGCTGTAAAGTAAAAAGCACACCACCGTCGTAAGAAGCATGAAAAGTAGGCGCGAGATCTTCCCCGGTATGGAGTATCGGCTAATTTGGAGGATGAAAATTTAGAAGAGTTGGTCGAGGTCGTTAAAGCGTAAGAAAAACGGGGAAAATGTGAAGGAAAATAGATAAAAGATCGAAGGCGGAGGGGTAATGGTCGAGGGCGCCGGAAGGGAGGGTATTATCGGATGTGGAAAAGCCATTTGTCCATCGATGGAATGTTTGCGTAGCGAGGGGGTGGTAGCCATCTTGCAGAACGTCTGCCGAGGTAGAAGGTGATGGCGAGACACCCGAGAGCAAATCTGTTTTAGTAACGCGCGAAAAACGGAGAATCCTTCCAAGGGTCACGCTGGAATTTCTTGGTTCCAGAGTCGGTAATGGTATACATGATCCACGACCGCAACCTCTTCTACCCTTCGACCTACTTGCAGATTCAACCCCTCTCCTCTCCCATCATCCACCCAACCCCCTGCCTACACTTGCCAGGTCCGCGTCTCTCTTCTTCCCTCTTTGAGCGCAACCTTCCTCATCTTATTAAATGCCTACCTCGTCTCCCTTCCCTTCTTCCTCCGCCATTCCAAAATATTACCATCGCCCGTCATGACCCTTTCCCTCGGCCGTCTCTCGCCAATTTGCGTGAAAGGCTTTGCCTGAATTGTCATGGAACGCGCTTAGCTGATTTTTCCAATTTCTCCCTACTAAAATAAATGAACGTATAATAATGTTTCATCGGCCATACTGTTGCTCGTTCGCGATGAAATATTTTTTAAAGCGAGACGGTCGGGTGTCCAGCGCTGTATCCAGGAGGGCAGGGAGGGAGGGAGGGAGGGAGGGAGAGAACCATCCCATCAACTTGGTTCACTCATCATTCCAAGTGTATTCTCATAATGCTATCCGCTTTCGGGGCTTCTCCTCGTAAATTTCTTGGAAAAAAATTCGATGAATTTTCAAGCGACACTTGCCGGAGATTGCGTTCGCTACTCTCGAATCGAAGATAACGCGAGCGAGCCGTGTTATCCATGCCATTACTACTCTAGACACGGCTGGAAATAACGCGACGTCATGGGCCGGCAGCAGTGGTAGTGGTAGCACAGCACCAGTGATGGTAGTAGTGTTCCTTCGCCACGAATTCCCCGCCATTTACAAGACTACGCGCGCAGGACTTTCTTGAATTTCTACCGAATGGTTGGGATTCGGCGCTCTCAATCGCTAAGGGGAAATTGCCCGAAGGAAGTAGACCCTCTGAAATTTTCCAGACAAACACTGGCAAATTCACGCGTTTACGCCAGACACGCTTTTCCCCCCGATGAAGGCAATAGCGATTGTTACCGGGGCGAAATTAAAATGTTGGCAAATCTATTAAATAATACTCCGTGCACGCGTATCGGAGTACTTGGCAAATTATACCAATGATAATTTCGATGCTTTTAAATGCATTTGCAAAAATTGTAGCACACTCTGGTTTGCTGCTTTTAATTTGCTCTTATTATGAACTGCAATTATTTAAAAGCATCTAAAAAAGAAAAAAAAAAAACACGTCATAAAGGTATCTGTGAAAACTGATTAAGCCAAATATAAATATTCATACTTTTTCGCGTTATATCCCAGTGGTATTGCCGCGTTCTAGATTATTCTACTAGTTAAATGGGAAGGAAGGAGAGGGGGAGGGGGAGGGAGAGATAAATAAGTCAAAAGCTGACGAGAGAGATTCCCGAATCTTACGATAAACGCGTGAACATTGGCCCCATCTTCCAATATTCAGTGAAAACTGTTTACTCGCATAATTATAAAAGCTACATGTTAATATTGCATTAACATTTACAGCAAACAGCGCATAAATTCGAAAGACTCTTGAATTATAAATGTGTTCTATTTCGAACGAAAATCAAACTTATTAAAATAACGCAATTCTGCGTGGGTGTAGTGCAGGGGGATATAATTTGACGATCATCGATACTGTCAATTTTAATTGCTAATGCAATTTGGTTAATTTTCAAATTCAATAACGTTAAATGTAATTTGTATATATAAATTGAATATACAAAGTTAAAATATAAATAATATAACGCATCACCGCAAATGCAGGCAATTAATTATGTAAGCGAATTAATTATAGGAGCGTCCAACTCGGCAAATCAATTTAGCGAATACTACGCGAGTATGAAAAACGACGTGCCAAACGAATTCGCTAATCGGATACGTTTTTCATGAATTTCATCAACAGGTTTTGGTTTTTCTTGTCATTCAATAAGTATCGTGACGCGCTCCTTCTTATCCGACACTTGTGGAGTGCAGTTCCCGCGATTTCTGCCAATGATTAACGGATCTAAGATAATTTATCATTTAATGACTCGAGGCTTTACAACGAGTGTTGGATTTCGATCGATAAGCCGAACCAGTGAAAAGACTCCGAACGATTGATTATTCGCTTGATTACCCCGGTGGTACTTGGTACTTAACGTGGGTCAACTCAGTTTAGTCATCGGTTTGATAAGATTCCGTGGAAGATTCCACCAAGGGGTTTCAATCTCTTAGGAAATTAAAACAGCTAATGACACACGATCGGACGATAGTCGCCGATTCGTTCCCACGGAAATTTTTAGGAGTTTTCGTGCTCGGAGATTAGAGGCGCCAAAAATAGATCACTCGAGACTTGGGAAATTCCGAAATTTCAATTCTCGGGACATCGTCGGGTCATCGGACTGATGAAAATGTTCTTTCTGCGACTTTCCTCCCCCCCCCCCCCATTGTTCCGCCACGTATTTCGTGCTCTTGCTAATAATCTCCGACTGGTACTCTCGTTCAAAATGCGCACATCGTTCAATGTACATGAGAATTGGCCGTTTCTCCGTTAATCGACGCCCGCAGAGTTTACGCTTTGGCTTATTTTTGTAAAACGGCTGTTTGCTCTTCGAGCTCCACGATAAATTTTCGCCTGTTTGCCTATTGGGAATTATTAAGAAGACTCTGCCAATTCCCTTAGATTACTCGGTGAATGGATGGATGGACGGACGGACGGATGGATTATTTTTCGTCCTTTTTCAAAGTAATAAAGATCCTACCCTTCTTTCATTTTATTCGACGTCCAATGGAGGGGGAAATCTCTGACGCTCGAGACAAAAAATCTGTTTGGTGGTACTGGCAGAGAATTCCTTTGATTTGTGCTTAGAAACGCGAAAAGGACGGAGTTGGCAAAAAGCGCGTTATTGTCCCTTGTCGCAGGGAGGAAAAACGAGCGTGGAAATGGATCGAAAAGATTAGAGATTCGAGATATTTTCGCAGAGAGAGGGCCCCGCGCGATCTATCGGGAATCGGCGGGAGATGTCAGGGAATTTTCAATCTCCCGGCGGCAATTATACTACTTGACGCGTCCTTGTCGCTTTTTCACGTTCTTCTTCCTTTGTTGGAAACGGCGCGTCGGAGAGCGACGATACGCCTGGCATTCCTTTGCGACGAGACTCGCGAGGATCTTTGAGAGAGGCTTACGGAATTCGTCAATCGGAAAAATCATCCTGGAATTCCCATGGTCACTCCCCTCTCTTGTCCCATTTTATTAATCATTCAACTTGTCTCGAAAGAGAATCCGGGCAATACAGCAGGATTCCGTCGCGACGCGATGTAATTGTATATCTTTACATCGCGTTCCGCTCAATTTCAGCCGAAAAGAATAATCTTACGGCTAATTAGGCAGTTGATGCGCTAAAGGGTAATTTTAATTTCGCAAATTAGCGCGCTTCGTTCCTAAATTTTTTAATTCGCCATGACCACGCTGTAATTAATGATGGATTAATTGTACTTCCCCCCACCACCCTCCTCCCCTCTTCGTTATAACGTTGACGAATCAAAGGCATAACCGAAGAAGACGAACCGCGATAAATATCTTAGTTCGAGTAGGAAGCGACAACGCGTTGCACGAAATCTTTTTCGTACCACTGCGCAAATCTAATGAAAAGTTTGCACACGTGAAAAGAAGAAAAAAGTACTTTTAAACGTGCCCGGTAATGAACTACCGTTCATATCTGATTTTTCGCGGACACACTAAAAAGATTTAAAAGACAGCTGCCTCGATCAATTTTCCTTCAAGGGGAAACTAATTAAAGAATCTTGCAGGCTCGTTAAATGATGCACGAAGCGGGTTTCATTATTTAATCAATGGCGTGCAACTAGTTCAGTGAATTTTACAACGAAGTACATTCTCTCGTGAATATAGTATATTAGCTCGGGGCTTTTCAGGCGCATTACAGGAACCAGTGCGAATAATGCTGCTGAAATTGTCGGTGACGCGGTCGGCTGTTGCGGTATGTCTGGCAGAATCGCCGGATATCCACTCCCCGATACCGAAGGTAACCGAAAACACGTGATATATTCACACGTGCATGCATTTAGAAAAATTCAGAAGAAGCGGAAGAAGAAGAAGCACGAGTGAAGTATGGAAAGCAAGAAGCGTGAAAAATCCTCTTAGGCCATGTTTCTCCCACTTGTCGCTATGCACCGTAAGCTCGAGGATTCCGCGGTTCTAATAGGAAAATGGAGTAGGATGGTGCTACCAATGCCGCTACTACTCTACCACTGCTGTTGCTACCACGACGATGGTATGATCTGGTTTTTGTTGAAAAGCCTCTTTCGCCTCTTCCAAACGAAGCTATAAGAAGGGGATTTGATCAATACCGTAGGATGAACGTACGGTGAGCGTAACAGCGATGGTGGTGGTGGTGGTGGTGGTGGTGGTGGGGTGTAAAAGACCATTTGATTACACATAGCCAAGGTACAAGGTGCAAGGGTTTTGTGCGAATTGCTGGAAGCCGAAGGGAGGAGGACGACACTCGTGCACTATCGAGCGTGCAAAGGTTTGCGCAAATCGATCGAATGGTGGGTTCGGTCAGTGCGCCAGAGAATAAACAAGATTATCCGCGTGGGCACGCATGGAACACTCCGGAGGCTTCTATCCGCGATGTTTCTCCACGCAGTCTCATCGGATTCCGGGATTCCGATGAATTCCACATATCGGACACGACGCGCGATATTTTCTCATTATGCAATTCGGGGCCCGATTGTTATTCCTCGAAGAAACGAGAGTTTCCCTCTCGTTAACCTGTGGAGTGTCACCGCGCGCGGTTACGTTTGCCTCTGCGCGACTGCTAATCCGCTTTCGGTATTTTGCAAAAAGATACTTGGCGTTGTATGTACGCACGATAAATGGAGATAATCCGACCGGTATATATGCAAAGGGAAATATACATCTTCCGACCGACCGCATAGCTACCGTAGATATCTCTCCTGGTCCTATCCCTGGCTCGCGGTCTCTCTAGAAACGCATATCTGCAACTTTTGCAACTTCTGACATATTGGCCGACCGAGCAAAGTAAGCGTTTCCCACTCATTAGTTTAATGTGAAACGCGCGAGTTAAATTTAGTCGCTCGATAAATTCGCCTTCCTTTGTGCCGAGTATATCTAATCCGCAAAGTCCCCTTTCGATTCCATTTGGAAATTCCTGCGCCTTTTAGAGTCGAGCGAGCTACGATCGCTTCGCGACGACGACGACGACGACGACGACGACGAGAATTTTTATTATTTCCTTTCGGCGGAATATTAGCCTAATGCTACTCGCGGTATAAATATTTTCTCATTAAATAAGTTACCGAAAGTTCTGCATGTAAATACTTTAATGATGAATATACATATAGCCTATAGTTATTAAAAGTTTTCATGTTCGGAAACTTCTTAGTTTTGATCCTGAGGTTTAACGAATGTAGGCGAGGGAAACTGTATTCACCTCTAACGCTTAAAGATTTCAACTAATACTTTGCTCATTAAAAATATTCTTTTTAATCGAGACATTTTTAATACTTTTAAGATATTTCAAGGCTTGCTGTATTTGTTGAGAAATAGAACGTTACTATATGTAAAAGGGTGTTTTTTTTGTTTTTTTTGTTCAAATGGACCAAAGAGGATTTCAAGTATTCCGTGGCATTACAGAATTTTTATGCAAGTATACGGAATTAGCTAATTCTACTGTACGTGGAATAAAAAGCAAGAACACTAATTATGAATGCTGCTTCTGCCTCTATCGCAAATCTATTCGTTCCACATAAATCTACGCAAAAATGAAAAGTTACTTGCAACTCTCTCTCTCTCTCTCTCTCTCTCTCTCTCTCTCTCTCTCTTTCTCCCTCGCGCATAAAATATCACCGTCGTGTAAACCACGCTCTAATACAAGGATTTATAAGTTTGTCGCGGTATGTCAATTTTATTCGATATGTTAGGAAGTTTGTAAAGCGGAGTTTATGTTCGGTACAAAACAAAGTTTTTGAAATTTAGTGACACACTAATCGTTTGCATATTGAAATTGAAAAATAAAAAGATAGAGAGAGAGAGAGAGAGAGAGAGAGAGAGAGAGAGAGAGAGAGAGCAGTTTATGGAATCTTTGTAAAAATTCCAATACACAGATTGAAGCTTGCGGGATTACGTGCTGCTTGGCATGAAACGATCAAGACACGGAGTGTCTGTAATCCTGAGTGAAAGGAGAAGGCTGTAGCGGCAAGATAGAAGAAGCATATAGGTTGAAACGAGGATGAGATGGGGTGGGGTAAGATGATGGAAGGTGGAAGGTGGAAGGTGAAAGGTGGATAGTGGAAGGGAGGTGCCCGGTGGGTATGAAAGCTAGGGAGGATTTTCATGGATAAAACAGTGCAAAAAGCAGTGGGGTGGTGATTAAAACGACCTATAATCTGTACCACGCGCAAGCAAGCAAGGAAGCAGCTTTGAAGAAGCGTATCATCGGCACGATTTTCCTTTTATCGCGGTATTTTTCGTTCCCGGATGCTTTACGGGCTTATTCCAGCATAGTGAAGGACTAATCTTTCCGCTGAAATTGTTCCCCGTCACGGCGAGCTCGTTTCCGCGCTCCTGTAATAAACTTTTCCGTGCTTTACGGCCGTCCGTCCGGAAATTTCTTTAAGATGCCGACCATTACGCTAAATTTCGCAGGACATGAACCGCCACCTCCTCCTGCTTCTCTCTAACCGCATTTCTGATTATTTCGAGTCTTTGCAAAATCCCATCGCGTTCCACGAATAGAAGGAGCAGGTACAAAGAAAGAAAGAAAGAAAGAAAGAAAGAAAAAACGAAAGAAAGGAATTAATCATGATCCACGGGTTATAGCTTTGGTCCGGTCTTATCAGGGTTTTTTCCCCCCTTTTTTTTATTTAAGGATATCCAAGCCAGTTTCTAATTATACGAGTCTCGACAACGTAAGGTTACTTCGATCACGCGAATCAACATTCAAAAGAGCGCGCAGCTTTCGTAACTAGGTTCGTTCCTTCTAATTTTACCAAACAGCTACAGTTTGCCCTATCCCAATCGGAAATTCCCTCTGGGAGAATACTCGGCGATACTTCCCCCAAGTACTTTGAAAAAATACGCACTCTCGGGGCAAAAGCTGGAAAACGTGAAAACGTGAAAATGTGAAAACTTGAAATTTCTACTTGGAATCGAAATTTTCAAGTGAAATATGAAAATTGGCTTCAGACTGTAAGAGGGAAAGCTTGTAGGATCGAGTGGTAATTTCTATGGTAATAGATAAATAAATAGTCGTAGACACACAGGGAAGGAAACGAAAGTTTTTAATAAACGGAGAGTTCGAGAGAAAAAGATTTCGTGGTAAATGATTTCGGGCTGGAATTAGCATAGGTATAATAAAACGAGTAGCGGTGCATAAGGTAAAGGTGGAGGAGAGACGAACGTGGTTTGTAGCGCGCCAGTCTGTTTAGCAAACGTAGATAGTTTTGACGTTTACGTAGATCTCGCCGGTGGTGGCTCGTGTACCTCCAGGTTTCAACTATTCGCGAGAGAATTTCCTCGGAGACATATCCAGAACATCACACCGAGACTGACGCGAACTGTTTCGCGAAGGTTTAGCACTACTCGCGAATTCCGCTTTGCTTTCCAAAGATTTACAAGCTCGAGAAACGAAGCTTCTATCCGCTCTACCCTCTACCTTCCGCGTACGTCACGTGGCAGCGAATTAAGCGCAGTCGGATGGTAGGGAGTGTCGAAGGAGAAATATTCGACAAACGATCGTTGATTTTCCGAAGATTTCAAACAAGTGGAATGAGCTACGGCGCGCTCTATGCTCGTATCTCCGAGGAGATCCGAGACGATAATTTTAATTACGCTCGAGAAACAATTCTAATGAGGTTCGGATGGATAAGAAATGCTACCAGAGACGAAACGATAAGACGTTTTATCTATCATCGATTATGAGTTATAAACGAGTCGCGAGTGAGCTTATCTAAAAACGTAGCTGAGAAAAATCCCCCCCCTCCCCCCACGTCCTTTTCCACTCTTCTCTCTTTCCCTTATTTTCCTGAAGAGAACCACTCGCACCCACTTTAATACGCAAGGTCTCGAATTAGCTTTGGATTTCGAGTAATTCGTTAGGTTGATGGAACAATCGACGACGATGCTCTCGCAACGAAGTGAAAGCCTACCACAGTTTCCCTCCGCAAGTGAGACCTTTTCCAGTGTAGATAACGACCTTTTTTCCTGGAGAATCAATTGAAAGGGAACGAACGAGCACGATTGTTCGTTCCGGTATCTCCTCGTCACTGTTTCCGGTGTGAAAAGACGAGATGGATATATAGGAGGTGAATCGTACGTACGTACGCGCGCGCGTGTGTGTGTGCGAGTGTGAGAACGGACCAGTGGTGTAGTCAGGCAGTAGTTTCAGGCAGTTTCGGCCAGTCAGGCAGCAGCACAGCAGGGAGATGCAATAGAATCTAGTAAAGTTTTTTTCTTCCGGCTGATCGAGTGTCCGATTCGCTTGAGCTTTCGTGTCACGTTGATAGCGCGGTTGCGTGTCGCGCCTAACAATAGCAACAACAAAACGTGCCGCGTTGGCCTGGCTTGGTCTGACCAGTTCTCCGCGTAGGTAGATAACAGGCGGAGCGGGGCCTAGAGATGTAGCGAGTGGGTGTGTGCGCGCGCGCGCGCACGCCTGGCTACAATGCTGAATTAATAGCGAACGAGCTGGCATGCCGAAAGGTCTTATCACTTGGCTCGATATTGCATTCTGCCCCAAACTACCCCCTCCCCCTCCCCCCGTTGTTGCTTTGTGCCACTCTCGCTAGTTTGCCGCATTTCCCATGCGTAGATCCCCTACCCTCTCATTTTGACCTTGATTGGATACCTTATCGAAATCTGCCTCCTCCCCATCTCGCTCGTATCTCCTAAAATCCCTGAAAATCAACTTTAACGCGTATCCCGCTATCCGCTCATCCACTCTCCCCGATCTACTCGCCCCCTATTATCGCATATTTTGGGTAAAGACGGCCGAGGAAACTCGAGCTTCTCCACTTATCTCGACAAAAAGCAGTAGAAACGAAAAAACTCCACACTCTCTCAGGATGGACGCTCGTGAAGCATCGCGGGTCACTCATGCGCGATTAAATCGGAAATCGCGCCGTACAACACGTACGTGCATCCTCTCTTAATTTGGATTTAATTTCGTCAATATTCCTCGGTTCGGCGGAGAGACTATTTTAAGGGTCGCGGAGACTCGTTCCGCGATACGTGTCGCGCACTTAAAGATTTTCTCGTCTTCCAGTTCAGGAATAACGTTACCTATAAATTTTAATCCCTGAAACCCTTGAGCGAAGGATAATCTTTGGATGAGAATAAAGTGACAAGTGAAGGAAACAAAAAAAAAAAAAGAAAAAAAACAAAAACAAAAAAATCGAAGAAAAAGAAGCTTATTGGAAAACCCTGAGAGATTTAAAAGAATTTTCTCGCTCTATTGTACCCTGGTAATTTGGTGAAACTTGACGATCGTAACGCTTCATTGGCAATACTCCCAGTAGTAGAGGTACACGCGAAGGTACGTGCTGGCAAATGGGAGAGCTGCTCCGGCATCTCTTCGTGGTGCGATTCGGGCTATAGAGTTATATCTAGACGACACCAGCAGTATAGGCGACCACGAGGTAACAATAAGAGAGAAAGGGAGAGAAAGAGGTACCGGCGGCGTATTTTATTGCGACGAACTCGCAGAGAAAAGCAGAGGAGAGCAAAGGAAAGCAGATGAAAGGAGGAACGAGGGCGGGGGCGGGGGCGGGGGCGAAGGCGTCGAAGGAAAAGAAAAGTGTGCGGAACGGGCAAGCTTAGCTCTTTCTGGAACCTCGTACGTTACACGTGCTTCCTCCTCTTATAAGTACATGTTTTATGCCCTCTGGCCTCTACACTTTTCCTCGCTCGCTCACTCGCACACACGCACACATTTTCCCTCCCCTACGCGCGTCTTGCACGAACACTTTCGGCACTGTAACGTTTCGTCAACTCTCGCGTCCGAGTAGAGAGGAGCGAATACGTCGCGCTTGAAATCTCACAGGTTTTTACGTATCTGCGTCA
Organism: Sclerodermus sp. 'alternatusi'; assembly: GCA_037305995.1. NCBI lineage: Eukaryota > Metazoa > Arthropoda > Insecta > Hymenoptera > Bethylidae > Sclerodermus > Sclerodermus sp. 'alternatusi'. The sequence goes on from CM074551.1 coordinate 3,164,048, forward strand.
CGTAGGTCAGGCATCAAATGACCCTGAACCCCGCGTAGAACGGGGCTCAAAACTATTCGCAAAAATGCTCCCTTAATCTCGCACACTGCTCTCACCCTTCTCCTCCGAAAAGATAACGGAGTCTCAAAGTGTCTCTCTCTCTCTCTCTCTCTCTCTCTGTTTGAGTGGCAAGATAAAGATATGCTCTCCTCCTATTTATATAGGCGACCGTAGCACCTCTCCAGATGACCTTCCATTTTAACATCTCGCCCTATAGTCGCTGGAACGACCGAATCCCAATAAAATCTCAAATTTCTTTATTCCCGTCTCGCTGAGAGATCTGATTAAATTATCGATTAGCTCTCGGAGTATTTTTGTTTTTGGCTCGGCGCGCTCGAACCTCTCTACCGCGTGCTTTTCTCTCTTTTCCCTCCATTTCTCTTCGTGCTTGATTCCTACCTCGGCACCGAGGGGATCTAGCGAATCTTGCCAAAGTTTAGACAAACCCCGGCACGAATACATCGATGTACTCGCTCCTATCGCGCAGCGTACACGTATGAGTACGTACGTAACGCGTGACACGAACCATGGCTCGACGCTCGCGAATTTTTTCTCCTCCTTCTTTTTCCTTCTCCTTTACCTCGCGCGAGACCCTTTCGCCCGGATAAGAAGGCTGATTTAAGCAAATGTCTGGGAAATTTAATGAAGCAGCAGCCACTGGCCGCGTATGGGTATCACATCGAATCTTAATATGTCAGTTTCACGTGACTCCCTTTTTTTTAAAAAGTCAAATGAGTTTTTAAGTAGCAGATATATTTCCCTTTACGCGATTATCGTCGGCACGAGGACCTGCGGCGGCGAATGATTTATTTTGCTTGTGATTTTATTCAACAGTCACGTGAATTTTAATCGAAGCGATTATGTTGAGCTCCGCGGGGATAACTCTGCTCCTAATCAAAATTTCGCTTCAACCGTGCACGGTTCAAGTATATGCACGGTCTCTCGCATATACCACACACACACACACACACACACACACCGGCGAATAAATATGATATACAGCTGTGCGGCAGCGCTATTCTGCGCTCGTATAAATAAGATTTTTCCTTTTTGTTTTTTTTCTTTCTTTCTTTCTTTCCTTCCTTTTTTTCCCTTCAAGATTTCAAGCTATCCGTAAGAATGGGCGGGAGGGCGATTTGAAATGCGCGAGGATTAAATCCAGCATGAACCGAGGAGAATCGATGAGAGTGAAAAAGGAAGCTGTAGGTTAAATCCTGTTTTCTCCAAAGAATTTAATCGTTCGGGCGAAAAAGTCAGCGTCGTTTCAGTGAAAGCGGGCAACCGATGAAATTTTAGCGATGCTGCTCTCCTCCTTCTTAACGTGCTCATTACCGGCTTGCAGAATCCTACAAAGGCTTTTTCACCTTCTTATACGTATAACAATGTTCTCCACTCGACTCTGTCGACTCTGTCGACTTTGTCGATTCTGGCGACGAGGAAAGAGGAGAGAGGAGAGAGGAGCAGGCAGGACCAAAGGAATCCTCATCCGCGAGTACTTGGCGCGCACGAACGTCTCGAATGCTTTGATCTGAAATTAATGTAACTCGAATTAAGGTCGTCGTGTCTCAACAATCGTTCGAGATGCAAACGATGCTCCATTTCGAGTCACCTGCTTAAATTTTTACCCCTCATCGATTATATTCTCACGAATTTTCTAAACTCTGAAATTTTTGCTCGCTCCTGGATCTTGTTTGCGAATACTGAAGATGGAGGGGGAGGGGGGGGGGGGGAGAATCTTATTGATATATCGCGCACGCTACTTTTAAAGCGCGCAAACTTTGAACAATGTCATCGAAATCCTCTTTTGTAAAAGACCAGTATCATGTGTCATCTGCAAGCGCAAGAGCTGCCAATAGTCAGGGAAAATGTCGGAATCTGCAGTACGTGTTTGAAATACCGTCACTCGTAAGAATAGAAGTCTTTTCACCACACGCAAGACAACCACCGCACACGGTTTATAAAGTAAGGGGCAATTCCTCGTGAGAGTTTTTAGGTAAGAGTTGCAGGATTCGCCAGACAATCGTAGATTGTCAATTGTCGCATTTCTATCGACTGCTAATTGAATATTTCTGATAAAGCGACGCGCAATTTAACATAATACAACGTGTTTTACATGATTGATGAGATCATCCATCATAGCTATAGCGCAATGTCATTATGATTAGAGCATAATTATCGAAAGCAGCAATTTCAATGAGAGAACCGGTGCTGGTTCCCCGTATATTGTGTTGTATTAATCTCTCCGACTAGGCAAAAGTTTCGCGATAAACGCATATAAATTTCTGACGCTGATGCGGCATAAGCGTCGAAATCAACGATATAATTTTTCCCCTTGGCAATTCGCGAGTCAATCGAATTACTTCTCTCCCGCGTACGTAGGATTTTTCGGTTTTGCCAAAATCACACAGGAAATCAGCCAAAACCGTCGAAATTTGCCAATGCGCGCGCGCGTTCGCGTCTCCAGATGTTTTCCCAATGCCCAAACGCGAATGATGCGCCAGATATCGGATGTAAAGAATATGCTGATCTTATACGTCGATTGAAATCCAACCTCACCCTTGATCCTCCGAAACTCTCGATTTATTCCTCTGATCTTATTCTTCGAGCGTTTCGCTCCATGAAAGAGATACGTCGAGAGAGAGAGAGAGAGAGAGAGAGAGAGAGAGAGAGAGCTACGTTTATCGCGATAGTTACTTGAAATTTGCCAAAGCATATCCCATTGTTCGATTCATGTGTGCCAGTGAATTTAGAAATGCCTCTGCCTCTCTATCTCTCTGCTCTGACGCTCTCTCCTCGATATACCGCTGCTGCTGCTGCTGCTAGTTCCACCCGAAGAAATTCTATCAATTGGAAATCAAGACAATTTTATGAGGATGCGGAATGAGAATATAATAGTTTAATCCGACAATAAAATGACACGTAGGATTCATGCTGGGGAGCCAGGGGGTAACGGGTAGTTGACGGAAACCGAGTCTTTCACGCGCGTTCCGGTAACAATAAATTATAGGTCTGACCATGAATAATCCGGTCGATCTAATCTCTTCCCAAAGGAAAAGTAAAAAGACCGATAAAATACGGCTACGTGAATTATAGTGGACTGATCTCTTCCTTTTTCTATAGGACGTAATTTAGGGATACGTGTGTCCGAATGGAATCGTTTCCTTTTTCTCTTTAGATCAAATCGATATCCAATCCTATAGAATTCTCTCGCAAAAAACTCTACGATTATTTTATCAAACGCTGTCTTTTCTGTTAAAATACACAGATTTCTAGTGATTTCTCATGCAGAAAATTTAATAAATTTCACGGTAGTTTTTTCGTTTTTGCTTGTATGTTTTTTTTTGTTTTTCAAATAATTTTTTAACATTTATATATACATCGAGAGAGGAGGGTTGAAGCGCCGAATGGTTATCGTACTTGATATTCCAATCCAGAAATCTTTCGTTCCTCCATTTTACCATTCTACCTTGTTTAACATTCCGGATAAATTTCTTGAAGAGAGCGAAATGCGTAAACAGATTTCGTACAAGTTTCTGACTGCACCTACCGTTTTATTGCCCAAGTTTTTCACGCGACAATTGAGATAGGTCGTTTTTCCTAGAAGAGCCGTCACGTTTTTGGAGGCTGACTTGTCAAAGTACGGTCCAGATCGCGTTGACTCGTCCAAACTGTTTTGAAGAGTGTCGCCATTTTTGCCTGTACTTCCGTGCAGCATACTGTAGCAATGTGCCCCTGAAACAGCATAAAAATTTATTATAGAATTTCGATATCCATTCCCTTCGTACTTTGGAGAAACTGGGCCAATTTATTTCTATATTTCGCTCGGAGAAGGGCAACACCCCATAAATATTACATGTCATTACTTTACTTTACAGGCACCAAGAGAGCTTGCACACGCTTATATATATCGTTCAAATTCTATTTAATCTACAAAATGGGGAAAGAGTTTAAGGCATTTTTTTTTTTGGCAAAAATACTTTATTATTTAATTACAGCGGAGAAAGGGAGAGGGAAGGGGAGAAATGCTTATATTTCGGCGAAGAGCGAAATCATTTTATTTTTCATGAAAATCCATGAAAAGTTTGCGAAAAAAAAGGTATCGACTTTGTCCTTTCTGCCCTTGCAAAATGTCCGGACAGGTCGAAAGGTAATATCCTCCGGCTGAATGAGACTAAGCGGATTATCCTAAACTGACCAACCCTTGGATACTCTGTGCGCGAGTGGTAGACCTATCCCAAACACGTGCGCCTCTTTTACGGGGAAACTCTTCATTTTCATTTCTGATTTTCTCCGCAACCCTCTAAAAAGCGTAAGAAGAGCAAGAAAGCTTTTAATTAAGATACTGCGATTAGGCTCCGGTCTCGAGGTCGAGGAGGACTTGGAAGCAAAGTGCGTAAACTGGTTCTGCCGTGACGTAATTAGCTCGGAAACTGGTGGCTCGGCCCGCATAAATATTGAATCGCCAAACGAACCAATGGCTCTAATCCAGAAATGCTCAACACCACTGTTGATTTTTAGCAATTTCCTTTGGCAAACATTCCTCGTAATATAAGCTCGAAATCAGCTTTGGATATTATTGTTTGTTGTTTCTTTCATGAATTTTGTATCGTGGACTAGGCCTGTTCAATTAGACCTCCCCCACCCCTTCTCGTCCCTCTTTCGTTACCCCCGCGATAACTTGGAAATTCTTAAGGTTCGTTAAAACGAGTGGCTCTCCGTTAGGAATGCATTAGCGTAATATGATAATTAAAAATCCTAATGAAGCATCAACGCGCGTAGAAATTAGTTAAGTAAACTCAGAGGGTACACGAGCTTTCAAATTAGAAGGGTAAATACAAGAGTGAGTATACGTCGAAGAACACATTTTTCCTAGTACCCTCCGAGGGGAAACTTGTTAAACAACTAACAGTTATACTGCTCTTGTTAAAGACAGTATCTGAAAAAGTCTTCCATATAAAAAGTTTTCTATATAATGCTAGCCCCGACGAGATTAAAAAACAAAAGAAAAATAAAGAACGCAACGTAGGTGGAACGAGTGATAGAAAATGTTGGAAAGAGGCAAAAGTAATTGGACAACGCAGTGATGGAGAGCGAGAGAGAGAGAAAGAGGGAGAGAGAAGGAAAATCGTGGAAAAAGAAATGGAAGAGTAAAAAATTGCGAAATAATCAAAGTCGACTAATTCATAATAACAGCCTGTCGTGGTTTCCTCCTATGAGATTATTTTGGTATATTATCAATCGAAACGTGGATAAAACTTGCTGAAAATTCATCCAATGGACAATTCGACGAAACGCAAAGTTTCCCTTTTGTTTCTCGCGTTGCTCACTATAATGCGATTGCCGGGGATTTGTCTGTGAGAGCAGAATCGCATTTATCCCTGATGACATAAAATTCGTTTCGACATTTATCACGCCGGATGTTGGCTGCTGTTTTATTATCGCGAATCTCTCATTCGAGGAACCGCAGACTCCAAATTATTTGTTTAAATCGCTTCGATTCGATATTCTTTGCATATTCCATATAGGCCGTGCAATCAATATTTCCGTAACGCGATGGATACGCGAATGTATGATACATTCGGCATTTGCGTCCCGATGGAACAATCGAAAATTGCGCGAGAACAATTTTATGATCGACTAGCGAGAGGAGTCCGTGGCGCTCCCGAAAATCTCATCTCGAGAGTATCGCTGCGCGTCTTATAAGATTCTGTTAAAAGAGGATGAAGAACGAAGCGTAGGAGTGGGAAAACTATAAAAGTACCGAGCCTCGAAGTTTGGAATATCGTATTAGACGAAGCATCGCTTTAAATGTGAAAATGGCACGGTAACGCAGTACTTTTCCCTCGAGTAAAGTGCTTTGCCTTAGGCTGAGAATTATGATGTTGGTACTGGGGATCTCGGCTACTTTCTCACGCGCTTACACACGTGTATGCATCCTCGTGTTTACGTATATATCAGAATCTGTGTACTTAGGTATCCGTGTATAGGTATCGTTGCATCGCGTATCTCGAGACGCACGAGTTTCTTTATTAAGTTTAACAAGAACCGGAGGAACTCTTTCGGCGAGTCTGCTTTATCGGTGCCCCAAAGTCTTTCGAGTGCTCCTTAGAAAACCAGCGAAATTGTCCAAGTTTCAAACCACCACCACCACCACCACCAGCACTCACTACTACTCGCTTCCTTACAATGGTCTCTTGGTAATTCAGTTATTAGTCAACGACCTTAGCTACGTTCCACTATTCATTATCCGACTTTGCCTTTTCTTCCTCATACTCTTCCAGCTGATTTTTCTCTCGTGGCTTCTCTCCTCTCTTCTTCTTCGCGCACTTGCAGTCTCAAGACCTTCATGCGCATCTCGCAACATGGACAATTCGATTTTTAATACGATCGATCGGGTCAACGAGTTGGCACGTTGAAGCTGCTCGACGAAAGTTCCACCCTTATTTCCCTTATTTTGCCTGAAAACTGTCTGCTGTCAATCTTTGTTTTCCTTTAATAGCTTTATCTTCTAGCTACTGTGCCTAATTAAATTTTCCTTTCATCGCGCACATGAACATTGTGTTGAATATTAATCAAAGCAAGAACTAATAGAAAATTAAATGCTAATCTAAGCTTCACAGTTGAATAGCGCCACGTTCTATAAGCCCGTATGAAGCCCAATATGTTAAATAAAGCATACGAGATTGAGATTAAAGCTTAAATCTGTTTCATTCGAACACTATGCGCAAAGCTAATAATTAACGAATGACAAACTAGTTTTGTATCCGAATCTATCGAGTCTATCGAATCTATCGAATATCAGCGCAGGCTTTTTTTTTATAATCGAGGGAAATTATCGAATGTTTGGCTAATTGGTTGGAACGAAAGCTCTTCTTCGGCTCTCCTCCTCCTCCTCCTCCTACTCTTCTTCCTCCATCGTTCTTTCTCGAGATGGTCGGTTCAGTCGAGGAAAGTCCTTATTGCCGTTGAAATCTCGAGCTCGTAAAACAATCGGCGACATCCGAAAAAGACGCGGAAGACGCTGACCGGCCAATTTCACTCGAGCTCGCTATAAATCGGATTCCGTCGAAATACGCGAGGGGTAATGGTGGTTTAGCCGTAATACTTGTGGCCCCCCGTTTATCTTTGGCAACGCTCTATTAAACATGACGCAGGATAATAATCACGGTTTATAACAGATGAGGCGCGAGGAACGCGTATCAGCGATTTTCAACGCGACCGGATTCAAGGATCGTCGAAATTCGTCCATGCATCCTTTCCAGCACACAGCCATCCATGGTCAAGATTGCGTAACGGAGATTATTGCATCATTGCTCTTCTCCTCGCTCCTACCCACTATCGATTCCTGCTTAATGCGCGAGAGTTCTTTCTCACTCGAGGAAGGAACGTGTTCTTTTCCGAGAAAATCTGATTAGCGTGACTTTAGTTCTCAAATCGAAGACCATTCGCAAAATGGAAATGAGAGCGCGCAGGGTGGTGACCGAAGTGTGACTGCTGAAGAATGTGACTGAAGCGAGAGGGTTGGAAATGCATTAAGAGTGAATTTTGAGCGTGAGCTTTGAGGGGGTGGGAGGAGAGAATGATAGAAAAGACGAGTGAAAGGAAGCGGTAGGTAGTAGTAGTAGTAGTAGTAGCAGCAGTGGCAGAGATACGAAGGCAAGAAGCAGCCGAACCGGAAGACAGAGCGAGAGAGAGAGAGAGAGAGAGAGAGGGGTTGAAAAGGGGTGAAGGCAAGCTTCCGCAACTCGACGCGAGCTGGGCATCGAAATGGGAGATCCTCTCCTAAATTTTCAGATTTTACGGTTCGCGAGTCGAAGCCACCTCGTAAAATATCCAAGACGGAGAGCAAGGACTAAAGCAAAAGCAAAGGAGCGCGAGGAATCGTTGGCGAATAGGCTGATGCGACTTGGGATTGGTGGTGCTGAGAGGGGAAGCAGGTCCAAGCAGAGAAACAGAGTTATCTTTCAATTCAGCCCGGAACAAGCTTTTCGGGAAAGGTCAGGGGTGAGAGACAGGTCTCTGGTCTGCTTTAAAATTCAAATTCTCAACTTTTGCTTAAACGTTTAAAGAGAAGGAGAGAGAGAGAGAGAGAGAGAGAGAGAGATAGGAGGCGGAGATTCTTTGCGCTTTCCAGTTTCTCTTTCTCTCTCTCTCTCTCTCTCTCTCTCTCTCTCTCTCTCTCTCTCTCTCTCTCTCTGCTCTACCGAGCCTATTCCACGTGTCCCTGAGAAATTGAGGGAAAAAAGTCCCTATAAAAGAAGGAGATTAAAAGTTGGGAAGAAAACAATGCATGAAAGTTTGCCATTCGTTCAATCTCGGATAAGTAAATTGGTCCGAGCATTAGTAGTCTCCACCGCAATGCAATTCCAATGGTTGCGGTGCTGAGGTTACGTTACAAGCTGGAGTGGTAAACTTTGCCCATTATTGGCAAGTCCGAGATTACAGGGAGTCGAGGCGAAGTAAGGCAAGGCGAAACCAGGCGAGGCGGGAGGGGACAGGGCAGGGCGACGTTACGCGACACGACGCGACGCGACGCGTCGATTGCTTTTCTATTGGCGAAATCACGCAACGTTCGCGTGCGAAGAACTGAAGGCGAGAGCGAGGCTTCTTTGCTCTCTCGAAAATCGACTGGCTAGAGTCTCGCCAAATATTTATCGGCTCCCACGGGAACCGAAGCGAGTCGTTTCGAACTTTTCAAACAGCCGATCTCGCTCTCGCCCTCGCCATCACCCTCGCTTGTTGCGCTTCTGCCACCTTGTCGTTGAGAATATCTTTGCCACCTCGGGAGAGACTTCCTATCTCCCACCCTCTTATCGAAGCTACGAACGATGCTCTTTCTTAACTAACGGTACAATTAGCCGATTGGCAAATGATTTATATCCCTGTTTTTTCCAGAGCGTATCTACCATTATTTGCAAACACGATATTTTGATATTAAGAGCGCCACCGCAAGTAGCTTTAATATATCTTATTGCTTCTCCCGGGTAAATAGAAATTGGCTATGTAAGCAATTCCTTTTCCATTGGTATATGTCTTTATTATCACAGTCAATACGAGAGCAAACATAAAGGAAATCGAGACTTATACGTTTAACTGCTGGAGAAAGTAGTGAAAATAAAGAGAAAGAGAAAGAGAAAGAGAAAGAGAAAGAGAGGAGGAGCAAGTCGTTACCGATAGCAAGTTCTCGAGAGGAGAGGAGAGGACAGGAGAGAAGAAAGAGGTGGAAAATAGGATGAAATTTATAGCATCAGGTTTTTTCCAGGAAACATTTCGAATTTCATGCCCTGCTTTTTAAACCGAAGGGTTTTCAGGAAGGATGAAAAGGGAGGGGGAGGGGGAGGGGAGAAGACTGGTACTTTGCGTTACATACATATATGTGCATGTATATGTCCCACAGCATTCGACCCCTCGAGTATAACGCGACACAAAGTGTTTACCTAGCTATAACGTTGCTACCGAGTCTAGTTATTGTATTTCCTTTGAGTCCTGCAGCGCGTGTTACATCGACGAGAATCGCTTTCTTGGTTAGTATGCGCGTACATTGTTTCCATCCTATTGCTCGCGTAAATGCACCTTCTCATTTTACTGAGAAACGTCACTCGCGATTCTAGCAGGAAGATAAAAAGCTGACGGGGGAGGTTCAACCGGATGATGGTTGCTCGCGTATTGGAACAAGGAGTCTCCTTCCTCCCTCCCTCTCTTCGCACTCCCCTATATGCCTTGTTTCTCAGAGAGGAACAAGCAACGTCTCACCAAGTTTCACTTGCCGTGATAACGAACAATGTGCTAATTGCACGGAATTCTCGAGGAAATTGCAACTATGGGACGCTGAATACCTGTAAAATTCTTTCAATCTCACACACACACGCGCGCGCGCATTCTCTCTCTCTATCTTTCTCTCTGTGAATCGTTTCTTCTCTTGTTATTAATAAAAGAGTTATTTAATGGCTGCGAGACGTAAATTCAAGCGCGTAGTTTATGGATAATAGTGAAAAGTGTGAAAGCAAAGCAGGAGAGGGGGGTTGGAGAGGCCGATGAAAGTGATGGAGGTACTGGGGGGGTTGTAAAGCATTCCGGGCTGACCCGTAGAAGCCCAGGAGGCCAGAACCATGGCATTCAGCTTGGTTTTCGTCGATAAATAAGCTGACCGGGGCCATCATATTTCTTTGTCGCGCCCTAGTGGCAGCGCGTTGCTATCTCGCCTAGCGACATAATTCACGATCCGAGCGCGTGATTTATTAACGAATTGATTCCCCGAGCGCCCGATCGTTCGATCGTTCGATCGCCCGATCGCCCGATCGCCCGATAGGATTAATTTTCACTTACAGTACTTGCACAGTCGAACACCCTCCCTCCGTTCTCTCCTCTTTCTTATTTATCTCCAGTCGAGACAAACTGACCGATAATTCTTCGAAGCAAAGAAACTATCTCTGAAGACGCTCAGGCCCTCAACGCGAGGTTTACTCTAGAGATCTTGGCGATTTTAACGAATAATCCTGTGAGTAACGCAAGAAGCTTCGTCATCTCTGTGTCACAAGAATTTCACGGGAAAAAATTCTTCTACTCTACGCGCGCGCGCGCGCGCTCTCTGTGCGCGCCTCGACTCTGATAAGAGATTAGATAAGGGAGATTCATCTGTTTATTAGCTAATTAATTATACTCTTGTTCTAGAGAGAGAGAGAGAGAGAGAAGGAAAGGAGCGATGTTGAAACTTTATACTTTGTTATTTAGCCGATTAATTTAATCTTGATCAAATCGAAATTAGTAGGGTACACGTAAAATGCGCGATCCAGGAAATAAATTGTCGATATAGCAAATTAAGTAAATTTTCGCTTTCAAAAACTGAATCGTCCCTGCATCGATATTGCGTGCTGAGATTATTTCAAGCGATAACCTAAATGCTACCCAGCAACATTAATAAGCAAGCTTCATTAATTCGAACGAATATATGAATAACCAAAATGAACAAAATGAATACGCGGCGCTATCAGTTGAATAATGGAATAGAATGCGAAATTAGAGAGTCGCCGTGATAAAATCAGCGGGTCTCTCATCTTGTAATTTTTATAGGGATTTCTTAGAGTTTGAACAGCGGGGGAGTTTTGTCCGCTACTTATGTCGTCCTTTATTAAATAGCGCAATAACCCCCGGAATACTTAATGTAATCTCGGGGAAGAAACTCTGTCTCATGTAAATCCTGCTACTCGGCAGGCATGATGTATTATGGTAAATTCACGTTCCGCCAGCGGAATTAATTTTCATTTCCGCAATGCTCTCCTGATCGATACGGTTCCCGCGTGTCCGCGGAAATGGGAATAACGAGGAAGCGCGTCGTCGATTCGACGATGACTCTCCAAAGGCAAAGCCCGGGGTAACGTAATATTCGACAAATGAGGAATCCGAAACTAATGGCGGAGCCTCCCCCCCCCCCTCACCGCCACCTCCACATTCTCCCACAGCCATTCTTGTTCTTGATTTATGGTAGAAAAAAATGTCTCGGATTCTATCGAGTTTGCGTGCGTGTCCCTCTCTGTGTGTGTGTGTGTGTGTGTGTGTGTGTGTGTCTACGGTGAACTAACCGGAATAAATAAGTGTTTATTTATCGAAACCGAGACAAAGCGGTTGTCTTCCCTTGTTTTCCAGATCAGCAGTTTGCCAGAATGATTGCCCTTTCCCTCGGTGGAGGAGGGTTGACCAGAACAGGAAGAAGAAGAGGAGGAGGAGGAGGAAGAGGAAGATATGGGGTGAGGTGGTTCGTGGTCTCTTACCTTGAGTAAATAAGACGCTGCTGCCAGCCATCGACAAAGGACTTCCGGGGTAGACGGACACCATCGTCTACAACGAAGCTCCGCCATTCTATTGTATCAGAGAGTATTGCTAGTGTTGCAAAAGCTCTGGCTGTCGATGCTTTGGCTTTAGCTTTGGCTTTGGCTTTGGCTTTGGCTTTGGCTTTAGCCTTAGCCTCGGCCTTAGCTTACTCTACATACACACACGCGCGCGCGCGCGCACACGCACACATAAACGCGCGCATTCTTTATCACGCGGATTCGGTGAATGGTTCGAAGAATGGTTGAAACAGGTGTCGGCCATTTGTCAGTTTAACGAATTACACGCGTGATTCGTTAGTGGCCGCTAAACGGGTCGATTAGCTTCACGGGCTGTACAGCGAATACATCACGGGGCTCTTTTTTTTTTCGAGTTTCCTTCGGAGGCTCGAGAGAGCACGTGTCGCAGCCACGAGTAAATTTCGCCATTTCACTAATTTCCTCTCCGCGTCCTCATCGTACGAGGATAATTCGCGAAAACAATTATGGTCGCGCGTTCCTTCAACCTGGCTACTACCACCTCCTGCCATCTACCCCCCCCCCCCCCCCCCACGACATATATGCATATTTCCACTCAGCACAGCCGAGAATCTTCTCGGAACAGGTAATTCCCCGTAGCAGCTTCCTCAAGAAACGTTTAATGAAACTCTAGCGAGTCTGCAGCCGCGCTTCCGTTGAAAATGCAATTATTAGAGCTTCGAACGACGGGCTCTGTGGCGTACGTCGCTGCATTTAATAAAGTTTCCGAGTTTACCTTTGTTTTAATTGGATCATCGCGAGTTCCCTTGATAGGATAAACATTTGTCGCGTTTGCGTTTGCTCTCGCATACAATTCGGAATAGAGATATCGATATTAGCTTGCCCTCCATCGCACACCTCCGCGTTTCTCAAGATTACAAGAGAATATCGTGAGAAACACCAAACGAGCACGCGTGTAATACGCGGCGAGCGACGAGGAAATTGGAAATTTCCAACTGGCTCGCGTTAAAACCAAGGAGTTTTTTCTCCTCCCTCCTCCCCCGCTCCGCCGCGCCGTTTATTCGCGAAAATTGCCAGTTTTGATTCATCGCGTCAAAGTTGGCGATTCCTCGAATAAGGAAGGAAATTGTGAAACGTTCCTCGGGCAGGAGAATCGATACTTCCTTCTTCGACCTTACTCTGGACTCGTGGAACGTCGGAAGTAAGTGATTAGAGAGGCCAACGGAGACTGGAGCAGAGTGTAAATGAGGCTTGCATTTAAACAGGCATAATAAGGGATATAAAAGGGATACTGTGCGGAGGAGGGTGGCATTCCGTCTTCTCCATCTATCAAAATGAAGGAAGGAGGACGATGAATGGGCAACTATGTTTTTAACGGCATTAACGGAGTCGACTTCGACTTCGTAGCTTCAGTTAAGGTAGTCGTTAACATAGACATGCCTCTGAAAAGTGATTACTGAACTATTCATAGTGACTCCAAGTTATTCTCCGCGCCGCGGTAATTTTCCGTGAAGGGTAGGCGAGTGGTTTGATACACGTGCTTTGCCATTCGTCACGGCTGCTTCGCCGTATAAACGCGAGAAGGCTCTTCTCTTCCCCTCCCCCTCTCCCCTCTCTTTTCTCAGGCCATCTCGCCATGCCGAAAGATGAAGGTAAATCGTCGTATCGACCGGAGAAGCTTGTTCTCCCTCTCTTTCTCTCTCTCTCTCTCCATTTGCCCATTCAATGAAATTTGCAATGGAAATTTAATCTTGCTCGATTCCACGCTCGCCACCTTTTCCACCGACGCAAGCCACTCCTGTCATCCCTTTATTAACGTTCGCAACTGTTAGGCTTCGCCGAGGAAGGCTCCTGCGACGCGCAAAAACGCCTAACGAGGAGAAAGGACTCTCGGAGAATCCTCGACCATTGATTTTTCCTCCGGATTTGCCAATCGCGCGCGAAACAGCGAGCGGAGCATCTCGTTCCACGGCGATATGATCATTTAGGGAATTATTATGAATTTCGGTTAGCTGGCTCTCCGACTCTAAGCAAGATTTATGCGCTTTCTCGGAAACTATCATTCTTCATCGAGAGCTTACCAGACCCCATTGACGAGTTTATATTTCGACAGCAATACGCTCCTATTATTTGTGCGCGTGAGATTGATTAAATATGTCGGCGCGTTTCCCAGAAAACAGTTTCGCAAAGTTCGCGAAACCATAAATTAACCCTCATTTCGCCAAGCGCAATTTATTACTGATAATAACGAGGCATTGTACTTTGCCGCTGACACGAAATGCTTCGTAATTAGACGGAGCTACGGTAGAGATGATTTAATAACCAGTTCTTCACCCCCCACCCCTTCTGTTATCCATGGATTTTGTTCATAGTAAGAAAAAGAGAGAGAGAGAGAGAGAGAGAGATAGAGAGAGAGAGAGCGAGTAAAAATTGGGATTACAGGGTTAAGAATAGAGATTTTTCTCAATGCGAGAATTTCCAGCGATAAGCAACACATACGAAGAATCCAGGGCAATGATAAAAAATAGGATAATTCCCTTGCTGATCGAGTAATCTCCGAGACGCGAAGCTATTTTCCAGAAAACAGTTTGCATTATATTCGAGGAATACGAAAAGTTTGGCGGGATCATTGAGTCAAAGAGGTCAATTTCGTATGGAAGTGGAAGTGGAGGTGGAAGTAGAGCCGGGAGTGGGAGCGTGGCATGACGTGGCGTGGCGTGGCGTGGCGTGGCGTGGCGTGGCGCGCCGATGGCGGCAATTCGAATTAAGAAAGTTTCAGGTAGGAGAGGGCAGCCTCTCGTAAAAGGGGAGAGTGTTTTTTCTCTGATATGGCTCACACGTATGAGGCGAGAGGCTACAGATGCGCCCGAGAAATTTAAAAAATTCAAAGTAACGCGGCAACTTTCTCGCGCGTTACAAAGTTTCCGCTCGTTAAAAGTATCGTGCATTAGGGCATTTAGGTGGCAAGCCCCAGTGTCCGTTTTCCAAGAGCGGCTTAGCACAGTGGTGGAGGAGCGTCAACAGCAATTATGCAAAATTACTTTCCCCCGGAAACGCGAAAAGCTCCTTGTGTTTTTACGCCCACAGGCTTTGCTTCTCTCCTCTCCTGTATTCTTCACGATCCGGCCAAGTTTAGCCGGAAACTGGACGCGGCTGGGCTACTTCCGCTCTCAGACTCTCTCACCGACCGAGCAAATTCGCCTTGGTTCGTATAATTTTCATCAGGGATTTCAATTTGCTGAAATAATCCACTGTTTTCTAAACGGCGTTCGCGTTCGAATCGCCCCCTCCCCTCGTGTATCCTCCTTGTAAAAAAAAAAAAAAAAAAACGGTAAAGGAGGACGGGGAGAGGAAGAGAAAGAGGAAAAACGACTACTTGTCTGGAAACGTAGCTCGAGGCGGTATACGTATATTCGGAATTAGCTTGGATGTGCTAGGAGAGCGAGTTTACACCGAAGCGGAAGATTCCGAGGTGCATTTGTTGCGCAGATTCTTCAAGTGTGAGCACATATGCAAATACCTTAAAGAGAAGGGTGGAGTCGCATGACGTTGAACGCGTTTCCCACTTCCGCGGATGACGTCGCCCGTGCTTTTTACTCGCGTAAAGAAGATGGCTCGACTATTTACATACATTAGAGATTTTCGTGCTGGCGTAATTCGCGGGAATTTCACGTAGCGAGAATTCTACGCGCGGAAAAGAGTGCGCTCGGATGGAAAACGCAATTGGGCGGTAAACCAAGCTGAATTTAAAATTCCAGGTAAACGATCGGGTATTGTCGAGACAATCATTTTTCATGATTCTCGGGGAGCGATCGGAGGCTTTGGCGGTACTCGAGAGAGAGAGAGAGAGAGAGAGAGAGAGAGAGAGAGTATCGGAAGTAACAAAACTCCAGTGCAAGACGAGAGACAAAAGACAAAAAGCAACGCAAATAAAGAAAAGCGCTGGTATTTGGTCGACCAACTTGGGCAACTAGGCCAGAGAAACTAAGAGTTCACCATCGAGAGTATAGAGGTGTGTGATTGATAGTATCCATGAGATTCTTTTATTTTATGAACGGAAAACGTTTAACCTTGACACCCACGCGATGACTTCTTTCGAATCCCATTCCGTGGATGTCCCATCGTTCCGATAAATCTTTCGGCAAAAAATATTCATAAAAAGTGTGCTCCCATGAAAAATTCCATAAGTCTCGTGTTATCCGAGAAGGAAAATCGTTCCATCTCTCTTGGACCTGAAAATCTGACAGGCCAAGCGGGTCCTTTGAGCCTCCTTTAAAATCAGTCTCCTTTTGCAGCAGGATGAAGGAAAACAGCTCGTTTATGGCGAATTCGGTTAATTTCGCCGGTGTCGAGCCAAGAGCACGATGACAGGAGGGAAGGAGAAGAGAAGCATAAATAGAGGCGATGGACGAGGAGAAGAAGATTTCGCGAGCTACCTGGTCCGTTGATTCGCGGTGGCTGCGGCGGGGCCGGCGGTAGCTCCATCCTTATATTTCTTTCGCCGGTACTTACCGAGAATGCCACGTACTCGTCGTTACACTTTTTTCTCCCCGCACTTCTTCAGAAAGTCATCTGTCCGGATCGTCTCGGGAACCTACTCCCTACTTTCTTCCACCACTTTACCCCTCTGAATGCATCAAAGGAGAGGGTGGTTGGCAAAAATAAAGAAAACCTGCGCTTGACAGCTTGCCAGTAACATTTAAGTCCTCGTTTGAAAACAACGCGAGCCAAGAGATTCCTTCTCCCAAAAACCTATTTTTTTTTATCTCATCTTTACCGCTCATCCGTCCGAGTACACGGGCGCGATCATTTGTTCCAAACTAATTAAATTCAATTAAAAGCATCTTAAGTGAGCGGGGTATGGACCGCGAACGAGAGCGGACGAATCGCATTGCGCACAGAAAAACATTAATAATTCAAATGCCAAGGGGTTGAAGTTGTTAGAACAGTGTCAGGAGTCACCCCTCAAAAAAGGTTCTGCCAATTGAGAAAGCGAGATACAGAGAGAGGGAGAGAGGGAGAGAGAGAGAATCCCCGCGAAAGATAGTCGGTGGCCAAGTTTCAAACTAAAACTTCCCCTTCCGCTTTTTCGTCGAGCTATTAATTATCGAGTTATTAATTAATAAAGTTGACCAATTTCGGGCGCGCGATACAAATGAAGCGTCCACGCGAAATATGTGGGTACTGACCCGCTTAGCTTCATTTGCACCGTGCGGCCAGGATTGGTCAACTTTATTAATTAACACATTAGCTTCCTTGTGATACCGATCGGTTGTAATCAATAGCAGCCTTCACTCGCCGCTATCTCCTACGGTATGCTAACACTATCAAAGGGAAGCTACTATTATTAAGTTCAAAGCTGCTTGTCATCGGATTTAAACTGTCAGGAGTAATGAGTATGGATTGTGTGCCGTAGACGTTGATTACCCAAGTTAAAGCGAGTTACGTAAAATATATACATGGTCATCGATAATATAATTTCCGAGAAGGATCGATCGCGCTCTTATCCAATCCCACGTTCAAAAGAGTCCACAAAAAATATCAGCTATGCGACATTCGCGAAGAGATTTCGCGCCTTTCCTCAACAATAACAACGATTCTCCACAATAAATCATTATCATCGTGGATTTATCGGCTGAATCATACTGCACTCCTGTTGCATAACGATAAATCAAACCGATTAGATAAAACCTGTATTTACTCGGAAGAAAATGATTTGCACAATTGGAGGAGTACCAGTGGTAGTAGCGTCGTCGTCGCTGATATCCGAGAGTCGATATTTGACAAGTTGCCCAAAGCTCGCGCCTTCTTGCAACATGATTGAGAAGAGGCAATCCGGGACAAATTTCTCAGATTTCCAAGCATTTCCGGATAACGATGACAATGCCAAACAAAAATACTACCTTTATCCGAGATTCTTTTCGAGAGGGCGGTGAAACTCCGTGCATCGTCGAGGAGGAAGAAGAGAAACAAATGAGAAATGCGTAGATAACGGAGAGTGGGAGTACAAAGTGCGCAAATAAGGAAAAAGCAGCAGCGAGAGGAGCGAAGCACGGGGGGTTTATTAGTCAACGGTTACTGCTCCGTGATTGCCTGAAATACAAAGTTATCTATTATCTCCTCTGTAGTAACTCGCGCACGGGCGCATCAATCGAGCGTGACGCCTACGATATTATTATGGAGGTCTCTAGCATTATTTGCGTTATCGCCGAGTTGGCAGGAAAGTGAACAGCTCCGCACACTCATCTCGACAGCCACCGAGACGAGAGACGAGAGACGCGAGACGCGAGGGGTAGGCTTTATCCGTTCAACGAAGAAGAAACTTTCTCCTCCTTCTCATTGTATATAAGACACACCATCGCTTCGTTAACGCGTTTGCCTTGCGGAGTTACGCATATGCGCATACGCTTTACCACATTGATTCGTTTCTTCCTTTAGCCTCTCATCGCTGGATCTTTCCGTTTCTACTGCTCGTGAATGTGCGAGTGGTGGTGGTGGTGGTAGTGGTGATGGTGGTGGTGGTGGCACACGTTCGTACAACCTGGCGAATCTGTCGCGGGAGCCGTCAGTTCATTACGGATTCTCTGCTCCGATCGTATTACTTCATTCGAGCACGTGCTCGACACAAGGATTTTAATGCCTCGTACATTCATTTCCCACGAAGCACGAAGCAAATTCTGCAAACGATGCGTGTGTAAACCTATATCGATATCGTGTTTCTTTCACAATAGTGTGAGTAAATTTCAATTTAAAACTGTTCCGTGATACTTGGATATCAGCGGTGCAAATTCTAGTTCATTTAATCCCAGTGTCACTGTTTCGCGATGATTTCATGAGAGTTTCTCGCTAAATTTTATTATACTTTTCGGCGCATCGAACGAATCTCGAGTGTGTCGCGCGAATGCGTCGTACATACGTGGTTGTGTAACTCGAAGGCCTCCGCTAGGATAATAGGCCCACACGGTCGATATAGAGAAAAACTTGCATAAATATCATTATGCGAGACGCGATCCACGACGCGTGATATATGATAGAGGAAAGAGAAGAGAAGAGAAGAGAAGAGAAGAGAAGAGAGGAGAAAAAAATCCAAAGAGAAATAAATGATAAGTATAGCAGCAGGGCCTATCTCCATACCCGTAAACGTGTGTAGATGATAAACGAGTAGGATCAAATATTTGCCTCTCGTGTATTCTTGACGATTTGAGAGGTCATTTCCATTTCTCTCTTTTAAAAGTAATGATAAGTTATATCAGATAAGAGACTCGACGAGCCGAACCACGCGACGCGAACAACATTCCTTCGTCCAGTCTGCTCCGAAGGAAAAGTCACGAGTCACGCAAGCTTCTCGCTCCGAATGATATAAACAATAATAATTGTGATATCTCGGAAACTCGGAAGAAGCGCGAGACTCTCCTCCGGCAAAAGTCTTTACGCTCGTCGAAGCTACGCAAACACGCTGGTACTCTCGTAACAAGAGTAATTGCGCGAGCGATGATTCGCGACATCCGTAGCTCAATTTAAACTGGTCAAGGCTGAAGTTGAGTTTATTTCCACTTTAATGATCGTTACTCCTCATCCACGACGAGGAAGCGCGGAGCGCCGTTAACGTGGCGAAAGTACCGTAAGGAGAGACCGAGAGGAAGGCAGGAGAAGAGATCGTAGAAAAATGGGAGATGCTGAGAAGTTGGTTCGAGCTCGGTTCGACGCGCTCATACCAAAAATAACAAAAGAGCTGGGAAAGAAAACGGAGCACGGAAGTTATGAGCTGTCCGTGCCGAATGGTTCCTTCTTCTTGTCCAGCATGTTTCTGCTGACCGTGAAGTACGGTGACGATGAAAAAGAATGGATAAAGCTCGTGGTGAAATTACCGGATCCGAGCGAGGACTTGCGAAACGCGCTGAAAATGAAACGACAGTTCCGAAACGAGATAAGGTTCTACCGAGAGTTTGCAAGAGGATCCGCCGACTTTCCCCGATGCGTCCTCGTCGTCGACGAGGAGGAGGAGGAGGAGGAGGAGGAGGAGGAGAAGGATCCAGCAGGACCGTCCGACGGCGGTGACTATCTGATCGTCCTGGAGGACGTGACCGCGCGCGGGTTCGACCTGTGCCCCCTCAAGGTCAACTGTCCCTTGAAGTACGTCGTGTCGACGATGCGCGAGTTAGGACGTTTCCACGGCAAGGCTTACGCGATGAAGCACAAGGAGAGGGACGCCTTCTTCGCGATAGTCGAGAACCTCGCGGAGTGTCGGTACGAGTACTCGAAGAGCGCCGACGCCTACCAGTTCCACACGTTCCTGAACATGACGACCCCCAGAGCGGTGAGGTATCTTCGCGCTCGTGGATACGACGGAGACTTCTGCGACAAGATGGAGAGCTTCCTCGACGATACATTCGAGAACGTTATGCTGGAGTCCGTGAAGCCCGTCGAACCCTTGGCGACCCTCTGCCACGGTGACCTTACGGCGAACAACATCATGTTCAAGGAGCGGAAGGATGCCAATGACTTGAGAGCCATGCTCTTGGATTTTGCTCTCGTGAGGTACAGCACGCCGGCTATCGACCTGACAACCTTCCTCTGCCTCTGCTGTTCCAATGAACTGAGACGAGCCAAGTTCCCCGACATTTTCCGCAGCTATCATGATGCGTTGAAAGGATACTTGCGGGAGGAAGCGGGTCTCGCTAACCAGGATCTCGAAAAGTATTCCTACGATAGTCTGCTCGAGGACTACAAGAGACGCGTTCTCTTTGGCTTTGCTATAGCTACGTTCTTCTTGCCGGTATTGCTCGGCTACAATACCATGCCGGTCGAAGAAGTGGTGAAACTGACTACCGCGGAATCGGCGGAGATTTCTTGCGCATCTGGCGGAGACGAGATGTCAGAGATATTGGCTCGGATGTTGTTGGAATTCAAGGACTTTGGCTGTCTGGATCATATTCTCCACGAGCCCTGATACAAACGATGTACGAACTCGACGCTTTTTATCAATCTTATGAAAACTTTATATTGTTCTTCATTTCTCAATAAAACGTCTCGCTTCTCATTTCCCTGTGAGTCCTTGAAATATTCTGTCGCGCATCTCCGATCGGGAATAATTAGGTCTTTGCACACTCTCGAGCAAAGTCTCTTTTCAGCGAGATTTTTCCAGCCATGTCAGCAGAGATTCGATTGGGGGTGGTGGTGGTGATTGGGGTGCTTTAGTATTTTTATCCAAGCGTTACTACGCGTTCTCTATTGATTAATACCTTTTTGAGGAAAAATGCTTCTGGCGATCTTTGAGTTATGCTCGCTTTGATAGAGCTTACCACCGCCGCACAGCGATCACTGACCTCGTGACGTTTCTTTGATTGCGTTCCAGCAAAAGGGTCAAACGTAACGTGTTCTCCACCGTACATTTTCCGCCGTAATTACGGCGCATTACGAAGGACTACACTTTTCTCCCCACCTGACGACTGATGTCCGGAGCCTCGAAAGGGTAATCCATTGAGAATCCTCTTTCAAATCAATGTTTTAAAGACTCGGGATAAATCGGAATACATGCATATTAAGTTATTTTCCCTCGCAAATTTACACGACAATTTGCAATGATCATTTGCATAAAATTTAGTCAAATGGATTTATGGATTTTATCCGAATGATGTTATTCTCATTTTTTACCGTTTTTCCTCTCTCTCTCCCTCTCTCTCTCTTTTTGTTGGAATCCAGCGAATCGAACAAAAGCTTAGTGTATTTGGGAGGGCGATTTTCAGCGCGTTTTCGCAATACGTATTCGAGCAATTACTCTTTCAATACTCAACGCCAAAATAAATGTAATAACGATGATAAAGAGGAACTTGTGAATCGAGGGACGAATGCAGCCAGTGGAATAAACGGTAAGTCAATGGAAAGACCACGTGTGAAATTATTCTTTCGCCATGCAGGCGATGTGGATCTGCCTTTTAAATAAAGGCGTTCTCCACGCAGGGGAAAAAACTTTGTCATTTCCATATATTTTTCCAGGCTGCCAGTAGTGCTTCTCGGTAAATTCACTTATCAAGCTCTAGACTGAATTTCAAAACGCGTCAAATTTTCTCTGACCTTTTCTCACGTGTTTCCATGTTTTCACGATGATTGAAAGTTGGAGAGAGAAAAAAAAAAAAAAAAACGAAGGGAGAGAAAAATGAAAATCCTGAAATCTTGCGCGTGTGTTTGTGTGCCAAGAAAATACATAATGATGATATTCGAAGAGGAAGATTTCGTCATTGCGATCATTGAGATAGAAATATTATTTAGAAGGGAGCAGCAAAACGAGCGAAACGAGCATCTGAAAGTGCTTCTGGGTGACCGATGTTTCGTGAATTGCATAGTTGTCGAAGCGAGAGTGAAGAGTGGCAAGTGCGATCGTTAAAATCGAAGAATACGCGCGACATGCCGTCCGGCGTTCTTCGCGCTGAAACTTTTCAAGAGTACCGGATGAGTTTAACAACCGTTGAGAGCAAGCTTGAATCGCGAGAGTATGGGGATGGGTCTACAAAACGATCCTCCCAAAAGTTCACGGCTCGTAGGAGCACTTTAATCCAGCGCTAGATACGAGATCCGGTTAAGTACCGACAATGGCGATTCTCCGATAGCTCCACTTGAAATTTATATAGGAATACCTGTTGTATTGCCTTTGTCCATAAGTACGTCCAAATAAACAGCGGAGAAGACTATAGCTTAAAGAGGAGAGAATGCAAAATTGGATGCGAGATTATTCTAATTTTAATGATATTCCCTATCTTTTGCACATTACTCTTGTCCCGCGCAAGAATTATTTGCTAAGACGGTAAGACGCATTATATTCATTTCACGTGTAATCACTGAGAATACGCGACTAGTTTTACTCTGGATTATCATACTTTGGGCTTAAAATTATAAGTGATGGTAAGCCGCCGCCGCCGCCTCCTCACTCAAGAGCAATAAAGTGTAGAATTAGAATTTGTTATAACAAGCAATGGCCGCCTGCGCGAATGTAGTGGTACCCTCGGCGGTTCTTTTAATAGCGAATCATTTCGGGAAATAGTTGCAGTTCGGTAGTAGTAGTAGACATTGAGAGCAAAGTTGAATAGGATGAAGAAGAATTTTCCTCATGATCGAGAAACTCCAGAACGTAAATGAGTGTTTTAATCGACTGGCGGCGGGCGGCACACCGCTCGGTGGTGCCCTTGATAGACCACAATTTCAAGCGGAGTCTTCCGCATTCGTTGAATGTGTTCCGAGAAAAGTCTGATGGTTGAAATTTTCTGGAGATTCCTCCACGGTTATGAGGAGAGCGCCGGCCTATCAAAAGCAGGTATAACATAATTTCTTGCTACAGATCGTTTAATAACGAGAAACGGCGAGGCTCTGCTTTTGTATCTTCGCAGTCTGAAATCCTTGAAGAAAAAGTTTTCGAGTTGTCGATCGAGCAAAGCCTTGGCGCGTCTCCCAAAGCCCCGAAGTTCCAAAGGGGGTGGAAGGAAGATAAATTTACAGGATAAAATATTCAAAGAGGTCAGAGTGGCGAGAAGAGCGTCGAAACCATTCCGTGATCTCGGTTGACAAATTGCGTGGGTCCGCGCGCCGATAATCAGACGACTACTTCGCGTTAGGTAAATAAATCCTTCGACTCGTATCGCGAAAAGGAGGTTCCCGCGGGAAACCTTGGACGCGCATTTGTCTCTAGACAGGCAAAGCGAGTATCCGAGTCTCAGAGAAAGAGAGAGAGAGAGAGAGAGAGAGAGAGCAGAGTGTTTCCGCGACGACGATTCATTCGATGATCGACGAAGCAATAGTTTCGTTGCTCTCGCACGGACGCTATTTGAGAGAAAAATGAAAAATAGACACGCGGCAATGATTTGAGAGGGGGAGGAGGAAGAGCGAGTGAAAAGAGGGAGAGGGTTGGTAAGAGGACGACGAGAGACCCGGTAGGGGAGAATGGAAGGAAGGGAGGAGGGAAGCCAGGGCGAGAGGTAAGTATGCAAATGCAAGAGTACATTTATCTCGGCACCACGCCCATGTATTTCCTGGGAGCTTCCGGACGCATTGTCGGGCCCGAATCGAATCCCCACACCAGGGGCTGGCCAGCTCCCGCTCGCTCGTGCCATCCAGCCCGATACTCCGGAGATTTACGAGCAAACTAGCCTGCTCCCCAGGGCTAATAGACCGGCAAGTTATGGACCAATTCAATTTAATTTCGAAAATAAACAACCGCCACCGGCGACGCCGGTCAATTTATTCGAAAATTTCGCGAGAGCCATTCGCGGACCTTGCGAACCCCCTGAATAAGGCCTGCTCTGCTTTGCTACTGACCGTTCTGAGCGTACACCCTGCTGATTCCCGATGCTTCTTGATAGCGCTTCTCCAACTACAGTTTTCTCGCGGAACAAAACTCTACCAGAGACTGTGTACTATACACCGTGGAGAGGCCGTTTAGCTTCCGCTTCACACCGCTTCGGTTTTCCGTGTCGACGGGTTAAGTTTCTCGGCGTTGAACGGACCACTCCCCGGGGACGACCATCCACCAGCTGCTGCTACTGCCCACAGCTAGTGCTGTTACTACTCCGCGAAGGAAGCTCTTAACACTTCGGAGAATACTGTCCAACGCAAATGACATTAAGCCAATCGATGATAGACTCTTCTTATTTCGGAGATCGCTTTTGCAAATAAATGTATACGTTTACCTATCGCATCTCGCGTCGTTCATCAGGAATGAACCGTGGACGATAGAGTTTGATTGGTGCAGAGATACGCTTATTTACTTGGCCAAGGAAACATCCTCGTGAAATTTCCTGCAATTTTCTTACAGCTTTATTTTATGCTCGGATATGTACACTGAGAAGATAATAAAAGAAATGTAGTAAAAGGGAAAAATAAAAAGTTTATTAAAGAAAAATTGCATCTCTAATTTTAATGCAACCTTCGCACACGTTTCGCTCGCTTGGGAAGCTGCACAGAGCTCCTTTCAACGAGTACTCGTAAGGATTTATATTGATCGGTATAGGTGTCGATCGATCCATCGATCACTCGATTTTGCTGACGAGAGGGATAGGTATAAACAATTGAAAAGCCTCTGGCTGATCCTGCCCGACAAAAAGATGAATATTTGAGGTAAGCTTTCGAAAGAAAGAGAAAACAGTTGGACTTGCTTATACGAAAAGCACACAAGATGCCTGGACCGATGTTTGCTTTGACTCAAAGGCTAAAATGAGCCGCTCTTCCACTGGTTGCTGCACTCCGAGTATTTACGAATAAGAAAAAACGAGAAAAGAACCACCACCATGCGCACAAACACCCAAAACTATGCGAGTGAAATTACATTTTCAAGAAAACACGTAAATATATTCTACGAGAGAGAGAGAGAGAGAGAAAAGGAACTATTTTACTTTTTCATAAATAAATTTTGTAATTTCTCTGTGTTTCAACTTGACGTGTTTCTCTACGATTAAGCAAATCTTTCAAAACGCATTTTGTTAAAAGCTTTGCTTTCCCATCGATAATTTCGTGCGACCGAAGATTTAGGATGAGAGATATTCGTATGGTTTTTCAGCGAATGCATCTGTGTGCGCCCATTTAAAGAATCGTGGAGGCCACTTTTCTCGTCGACGAGAGATTGTTGAATTACGCCGCTGCAATAAAGTAGCTGTATGGAGTTAAATACGGCTCATTAAACTTTCCAACTGGCGATATTTTTCACGGGTCGCACCGTGAGCGCGCGTAAGGGTGCGCGTGAAATGTCGAAGCGTCTACAATTCTTCTGAAAAATAATGTTTGGCTATGCAAGTTTTACACCTACAACTTTTTACATCCTTATTCTCGCTGTTAACACCCTCTCGTCTCTCTCTCTCTCTCTCTCTCTCTCTGTTCCATTTGATATTTCTAATTAAAAAATATCTCCCCTACGAGAGGAGCGAATTATTGTTCGAAATTGTTGTCTCCGATTCCTCTCGAAAATAGAGTGAGAGAGAGAGAGAGAGAGAGAAATGTCATTGTATTAAGATTTCAGATCTTATCGGGATTCACGTGACTCTAATGGAGGAAGGATTCGAGCGAGTATGAAAAAATGAGATTGTTGGTTAAGCCGCCGTCGTTAAGTAACATTTCACCGTAAGCTGTTTCGGTTAGGTTGACTAGATTGAGCTAATGGTCCCTATGCTCAGCGGTAATGGGATTAACTTTTAGATTATATCACCCCCGGAGACGGTTTCCGTGCAAGTTTTTTTCGTGTACGCTTCCCGCAGGACAAATTGGAAAATTGCAGCTTGAGTTATGTTCTTGGTAAAAGATAACGCACATTAAGCCGCGTGTTACGGTAAAATTAGCGAAATGAAATTTTCGTTATCGCCACACGAGTAATTAGCTAGATCGGCAGCCGATTACCTCTTATCGATCTCGCAACAATCAACTGCGCGCGTATTGTGTAGAATTTTGTCGTGTGGCAAGTTTTTCTCGCTCAGAAACAATCACCGAATACCCTCGGAAGTGCAAATCATAAATCTTTAGTGTAACATCTTATCACGAAGGGTAAGCTAGTAAATTACATAATCCGCGTGTATCAAGGTAGAACTCAATTAACCGGTGCTCGAGGAACAAAACCCCTCTCCCCCTTGAGTGCAAATATACGCGAGTAGGCGTTTTTTATTTATCGCATCGAACAGATTCATCCGGACATGAATCATTGTAGCCGATGCCTATGGAAAATCCCAATCTATGGTAAACTCTAATATTATTTTTTATCTTCCGGCGGATCGCGTCCGGGTCCATTTTGCTCGCTTGCTTTTTACGGTTGATTACATAGGACTATTAAAGCACTATTGGATGTCAGTATTAATCGAGGGTGTACGTCCGCAGATACGGGGATGGAGCTTGTATCTTAGTGGTACAGGGTTCATATTCCCCTAATCATAGCGTAACAGTGACTTGCTGATCATACGTGTAATTGCGTCTCGGAGAGTGTGTATCCGGTTGCCCCGTTCGATTCCATATCGAACGCTGGCACGATTGCTCGTGTAGCCAAGCGAATTTGCATTTCTATCAGGAAACAGATATATCTGATACGTGTACCGATCTTAAGGCAGATTTGTCAATTGCACCGGCTATTTATTTGCATCGTGCACGTTGCGGTAACGTTAGCTCCCCCAGTACCTTTAATAGTTAAAGAAGTGAAATAGCGCGAAGCCATAGATAGCCATTGCTATCAAATGGTAACAACTGGGGGGGGGGGGGTGGCGAAGGTGTAAGCAGATACAAGCTAATCCGACTTTATACAGGCTTCCTCCTTTCCTCCTCGATAAACTCAGACCTTTGATTAACATCTTTGCTTGTATTCGCTTCTCATTTTCATGCTACTTCGTCGCGTCTCTTATACGCTCTCATAAACGCTCTATCTCTAACATGTGTATCGCAGATACCTGGATAACCCTTATCTCGGATCTAACTTCCCGGCTTGGAAGAAAAAGCTTAACTAACCGGATGACGTGTGTCTCGATCGATGAAATTAGTCTAATTAGAACGCATCATCAGTTACACTTTGGTAATTTATTACTGATAAGATAAAAGTTGAGCTAAGTTATGCAGATATCCACTTTCAAAGTTTCCGAACTAGAGCGCGGTGACGTCAAAGTAATTAGCCAATATCTAACGTATTGGAAAATTCTCCTTGAATGAAAGTTAGAAAATAGGAAGAGGGAATATTTTAAACGTTTATCAACGACTTGGTAGAAGTATAATTTCTTTAATTGCAATTTTACACAGAACAAACAAGAAAAAAGGAAAATTAAATAGGGTGAATAAATTTGAGAGATGAAAAAAGGAGGGAGAGCGAAAGGAGGAAGGAGAGGAAAAAGGAAAAGCAGCGTCGCATATTTCTGTTGCATTAAGATTTATAAGTTAAACAATCCTAGCGCAGAGTATCTCTGGTTTCGCATTTATACGATGTAAACATAATAGAATAAAATAAATAGAAGAGAAACACACTGTCATCGCTTGAAATTTTAACTTGAGGAAAAACGTGGCAGAGTTCCACATACTTTTTACTAATAAAATATAGAAAAGCGTCGGAAAAGCTAAAATCGTACACTGCCATACATATGTATAGGCAAAAGTTAGTGAAGTGCGCACGCTAAAAATGTTAAGATGTCATCCTCTACCAGTCTAGTCGTATAAACTTGAATGGAATCACGGTCCAGTCCAGTCGTATAAATTTAAAAGGAATCAACCTTAATTTCATCAAGTTTAGCTCCGTAACGCTGAATTCTTTGATTTTATACGAAAGTATCGAATTTTCTTTTTTGGAATGTTTCTCCAGCCTCGCTTGATCAAATTGCGAAATATTTCACTGTCTCTATAATTGTATTTCCTGGTAACGAACAGAGTGGAAAATTATTCGGCTAATTTTGAAAAGAATAGATTTTCTACGGCCAAAAATAGCCAATCAATTCTCTGACAATTTTCTTCATCAACCTTAATAGAAGCTGTCAATAGAGTTTCCCTCAATTTGTTCTAAGCGTATTATCGAAATTCCAATGAAAATGAAGCAAATCGGACGACCTATCAATAATCCTCCAAGAAAGAAATTCATGGACCAAAATGAATAGCTCGTATTTGTGATACAATGTAGCAGCCGGTGAGCCATTATGGTGAAAATTTAATGAAATATTGATCGAAATATTTTTCTCAAGGACAGAGAGAGGGGGAGAGAGAGAGAGAGAATGGAGAATAAAGAGCCGCGGTGATTCCAGGATCAGAACGATGAAAAAATGCTAGGGAAGAAAAGGGATTCTAGAAACAAGATAATCGGACAGTGGTAGTGAATTTACGGATACTATTCCTCGTCGACCTTAATAAAATCCGTCAGGGCGCGGTTGACTCAATTTGCAGTCCCCCTAGACGTATCATGAAAATAGGGATGAAAATGAGGCAAATTTGGCGAGCCATTAATTCGATTCTCGATAATACACGGGATGAACGCGTATAGCTCGCGGGCTAAAAGTGATTTCTTGCAAATTGACTCGCAGTCGAGTGGGAGTGGAGAAGATGGGTGAAGGGAAAAGGGAAAGGGGAACGTTAAGGGGAAGGTCCTCGCGAAGATCGCTTCACGAGAGGCTGATGTCGGTGATCGATTTCGACCTGGACATCTTGGCTAGCCTAACGCGGCGACTCATATGAAAGCTGATCAATCACATCCGAGGTTCCGAGTTCTTCGTGTTCTTCGACCTTCCCTTCCCCGTTGTCGTTGCAATTTCTCCAGAGTATACGACATATTAACGCTTACCTTGTATCAAGCATTTCTCCCCCTTTCGATCCGACCTGGGACTATCCATCGATTTGGATGAGGGGTGGTGATGGTGATGGTGGTGGTGGTGGTGGTGGTGGTGATGGAGAAGCGAAGCCTAAAGTCCACCGCGCGTTGCTAGCGTGCACTTAAAGAGCTGCTTAACATTCGTCGCGTGTACTTCCATGTAGATACGCGTTATGAGCGAATTGGCGAATTGGCACTCGTGTCGACGAAGCGTATATGCGAACGCGAGAGACGTTTCTCACGCGATATTCGCCATTGTGCTCGCGGTAGCGCCCCGTGTCATGGAATCGAATGCTGCTGTTCCACAATGTAAAGTCCTTCGATACTCTCGCCTCGTCTCGATTTCTTCCAAAACTCTCGTGTCTCATTCGCTACTCGCGCACCTCCGCAAAATTAGCGGAATTGAGTTACGATAGTCGACGCGATCTCGTTTACAATTATTCGCTGCTCTCTTACACAAGCACAGCTTACTTCCCCTCGTTAAGTTAGCCCGAGACTCTGCAGAAGCGAAGCTTTCGATGAATAACAGCGCGATTGCTAATTAACTGTTAAGAAACTGACATTATTTAAAGGGAGGGAAAAGACTCGCGTTTAAAGAGGACCTCTCTCGGAAATCTAATTTGCAACGGTGGAAGCGACGGGAGAACACCAGCGAGTTTACTACTGAATGTCATCGAGTGGTCAAGCTCGATGTATCGATAAACAAAGTTTTGCTCGCTGGTCTAGAGAAGTTGTTAGGGGGGAGAGAGATGGGTCGGTTTGACTGTATACTAGTAAATATTGAAATTATCGTCAGTTCTTATTTCGCATTTCTTCCGTCTCTCTCTCTCTCTCTCTCTCTTTCTCCGATGAATTCCAAACGTCGCGTTCGTTTACCGAAGAAATTGTGGGAAAAGCAGCTGCTTCGACATTTGATTTCCGAGAAAGATTTATAAATTTCTCCGCTCGCAAAACTTTTTTCATAATGTTTCGACGTTTACGTAGCTGTGCGTGGCAGTGGAGGGATGCGCGGCGGGTAACTTTAATAGCGAGAAATGCAAATCGCAGTAATCGGAGCAAAGGAGGAATCTGATGAAACGATAGATTGCAATTATCCGTTGAATGCGCGCCCTTTAAAAGGTTCCTGGCGTATTCTCTTTCCAAAGCTGATAACCACCTTCGATATATGCGAAAGCTTTAAAGGGAAGATGAATAATGCTCGTAAATTGCGTCGTCTATTTGTTGATATTGATTCTGGCGTTGCCGCGGTCTCTCCCCGTAATATTTTGGTAAGCATGGATAATATGGATGCATCGCGTTGCGCATAATGAACAGCCGGAAGATTGATTTACCACGTCATGGAGAAGCAAGTAAGAGATCGATTCGTTAGTTTGACGAGAAGTTGGTCTGCTGCAGTTTCACGTGTATAACGCAGAATTTCATATGAAAATAATGTGCATTTGTTATCCGGAGCAGCAGACCAATATTTCTCGTTCCATTTCAGAGAAGTGACGGCTCTGGGTGAAAAGGGGAAAAAAGTAGCAAGAGCACATAATGTCAGTTAAACACGGAGCATTTCCAGGGGGTCGTTGCTTGTGTTCGATATTGGCAATAAACCTTAACCTGTTCTTTGCGTGCACTCCCGCCGCATATATGCAAAAGCTAGTTCGTGCGGCTTCAGTTGCACTTAACATCGCTGCTAAATAAACAGGCGCTCTCTCCTCACCGATTCTGACTGCGAGTGAAATTTTAGCGAGAGCTATCGAATAAATCGTGCGAACAATACTCCACTCCCCCCTTCTCCCCTCTACCCCTACTTAATTAAGGTAATCGGGCGAGACGAACTTTTTATTCATTCCTACGCGCGTGCATGTAGAAATTCTACTATATTTTTTGATATTTTGCTTTCCGCGTATTTGTCAGTTAACCGAGACTTTTCAGCTAGAAATTGCAATGTGCGTTCAGTTAGAGATAAATTAGCTTAATTTAGGAAAAAACCATATCCACGGGATTTCATGAGAAACCCAACAAAACTTTCATATTTTACAGGGAGCATCATCATTCGTTTCTATTATCTTTTGCATGCAAAGTTTTAATGACGAGTTTGCAAATAGTGGTATAGTCCCTGTTTGTAGTTCATTTACGGTGAAATCGAAGATGAAAAGAGAAAAAAGTAAAATGGAGTGTGTGTGTGTGTGTGTGCATGCATGCCCTTCGGTAGACTTCAGAGTCTAGGGAAGGTTGTACTTTTCGAGATAAATACGAGCCATACCATGATAGATGGTAGGAACACGTGAGATCACGTTGCTGATGGGATCCAGCTTCCGGTGTACAGATCTCATTATTTTCCCGTTAATTTGGCAGTCGAACTCCAATCGTTTCCTAGTTTCTACCAAGTATTTCAGCGCGTTAATCTTCCCTCGTGGAGGAAACAGCAACAAAAAGGATAAATCTTGTATAACAAATAAGGGGAGTACCAAATATTATTTCAAATCTAATCTATATTTTTCTAGCCCTCTATAATACAATATGTATCTATGTAAATATACTTTATTGTATAAATAAAAAGCTATATTTCTCTATTTTCCAATTTCCAAAAAGAATAAATGCAACAACGAAATGGTTGATACGTATTCGTAACTTTATTGTATACGAGAAATGTATTATTTCGATTAAAATATTAGGTATTTCGATAGATTCCCAAAAAGAGGAAACAAATAAAAAATGACTTTGAAATCTGAGGCGAGATCAATTAAAAAATTAATGGACTATAATTTAAAAAAAATAAACTGATCTTTAACCAATTTTTGATTTACCCAACCGACTAATTTTCTCTGAAATTGACCTCCGACCTCCAAGAGCTTTCTCCGCAGCATGGAATATGGCTTGTCAGTATTGGCTCGTAGTAAATGTGTTTTCAGAGCTTCTACCAAAAATCAACATCCAGTTTGCGTTTGAAAATGTGGTATAAAACACACATAGGTAGTGTATACTCCTGAAAGTATACGAGTGCGTATAATTTAATCGTATGACTGAAAAAGAAAAATTGAATTTTGATTTTCAAGTCTTTCTTTGCCCACTTTTCAATTAAGGGTATGCGTGGATATCAATCGCGTGTATCGTACATCGTACGAAATTAAAAAGAATCTTTTTAAGAATTTGGAGTTTATCGAAGAAAAATTATCGAGTATGCATTACGCTATTGCTATTACGGAAGAGCAATATTGTAATATAAATTAATAGGATCGCGAAACATGAATATTCAGTTTATTTTCAAGTGATTTACAAATATGTGCATAGATTGTGTGTGGTAGAGATGAAGGATTGAAAATAGAGAGAGAGAGAGAGAGAGAGAGTGGGGGAGGGAGAGTGGGCTTAATCATAAGGTTCATTATTTTCGCATTATCCCGTTATATGTCTAATCATTTCATTACACGTGGATACTTTAGTTTCCGAAAGGTTAACTTTCTGATGTAGCGATCTGCTATGAAAGCTATATCTCATTGAATTGGAAGCCAATGATATTGAAAATTAGGATTTTCTCCCGTAGAGATTTCTAACTCATTTTCCAGCAAATAATCAACCTTGCAGATTCGAGTGTGGTATATCACAATTAAACTATATTTCAAGTCTTGTGGATAGTCGTAGGTTTTTGTCAGGTCAGCGCAAGGTTCGCTTGTCCTGAAAAGTTGAAGCTGATGAAGCTGATGAAGCGTCGAGTAAGATCAGGTAAATGAGCATGGACAGAAAAGGAAGAGCGGAGCAGAGCAGGGGCAAAGACCCTTCTGATACGAAGGTAAGTCGTAATGAAGGGATATAGTTTAAAGTAGAAAGTAGAAAGTGCCGGATGAACGACGATGTAAAACGAAAAGAAGTAAAGGAACGCGAGAGTGAGATGGATGAGCTAAGGGAATAAGAGAGATGCTCCTGGGATAGAGATGGTTAAAAGGGTGAGAGAGACCAAGGGAACAATTGAATCAGCAAAATCAAGCCCCGCAAATCGAAAATCATGGTCATTACATGGATTGGCAACGAGCGTAAATTCTACAATTTAGATTTCTCATAATTACTTGATGGCGCGATGACGCGATGACGCAATGACGTTGCAATCACCGTGAGCTTTTAGCTGCCTTTTAATCGAAAAGCCGCGCGAGCGTGTAATCCTTGAAACGAAACTTGCAGGTTCGAATAACGCGTGCACTATTTTCACTCAGTTTTAATCGGCTGGAAACTCTCCTAGTAGTAGCAGTAGTAGTAGTAATGTTCCAAGGGAAAACTATTAATTAGCTTTTATACAGAGTTTTACAAAGCAGTTTCATAAATCGATTGCTCCTTGGAAAGTTGCGCGCGGTATCCACATAAAAATATCAGTAAGCATAAAACCTCGGAAGCGTTATGGTGCGTAAATTAATAATTCCAAACTATGAAAGTAGTTTATTTATTTGAGTTTCGCGATCAGTTTTACCATATTTCGCAAGTTCCTACAAATTTAAGCATTCATGATAATTCTCGACTCAACGGAGTTTCATGCTGCTCGCTCGAGGCATCAGAGAGCATTAACGCCAAAGTAAGTGGCTCTAAATACATTTGAATATTTCATAAACGTCTAGTTTCTGGGTGCATGCTATTATTGAGATTTGCCTACGAGTAAATGTGTTTTAGTTAGGTCGATAATCATTTAGTTTTTCATTATTTTCCACTTGGCTGGCAGAACGTCGTGGTAAAGGGCTAACGAGCGCGAGTAAGGTAATCTCATTGAGAAGGAAAAAGAAGGAAAGAAAGAAAGAAAAAAGGAATGGAATTCCCTCGGTAGTCAGCCAGTATAGTGTACGGATGAGGGGTGGGGGGGGGGGGGGGGTAATAGACCCCGGGGATAGGGAGATTCGACTCGGCGAGGAATGAGGAAGAAATGAAAGTTCTTGATATGCGACATGAATCTAGAGCAAGTAGGTG
Organism: Sclerodermus sp. 'alternatusi'; assembly: GCA_037305995.1. Lineage (NCBI taxonomy): Eukaryota > Metazoa > Arthropoda > Insecta > Hymenoptera > Bethylidae > Sclerodermus > Sclerodermus sp. 'alternatusi'. The sequence continues at coordinate 3,198,116 of CM074551.1, forward strand.
GGTGGGCAGGGGTATAACGTTTTGAGTGTGAACGTGTAAGTGGCAGTAGGCAATAGGCAATAGGCAGAGTCAGGTAGGTAGGCAGGTAGGCAGGCACTCTTGGCACACGTCTACTTCCAGGATTTCGGTCAGCCAGTGGTGGCGTGCAAACGCTCTGCAATTACCCTGCTTTCTAATTTGGTTCTGGGCAGCTCTTGCTGATCTAACGATCAAATCACGTGACCTCCAGTTAAAGGCTGAGGTTAAATCGCGCCTAGCAACGCTCCGCCGTTTGAGTGCCTTTTCAGTTTTCTCATTGTTGAATTTCAGCGTGTAATATTCTGTAGGGGATTCCTTGGATGTAGGAAACCAACCGTCTATAGGAAATCGGCTAGAGAAGCGCAAATCAGCTAATTAGGGTTTACCACCGGGTGTACCACAACTGCGCGGGAGGCTGTGATGGATAATGTCCGATAAACGAATGAACGGAGATGGCGGATAACACAATGCTATCCACCGTTTTGGTTGTCTTTGATCCTGTGCGAAACGTCACTTTGAGGTACCGAAGCGGCTCGATATCGGAAAATGAAGATAAATTGAGATGCAACGTGGACATTAATTTTGCGCGAACAATCGGTGGCTCGCACTTCGGTCATGACTCCACCCCGCATGGACATTGAAGTTTTACGGAGCGTGAACGAAATACGAGGGGTGGAAACGAATGGTAACTGGTTTTATTGGAGAGAGAGAGAGAGAGAGAGAGAGAGAGAGAACTATTATAAATTCTTCTTAGTACCCCGAGGTCGCCGCCGCGATACCCCAAACCCCACCTGCCAATGAATGGGTCTCCGCGACGAGCTCTAAGAGGGGCGAGAGAGAATTTTTATTCGACATCGACGAACACGGTTTGACACGAGGTTTATTCGGGGGAAGAGGGAGAGAGGCTCGCCGTATCTCGAAAACTCGTAAACGTCTCTCCAGTCGCGTTTTGATAACGACTGCAACGCGCATGAAGCAAACACCGCCGCCCGTATACATTTTCTTACGGAAACTCCTGAATAAATCATCGATTTAACGAACGATCGATCGAATCTTTCTGTTTTTCACGCGCGGTTTATTTTTAGTTCGTTCAGGCATCGAGAGAACCACATTCCCTATGACGCGCAACAGCAGCAGCAGCAGCAGCAGCAGCGGCAGCGGCGGCAGCAGGTAGAGAAGCGAGAGAGGCCAATGAATTCGCTCGAAACAACAAATGGGGGAGAGATCGAGATGGGAGAGATCCAATATCCGAATTCGGTTGTTAGTCCTGGTATTGTTTTTGGGGCTCCGGCTATTGGATGTAGACGCAGGTAATTAGTTGCTAGTTTTAGTAAGGTACATACACGCGCATCTGTTTAGGACAACAATTATCGTGGGAGGTAGTAGGTATTTCTCGGAATCGCACGCGTCACGGTATTCCGCTGGTCGAACGCCAATTAAGTCCATTTTATTCGTTTGGCGCAGCCGCCATTGCATTCGGTTTTCACTAATTTCCATCACCCCGTCGATATGGGAGCGCGAAAAAGAGTCCTGGTGTCTCTGATTATTTGGAAAGGCGACGTGCAAAGTAAAGTGGTGGTGGTGGTGGTGGTGGTAGTCGGATATCTAGCCGAGGGAATAATGATATGCCATCAACGCTCCTCCATGCTGCTCCATGCGGCATTCCGAAATCGCGCGAAATATCGTAGGAAGCTAATGCCGGAACGTGTTGTGTCAGTTCGCGGGTCAGGGTAACTGCATCTGCTACGAGGAAACAAACTGAATACTAATAACATCCGTCGTGTAACGCTACCATCATACCGCAACATTGAGTGCCAACTGTGCCTATGTGCAATACATCTACATACATTATACAATCTCCCCTTGGATTCAATATCGAAGTAGGTTCTGCTTCTCGCGCCATCTCATCGCTTCTCTCTGACGCTCGCGGAAATACTCGCGAGACGGAGGAAGAGGAGAGAAAACACTCGAAACATTTCTATTTTATCATTTAATCGAAAACTTATTTCCTGAATAGCGTGGAGAGAGAGAGAGAGAGAGAGAGAGAGAGAGAGAGAGAGAGAGAGAGAGAGGCGGGAGAAAGACGTCTTTTTTAATGGAGAAAGTAAGAAAAGTTGGAGGGATGGTTTATTTGTAACGAGGAGGAAAAGCACCCCGCCGCGTGCACCACCCCCCACGTGTACCACACGTAAACCACGCGAAGCGTGCGATGGTTTCCGTGCGTTGCGACGATTACTACCTACTACTACCCCACCTTCGTCACGCATACGCGCAACGATTTATTCTCGAGCGTACGCCACTGTCAAAAGATTAATGTTTCAATTTCTGAATAGCAGTGGAAGCATCGCGTTTCCGCCATTTTCCCTATTTCCCCACATCCTCCGGAGTTTTTTGCAAGTGCCTTTGCAAGGTTTTTACGGAATCCCTCTCTAATGAGATAAATCATTGTACGAACCTTTTTTTACACCCGTGGAGCTCGCCAGGACGTAATTTAGATGATTATCGAACTACTCACCTGGAACAGAAAAAGGTGGGCAATAATTAATCATTGGGTTTTGGAGGATAGATAGCCAATCTATATGCACGCGAGAATAGTCTAGCTTCGGGTAATCTACGATTACAATCACGAAATTGGAAGCTATAAACCTACAGCAGCAATCTGACCGACGTAATCCATCGTGACGTTGCCACTAAACAGCTTGACAATGTCCATTAAGCAGATTTGCTTGGACGCCGCTTGATAAGTGGCATGCGTCGAGAATGATATTCCGAAGGAAAATGAAAAGTCAATTGGATCAAGGGATTTTTTCATTAAAGCGAAAAGAAATTCTCTCCCTCTCTCTCTATCTCTCGCGACAAAAGTTTTCTGCCCCGCGAAAGGATACGCGATAGCGTATAAATCGGTTTGCCGGCAATTACGGTAAAAGGACGATTAATAATTGACCGTATGGCTCGCATCAAATATTTAGAAGCTGCATGCGGCACGTCCCGCCATGCAGCCAGCCGCTGCTCCCAGCGATTTAATGGCGATGCGGTCAGTCCGTGCGAACCGGTCAGAACTTTACCGGCGATATTTGCAGGTTAGTTATGGCTTTTACACGCGAGGTCTTGGCGGGTCATGCCGCATAATGCAGTACCACCGGGGTAAGGTGCGCGTCGAGCTACTCAATTTGCTCCCGATGCTCGGAGCTTTTCAAGGTGTGCTCGTTCTCGGCATTTCGAAAAATTCTTCAAAATCTCGACTCGCGATGAAAGCGTGGGGCTCGATGATTCGTTGTAATTCCATTGAGTAACAGGAGGGAGAGTATCCCCCGCGTTCATCCCGGTACCGTAAGCGAAGGGGGAGAGAGATAAGAGCTTAAAGGGGTCCGTCGTCGGAAAATTGCCATTGAAAATTAATTGTGTTTTGGGAAAGCGGGTAAATCGGCTTACGGCTCCAGGAAATTTCTGCGAACGAGCGTAGGACGCCAGCTGATTGGTCAGAGTGCATAGCCAGCCGTGGGTTGTTGTACGACGGAGCTGAGCAGTCCGGCGTTCATAGCCCGAAAGCTTTCGGTGCGCAACGCGAGCTTTATACCGGTTTGTAGCTTAATTACATGGTGGAGGGCTTCCTCTCTGCCATGGTCGCGCCAAGGTGCTATTAGGAAACCGTTCGAATATCCAATTCGACGTTAACGATGCTACTACTGACCCTGAACTACCGAACCCCCGCTGAGGCTGACTAATGCTTGATTTTTCTCTTTTTGAAAAATACAAACGACGCGTACCCGTGGATGTATAAATAAAAAGCACAGGGAAGAAACATTGGGCAGTAGTGTGCGACGCGTGCGTTCTCCGTTTGCGTCTGCGTTTGCGTTTGTGTTCGCGTTCGCTTTAAACCACGATGCAGGCCAACTAACGGGCGAATATCCAGCGAAGGCACGTAACCATTACGTTAGCATAAAACCAACGTTTCTACCGTACAGACACCATATGGCGTTCCAGGAACATTTATCAGTGCTTTCGCTCGCAACGTTACAACCCGCTTCGATGCTTTCGCTTCTATATATTTGTGCGACGAATCGAAAACTCCCTCGCCTCGTCAGAAGCGAGTTGTGTCTGGGAAGGAAAAAGGACTGTGTGTTACCTGATAACGCGTTCTACCAGAAATGTCTGCCCCATTCGTATCCTTCCGCATTAGATATGTAGAATCGAGCAATGCGATCTAATATCGTTAATGCTTAAGCATTCGACTATTTCGCTCGATACGTACAAGTGGGAGGGAGGGAGGGAGGGGAGATGTTTGCGACATAAAAACTTGCATTGATGTCCTTTCTTAGTTGTTTCCAATGTTCACTCGGAGATCAGAAAATGTTGACGATTTTCTCAAGTGATCCGATCGACAAATACGAGCACTTCGCGTAAGAAGTTTCTCATCTATAAAGAAGCTTTTATATCATCCCGCCAGGAGACTCGTCAGAGAATTGACAATAAAATCCATTCTTGAAAAGCAGCTATAGCGACAGCGTAGCATAGCAGTGAGAGAAATATGAAGAGAGGAGAGGAGAGGAGAGGAGAGGAGAAGGGAAGAGAAGAGAAAAAGAAGAAAGGGTAGGAGGAGCGTTATAGAAGGAGAAAAAGAGTGAAGAATGGCATGTTCAGTTGGCGAAGAGGTGCATGTATACGTAATAGTTGGACTTATTGTATCGGGGTCTTGCGAAGCGTTAAAGCCAAGTTGGTACGCGAAACTACGTGGCATAACAAATTGAAAGCCCTCGAGAGCAGTCTCACGCTCGGCCGTACTATTTTCCGGAGTTGCAGCTGGAAAAAGCAAACTACTCTCGGGGTTTCCCCATAGTAGATAAAGATGGAAGGTAGAAGCGTGCACGGGCACGAGACGAGCACGAGCACGAGCACGAGCACACGGAAAAGTGGCGGTGAAACCTAAGGAGGAAGAAGCTTGCCACGGCTCCCATCTTCGAAGGACGTTTTAAACAAGAAACGTGCTCCTTCGACAAGATCCAGCTGTTTCCGCAGCTATTCTTTCCCCTCGCTCCTTTCTTCGTTTCTCTTCATTCTTCCGCCGTGTGATATTCGTTGCTGTTTATACAACCGATGCAGTTTTAATGCGGTGCACTTTACCTGGCCGAGGGTTACAGGGGATAATACCGTATACTCAACTGCTTTCCTCAAACAGCGAGTTCCACGCCGCTCCCCACCCCCCGCCCTGTTTACCGATATTAGCGGAGGATGCTATTTTTATATCCCGTTCGTTAATCCGGATTATCGTTACTACCGATGCAACGACGTTGCTCGAATAAAGATTCTCCTCTCGAATCCTTTTTATTTGCCATATCGAATCGTTCGACGCTTGCCCGAGGGACGAGGGGGGAAGAGGACGGAGCTTCGGATAATGCATTCGATAAGCACGCGACAGTTTTTCCGTGAAACCGCTTCTTTCAAGTGAAACGCATCGACGCTTGGTCGGACGGCGGTCCGCGCTCTCGTGCTACTACTGGAGAGAGAGAGAGAGAGAGAGAGAGAGAGAGGGAGCGCCTATTTTCTATGTATTTTCAGGCCCAAATGGTGCTTGTCAATGGGGATGACGCCATCCTGCATCATTCCAGTGGCTCGTTGCTTGTTTAAACGCGGTCACACGGTGCAGACACCTGGGTTGCTCACTTTGCATTCCGTGTTTGACGCGGACTGCGCTGAGCTCACCTATTCCCGAGGGATCCTCTCGGCAGGAATTGAGATACGAACCGGCAACAGTGGAAAAGGATTTTCCGCTTTCACCTTGGCTACGTAGCACGAGTATATTTAAGGAAAGCTGAGAATATATTGTATGTGTAATGTCGGATACAAAAGAGAGTGTTTTAAAAAGAGAAGAAATCTCTTTTAAATACTCGATGAAATTTGCGAATGAAACTTGACTAACGAAAGAGAGAGAGAGAGAGAGAGAGAGAGAGAGAGAGATCCACGCACGCGTGTATAATATAATATATTGTACGATAGAAATGCGTCGTGCGTAAAGGAAAAGGAAATAGTCAATCATCTTATTTCGATGTATGTTTATAACAATATCTTCCCTCAAGATTTTCTTTTCTTTTAAAAATTTCTCGGCTTTCTACCTCTTTTATGTATTTATGAGTGTTCGGAAAATTGGATACGACAGAGGATACAAGTTTGAAAATGTGAAAGGTAGAGGGAGAGTCGCGGAAGAAATGTGAGCTCGAGTCGAAATAAAGGAGGAAACTTGGCTAATGAAATATATGTATCTACATGTGTGGGGAAAATTGAGACAAGAGGCAGGAGAAATAATATTTTCAATGATAAGAAACTTTGGTCGTACGGTCAACCAACCACCATTCGATTGCCGTGTTAATAATCCTTTGGACAGTTTTTCAAGTAAAGGTGGAGAGACCGAAGGCGAATCAGTTCGCATCGACGACATTTTTGCGCTGCTCATTTCAATCGTATAATTAAGTTTATAATTTAACGAGCACCCATCCATTCTACAAATCATTAGGAGCACGAAAGCGATAAGGTGCGTCAAGTCAAGCGAGCCAATATTCGCTGGGAATTCGTAAACTGGAGCCGATAGAATGCCCAAACGAGAATGTTTGCGGAATTATAATCTCTTTAATTAGGTTACACGCGCGCGCGCGCGCGATGCAGTGGTTTCATTAAAGCGCGCATTACCACACGCGAGAGTGGCTAGCGCCCTGAGATCTTATCGTCGCTTACTTTCCTTCGCATTTAACCCCCCTACCCCCCTCCAAGCTTTCGTAACTACACAATTTTTCAATATCACGAGGAAACGATCTTCCTAATTGTTTGGATATTATAGCCCCTAGGTTGCTCCTAGCTTCTTTCTCAGCAGGTAAAGAGTCTCCTGTTAAGTCACAGGGAAAGAGTCTATCCCCCCCTCCCCCGCTTCTCTCCGGACGCAATGGCATTTTTCCACAATGGCAAATCACAAGTGTCTTCGTTCAACTGTTGACGCAGTTTCCCCCGTTCAAGTAGAAAAATTGAAATATGATTTGAAGCTTTTGATGCTTGGTAATTTCACGGTAACTTGCCTCGTGCATTATCCAGCAGACTTCCGTGTGTGAGCGCACGTGTGCCAGGTTCATGTATGAGATGAAAGATGAGCAGGATGCTTGCATACTAGATATAGTGGCATTTAGATGACATTTGGCTAACCGGACAGGTTGAGGTTTCGAGCTATATTTCATGACAGCCTTAGTCTCGGCTTATGGCATGCATAATTTTACTTGATCGTTTCGAGCCTCTTGTATATGATCTACACACACACACGCGCGCGCGCGATATAGAGTGTCCGAAAATTGACGAACCCTTTTTCGAGGGGTGGTACCACGTTACAAAGTTCTATAAATTTTCCGAGAGTCAATTTTTGCATTTTGCGCCCACCAAGTAAGTAAGGGAGCAAGTAAATGAATCCTACGCGAGAAAAAGAAAAATATTATACTTGGCAATGGGGTAGACTGCGAAATTTATGGCGGGCAAGATTCAAAGGTTCGTAGGTTGGAATAGCTTGAACGAAGCATTGATACGGATTTCCAAATGTAATTGCGCCGAAAGGTGCAAAGCGCCGAGGGAATAGGAAATATCGATCGAATAATTTCGCAATGCGTTTATGCTAATGGGCATTTGTATTAGTGTAACGCTAATATAAAGTTTGGGTCGGATGGATCGAGCGAAACATTTAATTTGGTAAATGCTCGTGAATGACAGCGGAACGACCCCCGGATTCGATTAATTCAAATCGACCAGAACTGCGTTGCCTCCGATAATGATTGAAACGAGCCGCCGCCCCATACATCGTTTCCCCGCCCCTCCGCTGTTTTTCTCCCCTTCGCTCATATGCTTTCCCCGTTGCACACGCGTACACGCGGACGCTTGTGCGCCGCGTGCACCCGAGGAGAGAAAAGTGACGTTTCTTTTGGCCAACTCGAGCTTAGCTTGACTCTCGCGTCAAGCCTAAACCCCATAAACTCCATAAACTTGTATCGGCAAAAGCGACTCGCAAGTCGCGAGTCAACTTAATGGATAGAATCGATCGCACGGTAGGGCAGATTTCGAAATTCGCACAGTCCAATGGCCCTCGCTCTATACGTGTGTCAAGTGCTCGTTATAATTTAGCGGTAAATGTAGGATGCCGAGAAACTTCAGGCATATAACTATTATCCGCAGTAACGTTGGGAATGCGCCTGGAGAAACTTCCACGCGTCTAAATCTACCAATCGAAACTTATCATTCCGCCATTGGTTCCGATTGTCGATTCTCTCGAAAGCATTGCGCAAAAGTGCACATCGCTCATTAAGGATCTCTCCCCCCCCCCCCCATCCAACCGCCGAATTCTTTTATGCAGGATGATGATGCGCGTTCGCTACTACACAGTAGTAAATCTAAATTTCTGGTCAGACTCTGATTCTGCAGAATAGAACCACCACCATTCATCGTCTTCACCGAGGGTAGCTGCTGCGTGCGGTGAATCTTAATTATAACGATAGAGTTTGCTTATGATGATTAGTGTATTTAGTTTGGTAGTCGGTATTAGGCTTCTGAGTGCCGCAATGGAGTATTCTGCAAACGACGTGAAGCTATTGCCCTCTCTCTCTCTCTCTCTCTTGCTTTAACTTGCCAAGGACTCGCAGTTTCTCGGACAGTCTGGATATCCTAAGCAAAGCAAATATGCTACACTAACGTAGAATAGGTAAATGAACATTTCCATCTGCAGCCAGCGTTATACTGCGTCATACCACGCATAAGCAAGTTCCCTATAATGTCCTATAAATTCGCAAACGAGTACAGTTTCTCATTTGATTTGCGTTCACGGTGAAGACGCGCGCGCGGACACATCGAACGTCATCTTGCGTAACGGGGATTAAACGAGCTTGATTGAGCTTCGCACGGCTGTCGCTAACCTCCCGAAGGTGAGATTGGGAATAAAATTGACGTGGGCGTAATAATATTGTAAAGACGCCCGCTACTACCGTCAATGAGTTCGAGATTTGTGAATAACAACGGGGGGCGTCTATGAAATAATATGCGTTTGGAGAGATAAGTTTGACCGTGTTCACGCGCACTGCTGGGAGTCTAGTATCGACGGCAACAGTTTAAACATATGCATAAATCAGTTACGAGCGGAGGGATGCAAGAATGCTCGCTCGTAATTCGTTTATTGTTCCGTTATACACTCAAATATATGGGAAACGGTGCACCGCAAGGGTTGTACATCTTGTCGGTTATACCTATCTCGTATATTTTCCACATAATCCTGAGGGAGTTTCCGATCAAATCTTCCGGTATGTTATAATATATCGTTCTGCTATAAACAATTTACAACATGGAAAATGTGCGCGCGGTACAACATAGAAGTATTAGCTTCTGTTTCGAGAAGTATACGTTGAGTCTCCGTTGGCTTAAGTGGAGAAAGCGGAAGAACGCGCTAATTATTCGTCTCTCCCCACCAGAAAAAAAGTAACTCTAATGGAGAGAAAAATGAGAATGGAATATTTATCGATTCGAAGATATTGATTTTAATGTGTATCGCGCGAAAATGGAATAAATTGAAGCGTAGCGGAATCATCGGAATCACTTACAACTGGCAGGACGTATCGGAAAATGGTCATCTAATGAAAGAATTCATTGTTCATCCGTCATGCGAATCTGAACTCGCGTCAGAAGTAATTCGAACGTTGATTCTCCGGGATGGTGGTGGTGGTGGTGGTGGGTGTTACCCGCGTAGGCAGATAGAAGCGGGTAACAGAAAAAAGGGAAAGAAAAAAAAAAATAGAAGAAAAAAATTGGCTGGTACAGGAGAGAGCGGGCTATGGTGTCGAGCCATTTGTGCGCTTGCCTCGAAGGGTTTCGCTGCTAAATTGGTTGTCAGATTATCGTTCGCATCCGCGGTGGGCCGCACTGTAAATCCGTAGCGGCCAGCAACAAATGGCAATTTTCAATAACATAACGCATATTTACGCCGGACCTGCCAGTTTTGCCACATTGCTGCGGTTTCGTGCGCTCCGGGCTACTGCGCTCGATACAACTATATTATGCACACATGACACGCCGGCACGACCCATCCGCTTCCTTTCATTTTGCGTAACGTTATGCAACTGCTCGGTTATCGCAGTGCGATAACCCGGAGTCCAGGGAATGCTCCTGGACGAATTTATATAATGGAAAGGTGGTGATTTGCGCAAATGAAGAGTGGCCCGCTGCGCTGCGCGGAGTGAAAAGCAAAATACGTCGAAATACTTTTCTTCGGTGTATTAGCGATAATTTAGCGATTCTGGCATTAAGGGTATTCGAGGCTAACCTTCCGCTCCTATCAAAATTCTCACGTGAGATATTCGTCATTATAAGCTTGTGTAAGCTGCGCGCACGAGCACGATACCATGCATCCGCAACATGCACCGGTAGTTTCCTTGCGGCAGCATATAATAAAGCAAATCACTGCATCATTTTACCCTCCATCCCCCATCTCTCCCTTCCCTTGCCGGTAACCTCGACTAAAGTATAAATAGCGTCGAAATATCCTCCTCCTCCTCCTCCTCCTCCTCCTCCTCCTCCACCACCAAACCAAGAGTGTACCCGCCGTAGACCATTTCATAAATCATACCAAAGGCAATTGTACTTTCTCTCTGAGAAATTCAAATTCAAATTCAAATTCAAATTCAAATTCACTTTGGCTTCGAGGGGCGAGGGGGCTTCGGAGCTTCGGAATCATTCGATAAATCAGCATGGCGCTAACTTTTAATACGTCAATGTCTCCTCTGTAAATACCATCGAAATAATGGCTGTGCGAAGAACGCGAAGGAAGATGGAACGCGTTTTCTGCGCTATTCGGTCTTAACCCGGAGGTCGGATAATGCAAGCGAGATATAGTTATTGCAAATATATTTCTATTATATGCAAGTGCGCACGGCAGAGGTGGAAGGAGAGGCGATTACCGTTTTCGTTTTTGCAGGGCCGGTAATGATCCAATTGGTCTTATTTTCTCAGCGAATTATTATCTCCATCTGTCAGCAGCGTTCCAATTATTCTCCCGCCGAGTCTGGCTTTTTCATTGGCGATTACACGAAATTAAACGGTTTTGCGTTGCAAATGCTATAATCTTTGAGTCGAGGTAATGTAAAATCACCGCGGGATCCTTCGTTCATTATTTCTACAGCGGATATCGTATGGCATCTGCATAATCTCCTCGTATATCTTCTTGCGCCTTGCTCAAAGCATATTCGAGTTCTTTCGTTTTTCGGTTAGTTTCTATATTCTCAGTGCCAAGTATGGCGACGGCCGTCTCTTACTCTCAAAGCAGGTGCAATTTGATGGAAGCGACGAGAACGATAAGCCAATAGAAGAGCGCGCGGAGTCTGACAAAGAGTTCTCTGTAACGCGGGACAGTCTTACTTAATTATGGTCCATATAGCTTTATTGTAGTTTCATTCGCATTTCTCTACCACCAAGGCAAGCAACGCTATCTTATTTATCAACGCAATAACTGATTATTGCTACACCGAGATTTATATTTTATGCTACCGTGGAAGAGAGAAGCTCTAAAATTTACTTTATTCTATACATGCGTATATTCCTGTTTCCCGTTTCCTTTCGCTCTCTCTCTCTCTCTCTCTCTCTCTCTCTCTCTCTCTTCAAAAGTTGGCACGAAATAGTTTAATAAAAATGTCAAGTAAAACTTACGGTTTCTTAAATGGTTTTCGTTAATGGAATTTTCCCTTATACCGCACTTTTGCACTGTTTATATTTACGATTTAACGCCTTACACTCCTCTCGTATACCGGGCGGCACTGATGTGCATTATTTTCACTTATCATTTTTTGATCTAACAGACCATTCATTATTTACGTGTTTCCTGGGCGCGTTAAAAGCTACAAAACTTGCATCCTGTTCCACGGCTATCGATTCTACGGGATAACCAGTGTTAAGCTGGAAACTTTCTTCATTCCTCAACGCTCGTGTAAGCGCGCCCGTATAATCTCTCTATGTTTATAAAGGATGATTTTCTCCATTGGCTATTGTCAAAAATTTCATGCAGAGCCTAATTGATATTGCGAGAGTCTCGCGATAACTGGATAAGCTTTCATTGGTTGTTGAAGGATTTCTTCAACATGAAATATTTCTTTTGGATTCATCCTGAAGAAGGAAAGCGAGCACGAAAGAAGGATTTCGTTGCCATGTGTTCTATACATAGCGGGTTCGCTCAGGCGATTGCAAGCTCATGGAAAAACGATTAGGGCCCTTGGCGTGAGCTTTATCGCGCCGCACGATATACTGCCGGGTCGCTACAAGATAGGGAGTAAACTCTGCTGCTAGCTAACTCGAACAGTCTGGAAAAGTACGTTCCACCCTCGTGGAGAGTATTTTCCACAATAGCTTAAAGGTCCGCAGAGAATGGACTTGGTTTCCAAAGAATGCGTTAATTTATAAAGAAAAAAAAAAAAAAAAAAAAAAAAAAAAAAAATAGAAACACGTTTCAGTTTGAGTCTCTCAAAACCGCGGGGATACCAACCCAATACACGTAGATCATTCAGGTGATTAATTGGACCACCTTAAGTATAACACGCCGCCGTAGTACCAAAGCAAAACTAATTTCAATCATGGTTTATGATATTAGTTTGTAAAATTGGCAGGGCAAATTCGTCGGTAGGGGAGATTGATGCGTAAAGCCTAATATAGGTTGATAGTAAATTGCGGGCTATATATACGCGGGAATACGGGAAGTTGGAGCTTGAACCTTGGGCACAGGGTGGTAGAGAGTAGGAGATCGTAGCATGTGCCGTCGAGAACTCAAAGGCTTGCCGGGTAGAGATTTGTGAGGTGCAATGCCGTCGTTTGAGGGTCTGCGCGCTGCTTCCAGCTGCTCCTAGGAAGGAATTACGAGGAGGAGGAGGAGGAGAAGGAGAAGGAGAAGGAGGAGGATATACATATATGTCAATTATGGGAAGCAGTAGGCTTCGTAGCTCGCGGCAAGCTAATATCAGTGTAAGGCATTCCGTTAGCTCTGTTACTGGAGGATGATGATCCTACCGTGGCTGGAATATGCTATGGAGTTCCGACTCCCCAGAGCTCACGCGTCTCCAGCAGCACACGTGCACGCGCATTCATTCGGACGAAAGACAATGTCATACTTGCACAATTACCGTTTAGCATTCCGAGGATCCACGCACCAGCCTAGTCTCCAGTCTCCAGTCTCCGCGCGTTGCTCGCTTGTCCTGTCAGCAAGGAGACGCTCCGAGTACCAAGAGTACCAAGAGTACCAAGAGTACCAAGAGCACACCACCATGCGACGACGAGCGGCAAGCCTTTAAAGTAGAAACCCCTTGAAACGCCTGGGTCTCTCTGGCTTGGTACTCTTGAAATGTGATATTTAACAACGAGTCGCGTATAATTAATGAAATTATAGTGCGATGCTCACTCGTAAGGCAGCGCAGCATTCAATGATTAATGCCAAAAGCTCCAAGACTTACAATAGTTTAAGCGGACACGAATAACGCGTAAGCTCGCTAGTTCATAATGGCTGGAAATTGCAGTAACACTGATGAGAGGAAGGATTCGCATTCAGAAACTCTGCAATATCAGAATAAAGCATTTCGACGGCACGTTACGGATACAGAGAGAGAGAGAGAGAGATATACGTAGACGCGCGTCGCTGGTATGCGAGTAATTATAAACATGTACGCGTGCCCGTGCAAAACGTCAATTTCTGCATGTGTGCGCGTATCGTGTAATAAAGAAGACCAGCAACTTGTTCCGCGCGAAACCAACTGCCGTATCAGCATTGATTTCTCAAGTTGGAATTGATTTAATTTCACCGTAAAATCCGCGAGACTGAAACGAGTGCGTGGATCGTAACGAATGAAGCAAACTTCTCGCGGCGGGAGGGGGGTGTCGAAGATGCAGCAGCGGACGTAGCGAAGATATTCGATCTTAGCGATCCACCACCACCACGATGAGATGTACACACACGGTATACTCTTACAGGCGATTCTGTTTCGAGCAAAAGCGGCTTTACACGCCGCGTCCGTGTGTGTGCGTGCAGCAGTCCCGTGTGGAGGAGAAGCGTGATGAACCATCCCCGTCGCTTTCAAGGGTCGTAGTACTGGCCCGAAACAACAGTCTCCAGCCACGGGATATCAGGCAAAACCAAATGTTCCCGGCGAATCCAATCTCTCAAGATTCTTATCTCGCCTCGCCGGCGGTAGTACATTACGAACAAACATAACGTAAGCAAACATTATACGAGAAGATTAGGGTTTCGACGATAGTTTCGACTCCCGAAAGCCGAGCGTACTTTTACTCTCGCTCGAAGGAACAAACTTGCATCAATTACGCGCGTTATAATGCACGCAGCAGTGCGATATGGGTAGAGATTTCGGAAAGGAGCGTTCACGAGGCAAGGAGATTAGGCCAATCTAATTTTGAGAGATTCCCGGAGAGAGTGTTCTCTCCGCTGTGCGATATTATGCTCTCGTAGAGTTTAACGGCTCGGGGAAGACTCTTTTTGTTCCTGTGATCGAGAGTCGCGCGTTTGCTCTCCCTCTCTCTCTCTCTCTCTCCGTCCGTAACGTTTGCGAATCTTCACCGTCCGATGCGGTTATTGCATCGGACGCGTACGTCGTCGCGGAAGCGAACGATTCTCGCGATTCGGATATTTTCTTGGCGCGCTATCTCGGCTAAGCCCGCGCGAAAGCTGCGCCGCAGTGGAATTGATGGATGATAAGGCTGACGAGTCGCGAAGTGGGAGAGCTTGCTGGATTATCTTTGAAAAACAATAAAGTTGCTTACGCCGGGTAGTAAGATTTTAGCGAGTGAATCGGGGAAAGGAGGAAATGATTACGAGCTATAGGAGAGCGACTAGCGAGACGCGTGCGCTCTGTCACACGCTGTACAAGTTTTCGGATAAAAAGATGATACGAGGTTCCACTCGCGCAAACCCGCAAGGCGCGATTACGAGCGAGTTCTCAAGTTATTACGCTGTTTGATCAAAAGCTTCAATATCTACTCCTTCCCTTTTAGCGAATCCCTTCATCCTTTGCGTGTTTGGCGGTGGTAACTTTGCCTAGTGGTAAAGCAGCATGGTAATACCTCGGCAGATTTCAAAATCCGACGAGAGACAAGCCAAGTCGTCCACTCCACCTCCCACCGACCAAGCTGCTCTGAGGGGTGGATCGATTAAAAAAATTATATTTGCCGATAGTCGAAATCCTTGACAAACGCATATTTTTCCTACTTAGTCGATCGTGCCTTTAATATCCGACGAAAAGTAAGTTTCCTTTGCAAAAGAAAAAACTACTGGCCGTACCTAACTGAAAGAATGACCGACTATTCGGCTACCGTTGAATAAATTGAAAGCCTTTCTGCTCCATTTTCGCTTTTCGCTTTTTGGCTCTTGCTTTTTACTTTTTGTCCGCTCCCCTACTTTTTTCCTTTTCACTCTTCGCTTCTTGCTTTTCGTTTGTCAATATTTACCGTTATCACAGCTGTGCCCGCGTACCCTCTTTATCAAAAGTTCTCTTTAAGCTGATTTTACTGTAAATTCTACGAAACATAAATCGCAGTGATATTGCCACCAAAGTATTTATCGAACGTTAAGCTGTTAATATCTTTCTTTATGCTTAGCAATTTCGTTGTACTTTTTCTCCTTTTACGAGAGGAAATATTAAACAAACATAACAATAAATTTGTTCGAGTGGTTTGCGCGCGTACATGTTAATGTCCGAAGTCGGTAAAAATGCTTCCAACATTTAATACGCGATATAAACAATACGAGTAAATAAATTTCTACCGAAAGGAAGGGAAAAGAGAGATCATATTCCCTTTACGTGTACAAACCTACTTTTCGTTCCGCACGTTTTCGCGTAATTTCCTACTAAATAGTTGAGCGTTACTTTCGGATAATCTGAAACTCCCGATGAAAAATTTAGTAGGGGATTGAATAAAATATGCAAGAAAGGAGAAGTTTGAAATCTTTGTTGAATTTCAAAGTTACAGGTTGCATCAATAGGTAAGTTCATTTAGAAATCCGGTAGTTGGGTGACCCGTTTCCCCTTGAACGGGCACGCATCAATCATTCGACTAAAATTCACCGTTTGCTCGATCCTCGTGCATCCGTCGTCGTGTGGTATTCGTGTAAGTGGAAATAGCTCGGCGTGATATTCAAATATCGTGAATATATCGAAATTCATATTCATCTTGCATTTGCCGTAAGAAAATCGCGTCGAATTTTGGATCGGCCAGGGCAAACTCGACGGGAGGTTCGTGGCTAGCGAGCGTTCGAGCATTCGAGCGAGGAAAGTAGCGGCGAATTTGCTCTCCGGAGCCAGTAGCCACGAGAGAGACAGAGAGAGAAAGAGAGTAGTACGAGCGAGTAGGTTCTTCGTGTATTCGTGGCGAGTGTGTGAAAGCTCATGCACGTACACCTAGGGTGGTTATTTCAAAGGTACATTGACCTCGTGCCTCGTGAATTGAGATCTAGATGTGGCACACGCGAAGGGCCACCTCTATTGTGGCAGGAGGAGACTTCCCTCGGGATGACTCGAACCAGCTTAGATGCTCTCCCGTGTCACTCTGAAACCCGTGACTCGCTCGCTCCTCTTCCGTTCAGAATCTCTAAGAAACTTAATCTACTCTTCTCCTTCGGCATCCTTCTCCTCATCATTCTTTTGGACGCTGCCGAGGATAGCGAAGAATCGGTTTTATTGTTTCATTGAAAGGACTGTGGGAGATGGAAAAGGGTTGGAACGAACGATAG
Source organism: Sclerodermus sp. 'alternatusi' (assembly GCA_037305995.1). Classification (NCBI taxonomy): domain Eukaryota; kingdom Metazoa; phylum Arthropoda; class Insecta; order Hymenoptera; family Bethylidae; genus Sclerodermus; species Sclerodermus sp. 'alternatusi'. Next base: position 3,214,911 of record CM074551.1, read on the forward strand.
CAGGATAGAGAGAGAGAGAGAGAGAGAGAGAGAGAGATGCTCCAGTAATTAAACATGGAAATCACGTGGATTGTGTGCGAAGGGTAAACGAAAACGTGAAAAAGGGTGTTGAAACGAGACTCGAGAGTTTGCGAGTGTAAGCCGAGTGGCAGAAGTAACACTGGTAACTGGTAGTGTAAGACTACTGGTACTATGGTACTGCGAAAGTAATGGTAGTAATAGTAGTGGTAGCAGTGGTAGTAGCCACGAGATGCAACGCGTGGGACTAGAGAGCTCGAGTGAATAGCAAAGTCGGACAGGGTTCTCGTGGTCGTCTCGCGATGCGTTCGTTTTTCCTTCCATTATGAGAGAGTGTGCGACGCATTGTTCTGGTAGGTCGGGAGAACCGAGTGGGCAGTTCTCTCCGAATGAGAAACTGCAACGAGACTGGAACTGCGGATAATTGCACGCGTTGGACTTGAAGGACCTGGAAGAACGATGTGTCGTGCCGTGCCGTGTCGTGCCGTGCCGTGCCATGCCATGCCGTGTCATCTGCATCGCTTTGCTCTCCCTCCCACTCTCTTTCTCTCTGGGTCATCGCGCGCGCGTTGTTCGTTTTAGAGCAAAACCGTGTAACGAGTTAGCCTCTATTCCCCGCTGGGGAAAACAGCAAGGAAATAAACTGCGCTACGTCTGCGATCTGCTTGTCAGAACTTTCGTTACCACCACCACCACCACCACCGTTCCCACCACTTACCCTCTCGCCTCGTCAACCCTCCGCTGTTGTACCCTCTTCGCTTTCCGCTCGGACTCGCCCGGGTATACTCGTCGATTCGATTTCAAGACTCCCAGGCTGACCGTAAACGACGATAAGAATCTCTCGCGCCTCGGCTGTGGTAGTAAGATTTTGACAATTTTCATCGGTTTCTCTCCCTCGTGTCTTTCCGTCTTAAACTCGTGGAAGAGAAATTAGGGGAAGCGTCGCGATGCCGCGTTATTGTGCAGCAGCCGCGATGTTTCTCGAGAAATCTCATTTAGCCTGGGGATAATTGAAGGGAGCGTCGAGGGCGGCTGTCTAGCATTTTCTTTGTCTAGGTCGCGACCGGGGGTTGTTCAAAGGTTCTCCTCTCCAGCGATATCGCGCGGGGAAAAGGGACGGCGGCGTGACTGAGAAAAATGCAACTGCTATCAGAGGCGTATCGCTAATGAACACTCGTAAAGAGGAAACGGGAATACCTTCGCGTCTTGTTTACCAGCAGCAGCAGCAGCAGCAGCAGCGTATTTCTTTCGTGCCGCTTCATTCTTCGCGCGACGCGAATAAATTAGACGACGTAAGCGCAAAGATTCAATTAAAAGATAAGCTCGCCAGACGTCGGCGAACCAATGCGGCATTTCGATCAAACTTTAACCTAGCTCCGATACCGATGCAATATCGCACGATGCGTCGTCGTCGTCGTCGTCGTCGTTCTATAGACTTTTGCAAAATTCCTCTCCCATTCCTTTCGCTCGCGTTTCCTTTTCCAAGACGAAGAGTGTTTCTCGTTGATACGTTGATGAGCGAGCGTGAAAGTTAACGCGGAATCCCGAGTCTGCGATCGGGGGCAGGATCACATAGGGATCGCACGCTCATCCAGCTGGAAGCACGCGCGCAACTCCGCACACCCTCGCAATTCGCTGGAATTCGCGTGGCGGCTGGCCACATAATCGGGAGCGCGCTTAATGTTGCTTAACGGGACTGCGTAATGCGCGCGAACTTAATACTGTGCTCTACGCGGAAACAGGCCTCCAGCGGTTCGACGATAATTCGCTGCTATCCACAGAGAGCAATTCCGGTCTCCGCGAATGCAATTCACCGTCAAATACTGCAACGAGCGCGTGTTCCTGTGGACGTGGATGCATAACGTTGCGGTATCGTTAACCCACCGGTTCTGTTTGGAATACGTGCCATCGCGTTGCACTCGTCAGGATTCGGCTCGTCGGCTCGCCAGAATTTACGGTCCTCGTCGATTCGAAAGAAAAAAAGCCCCTACTAGACTCGATCGCTGGAATCCAAATTAAAAAGCGTCGCTTACCGAAATTCCTCCTCCTCCTCGATCTTCTCGTGAAAGGAATTTACTTAATATCTCCAATTACATTAGTCAACGAGGTTCCGGGGCTTTATCGATAATGCGAAATCCCCGTTCTGATAAGCTTCGGGGAAAAGAGAGAGAGAGAGAGAGAGAGACCAGAGTGGAATCTGCCGTGGATAAACGTGGATCTGCTGAAATTGTGTGTATCTACGACGTGGTATAGATACGGATACCGAATGACCGCGGATGAGCGAGATCATTCGCTAAAAAATCAAGAACATTATCCAGCGAATGGGAATTGCAAAGGTGAAAAAAAAAAAAAGATCGCGTAATCCTTAACAAGTTCTCGAAGATCGAGGCCAGCGTTAATTTGCGGGATCCCCATGGCGCGCAGGATCAATCCCAGGCGCGTAAGCCGCAAACACGCAAACTTAAGGGAGAGCGGAGTGGGGGAAGGAGGCTTGATAATCTCCGTCGGTGGAATATAGTCTCTGGCTTTGGAGTGTATAGTTGGCTGCACGAGTGACTGGCAGGTAGGAGTTTGGTTGGTTGGATGGATGGTTGGATGGATGGATGGATGGTTGGTTGGTTGGTTGGTTGGTTGGTGGTTGGCTGGTTGGTTGGTTGGTTGGTTGGCTAACTGGTTGGCTGGCTACCTTCCTGCCTGCCTGTTCGCCAAGTATACGTGTAGAAGGGAAAGGTAAAGGGGTGGGATTGAATGGTGAATAGCCAAACCTGCCACGAGTGCACGCAACGTTCCGCTTGACGCGAGCATTCCGAGCAGATGACATCGTGGTCTCCCAATGCGTGTGAACAAACGGAGCTTTTGTCATGACACGCCTACGATTACAAGTGGACCCTTTCAAACAGAGAGACTCCGCCCTTCCCAAAACTTGTCGAAAGGGCTCAAGCGGATTTTTCCTCGTCTCGTCTCTCCTCGAGAGCCACCTGACGCAACGATAAAGACAAAATAAAAAATTTCCTACGCTTCTCCGTCCCTTTTTCTCTCTCATTATTGCGGCATTACAGATTCACCGGCAAGCTCTTGAGAGAACGTCTAAATATCTTGCTTTCCGCGAAATCTCCTCTTCCGCATCTATTATGCCAAGCTTTTTTATCTTCCCTGTCTTGCCTTTCTTCGTCTCTTCGCCTTTTCGTCTTCTCGTCATCGTTTATCACCGCGATAAGTTCCCGCGAAAAGCTATCTCTGAAGCCAAATATGTTGACGACACTGTAATCACTTACCCCAGACCCGATCGAGCGTCAGCAGCCTTCTACGGTTGCGCGAGTGAAAAAAATCACCTCGGGGATAACTAGCACCACGAAAGAGCTTTCAATTTTTTGTCAGCGTACGCGCGCGGTAGTTTCACCGGATCGACCGGACTGGTAATTAGAATGAAATTTTATGACGCACGGCTCCCAAAAAGCTTTTCTGCAAATTGCCCTCTAAGGTGAATTCGTTGTTTTGTGAATCTCGCGAGATCTCGTAGGATGAATCTCCTTTTTTTCTCCCTTCTTTTTCTCCCTCACCCCTCCTGCCTTGTAGGCGCTGATATTCCACTATCGAGATCGTAAATCTGCTTCAAGATCCGAGAACTCTCTCGAGATGAATGGCTTAGGTTGAGAGGTAAATTAAGAGACCTCCAGGGTCAGGCTGGAAATTAAAATGGATTTTCATAATGGAAGAACTGAATTATGGCAGTGAGCGCTTGTAATTGTGGAGATATTGATTTAACAAATGGAAGATTTAGTAATGCATGTAAATTGATGCACAAGGTAAAGGAAAACAAAGCAACGCAAAGTAAAGCGAAGCAAAGCAATGTGGTAAATATACGTATTTGCAAGGCTACACAGAGATAGTTTGAATAGTTTATGAAGCGAGTAGCTATTTGAGTACAGAGCAGCGGCAGCAGCGAGCGAGCTTCATGGTACAAAAACAGTATCGGCTAGAATTAAAATCAATCAATGAGACATAGAGACGGAGAAAGAGGTCAGTGAACATTCGTAGATTCGCGGGAGAGAAATAGCGCGAATAGGCAATACTCTCTCTTTCTCTCTCTCTCTCTTTGAGTTGGTGTCGTGAAACTCTTCCCTGTGCCTTTCCAGGATGAGCCGAGGTCGCTTTAACGAGTCGTATAGACCTTATCGCGCTACGCTACAAAAGAGAAAAGTGAATCGTCTCCCATTCCAAGGCTTTTCTCCGTTTCTTTTTTTTACAATTTTACGCCTATCTTCCAAGTATCGTCGACCTATCCTCCGTGTCCTTGCAGCTTTCGATCCTTTCTTACGATAATCGTATCCTCCGTACCTCGTTGCAACAAAGCATAAAGAGCTTCCCGCTAAAATGTTAAAATGTCCCTTCACGCTGCTCTACAACTGATTGCTGAAGAATGGGAAATGGGGAATGGAGAATGGAGAATGGAGAATGGAGAATGGAGAATGCAAAATGGAGAATGAAGAATGGAGAATCCATTTAGCGAAATCAGTTATTCCTTCCTTGCCAGTAACAGAACAGCAAACAAACGAACAAACGAACAAACAAATAACGAAAGGTTATAAAAATAGAAACTGAAATGACGCTTGATTGAAATAGTTATTACTAGATTTTTAGTACTTCGGTGTTCTTTATATTTTTTCCGAGAGAGCGAGAGAGACAGAGAGAATTCTCTCTATTTCTCCTCTACTTTGATTTGTAAAAACAACTTTGCAGGATTTGTTCTCATGGACAGGTTGCAGGAAAGGAAACTTTTTAAATAAAGAATTATAAATTTAAATTACAGTGTAGTAACGCGCAGATCAGTAATATGATTAGAGGATCAATGAGAGAGAATCGTTTATCGAGCAAATATCAATTTTTTTTCAGCTTATGGCTTGACACAAAAGAGCGATATAATAATTTCACAGAAAACTGTCCAATGTGAAATAGTTAGTGACGGGTGAAAAACGAGAGCATGGAAAAAGGAGGCTTTGAGCTGGTTTTTAACTGCCAGAGAATTAATCCGAGTAACAAAAAATTCTGCACATTTTGCACAAATGAGTCGCACGCTTATGATTGGGAAATAAAAAGGAAAATTTGCATTTACACGTATGTGGGTGCGTGGGCATGGGTGTGTGCGTGCAGCGTGATATAAATGTGTGTGTGTGTGTGTGTATAAATGTACGTGAATTTTGTTTCACGGCAAACTACAATAATTAGAAAAGTAACTAGGAAGGATTGCAATTGCATTTGCAACTTTGCTCAAGGTATCATTACCTTTTCGGTTGCAGTATTAATTAGCTAACAATCCGCGGGATGCATCGCGATAGACACAGCGAAGGAGTCATTTGAAAAGAACTTGAATAAACTTTGGAGATTCGTAAAAGTATGTGTAAAAAATGATAGAAATTGTCGAATTTTCATGTTGAATTCACTGCTGACGCTCATTATATTCAAATCGGTTATTTAAGCTTATCCGATTGTGCTATGCGTTTCAAGTGGGCGCTTATCGAGTTCTAGTCCGATGTCATTAATGTATTTTTAAGCGGGTTAGAAAAAGAGAGAGAGAGAGAGAGAGAGAGAGAGATTCACATCAGCTGAAACACGTTTCGTTCATTCGTCCCATTAAAATCTATGATTTCCCTTACGTGCGAGTGCATTTACATTTATATTTTAAGGTGAATTTAATTTAACATTTAATTGCTTGTACACAGATAAAGAAAGGATTTATATCGTTGAAGCGAAATGATTTGCAAGAGTACGACTGATGCGCGTTAGAGACGGAGGGAGATATCATTATCATTTGTCTTTATTTGCAAGAAATACACGCGTGCAAACATGCATACACGTACTTGGGTGATAAATAGATAAATGGATCAGAATAAATGCGTTCTCCCAAGTTTTTAGTGGAATTGCTTCGAAATAAAAATTGAGCAAAAGCAGTAGTAAAGTAAACGAGTGTAATATGCGTGAAGTCGCGTATGAATAGGTCGCGCCGGGGGTTCCACAGTAATAAACGGTGTTTTTCTCCGTTAGGAGTGGTTTATTCGCATGATAAAAGTAAAAGATGACGGAAAAACGAATAGCGGTATTAAACGGGATGAAACTGGGGAACTTTAATCGGAGTAGTGGGAAAAACAAGTTTCCAGCCTTAGAATGTCCCAGATTGTCCTCGTGCGCGATGGGAAATAAGGCAAGATAGGCAAAAGACTGGGGAAGAGAAACGAATTAAGCAATTCGCGTAAAAAGCCGGTTCCTACCTTTATCACTACTACTGCGTATCACTGAAAATTATTGCGCAAAAGTACGCGTTTACGCTTCCGTCTGTTTTATCAGCTTTACGCGCATGACCCTATAATTCTTTTTTGGTATGAATGCAGCTTAAGCAATATGACTTCAATTTGCTTATGCAAATGCGCTATGTGTGTTATGCTCGGCTGCCGCTGCTCGCTCGCTTACTCGCTTACTCGCTTACTCGCTTGCTCGCTTGCTTGTGTACCGCGTGATAAACGTGTATCATTTACGTTTTCGTTTAGCGAGAGCAGCTTAAATTACATTATCTATTCTTCCACTTAGCCAATTTAGACACGTTTCGCTGCAGGCTTGCTAATCGTTCTAATAAAAGCAGGATTTTCTTTCGAAGGTAAATGCACCTCGGGGAAAAAAAGTCGGTGGTATTTTTGGAAATTTCAAGTGACCCAGAATCAGAGAAAACATACTGCATTTGCGATTCATGAATCTGGCTCGTGAGAATCATCGCGATTAGCGGATACGCTGTGATTTGCGCATTCTAACAAAGTTGTTTGTCAAAGCTACCGTCGGGATGTGCTGGTGGTGGTGGTGGTGGTGGTGGTGGTGAAGCAGTGGTCGTAATATCTCGAGTGTTACGACCAATTGAAGGAATAGGAAAGACGTGGAATGCGAAAGACTAACGATTCTGCTCCGGTCCTTTACTGACTTTACTGACAAATCGAGAAGATAGGTTAGCCACGGTAGGAAATGGGAAGGAGAAGGCTTTCTGAAGAATTACGGGAAGCGAAGGATGTCGCAGAGACAAAGACAGAGACACGGCGCCGATATCTCTTGTACCCGAGATAAGAATGTTCCTCCAGGAGGAATAGGGGAGAGTGGTAAGGGGGTAAGGGCTTGCGAGATCTCGGGAATGCAAGTCCGATAGAAGCACCGCTCGAAAATAAAAGAACAAAATAGAGTACACGTGTAGAGAGAGTTTCATTTACAGGTGCGACACACTGCCAAATCTAAAGAAAGAAAGAGAGAGGGGGTGGGGGGGGGGGGCAGTGAATATTTCTTTAATGTAATAATAGAATTCATTTGGCGTAGCGACTCTTCTTTGGAAGATTTCCTGTGAGCGCAGCAGCAGTATCGATATTACCGATAGCGGTAAAAAGGAGGTAAGAGTCGAGCGAGAGGAAAGCTTTACCCTTGTCAATCTGAAATCAATTTGATTTTAGTAGGAAAAACACGATTGGAACATAGGTTTTTAACGACTCGATTGGAATAAGGCATAACTCGGCTGAGTATCGCAAGATTAAGATAAAAATTTTATTCCTATGATCGGTGGAACGATCGCATCCATCTTTATATTCAGCACCGTCAAAAATTATGGCAGACAGACACTCGTATATTCGTCTAGCAACCGCCTCTACGGCTTCGCATTGCGGCTATACGGAGAAAATGAAATTTTATGGATTCCGAAAGGCGCTACGCGTCTCTTCACCCTCGAACTTTCTGACGTTGAAGGAGTGAAAATATCCGGAAGTAGCTCGCCGCACTCGAGTTATAGGACTTTTTCCTCGGGACGTCACCTTAAACGCACTTTATATCCCTTACGAATATTTATCCATCGCCCCGGGGAAGAAAAAGCAAAGTTTTCCCCGATTGTTGTAACAAACAAACAAACAAACAAACGGTTGGAGGAAGATTTGCAGTCACTTTTTCGAAATCCACGTAATTTCCATGCACGATTGAAGAAAGAAGGCAACTGCCGGCTGCTCCGACCATTCGAGTGCCAATTGCCGTATAATTTGACGCATCGGCTCGTAGCTAGTGGGCCGTAGCCTAGTAAGCTAGTAAGCTAGTAACACACGACTGCTCGCAATTAAATGCTACTGGCTCTGGCTCTTCTCTCCTCGCGTCACGCAAATGTGACTGTGATTTATAGTTTAAACATTCATCACTACCAAAACCGTGCGTCCACATCGCGTGGATTCTACACCCCCACCCCCTTAACAAATAATTGACAAACATGGAGAGACAAACTGTAGCGGTGAATTGACTTTCTTTTTATCTGAAAAATGCACAATTATCCGGTGAAGGCACGCGTGGAACGATGCGATGAAAAGAGCAGATACCTTGAGAGACCCGGTCTTTTCGCGGGAATGGAACAATTTTTTGATAGAATCAAAAAGGGTGCTCTTTCGAACCAGTCGGTGTTTCTTCGAGCCGTTGATTCACGCATGACGGAATACAGGGAAACAAGTCTGTGTTGAAAATAGATCGTTTTCAACGAGAAGAATATCTAAAACTCTGGACTGCATTGCGGAGTTGCGTCTGACCCGTCCTTTAAACTGGACCAACTGGAAGAAAGGGAGGGAGGGAGGGAACAGCTTGTTTCGTGCATGGATACACGAAGCTTTATATTCTTCAACATCGACTCCCGTCAAAGTGCAAATGGGTTTTATTACGGCACAATAGCCAACTTGATGAACGCACAATGCCGCTTTTGTTTAGCCACCATATTCCCGGAGAAAGATTTTCAAAATACATATAGGAAAAATTCTACATGCAGATGTAGGTTCGGTTTAGCATTTTATTTAGAAACCCCTTTAGTTTGGCCCCCGCCAAAAGAAAAGAATGTAAGCTTATTTGTAAATGGAACATAATGCACGTAGGAGGTATTGAAACCCAGAGAAACTATCGAAAACTTTTTTACTCTCTCTCTGTCTACTACTGTTTTATTATGCATGTACGCATGAATGGACGAGAAGACTCTTAGAGGGGAACTGTGCTGAAAATCCATCATTCTAGCTCTGGTTCCGCAATATCAATATGTGTTTATAGGATAATGTGGAAAATCGAAATGTGAGCAGTCGCGGGATTCTCCATGTAAATAGCCTTGTACACAAATGACATTGTGCCGAATTGAACCTTGCACAATATGTAGGTTGGTCATGTGCGCAAATAATACTATATGCACAGTGGTTTCCAAATACATTTGGATCCATCTTGCTCGAAGCTTTCCGAACATTCCATCAAGGACAATACTTTAAGGCATCGAAAAACCAATAGCTACGCAACCACACTCTGATATTTGAAAGTTCTAATGACTGGCTATCAGTCGCGGAGCAGCAGCAACGGTACCGAATATGCAACGACGAATTCGTGTGAATTTGCAAAACTTGTTTTAATATTCTTCGAAGCAAATATAATAAGACGCACTGCTGCAGATTAATATTTGTACTAAGATGCAATTTAACTGCATCAAATAAATATTTACTTGAAACTTTAATGTTTCTAGTCAAGTAAGGCCGAGTTGAACTTGGCTCCTCCCAGTTTGTATTTTAGGTATGTTTCATAAACGACATGGTATTCAAAAAGAGCAGAATAAATCTCTCTCTCTATCTCTCCCTCTCCCTCCCTCTCTATTTATCCATCCAACTACCTTTACAAGAGATACTATCTTCCTTTCCACTTAAATACAAGTTTTTCATAATTTTGAGAGCCTGTGTGTTTAGAGATGAACAAATTACAATTGAATGATAGAGATAAAGAGAGAGAGAGAGAGAGGGGAGGATTATCAGTGTAGGCAGATGCGACTGCAACAAATTGACGAAAGCGACTGAACGTGAACCGCCTCGAGAGGATCGCGTCGCGCTAATAAAAGTCCGACGACGGCAGCTGCTCCAATTTTTCTCGGTTGAATTATTCAACTGCAAGCGCCGCGAACGGTGAATTGAATACTTGCCGGACACGCATCGCCCATTGAATTCTACCGGGATTATGATAACTCAATCCGGGAGCAACGCGCTCGCGACCGTGTTTCAATCGTTGAAATTTATACGTTAGAAAAGGGCTGAAATTTATGAAGAAATTTCAATCGCTCGAATAAATGCCATTCGTTTCTTTTTACTCTTTTTTCCCCTCATTGCTTTGATTTATTCTCTTTTTCATCCTTCCCAGTTTCGTTAACTTTGCCGTACTCTCTCTCCCTCTCTCTTCCATCCTATCTCTAAAAATCCTATATTATTTTCTAATTTTTACTCCTCGGAGAGTGCAAATATTGTCATTGTTCTTATCGCAGGATTACTCGAATAGCTCGTAAAAGGAAGGAGAAGCGAAAAGCGCGTCCATGAGGGTGGGTGCGCGTAGTAGGGACTCGCGGACGAATCAAGAAGCATTAAACGTAATGTTTTTGCAATTATAGCAATATTGCTCCTACTCATCAGTGTATCGCGCGTGCTTACTGTAACGCTTATTGGAGTTACATAGGGATTAAATTGCGGTCGAGCTGTCACACGACCGCGTGTACTCGCCATTAAATTTTGATTGGCGTTGTAATAACTAGCCTACGGTCACCATCCTAGCTTAAATGATCTATAGACTGTGATATAAAGAGATTACTCCTAGAGTCATTTGGTAAACATTACTCCCCTGTTCTTCCCTTTGCATCGGCATAATCACCGCCTATTTAATTTAATTACTCCCTTTGACTACACAGGGGAGCAGAAATGCAATAATAGGTGGTACCGCGCAATGATCATCGAGCAATGCCTGGTAAAACGATTCATTGATCACGACAATGCGTACATGCTAAAATACTAATCGGAGGATTTTCTATGTATGGAGCGCGCGATAGGATTTTACAGAGAGTCATTGCTCCAAATTGGGGTGTATAGATAAGGATTAGTCACGTAACGTCGCTCTGAGCGTTCGATAGTAAAAGTGCGATCTGTACGACATTAAGTGCGATAACGTTAATCAGAGGCCAAGAGCTTTGTCTCCTCGGCCATGTTATCCGGGACCACGTGTGTCAATATTACCTAAAACCACACACAGTTGTAATTTAATCGTGGCTCTGTGTTCCTCGAGTGCGAAAAGAGCGAAATCTACCCCCTACGTGCATGGTATACCTCGAGGATCGAGAAAAAATAAAAGTAGGAGAACACGACGATAAAAACAGTCTTTTAATCGGCGTTAACCTGCCGCTCGCAGGATGTCGTTGCTTTTGAGAATGTTATCCTGAAATCACGTAGGTCAACACACCTGAAACCACGTGTTGCAACATGACCCTACCCCAGGGGTCATGCAAGCGCGATGACTGCTGCTGCTCTCGGAATGTTAAATTTAATTTCTCGCGACACTCTCGGTAATTGCCGAGAATGAACTGTTTGAATGATTATTTTTTGGAGTAGAGTCGAGTGAAGTAAGGTATTTTTTGTGTTTCCTCTCACATCCCCCCTCCCCCCCTCTAGTCATGTGCCAGGGGGACAAATGGTCGATAAGCGAGCATGCTGCTAGAATCGAATGCCGAAGCGAGAATGCAAAGCGAGTTAAGCAAGGATTCTCATTGGGCATCCGCGGATCGGCCGACTGGCCGGTAATTGGCCCGAAACCGGAGTAGAAGTCTAATCGGCGTAATCAATGTTCAATCTCGCGATTGCAGCGGTGATTAATAATAGGCAATTAGCACTCCCGTATCTAATTATTCAGCGTTAACGTCCATTAGCGTTGGCCGACTAGTTCCATTGGAGTAAGACGAAGTGGGACAAAGCCTGGGGAAGGCTGGTCCCCGCCCTCCCACCATCCCCATGAAAAGGGAACGCTCTTACCTACATGCACATATTACACAGACACGGACATTCGTATATCCGTATATCCGTATATCCGTATATCCATATATCCATATATCCATATAGCATTTCGAACCCCTGAACTATGTTAGTCATCGATCGCTACCGTCTGCCTATATAACGATTTTATCCCTTGATAATTATATAACTTGACGTAACGTGACCTGTGCCGGAATATTAAATCTCCCGATAGTAGTTTGTATCCGCTATAAATCGGATAGAAGCTATTGTTTCGTGTAACTTTGCTCAGTCGATCGATAATTTCACTTGTTATCGCATCGTATATTTGCTCCGCTATACCAAAAATAAAAGTACCAGAGAGAGGGAGAGAGAGAGAGAGAGAGAGAGTACCGATCTCATTAATTAACGTTACATCGAACGTTGAGTTAACAAGTATCAATGCTTGTCCTTCTCTATTTCTTTCTTTTCACGGGGGCTCCATTTTCAAGACTGATTTCAATTTATTTGTGAAAATTGCACGTTTCGCATGGGAGTACATTGTCAGGAACAATGAGAAAATATAGGTTTATGTGTACACACGGACACGGACAGGGACACGCGCACACATATAAATTTAGACTTTCATTTTCTGGCAGAATTTTAAGCTCCGGGCCAGTGTGGCACGTACCCCAGTACGTAAATCAAATAGAGAATATCTTTCTCGACTTTCAGGTGACCTGAATAAACGAGCTCTCGCTCTGTGTCCTTTTGCTCATACTTATTTCACACAATGAACCATATATCTTTAAAAAGGCATAGTAACTGTCAATAATATTGAAATTCATATTCCATTCAACTTCACGGCTATTTGTCCATTATTGTTTCGCGTACAGCAGCAATGTTTCCTCTTTACGAGACTATTTTCCTCTATTTTCCCGTTAATGCCGCAGCAGTCTTCTCTCCGCATTCATTTTAAACAATCAATAATTAACTTTGCTCTTTTTATTGCGTTAATTCTCCGCGTGTGCATGGATTTAGTTGGTAGAGAGGTTAAGATTTAGGTGGAAAACTTTTTCTTGTACACGATTATATTAAATCCTGAACCGAAAGCACGTATCAAGCATAAATCGGACAACGGGGCTATTCCTCTTAAACTTTCGATGACCCACCAGATGGACAAAGTTTCCGCAAACTTTCCGCTATAACTGGTTTATGTTGCATATTATATGCTCTGCTTATTATTTGCACGTAGTCTAAAAAACTATCGGACAGGATAAACTTCATTATATTACAGGTTTTTGCTAAAAAGTTTCACTCAATTAAGTTTTTATGCCTCCACGCTGTAGGTTATTCTGCTTAATCAAAAGACGAGATGCGTTTATTATATTTTAAGGGTTTAAATTATGTTGATCGCGGGCTTACTTCCTCTATTTCCCATATTAAATGAGTTGCATTGTAAAATCGTTTATTTGGACATTTCGAAAGTGAAAAATTAAAATACATATGTACGTGCTTTATAGATTTTTCATAGTTATTTCAGGGAGAAAAAAGTATCGAAAGGTTTTTTTCTTTTCTCCCTCTCTCTCTCTCTCTCTCTTTTTTTTTTTTTAGTAACTAAATGTAAATTGGATCGACATTGGCCGAACTGAATTGCAGATTAGAGGTACGGGATACACGCGCAGCCGTTTCATTGCCTCTCTCTGTCCTCTTGTGTTCCTGCCTCCTAAATATTATGAAATGAAAAAGGAAACACAGCACAGATCGGAGGAAGAGAGGATTCGTACGAATGATCCCTATTTTCATCCTTCCTTTTTCTCTCTCCATCACGGATACACGTGCGCGCGTATGTAAAATGAAAGAAATCCTTAAATACAAATTTCAGGCGTCGAGAAGAGTTGGTGATAATCCTAGTTTTGCTTGGCGGAAATGGGTTAAATCGATATAGGTTAGCATTACAAAGCTATGGGGTGCAGGGGTATTTGCGCGCGCGTTGCCGCCTACGTACTATTTGGAAAACATGGGTGCATGCAGGGGTGTCTAGTTTGTTATCAGAATGCTGTCAGCGGAGAAGGCAGCGCGGTGGTTTCCCAATAGCGCGCATTAAATTCGCCAGTTCGTAACGTTATCGACGCGACGCGATGCGACGCCACATTTCTACAGATGCACTTTTAATGTTGCATTTCGATGCATTTTGCCACTCCCCACGCTACTCTTGCTTCTTAGCACACACGCGTACCACGAACCGGTAGGAAATTCCCTGAAATTTCTAGTCGAACAAGCATCCGTGCAAAATAATTATCAATCGCTCGATAAGAGGCGAGAGCGTATCTCTAAAATGGGGAGGATTGAATTTTTTTTCCGGGGGTTTATTTTCGCGGGGAATGTGTCCGAGTTATCTGCATTTTTTACAATATGGCTAGATGATATAGTCACTAAAATCTTTTCGAGCGAGGAAAATATGAAAGTAGAGGTATGCAGTTTTGTTGCTCTTCCAACGAGGCACATAACCGCACGGAACGTTGAAAATCATATGGTGCTGCGCTAAAAAGGCAAAGGCGGCAGCAGCAGCTCTTGCAAACACAGCGGGTAGCGATGCAGTCATTTCGGCTGTTTCTTCAGCGATTTTTTCGGACAATAAGAGCGCGGCGAAAATCGGCAGCGTGGGCGATTTCACGAAACGAGTTCCAGGTTGCATTAACCTCGGCTCTTGAATCGCAGTTTGAACGAGTACAGCTGTATAACTGTATTGCGTGAGCGCGGTGCATGAGGTTTATGGTTATGCCAAGCCAAGACACCGCGTGAGCTAGCTATTTCGGTCACGATCCCGCAGACCGCTACTCCTGTTCCTGTTATGCGCGGCAGATTGCTCCAACCCCAGAAGAACCTTATGCCCCGCCATGAATCGTTACCTAATAATTTAAAGTACTCATGAAAACCGCCAGCACTGTTATTACCATGCTAGCCCAAGCCCCCAAATATCCACATTTCATTTTCGATCGTTTCAATTCGCGCAGCTGGTACGGTTTCGTTGCTCTGTCTCTCTCTCTCTCTCTCTCTCTCTCTCTCTCTCTCTCTCTTTCTCGCTCGCTCTCACCCCAGTAAACTTACGACATTCCCTGAAATAATCAAATGCCAGCAGTGCGATATAAAACCACTTCTATATAGAATAATCTCGATTTTTCACTAATAATCGTTTATCAAAATGCTGCTGCTTCTGCTGCTGCTATATATTTTTTTTTTATTTTATTTTTTTTGTACGGGAATACAAAACCAGCCACCGCAGCCACCGCCGAGACAAATGAAGTCGTCGCGAAATAAAAAGCTATAGAGGACCCGAAATATCCGACGCTCGTTTGCTCGTTTGTTCGCGGTATTGAACGCCTTTGAATAACTCTTGTGCTGGATGCAGAACCTCCTAAACACCCTAGACTGATTTACCGTTTCGCGATGGTCGATAAAAATGGGCAAACGTCGAAATTTAAAGATATCGCCGAGAGTTCTTCTCGCCGTCCATGCTCCGTGTTTTTCAAATGGCGCCTCTGCCACCCCTTTAATTAAAGAGGAGAATTTGTCGTTTGTTTTCTATAGAAATCAGTAAAAACAAAAACAATCGCTCTCGTTTAAATACAACGAAAGAAAAATGAAGAGGAAAACGATCGAGTGATGGGGGAGGGGAAAGGGGGAGCTCCGTTACAAGTTTTGGAATAAATCTCGAGTCAAGAAGTATATAAAAGAGGAGAAATTATTCATTGCGTGAATAAATAGCATTCCCGATTTACGGGCTCGGAAAGAAACATGAAAACTATCAAGTTTTCTCATGTTTTGTCGAAAATACAGCAAGTTTGAATAAGGTGGAAAACAGAGAGAGGGAGAGAGAGGGAGAGAGAGAGAGAGAGAGGGAGAGAGAGAGAGAGAGAGAGAACACAACATAAAAAATATAGCCAACGCGGCAGCACTAGACTATTTTGAACTTAAATTGTAGTTTCTTAAGGCGATAGAAGAGGGAAAGAGACAAGAGTCATGCTCATGGAAGAAGAAGAAGAAGAAGAAGAAGAAAAAGAGGAAAAAGACCATTCGATGCTCTCGAAGCAGCTCCCATAGGAGGAATATCGAAATGGTAAGCAGCATCCTCCATTGCTAAGAAAAAAGTGCCAATGAAAAGAATAATGATCCTCCGATGCTACAGCCTCTGCCTCTCTACTGTTCCCGTCAGGGCACTGAACAATTGTCCCAGATCCATCCAAGAGACAAAGGCTGCAATTTATTGGATGCGACCGGCTCAAGGACCTGCTGACAAAACCTGTTAGAGATCGATTTAGTTCTCCCAGCACTTTCCTTTCAATGTCGACGCTCTATATCCTAATGCATGCCGACCGAAACGAAACGAAGCGACTTACGACTTACCACTTACAATACACACAGAGAGAAAGAGAGAGAGAGAGAGAGAGAGAGAAGCTTTAATACCTTTAAAATATAACAATTTTCCAGCCTTGAAAATCACACGAAAACACCGGGAAGAAAATCTCGTTCTTCGCCTTCAATTGGGGGTGCGTTCGAGAGTGCGCGAGCTTTGAAAACGTACGCTGCTAACAAATTTTCATTATTCTTTTACATTCAGTAATTTAGTACTGCTGCACGGTGTGACGTTGTAGTGGTAGTTTAAAGTTGTTAAAAAGGACACGGCGTGCCATTACCGTCGGATTAAAAGCTTTAAGAATAAAACTCGAGGCCCTTTTATGCGATCGGGATTTACAACGAGGTAATTGTAGCTTATTCGCTTAAAAGAGGAAACAATATCTCAGTTATTTTCGTAGCTTGCAAATTCAGGAAAAATTTCAACAATCTTGCCGAATGAAAAGAGCGTCGCGCCCGGTTAATCCGCGCATTAGGCAAATATCGCGCAAGAAGAGAAGTACGCGCGCGTGGTTTGATCAAAGTTACACGTGTACCTGTGGGAGAACTATTTATGTTACGTCGTTAATGCCATGACCCGAACAATGGAGAGAGCAGAATTTGATCGAAGTTACACACGCGCGCCCGTGGCAAGAACCGCATTTATGCCGTATTATTATGTTGCGTTATCCTTGCATTACCGGAACAGCATCACGAATACAACTTAATCAAAATTACGTGTGCAGCGAGAAGCGAGAATTCTGAAACGTTACGCCGGAAGTAAACGGAAGTATAGACGGGGAGCGGCGAGGGGGGAATTGGTTAAATTTATAATTATTAGCTAAACTGCCGCGCGGGGGTGGCTCGTGTTTCTTCATCCCCTCTCGTTTGGTCGATCGGAGAAAAAGCGCGCTCGAAAACGCGAGAAAAGTGCTAATTGCATAAAGGAAACGGGTCATATTTCTTTCTGAACTTCCCCTGGCGGTGCAATAAGCTTGTATCCGCAAAGTTAACGATGCGTATACATTTAAAACAAAGGAACGAAATCTCGCTGCTGGAAGATACCGAGTGTCGGCGCATAATTGGCCTAGGCAAAGTGTTTCTCCTCAATTTATCGCGGAGCCTCGTCGCCTAATCGGCACGTTTAATCAAACTGACTTTCCAGGCACGTAAGCACGTAGATAAACAATACCGTCATATTTTTTCGTGGTTAAAATGTAAATGTATCCTTAAGTCAAGCGTTTCCTCACGCTACCTTACGTTTCCTTAATACCTCGGAAAAAAGTCATAGCGCGCTGTGTTCCAGTCCGTCCACTGTGGATGTCGCCATACCCCACCACCATCATCGCAAACGGAATATTATTCTTTTGATCTTGAAACCCGGCTTTTTTCATCCCAATATCTCTTAATCATCTTCCGAACTTTCGAATTTCAGCTCACCAAATCTTAGTTCCCCCAGAGGAAAAAAAAAAAAAAAACAGAAAAAGATTTATGCGCAATTGTCAAATTACAAATAAAAATATTTGTTTCGTTATCCAAAATCGATGAAAAATATCATGGCTTTCAGGATAAATTGCTTATTTTATTTGTAATGCAAATAAGATTTTTGTATATTTATTTTAATAAACATTGATGAAGTTTTATGTTGTCACATCGATCTTTTTTTTAATAAATATTGGCAGATTATTTTCAAGTTGTAACAGAGATGACGCAATTTTCCAAATGCAACGAGATGTGACAACCATCCATTTATTAAGAATTTCTATTCCATGTAGACGATTTAAAATGATGGAGCTGTATAATCAGCGAGGCTCGGACGCGTTATTACATTTATTTCGTAAGCTTGGACATTAAGCGCGTACTTTTCACATATTTAGGAAAAATATATTTCGACGCTAGTCGATATTAAAGTCGAAATCATTGAAAAAAGGGAAGTTGATAAAAGAGAGAGAAAGACAGAGAGAGAGAGAGAGAGAGAGAGAGCGGGGAAAATGTCAGTTCGATAGACTCGTAGTTTCTTCCAGAACAGCTGTCTTCCTTAATTAAAGTGACAATGTCTAGATGCGCGCCGTGGTGCAATACTTCCTTCGCTCCGGTCTAAAATACTTTCAAGTTATATTATGAATTAAATCCTGGCGAGTGAGTTAAGCACGCTGACGAGTTTTTGGCTCGTTTCCTTGGCTAATTAAATATTTTTAATCTTTAGCGCGCACTCTTCCTCTAAACCTTCGGCAATACTTATAGAGCTCCTGCTGAGTCGGTTAATTACCACCTGCCTCCTAAATTTATTTCAAAATCACGCGGTAAAACGCTAAATTTCTTAATTTCCACGTGACACCCATGTTTGACGATCGACGTGTTTTAAAATCAACATTGACTCATTGCCTCGTTGAATAATTGAGTGGAAATTATTGTATCGCGCAGAGAAAGAGAGAGAGAGGGAGACGAGGAGATGGAATAAAATCTTGGCTTGGTTCCCGATAGGATTATTTTCTCAGCGCGCGAGAGCAGGACGAGCACACTGGAACGTGATATCCTCAGATTCCAGTGGGCCAGAGGAACATCTCGGCATAGCTGAAATGATTTTACCTCTCAAAGGAGTATCGTTACACGAATGCCAACCCCTTTTTCGCATTTCGCAATACGACGTCCACCACTGTTACCAGAGAAAGAGAAACATATAGTGGAAAGCGGAAGAGCATGAAACTATCGAACCTGCTTATCTCTTCCCAATCGGCTCGTCATGGCGTGCCCACAGGGTTTTGCTTCAATTTGTTGTATACTCTTTTGGTTACCTTTCATCTTTACGCGCGTACCTCCCCCACTCCAACAACGACAAATAATTTTCTATATATATATATATATATATATCTTGCGTCGGATATTCGATAGTAACTTGGTGTTTTGTTTTACACAGAAATTCCATTTCCTTGATTTATCGAAAAAGATTTTCCTGATTTCATTGATATGTTTAACAGGAATCTTTCCGAAAGATTCGGAAAACCAATAATATCTCTACTCTCCGCCGCAACTAATAAAAATAATATATATGTATATTTTCCTTTTCTATTACTGTATCCCTCCTCCCTACAGAAGATTTTAACTCTGCCAATTTTGTCCTTTCCTGATGGAAAGCTTCCCTCTCTTGATCTGCCAGTCAACATCCCCCTTAGTCCTACTCACAGGGGTAGATTATTGCTTCTAGGGATTTCCTCGATTCTCGTGTCCTTATCATTGTTGTCCTTCGAGGAACATAATAAAGTTAAAAAAAATCAATAAAGTTCCTTCATTATCCTCACCATTTCTTTCTTCCTCCTCTTCTCGACTATTCGAACTCGCCAAATTGATTAACCGAGCTCTCTCGTCCGTGAATAGCATCAAAACAACTTTGGACGTACTTTATCTCTCTCTCTCTCATTCTTGAAACTAATCGAAGCTACGATTTGAAGAATTTCGTCAACTCAGAAATTCATCGAACCTCTATCCTTTATCGATTTTTCGGCGAGACAAGTTTTCTCGAAAAATTTTTGGCTGCTTCCGAATGCTTCCGGAGGTTTCTTCTAATCGCATTTTTTCTCATCTGTGAACTCTTCTCGCGGGGCAGTACGGTGACTCCGCGGTGCATTTAGGAGAGCGAACCGGCTGTGGCAGAGTCTCCCCCCCCCCTCCCCCCGCCTCTTAAGAAACCATTTGAGGATAACTGGCACGTGGAAAAGTTTTCAACGGTCGTGTGGCATCTCCCGCTCGGGAACGAGAAAATCCATACAAGAGAAGAAGAAATTGAGCAGATAAGTTGCCGATAGCGGTGTCGCTGGCTGCGTCGGCATCGACTGATCGATCGGAAGTGCCCCGGCTGAGATTACTATCAGATAAGATCGCTTCGTCTTCTTGAGAGTGGGAAGGATATTCGGGGGATCGAGTGTCGTCCTGGTCCTGAGAGACTTGGAAAAAGCAAGAAAGGCGGAGAGTTTCTTCCAGCCCCGTGGACTACCGTAAAAACTGAATAGGAATATTGCTCCTTTTTCTCCTTTTTTTATTTTCTCCACAATCTTTACCATCGGTCTAAACGTTATTTTAAACTCTACTTTTTTATCTTGCGAATTCATTTGTACGTTCGAAGCAAAATCCAAGCGAAATCCTTCGGCAAATACATTATAAGTCATGAGATGAAACAGCCACTCTGTCAGAAAAAGGTTAAAGAGATTCGCGAAACAAGTGTTATCTTACGCAGTTCCGAAAGACTCGACAGAGACGAAAGGAGCGAGTGTTTTCGAGTGTCCTTGGGTTTCCTGGCAAACCAATTTTCCTCCAAGTTTTAATAATGCCAGGTGTTTTTCGTCGCCAAAAATACTCTCTATCAGGTTCGAATGCTTGTTTACACACTCATTATCATCTTTTCCGAGGAAAATTATCCGAGAGAGAGAGAGAGAGAGAGAGAGAGTATTGTTCCCCTTCGTTTCAAGGGACTGCTAAGTGGATTATATCGATCCTGTAACTTTCCGAGCGTTTAATAACTTTTCCCTCATAACCGGCTATAATGAGCTTGGTTTTATTTTTTAATTCCTTTATATAGTCGAACCTCGTAGTTTTGATGATTGATCCTGCGAGTGCCCGTGCTTAATAATGCAACAAGATCTCTGGATATAATTAGTATAATGGCTTACGCAATCTGCATGTATAAAGGTAAAATCAGGCCAATTTAAACGATCTGCCTAGCGGAATACGTAGGTGATTAATAACGTGTCGAGGTATATCCGTGTGCGGAGTAAGAGTAAGAGTAATCACAATAATAATGGTTCGATAGGAAGCATTTCGAGTGAGATTATTCGGAGATAAGATTGCTTCGTCTTCCTTAGAGCCGGAAGGATATTCTAGGATCGAGTGTCGTCTTGATCTCGCAGTTCCTGTAGTTCTCGCGAGGATTTAAGCGGAGGCATTGCTAGCTGGATGGTTGGAGCTCGCTTAATATAAGAATCCCAGTCGATGGAAAATTAAACGAATTAAACGAATGGGAAGGACTTTCTTGCGATGCGCGAGTAGACCCTGTCATTTTAGTCCAGACTTTCTCTCGCGCGAAAACAAATAACTTTTATTTGATGTTTCTCATTCTTTCTTATTCTCGCAGATTCCTCTTAGGGTTGATCACATCTAATTAAACTGTAAAACTACAAAGAGGATATTTACTCTCGAGTTTGCTCTCCTCTTTAGACAAGATTACTTTGTCGTCGGGTTTACGCGCACATAGGCAAAAAGGAAGGAAGGAAGTAAGGGAAGGTGGGAGGGAGGAAGGAGGAAGGAATAGATATAGTTGAGAAGATTCTGATACACGCGTGTATACGTGCATGCATCAGTAGACCAAATCATGTCTGCTTGGGCGAGAAATCGAAACCATTTAGCATTGCTACGAATCGATGCGATACGATGTGATGCGATGCGATGCAAAGCGATTTCGCGTGCATGCAATGAAGCTCCATGCACTAATAAAAGCAATATCTATTTGCGTCACGGGTAGAGGCTCTTCAATTAGTTTATTAGTATGGTCGTGGAACATTTGATGTCGCTCGAGTTTTTCCTTCTTCTCCTTTTAAAGTTACAGTCAACTGTAAGGTGAAATTGATCACTAATAAGCCAAAGATTTCAATTAAGCGCGCACGGTGCAAAGAGGAGAGAATGAATCGAAAGAATTTACAGAGCGCAATAATGCGAATAGCGCCAAGATAAATCTTGCAATTAAATAAAGTTATAATGATAATGGGGAAATCGAGTAAGGAGTGTTCGGATTTCGGAGCGGAATTACCGTAGGATGCGAACACTTAGTCATTTCTAGCTCGGAACTCGGTGTATCGTATAAAACTATTTTAGCATAACTGTAAACGTCAAAATACAGCCGATGACAGAATCTCTTTTTTTTTTTGTAAAAATATGCAATTTATCGCGCCCGAGAGGAGGAAGAATGATTTTTTCAAGTTTGTCTTCAAGTTTGTCTTCGTTAAAGGCAGAGAAAGGGAAAAAACTACTACCACCACCATTCGTATGCGTACAAGAGAAAAGGAAGACCTTTAATTGGAGAAAGTCGTAACGATAATGACGAGATCAGGTGGAAAGTAGTTCTCGAATGAAATTCCAAGAAGAAATTCCTCGTTGAGGAAGAAATGTCTTATCTAGCAGTGGCGTGGGAGTGTTGTGGAGCCCGAGGGAGTTTTGCTGTTTGACGCACATAGAGAGACATCGCATTTCAGTGGACGCCCGATATCGTATCGCACTGTTGTTTTAGCACCGTAAAGGACCGAAACGATCGACTACTATTTGAAACTCGGTGCTTTTAAGTCGTCCTCATGAAACTGCAGTGTTTCTATTTATGTCAGCCGATAAAGTAGTTGAATTACCATTGCAGTTCTGGTACGACGTGGCGCGTAATTCGCAACTCATTGCAGGCGCGCACTTCGCAGCACGTCATTCAAACGTAATTCCAAGTTGGCAATAATGATGTACTCCGCGTTATGAGCGACTCGACTAACTTTGTAGGAATTTACTTGAAAATTACGTCTAATTCTTATTGCCGCGCCGCTACCTTTACCTTTAATGCCTCTACCTCTGATTCGCGCGCCATTACCAACCAAACTTTGCGAAATATATTTGGAAAAGCTCAAAAAACTAGGAGGATCGCTCTAATTTCATTTTTTTTCTCTCTCCCTCTCTCGGTCATCGCGGTATGTACGTACGTACGTACGTACGTGGTTTCAGGGGAGTTACACCAAATTCTTCCTGGCAGACATCTCCCCGGCTTCGCTTAATAGAAATACCCCCATATTCCCCTCCCCCTCCTTTCATTTAGAATATATTTCATTTAGGGACTATGGAAATGTAATTCCATCTCGAGAACAATGGCATCGTTAAGATATGGGAGGGTTCGTTAACCTAAAGCAAACAGCTGTTTGAGAAGTTTGTTTGGTAACGTGCTTCGAAGCGTGATTAGAGCAGAAAGTTGAAGAACATGTGACAGCTGCTTAAGTGTTTGTACTTCCAACATAGATTACATAATGACATTATGAAAATTCACGCGTGACGCATCTCGAGAAACGTGAAAATCGCTTTTGTCGAGCTCTCGATGCTAATCGGCGGCTAATTGGAAGAAAGAAAAAAAGGGAAAGAAAAAAAGAGAGGGCCTCTCGCCTCTTCGCCTTTTTAACGTAGAATTTTCCCAATCGAGTTATTTCAGCCCCGTATATTTGGAACTAATAATTTTATTCGTGCGATTAAGAACAATTAAATCAATCTACCCCCGAGATGAAGCACAGCAGCTATGCAAGTTTCTCCGCGAATTTCCATTTAAATTCAGCCGCCGTTTGTCATATTCTTCGGAAATGTAATTGTAATTTGGGAGCACTTGATGATGCTGGATCGTGGATTGTTGGCTCGACTGAGGAAAATTTCTAACGAGTTTTCCACCGGCAGGCAGACGGCAAATTCGAGTTGGCACGGGTTTGCTTAACTCCCAGAAAAATATTGGAATATTCTCGGAGAAAACCGCCAGGCAAACTATTGCGCCACAGGCTATGAATGAAATATTGATACTTTCCTCGTAACACGTAACACGTAACACGTAACGCGTAACACGTAATACGTAATACGCCTACGTAAGATGGATGGATCTTGCACCTTTACGGTCAGCCTTAATCAAAGCTGATACCGGCGAATAGATAATTTTCAAAAAGAATATTATTGTACCTTTATGTATAACGAATACATATATATATATATATATACATATACTTACGCACGCAAGAGTTTTATACAATAATTCCCGAGAGCCGGGGTCGGAACAATGAAGTGAAATTAATTAGCTGGGGGACGGGGGAGAGGACGAAATGTAAAAATAGCGGATATGGAAAGCTGTTTCGGAGTAAGTAACGATATTTGAGACAGCACCGGACGCAAATAAATCACTTCTCGCGCAACGTTGCAAGGTACATTTCTATTCCGCTGGGTAATTTTTCTTCCGAGGGCAGCAACCCTTCTTTAGCCGCTATATTCTAGCGAGGATAGCGACATGTCTGACAGACAGCCAGAACCTAATGCTAGATGCATTGTGGCCATATAAATAGGGAGCTCCCTCAAAGCGTCGGAGTTTTTCCATAAACGATTTAAGCCGAGACAAATTGCGCAAAGAGGTATGCGACGTAACTGAATTCTCCAATGAGAAAAATGCATCAAGGATATCAGAATCCATCGGTATCTTTGAATTTCGCCTACCTGTACACCCCGTGGACCGTACGCAAGCATTGAATAAAGCAGGATGGAATAACGCGGAGGAACTTTTCATTCGAGCTTTCCCCAGAAGTATTAAGTATGAAGTATGAACTACGAAGTATTAAAGAGGGAGTGAAAAAATGTAAAAATTAAAAAAAAAAACAAAAAATAAAAAAAATGAAGAAACGGTAAGCCAATCAAGGACAGAAATACATTCTGGTATTATGAAAAGGCGAATTTCATAAACAATCTTAATGGAAGAACAGCGGGACGAGGAGAAGGGAGAAGGGAAGAGAAAAAGAGGCTCGAATGAGAGGAGGAGGGGAAGGAGAAGCGAGAAGAAGAATGCAGTTGAATCCGCGCCGACAATGCGCTCGACAATTTTCTCAGCTAAAGATGCATAAAAGCAGGAGGATCCACCTGCACGCGTATCTCTGTCCTCCTTCCACTCGCTTTCCGCTTACGGCTCCTGGCCATGGACCGTACCGTCAGGACGTTCCTTATCCTGCAAGCCCCTTTCTCACGGAGTGATTTCGTTTTTCTTTCATCTACTTGGGGAATATAAATAGGGAATTTATCGTTTCAAACGTATCCGTGAGAGCGTCGTTAGCATAATGCTTTTCGGCATGACGCGCGACGATGATATACGAGATGTAAAGTAAAGTAAAGTAAAGTAAAGTAAAGTAAAGTAAAGTAAACTGCACGCTGAAAGATGCGCAGTTTCCGCTAAAGAATTTTTTCCACTTCCTTTTCCGCGCCTAGCCAGAGAAATATCGTGCGTTCGCTCGTGAAGATACCACAGCACGTATCAAAGAAATCCTTCAGATTCATGCAACCGGGAATAATGTTACTTTCCATTATCGCGACGAAAAAACGAGAGAGAAAAAAAATATTCCGGCGCGTAAACACATTTTATTATCTTGCACTTTTGAGGTCTGACTCTCTCCCTCTCTCTCTCTCTCTCTCTCTCTCTCTCTCTCTCTCTCTCTCTGGTCTCTCGAAATTCCTGAGAATCTCATGGATATGAGAATAGAAAATTGGAAAGAGAGGTCTTAACTATCCGTCACTTACGGCCTGTTTCAACGCAAGAATATCGATTGGACTTGGTACGGTACCACAGTGGTGTGGTGGTGGCGGTGCGCGATGACAACTCGCAACTCACCTGAAACAAGAAAAAGAAAAAAGAAAAAAAGGAAGAGGAGGAGGAGGAGGAAGAGGAAAAGGAAAAGAACGTTCCTCATATAGAAGAGCGCGTGGTTGAACGCGTATTCGAGAAAAGTAAAGCGAAGCAGACAATCTCAGGGAATCTCGGGGAATCTCGGGGAGCGAGCAAGTTTATTCTTATCTGAGAGAACCCGAACCCGGAAGAAGCCACTGTGTATGTATAGATTTCATTTCTGTTGCAACGTAATTTAAAGGAGAAACTTTGCCAGTATAAAACGATTAATAGAGTGAACTGGCGAAATGGTGAATGGGTCGAAGAAACGGGGGATGAAGGAGAGAGTGGAGGAGCGGAGGGGAGCAAAGGGTAAGGGAAAAGGGGTTATTCGTAGAATGGAGAGAGGAACAGGGAGAGGCGCGCCATGGTGGTAGGAGCTATTGTTATAAGGAAAGTTGGCCGCCTGTGGCCTCCGACACGCTCGGCACCTCCGGGAAGAATTTTTTGCCAGCGCGCTTTTCCTAATAGAGTATAGGCCGCGTGCTGAGATTAAAAGATATTTGCAGCCCGTGTGTGCTTCGTTTGGAAAATAGAGCGTGTAATTTTTTCAACGAGCTTATTTGTGTGACGCGCGATATATTTTGATAAAAATTTAACGTGGCTAACTTTGAAATCAGAACTTTCTATAGAAACTTGTATATATCGCCGGCTGTATTTTAAAATCTAATTGCGACTTTTCATGAAAGCCCCGCTTAACGAGTCCGCTTCAAGTTCTCGCGTTCTCAAACCGGTTTAATTTAATTAAATGCCGCACTCGCAATTATTCTTAGCCGACGCTTACGGCATACGAAAGAATCGGCAGTTCCTTTTGCTTTGCCAATTGATCATTGCTCGAAGCAGCTTTACCCTTTTCCTCTTTCTCTCTGAATATATTTCCAAGCTGCCGGCTAGAAAATTAAACGTGATCTTCTCTTCTTTTTAATAGTCGACTCCACTCTCTCTCTGCCCCCCTTTTAAATTGACCGGATTAAATTATGCAAGAACGCATTAATATTTTATCATTATTTTACATATTCTAAATAATTGTTGGAATTTAATTATTTCTATTAATTAACTCTCTCTCTCTCTCTCTCTCTCTCTCTCTCTCTCTCTCTCTCTCTCTCTCTCTCCCCCTCTCTAGTCCTTGCAATGTACAATTCTATATCTGAATATAATATATATTGTATTATATACACGCGTAAACCTTTATGAACGCTCTTGCATGTAGTTTCGGGTGAGCATAGTAGAGAGGGACCATATTTCTGAAAGTGGGTCGAGGAAAAAATAGAGGTTATTAACCCCTTACGCCGACATTTTAAAACGCTCACGCTAGACAAACACGCTTTTCATAGCTCGCAAATAAGCTTGTAAAAATTCCATTCTATTTCCATTCCTATTGATTTTCATAATTTATTATCGCTATTACCAATTTGAAGACAATGGATTTTACGATCGCCCCTTGTAAAAAGGCACTTGATTGTTAATCGATGCTCAACGTTCGCCACACGTACCACAACGACGAAGCTTCATTCTCGTCAATAGCTTCTGTTTATGAAAGATCGTTCTAGCGTCTTCTAATTGAAGGAGAACCAATGAGAGAGCAAAGTAATTTTAACACAGTTCTCTTCTTCGACCAATCTCCTTAATCGATATTATTTCTATCCAGCGAGGAAACAAAAGTTTGTCAAGAAAATTAAAGGATTCGCTCTCTGGCTGGTGGTGGTGTTGGTGGTGGCTCTTTCAATCTCTTCGGAGCGAAAGCAATGAAAAACGGGGAAAACGAGGGAAAACGGCAGAGATCGTGTGGTAAAGCGAGGTAATTTTCCTTAAAAGAACAAGTAATTTGGTAGGGCGGTGGTGGTGGTGGTGGTGGTGGTGTGTCGCTAATCAAATTGTTCAATGGTGTTTGTCCCTTTGTATATTACTGCTAGTCTGGGGCTCTGGTCATCATGAACCAGAGAGGACGATGACGAGCGAGCTTTTTTCTCCGGAAGAAGCGCAATCTCGAGTACGACTCATATTGGTGCTCATAACGTCGGAGGACGTATCGCGGCAAAGTCCCAGCCTCCAAGTTGCATGAATAATGCATGAAACCGACTCTTACGGGGGCCCTTCAGGAGTGGCGTGAACGAACTTTCAACACTAACGCCTCTAACTTTCCATTCAGCGGGTACCCGACCAATAAGAACTTTCGGACTTGCGCTGATTTATTACGACGGATCATTTTGTAAACAAGAAATGTGCAATAACTAGCCAAGTTCTCCCCCCCCCCCCCAACGCAACAAATCGAAAAGCAACAGTGAAAGTTTGAAAGTTTGAAAGCTATCGCTATATCGCTAATTCCTTTAAAACATTTTTCACGCGTTTCGGGGATCAATTTTCCTTCCCTGTAAAATATATTTTTCTCTGGTCTGACTCGTGTGTCGAGCTCGTTGGCCTTGCGCCTGTTGGATGAGCGTGTACCGCCGCCACCACCACCACCACCACTCTGTTGGCGCAAAATATTTGGAGGTCTCCGGAGAGTCTATCGCGCTTTACATAACACGAAGCATGTTTATGCTTTCAAGCTTCGCGTCCTATTGACCCTCCACCGCGGTTTTCCGCTCGCAGCAACAATTCAGGAGGCGGCATCTAAATGCGAGGCCGCTAAAAAAATAGAGAGCCAAATCCAAAGTAGTGGTGGAGTGGTGGTGGTGGTGGTGGTGGTACTTGGCGCGTGCGCTCGTGCTGCACGCTAAAGCCGAGGCAAAAGTCGGCAAAAGTCGGCAACAGCGGAAACGTAGCGCGGCTAACGTAAATAAGAGTTAACATCGTACAGCCGAGCTGCTGCCTCCCCTTGCACAAAGGAACAGGAAAGGGATTTTAAACCCCTTTAATCTTTCCGGTCGGCTAATTACGCGACAGACGTCTCTCCCCCGTCTCTCCGCCCCTATTTTATTCTGCCGGTACTCGCTAACCTACCGTCTCCTCACCCTCTCTTGCCTCTCTAATTTTCACGCCACCTCATCGTACCCTTTTACTTTCTTTCCGCCATCTTCTTTCTCTCTATCTCTCTTTCTTGATATTACACGATTCGCGACTGCCGCTCGCGCACGTACAAATTTATACGCGATCGGATATGATAACTCCGGGGAGAGAGAGAGAGAGAGACGAGAAGAAAATTAATTTGCGCGTCCACTTTTATCCGAGGTACGGCGGCGGGAGGCATCTTCTATATATTCGGAAAAATCCACTTGGTAAAAGTTGACGGATGCAAATACGTCGAGAACGTAGCTGCTGCTCTTGGTTTGTGTTTCGTGAGAAAAAATTTATTTAAATTGCCATGCGAATTTAATGCTTTAAGGGCGCGCGCCATCCATCATTTCTGATTTAATCGTTTCAAGTTTTCTAGTTAGCCCCTAATGAAGCTTTCGAGTTTTTCCTGAGAAGTGGAAGTGAAAGTGGAGGTGGAAAGCGCGCAAGAAAAATGTCGGCGAGGTTGAGACGTCGCTCGGGGAGAATTGCGAGGTCGAAGGGTGTAGAGAGAAAGAGGAGGATGGGGGGGGGGGTAGAGGCTATGCAAATTAACAACAAATAAGCTGTTTGGCAAGAAAACGTACTGAAATCTGCGAAGCACGGTTTCTCCCTCTCCGGTGGTTTAGGGGTACCCTTCGCGCCATGGCAATGACGAACATTTTAAGCTGCCAGGGAGATTAGTTTCTTTTTATCCCTCTTTGGTAATCTGTCTGCGGCCGGCTGCGTCTAGCTTCGCAAGCACAAAGCACCCAAAGCACCGGCGCAAAGCTTGAAATATACTCCGCCGGAGAGTACAAAGCTTAGCGAATCTTGGAAACTCATTGCGAGCCCGGAGCAGCAACGAATGTGCGAGCTAAAACGACTCGCAAATTAATTACAAGATAAATGTCTTCTTCCGCAATTATTTATTTCATTGGTGGTTAATCAAAGCCGGTAGTTCTTGTCCAATTATAAGCATTTCGTTATTTGTCAAGTCAAAGCAATTTTCCAGCGTGTATTTGCGCGCGCGCGCGCGCTCGAGAGACAGAGGGAATCCTTTTCAACGGAATACGTCTGCAAAAAGGTATGGTCAACCATCCTATAATATGTGCGAAGATACAAAAACAATGTACCGTATTTTAATTTTATTTCGTAGCAAAGAAAATTTATTAAAAGTTAAGCTCTTGGTACACGTACGACGTGCGATGGTCCACATGGGATTTATGGTAGGCTTGTATGGTGGTAGTGGTAGGACATATTAATTTGAAATTGCAACTAGTTTTATCATTGTTACGATATCACGCACTAGCTCGCAGTTCGGGCGTAGAAAAATGAGTAAAGTTGAAATGCCTTTTTATTGTGCGCCAGGAACTTTCTTAGCGACAAATACATTTGGTTATCAGTGTAAATAATTTGCCCGCCGTTGCGGGTATGCGAAAAATGTTCAGTCCCAGGCGAGTCTACAATTTTTTCCAACAAGAGCACACCAGCGAAAAAGCTGATAATTTTCTTCGTTTTTTCGGAAAATTCGCATTGGCCGAGGAAACTCCGTTAAACATTTTCTCATTTCCGGACAGTTTCCTTCGAATCGTCCTACCAATCGGTTTGCGTGCCCTTCAACCTTTTTCTCATCCCCCTCCCTCTCACCCCCGATACCCTCCATCACGCTCGAAAAAGAATTCCACCCGTAATTTTCCGGTAATTAAATTTACGAGTCCTCCGTGACTGTAACAGTTTATAGAAGGCAATATACTCTCCACTAACAAACTGACCAAAGTAGAAACTTTTAGCTCTTACTTTTCACTGATTTTTCCCCCTCTAAGTAGGGAAGAACCACTCGCATTTGGTTAGTAAAATTCGCCCGATTGCGATATACCACTACTTTCCTCGTCCCTAATCAGTTTCGAAGACTGGAAAAGCACGAGTCGTTTGATAAGAGTCTTTGACTCTTCTTCAAATCCATTTCAAGCTAGCACGGCTGATCTTTGCTCCTCTTTTTTTGTTTCATTCATTCCAACCCCTCTGGTTTACGATAATTTTTATGAACCCAATCTCCATACATCCACGATGTAATACTCGAAGGAACTTCAATGAATAAATTTAAGAATATTGCTCCAGAAATGGTATATCGGAAGGCGAGTTTCAATAGTGTAACGTGTACTATTATTAGACCTAAGTTTTACGTTCCATTTATTCGCGCGCGTAAAAAAACATTTGGATAAAGCCAACGAGTAATAGAAACGAAGTAAATTCGACTTATATGGCTAATACGAATGGAGGCCCATCGATCGATCAATTACCGATTGTATTTTTGGTTATTGCTTCGATTGAAATGTTTTTGATTAAAGGGTATTAACGAGGAACCAATGGCTTTCGGCAATTGTCGATGCTATTTGAGTTAGCCGTGAGAAAGTTGATTCATGCGGGTACCATTCATAACTTTGAACGAGTATTTCGTCGGAGAATGATATTCGCAGCACGCAGCTGAATATCCGATATTTAGAATTCTATGTAAACGAAGATCGCCTGATAGCCAGCCAGCCAGCCAGCCAGCCAGCCAGCCAGCCAGCAAAGGCATTTGCTTAATTGCAAAACCACGAAGGGTTGCTTTCGACTAATCTCATACGGCACATGGAGGACGCCATTGTACCAAGCTCCCTGATAGTGTGCCCTTAATGGCCGAACTCTCATTATTTACATTAGAAACCAGAAACGAAGCTTCGCTTATGCTCCTTCCTGCTAATAGTGCGCCGGCTTATCAGTGCTGCTCTATTAATTAACTGTTAAATGTTGTAGCATTATTCGACCATTGCCACGGGAACGAGAGAAGGAAAGAGGAAAGATCTCCCAGTCAATCGGAAGAATCGCTTTTTCCCATTTGTTTGAAAAAATCAAACGTATACCCTAAATAGCATAGCGTTTAAAGTGATTCGATCTGATTGATGAACGATTTCTCCTTGTTCTGTCACGTTACGCCACGTTGCGGAGCGTAACGAATAATAGCCAGCTAAGCGAAGTAGCTTGAAACGTTGACCGATCGCTTTATTAAGCTGATCTTCCTGAAACGTGGTAATAGCCATTTTTCTGCGGATAACCACACACCGCTCGGCTTGAAAGGGATGGCGAGCGATGAGCAGAAGAGAGAGAGGACAAGGGCTGCGAGGTTGAAGGAAGGTATATGGCATGCGGTACACGCGGGAGGGAGAAAAGAGAGAGGAGAGAAGAGAGAAGAGAAAAGCTCGTAGTGACAGGGTTGTGTCTGTCTGACGACCCCGATCCATTATCCTCCAGTTGACAGCGCAAACAGTAGCGTCGTCTCCGTGACGACCAATGCATTTCAAATAGAGGCGTTTACGCCGTCTACACCCTTCCACTTTTATATTTTATATTTTATATAGCTTCGAGATGCGACGAGAGAGAGAGGGAGAGACGAGAAAGAACGGGAAACCGGATGAAAACGAGAAACTCGAAGGAGAGGCCGCAAAAGCTGATTTTATAAGAGGTTACGAAACTCGAACAACTATCTTTTCTCGCCACTCTATTTTCCGCTCTGACGTAATGCGTGCACATTATCTGGCTCCATCGATTATTATCACGAACAGAGTTAAAAGTTGGAATGTGAGAATTGTCAAGGAAGGAAAACAGACTGTACAGAACGCAAAGTAAGAGAGAGAAGCAAGCGAGAAGGGAGAGCATAGAGAGTTCAAGGGACACACGACGCGGATGAAGAGAAAGAAGAGAAAGAAGAGAAACTGTGATAGAGTGTAGCCGAGAACGGTGTGTGGAGGGGGTGGGAGAGTTGGAGTGCTCGATGTGACGTAAACACTTCGACGGCGCCAACCGGGAACCCAGCAGGAATTCATTAGCGAACTTCCCCGAGCCGGCCTCAAGCGTTTAAAGAAATTACTTGGAACACTTGAAGGGGAACTGTTACCTTCCCCTTCAACCGTCGAAGCTCCGCGGCAGCCGCTCCTTAGCCTCTCCTCAGCTTCCTCTTCGACTTCCTCCTCGGCTCCCTTCTCCTCGCTCGTTCTCGCATCAGCGGCAAACCGAGTTCCCCTGCACTAATGAGACTCCCAAGAATCGAAACGAACTAGCTCGGCTGTGTACAACACTCTCGGGGAAATTTATTTAATAGGGAATAGCCTGGCTTTTGCCGACCGATCGAGATAGAGATTTCGCCTTGTAATAATAAGCTGCTAGCCATAGGAGGTCGCGTGTTCGCACGAATATTTCAAAGTGCTCTCGGACTTTGTGTTCTCTCGCTACTTTTATAGTACCGATCCTCCCTCCTTCCTCCGATACCTGTGTGTGCGCACTCGCTCTTTCTCTCGACAAACTTTACGCGTCTACCCGTGTGTGTGTGTGTGTGTGTGTGTGTGTGTGTGTGGCCTCAGTCAATACGCAACACCACTCTACCCCACATCCGTGTTCGTGTGGGAATGCGAATACGAACCACTACCGGCCACTACTAATTCTTCGTCCCACCCTCTGATTTATCGCAACGAATCTTCATCTATTATTTTTCTAGCCCGTAATATTGCTGTGTTTAAATTTCAATGAAGCTTTCATTATTTTCTCTAACCTCGCTTGAAACTGCACTCTTAACTTGGCGCACTACCCCCGCGATCGCTTATCGGTCGAAGGAACCGAGACAATTATCCTGGTGGATTGCTGCGAGTCCTCTCGAAGACCAATGAAGAAAAAATTCACTAAAATCTAAAACTTAAGCTAATCAGGCTCTCGGGGGAGAAACGTTTATTCAAGCGACAGTGTAACTTTTTGTTCTACATTTAGCGCGTTAATTCATTATGGTCGGAACTGAATTATCGAAAATCAAGATGTGCTAAATTCGTTTGGTAACTATATTTTGAAAACTCGGTCAACAGGCATATCCATATGTATATTTGCTTTAATCGAACAACTGATATTGATAAATGTATTTGTGTCAAAAGCACCGCGCGACTATTATTCCGTATAATGGGTATTTTGGAAGACAAGCAATAATTGAAATTTTCATTTAATTACAACGTATTAATTTCAGGCGTAGTGCATATTCCCCTCTATAAAATGCAATAGTTTCAAGAGTTTTACGAGAGATTATGAAGCTTTTATCGATCAATCTTATCCATCTTTTTCAGGCTACGTCATACAACGTAATAATTTCACTACTTATGTACAATTCATTTGTCTAAAGTTACGCCAGAGAATTATAACGTTCCTTTTTTCAATAGATGGACGTACGAACGTAAAAGGATTTTTTTTCTTCTCGTAATGCTATCCTATAATAAAGAGATGTGTTGGAAATACATGATAATGATTTCATGCGGATGAGTTAATTATAGTAATACTAATAATAACGAGTGTTCCTTCGCCGTGATTGCGAGTGAAATGCCAAAAAGGATAGTCGGTTTCCATTGGTGAAAAAGGTCGGAGTCGTGGACAGAGCTCGACATATCACGTTCAATTTGCGGCATTAATTAGTACGTACTAAGTAGCATTCATTGTGTAACGTGGATGTATCTATATATCGTTCAGGAGCGATTAATTTCAATTAACACCCTGACCCTCGCAGCTGGGCCCTAAGAGATATTATAGGCGCGTATGTGTTAATCGTCTCTTTGGCTTCGTCATCAATTACATTTTACGCTTATATGCCATATTAAAACGAAGCATTACATGGATTGTAAATTCAACTTTAACCGAACCCCGCCTAACTCATTGATACTATCGCCAAGCAATAACCATCCAGCGAGTAATTGCAGAGGATGCATTAGGTGATCCATAAACGGCATTTGTATTCGTGTATGTGAATCTGCCTATGGGGACGAAATCTTTCCTCGTTTCTTCCCTTATTCAAACTTAGCTGGGATTGTAGGATCGTGCTTGGGTGATACAGGCTTCTTCTTAAAGGAACAAAAGAAAGATTTGGAGAATCTTTCGACTGGTTTATCGAGTAAGAAGTTTTGGATTAAATGGACGGTGGCGACTCGAGTGACGGGGGTTCGGCAGAGAATTCATTCTAAGCGTCCCCTATTCGCTCCCTCGAATCTCCACCCTTATTCTTCGAGGTTAAGCCTTCAGTGATCTGTCCAAGTCTTTCCAGGCGTGTGACCACTACCAAACCTACACAGCGGTCTAGTTTCCTGCATTTGCCATACCCGTTATTGTCAGGAGCCTTGCCTTTTCCTTCAACCGTACTTCAGCTCACTTCACTTTACTACATATCCATGTATCCGCGTATATATGTATTCCCGAGAACCTACAGTACTCAGGTTTTGTCAGTTTGCGATATTGCCCAAATTGGCAGGTTTGCAATTTCTGAGTTTCAAAGTCAGTTCTCCCTTTAATTGTGTTTCCAGCAAACGCACTGTTTGCTGTTAATAACGTATACACCAGCATCCATACCGTATCGTATGCCACCACCAACAACATCCCATAAACATTTTACAACTCACGAGGCGATTAACGGATAAAGTTACATTTTTGTAAATGACATTCCTTCGGCGCGAGGGAAGAAGAATTCAAGAAAACTAAGTTCCCATGAAAAAACTGCCCGCTAGATTTGAGTTTCAAGTCGCATTGTTTCCAGATCCATGCATTCTACGCGTTATTGCGCACTGAATATTGCATCGCTCGCCACTAACAATAACAACGTTTACGTAATTAACCTGGATAAATGCATACCCGTTAGGGAGTAAGAATATCACGCTTCAAATAGAAATAGAATAAGCAATTCAAGTTTAATTGTATTGAAATATTATCACATTATTCAATGCATACATCTCATAGGATATGTATGATACAACATTAACTATGTGGCGTGACGCTCATTAAGCACGAAATATCGCAGTTAGTGATCAATGTCAGGATGTAGGATGCAGGATGTAGGAATAGGAAGTCACCCATGCTAAAATGCACTTAGCTTGTTTCTCCAAAGTCCAAAGTCCAAGCATATCAACCCGTTGTCGCATCAACGTATCTGTCTCAACTTTTGACATTTTCTCTCGTTCCACTTGTTTCTTGCGTTCGAATATCAACGTCCATTATTAATTGCGATTGACGTATATCGAGACATTTAGGCTTGACCAACTATCGCTCAAGTAACACGGAGAATGATGGCAAGGAGCAAAGTATGAATATCCCGAGTGTTAATTACTATTAATGACCTAATATAATCTCTAATGTCTTAGCTTCAGTAGTGGACTAATGTTTGAGTTTGTGCAGTAGGTTGTTTGAGGTAGGATCATGTGCCTAATCACCCTTCTACTAAATGCCACGAACACGAATAGCGGTACCCTTTTCGTTGCTACATCATCTTCGGCATCCCATAATCCATTTAGCGAGTGTATACTAAATATGTACCAAGCGAGTACACGAGTTATATTCATATATATATATATATCGTGTGATCAGGAATGAATAGATTCGTAACTTATAGCGCATCATGAGCACACAAATAGGTTATACTGATTGACAATTAGACGTACCCGAAGAAAAAGTCAGATGAAATTGCAGATTCAAGTGAAAAGCTTTATAATTGTGAATAGTTAAGATTAGAATACTCATCATACCGGTTGTTAGCGGATAATGTGTGCGATGAACTCGCTCATTAATTCAAAAACTCTTGTAAAAGTTTTCATGATATAAGGTTTCCATAATAATCTGTAGCGCTCAGTGGCTTTAATGAATAATTAATATTTAAATGCTTTTCTTCTAACTTGCCTCTTAACTTTCTGTAGATATCACGTAGGCTAACTTACGAAACTTTTAACTGCGGATGTTTGCATTTTTTCGATTTATCAGACCAGCAGATTTTCTACTTTTTAAAAGTCAAGAGTTGCGTCGGGAGAGATGATTAATTACTTCATTCAGCTACACAGTGCTGTGTATTTATTTATATTTAGAAAGTTTAAAGGCCCCCGACCCCTCTCCTTCTTCCCTCTTCCCCAATGAGAAGTTGGCATAAAAACTTTAATAAATGTTACGCTCTATAAAAGTGTAAAATTCAGTGAAAAACCAATTCTCCATGAGATTCTTGGCCATTCTGCTTAAATTCATATTTTACCCCTTAAAAAGTTTGCATGGGAATCAATTGTTCGAATTCATCGTAAATGTTTGTGTTTTAAAAAATTTGTAATTTTGTGAGTCTTTTCATATCATTAAAACAGCTCGCGTTTCTCAACTTTTCTCAAATTGTTGCTTCGAGAAAATGACCGTGCTTTTGAAGCTACATCAACGCGTTGTTCTGTTTAGAATACGACTAGCCATAAAGCTTCTGCGAAAATGTTGGAAATAAAAAAGAGGAGTCAAAGTAGAACTTGCACGCGTAAATGCGCCACATTATTATGCAATCGAAGAAATACTCGTAACTGAAAGTCTTTGAAACAACAATACCTACAATATCAGAAAGAAATAGGGAATGAAAAGATGATTGGGTAGGGAGAGGGGAGAGACTCGAGCTGCAAACTCGGTCAAACTAAAATTGCCGTTCGAGCATTTAGCGAAGCGGCTTATTCGCGTATTAAAATTATGAGATACCAACAGAACATTTAACCGCGCGTTAAATAATTTATAGTTGGATATCCCTCTCGAAAATGTTGGCATTTGCCAACAATCTGGCATAGGATATTTCTTCACGCGTAGACGAGAGTTGGACTTTTTTGAAGCTAAGGCGATGATAAAATGCACAGAAAAATGACATTTTCGCGAGGTGGAGGGGGAAGCTAAAAAATGTCTTTGGTTCCTACAACAGTTTGATTTACATCGAGTCATTGCAGTGACTAAGAGTCGAGTGTTTCCATTGGAAAAAAAAAAGAGAAAAAAACTGCTCTTAAGGAGAAAATATATATAAGCCTACTTTAATTAAGTCAACGATAAATCTTGCACGCTATTCGATACAGAAGCCGAGCATGAACTTTTCTGGTCTCATAAATAATCAGACAGAAGCGAAAGCTCGAACGTAAAGAGGACGGTCTTATTACTTATACAATTGGCACGGCATAATCGAAGGAACGAAGTGGAGAAGTCTTCGAAAGGGCAATATCGATAGGAAGTGGAGGGAAGTAGGTGGCGGGGAGTAAAGTCGGGCAAACTAAAATTGCCATGCTTGTCGTTGGAGCATTTAGCGAATTGCCTGCGGTGCCAGAGGCGGCTTATCCTCGGAGTATTAAAACTTTAAGGACCTTAGCGGCTGTTGCGGCAAAACAGTGAAGCAGACTGTGTGCGTTCAGCGGGACAACCTACCTAAAGGAGAAAAAGCGCAGTTTTCGCGCGTAAGGTGCTATCCAAATACATTAGCATCCAACGATACCAACGAAGCATGCTTCAAGGACCAAATGGGGATAATTCCTCTTTATTTATGTGCCGCGAGAGAATGCAACAGCAGCAAGCGTGAATTTTTCCTGGGGAACCTTTGTACAATCATGAGCGTAAGACTCCGGAAAGAAAGAAAGGAAGGAAGGAAGGAAGGAAGGAAGGAAGGGAGAAAAGAATAGTCTCTTTTTCTCCGCCGGAAGAACTTAATTTTTTCAGTTTTCGCCCGTTCACTCGTTCGCCCGTCTCCTCTGTTTTCGAAGACCGTTGAAAACCTCGGGCAGAATTTACACGCAAAGACCTACGTCTCTACCTTGAAGATCCCCTTTCAGATCTGATTACAGCAGTTCTACAAAGACAATCCTATTAATTTATCCCCATCGCTTGCTACGAAAATTGCTTTGGTCTACTGGTCAGAATTTGGTCGGGCAGAGCTTGCTGGAAACAGCTTTGTTGCTAGGGCTGTGCGAGGGTTGCTACCAACACCCATAACGGAGGTAACTCGTGAGTAAGATGCTCGTTACCGGGATGGACCTCGTCGATGACGTTTTGACATCACATCCAGCGACAGAAGAGAGTACCCACCCGGCTGGCTGGGCATCGATAGCCCGCCTCCTCCTCCTCCTCCTCCTCCTCCTCCTCCTAGTTCCTAACTCCACACGTTTTTTGATGACGCTCACACGAGAGAGTGACGAGAGTGAGTCTTGGAACAAACGACCATCCGCCCCGTTCTCGAGACTGTCGTGTATGGAGAGAAACGGTATTCCGCTCTTAGAACGGATGTAGCGCGTGATCGATCATTATTGGATCTTTCATCCTTCCAACGTCTCCTCTCAATTCCGCGCACTCCTTCCCCCTCTTTTCCCTTCTCTTCATCCCTTTATAATCACGACCCGCTTTTCTATCCTTACCCTTTTCCATCCTCCTTCCCCTCTTCATCGTGTTTCACACGTCACCCGCAAAGTCAGTCGCTCCCCACCCCCTTATTCTTCTTCCTCGACCTCCTCCTCCTCCACTTCTTCTACTGTCACTCTCCTTCATCGTATGTATAGCATAGCCGGCCATCTCGTTACGAGGAACACGTTTTTTCTCTCCTTCAGGGCTTCGCAACCGATATCAAGAATGTCTGTTGAACGCTCACGCGGAAAATTACTTTCTACGCAAACCCCTACTCGAAACAGAGTTCTCCGTTTGCACTGTGTGTCCGCCGTAGTAGCTCTGACATTAAAATACTCATTTTTCATTCGTTTCCTTCTATGCATGTTTATATGTGTGCTTGACGCTGACGCAAAGTTCGGGAAGAAGAACTCTCTACATTCTACTTTATGGCTTTTAGAGAGATTGAATCTGTTTCTTCCATTCTCGTTCGTTGTTCCGCGATAATGCCAATTACATCATTTAACAATAATCATCGATTATACATTTTACGGAGAAAAACATCTCGTGCGAGCTCTACTTTATTTTTACGTATCGCGAAAATGACGTATTGAAATGTACATGGAACACTGCATTGCGTGAAATATTTTCTGCCTTTGAGGGTTTAGCAAAAGTGTACAGGAAGTATTTTGAGAAGTGAAAAGCTGTTAATTTAGCGAAGTAATTTCGGAGTATAATCATTATAATTCTGCCTTTTGGTTATGGACATGTAGCGCACGCTCATGCTCAATATTGCGCCGGCAAGTTTTCGTTTTCTGCTTTTCCGGACAATGCTTCTCACAAAGAGTAACAATAGCAATTTAACAACCGAGCAGCCTTTACCACTGTTCTTTAGTCAGCGCGCTACCTCCATCGTTGTTACTCTTTTCTTTCTAGACAAATCTTTTGGCCCTTTGGACGCGGCGAGCATCGAGACTGCTTGTTGAATTCCCGAGCGGAAGCTGTTTCTGATTGAAAATCATAATTGAACCAAAGTGCTTGCAAACTGCCTCGTGGCGGACTGCGTTACAGTGAGAATTAATTACTGCGTCGAGCAGGCAGCTTGTACCTTAAAGCTGATCGCTCTTGTCCTTGCCCATTCAACTAGCCTCGATGCACTGGTTTCTACACTTGCAACACTACGCTAATGACCTACCTACCCCTATCTTCTATTCATCTACCTTACCTACCCACCCACCCACCTACCTACCTATTACTATCTATCTAGTTCACCGGAATAAAATAAAAAGCAAATCTCAGACCTGGAAAATGACCTGTTTGACAAATACGAACGAATTTGCGATGAAACGCGGACCCATCGAACATATTCCAATGTGCAAATGCTTGTTGGTAGATTTGGAATTTCATATTGTTTAGGCCAGCTACGCAGCTAGTAGAGAGTTTTGCATTAACCGAAGCAATTCAGGGGTGCCAAGCACTTTGATTCTATCTCTGGGTAAGCCTACTCGACGTCAATCTCCATAATTGAATTTCGCTCCTAGTTTGGTAGTGCGCGGGTTTTAGATGGATGCCGGCGCTGGAGACGCTTGGCACAACACGAACGAGAATCATTCGTTTGCCAGAGAATTTAGAAAAATCCACGATCTTTGCCTCCCCCCCCCCCCCCCGCGCAAATCGAATCACTCGAAGGATACTACGGATTATCTCTGGACTCGTTAAAAGATTAGAATGCAGAAAATACGAGGGGAAATGATATAATTCGGTAAGGGAAGCCATTTCGTATAAGATAATTAGATGTTTTTAATACAACTTAATTATCATATAATTGAATCGCTAATTACTGAGCAGAGCAGCACCGCTCGAGCGCTTTTCATTTCATTTTCCTTTATGGATACTGTCGACGGAGGGAGAGGAAGAGAGAATTCAAGAAATTCAACGTATTCCACCGTGGAGGTGGGTAATGAAATATTTGGAAGTCTCTCGTTTCATGCTTACTTTTTCCATCGCATCGGGGGCTGATATTGGTGCCGGGGCCGTGTGGTGCATTAGCCCATAATAAATAGGAAGGGGTATTGATGAACTGTTGATCCCCATTCAATATTTAACCTCCTAAGGGCTTTGCAAACCGAATGGCATTATGAAATTTGATTCGTGCGAATTTGGATCTCCGTTCATTGACTAAACCAGGGTCAATATACTCTATTGCTGTTGACACGTAGCCTGTCCAGGCGGGAATTGGCATCAGAATGCCATTCGGCTGCAATTGTTTGCAGTCCTGCTTGTGCCTGCGCATTCGCGTGTTCTAATTCCATTGGGTTAATCTCTAAGCATAGTTTATTGGGTCTTGAGGAACTTTCCTCCGTGTAGCGCGCGCACCACAATGCCGAGGATGTCGCAGGAGGAATTTTCACGTTCGATGCTAAGATATTAGCATGCGCGAGCGAGGTTATACATATTACGAAAGTTCTGACAGCCCCCCCCCCCCCCCACCAAGTATCTTTAGCCTGAGAAAAGTTGTCGCGTCAACAACCATAGTTTCATTTACCCCATAGGTTCTCAACCACGCGAATCTTCAATCGGACGTACTTTTATTGCCTTCTTGATATTATTCAAAATCTCTTTTCTCACCTCCCTGTAATTTCTCGTAATTCTAATTCGGGTGTATTAATATTTATAGACGTTAACCTTATGAAGTTTGTGCGAATTTAGCACGTAGTTGGTTCGCGGAGCGTATAGCAGCCGTGCGCCACTGGTTTACACTCGCCTAACTCGTGCAGAAGAGGATAGAGACTGGCAGGAAGCACTGCTCTTTACGAATGAGAGAAACGCCCCATTTAATATTATTCGAATGAATTTGGTAACATAATATTTTAACATTAGGGGCACTATTGACTTTTCAAAGTAAATACAATGCGCCCCGACTGCTCACTGCAAATGTTTGTAAAGTGTAACGCATACCATTATACTCGCACCGACAGAGCGAATGGAGCATTTCCATTTTTTCGCGCGAGCAAATGAGTCGTATTCGAAGACGGACGGACGGACATTTGTGGAAAGGGCTTCTCACTTGGATTAGCCAAGCCCCAAGATAAAGCGCTGCATCGACCCGGTTGTAATTGCGGGTGCAATTGACCGCAGAGATTCATTCACAAGTCCCGAGACACTTAGAGGCATGCAAGGGAAACAGTTCGCGCCAGCAAATGACTAGTTTCGTTAAGTAACGAGCCGACGAAAGAATGAAGCCATGCTGTTCAGCCAACCGCAAGCAGCAAAGCTGCACGAAACTTTCGATTTCACCGAGAACTTTTTTCTCCAGCGGAGCTCGATCCAAGTTGAGCACGCGCTTGGTTGCTTGGTTGGTTGCTTGGTTGGCTGGGTTGGCTGGTTAGCTGCTCCAGTATTGTCATATCGCTCAGGTCAGAGGTAAGGGTGGTGGTGGTGGTGGTGGTGGTGGATGAGGGGAGAAGGAGAGATGGGCGGGAAGAGGGTGGAACCGGAGGCTAAGGGCGGCCGGTAATTATGAGGCCATTATCGCCGCGCCGAGGGCGCTTAATTACACGGCGTTAGCACTCGAGGCGTACGTTGCGAAGTGAGTTACGTTAAGGTGCTCGCGGGAATACTTAGCCAAGACCGCATCGCGCACGGCTGTTGCGCTGCTGCGCTACTGCGCTACCGCGCTACCATGCAGGCAAACCGGAAGTCTACCGGAGGAAGAGGACGCGACATAACTTTATGCCGTGGTTCTTGTTAATTGGAAGCTAACCCCTCCTCTTCCTCGACGACTGGCAACCGATCCGCACCCTCGATCTTTCGGTACACGACTATCCGAGGCAAATCGAAGCAAATCGATGCCTCCGCGATTATACGCTCGAAATCAAAGGAGCCAAGTGGCGAAATGTTAAATAGGCCAGGCGCGCGCACGATAATACGACGATTGCCATAAATTTACACCCGGCGCACCTTGAAGCGTGCTGTCATTGAAATATGAGTGACATGGCAATTAAAGAGTTAGCGCAAACGTTTAGTCGAGGGTTTGTAGTTGCGCAAAGTTGGAGCATTTATTAAATAAAGAATATTTGTTCCACTTGAGAACGTTTGATCATGTAATGAACCTGTCAGGTCAAGTAGTAAACTCAACTGTAAGGTAGAGTTCAGTTTCGCCCTCGTGGCTGCTACATTATTATTATCATCATCATCATCTTTAAGGTGAATTTAGCAGGCAAAGTTACCAAGGCATAACAAATATTTCAGTCATTTCAGTCGTTTCAGTCGTGGTGGAATCGATTAAGCAATGCTCCACTCGGAGCGAAGCTCTTGATGAGTTTCATTCTCTAATGACATTATCCCTGGCCGCGTCGAGTATCGCGTCTAAGTAGTGTTTCTTGTTAATCGGAAGTCGTGTGGAAGTCCAGCAATGCAGCTGATCATCAACTCTGAAGGGCTTTAACTGGCTAAACGGTCCTCCCTCCTCTCTCTCCTCTCCGGCGGAGAGTAGCGAGCGCAAACAAACATCTTACGGGGTCAGATAACCGGGAAAGGACAACTGACGCCCAGTCGGAGGCCCGGAACCCGGAACCCGGAGCCCAAAGCGGCGGCTGAAGATGCCGGAAGCTCCATCGCTGCTAATGGCACAGCCGTGCTAAGGACATTTACCGAAAGTCACGCTTCCTGCATGCCTTCAACTACCCCCAGCCGAGTTCTCACACGCTCCACTGCACCCCACTCCACCCACTACCACCACCACCACCACCTATCCTGTGATAAGTACGTGCAACGAGGCACGACTAGGAAACTCACCCCTATAAAACTGCTTATCTCCTCCTACCCCCCCCCCTCTCTCTCTCTCTCTCTCTCTCTCTCTCTCTGTATGCGTACCAATTGAATTTGCTACTGATAAGTTTCCCGAAACCAGCTCCAATTTCTTCCCTGATTATTTGCCGCAACTGCAAATCCGAATCTTGGTGCCGGGCGATACGTATTTACAGGCCATGGTCTAATCGCCGGATCAATAGTCTTCTTTTCTACTTTATTTTCATGCGCTACTAGATGGACGTAAGAAATTTCGTCCGCGGTTTCCAAAACTGAATTAGAGCGCTGCTAGCGTAATTTATGCCAGATACACGAGCATCTAATTATGGATGCTCTTGGCACTCGTATGAAAATCTCTGCGCTTTCCAAGCAAACTTGCTCCTCTTTTTCTGAATGATTTAAGTTCAAATATTAGCAGAGAGACGGAACACTGTCGTTATTCAGTCGTGTTTTATCTTCGGATCTCGCGAGTACACACACATGCACGTACACACTTTGCATTCACCTACACCCGACAGGGTAATAGAATTACATGTCACACAAACGGGCTTACGATTTAAAGTACGTTCTTCCACTAATGATCCTAGCCCGAATTACATAAAATCCGGAGCACGAGCACGGTAGAATGTCTATGTAGAATAAATAAAGAATGAGACGAGATAGAATTATTAAAACTTTGAAACTCTATTTAGCTATTCAATCTGCGGGGGGTATGCGTAATTATTAATTGGTGAGAGGCGTAACCCGCGACCCGCGACTGGAGTTTCTCGCGTTAATTAAACCTTAAAATCAAGGATCAAAAGGTTCACGATCCATTGATTCGTTCCTTTTTATTTCATGCCCCTCGTTGTTACCGCGTTCCCAAGTTATCCCAAGAATAAGTTACAGCGACAAAGGGAAAGCAAGTGGCGGAGAACATAATGCAAACAAATAGCGTAGT
Organism: Sclerodermus sp. 'alternatusi'; assembly: GCA_037305995.1. NCBI lineage: Eukaryota > Metazoa > Arthropoda > Insecta > Hymenoptera > Bethylidae > Sclerodermus > Sclerodermus sp. 'alternatusi'. Next base: position 3,259,519 of record CM074551.1, read on the forward strand.
TTGAATTGTATAGGAACATCAAGGGAATCCGTGAATGTCGAATTAATCAAAATCTCGTATCATCCGACGGTAAGTGCTATCCTGTTTCTGCGTGTACATGTGATTTGCAGTTGATAGTTGGGAGAGCAGGATAATACATCCAAATTTTCTGATACACAGTGTGTACGTACATACATCGCACGAGCCGATGTAATTGACGAACGGTGAGCAATCTATTCCATCATGAGATTGAATTAAAGCGGTATCGATGTTTCACGATCCTTTGTTTAAATTTGAATGACACGTGGCACTACATTCATGTACGATCTACCCTTATAAGCACCGAACATCAATTGTCGTTAAAGCTCTCCTGTCTATAAGCCTCTCTAATCGCTTTCCCCCACTCCGCCTGTTTTTTTTTTTTTTTGGTTTTTTGGGGGTTTTTCCACCTCTCTCGCGCTCACCTTGATCCAAAAACATCCTTTTATCCAAAAGAGTTGGATGGACACCCTCGACAAAAATCCCTAACCTGTTTATACTTATTGGCTCTCTCCCCGTCCACCTCCCCTCGTCCTTTCGTTTATTCCGTCCGGTAATTTTCATCATCCGTTCCGCCATGATGCATCTGGTAGATTTGAAAACGATGAAAAATACAATTACAGCATCAATTGGAAACACGATGCAAAGTGCGCTTATTACAAAGCAATTATTGTCACCGTGGAAGAGACGGCTCGCAAGTGTAAGGGAGCAAGCGGAAAAACTCGCGCGTGTTCGGTTAAACGAGATAAAAATTAGGTTTGCAGTTCATTCTCGTTGAATTGGCAAAGGAAATTTCTTGTAAAAATCGACAGACGGAATAATGCGACAAAAATTAGCGTCGCGCACTGGATCATCAAGTTTGTTGTCACTTAATCTAGGTCACGTTCAGTGAGGCTATTGTCATTTAATCGCGCGTAATTACACGTTGCCACCCCCCGATGCTCATTTGCAATAGTTCGATTCGCACGCCAGCCGAATGTTTGAATAACAAACGCGGCCATCGATATGACTTTCTATGTATCTCGAACGATGCCGCGCTATGCATGGTTGCAGCAACTCCCTGAATGCACGCGATTCCAGGATAAATGCAGAGTCTTATTTCAGCGCAGTAGCTAGGGTATACACACATACATGTGCGTGCGTTACGTATGTTTATGCGTGTACCGCATTTTCTGGATAGTTTCAATTACGAATCAAAAATAATTCTCAAGCTTGTTTCATGCTCATTATACCGATAATTGACTAGTTAGTGAGATTATTCTCACACACACACACAATACCACAGTATTTTCCATTAAATGAATTAAATGAAAATCCCTATTAAAAGAGAATACACGAATTCTCAATTATTACGCAACAAGCAGGAACCTTGCATAATATTACAAATTTCCAGTCTGCCTTGAAATAATTAATTATAGGTATATCGCGTAACAACAAAATATGATAAAACTTTGTTAATCACGCCCCTCCACATTTCCTACATCGATAATTATTTAATGATAACGCGAAACACAATACTTGAAATATTATGTGATGAAATTTTAGTCGTCTACCTCTCCCTTTACGTTTTCGTCCAGCTTTCTCTCTCTCTCTCTCTCTCTCTCGTTACATTCCACTTGTGAAATATTCCGAATCTCCGAGGAGAAACATTTCTCGGGCGACTTTAAGGAAAGCAGAATCGAATATTTTTAAGGCGCAACGTAAGGAACGGACATTAGAAAGGCGGTGGAATTTACGAGGGAAGAGAATTATCAAGATTTCGCGGAAGCCAGTCAACATTTTAATCATGGCGGAGGAAGGAGGGGCGCGGCACAGGCAGGATGGCAGGAAGTTAAGCGAGGAAAAGTTGGGTTGACGGTAAATAAGGAGCGAGCTCTCGGATGTGTTAGACTATGCCAGTCGCAGAAGAATCGGTGAGAAATGTTGAGAAATCGTTCCGCTCGCAATCGATTTGGTATCGTTAAGTGGAACGAACGGAGTTATGGCGTCCGTGCTGGCTATATTTCGCGAGGTCGATTTAAAGTTCGTGCATCTCTCGGCGTTTTGGCGTTTCAACTACTCGCCCCGCTAGCGCGAGCAGAGCGCTGTAAGAGATGCTGAGCTTGCGGAATCCTAATCGGAGAGCGAAAGCAAGAGGAAGAACATCGCGCTCTCAATGAGTGCCGATAAAAGTCTGTTTGATAACAGCTAGAATCCCGTCAAGCGCATTCATCCAGCCACACCACTACCACCACCACTAGAATTTCCTCGAACCGGGTCAAAATCCTTTCTTACAATCATCCTTCGGGTGTCTCTTCCTCCTCTCCTCCTGTTCCCCTTTTGCCAATAATAAACTATTATTATAAATATCATGGAAATATGGCGTCGGGGGAGGGGATTTTTACGGATAGAGGCAAGCAGCGATGCAGCAAAAAGTTTTTCAGTGATTAAGGATGAAGGCTCGCTTGATAACAAAGTGAGTCACGTCAAGTGCAATGAGGCAGGTAGCAGGTTCTTCGAATGGGGTCAGGAACGTTTCCTCGAGACAACACACCGTAGGTTTCCTTAGATATAATCGCGGAAGATCCACGCTAAGCGAGGTTAACGTTGCTACTACACGTGAGTACCCTAAGTGAAAGCTAATTAAACTCGAACACTGAACTGGAAGAATCAATTCGCCCACTACCACCGCGTCCCTTCATCTCCTCTCCTTTCTTCCTTCCTTATTTCTCAAGCGTACCGCCACTACTCTCTTTCACTCGGAGAGAGAATCAACTCGACAGATTTCGATTAGGAGAAAAGCCAACAAATCGCTCATTCAAACTCTATTTATTATTAACGGAAGCTTTGAATAGTACAATCAAAATCAAATTAAATCAGACCTGTTGAAACGTTAGCCTTCAATTGAAACACAGTATCCGTAAATCGCTTAAGCGCTAGAAATTAAACTAATTACTCCCCAATTAATTATACCCGTCCGACGGTTTCGGTGCCATTTCTGCGATTGGCGACAATTTATTAATTCATCAACGATTGTAGAAGGGAGGGAGGGAGGGAGGAAGAGAGAGAGAGAGAGAGACGCGTTCAAAGACAATGAGAAATATGCAAATTAAACGAGAAACAATTGTTATGATCAGTATTGTTTGTTATTATAATTATTACTATTATTTATATTTTAGAACAAAATAATTAGGCGTATATCGTAGTTTTTAATTTGCATTTCTTATCACTTTTCAAGCATGCACTAGCTGCACTAGGTGCACTAGGTGGCTAATATGATAGTTACGAACTGGTGAAAAGACCGACTGATAAACGTAAAAGAAACGTCGTCATTCGCTCGAGCAAAAAACATATTCGGTACAGTTCTAGTCGCACTAATTCAAGCAAAGTGAATTTAGCCGTTAAGAGAAAGCTAACTCAAACGTAGTGGGTCAGCAAGTTCTTTTAAAGGTAAGTTAGGTGGCTGTTCCCAGTAAACTCAGCTGAGAATTTAAGTTTCAGGTTCTCAAATTCTTCGTAATTAGTCTACTACCGGTCGCGAATAGTGGAGCAGCAACTTAATTCGTGCACTGCTTAATATTAGCGAGAAGCTGATAGTCGAATTATCGCATACTAAAAGCGCGTATTGTTCTTGCGACGTTCCCACAAACATTTGATCGCGTTGCAAGATCCGTTGCCTCGCTTTATGCAGAAAATGGATGTCAATCGTCGTAAAATTGATTCTCCCGTTTAAATATTTGAGTTCACTGAAAGAACGCAAACTTTAGTTGCAGAATTTAATTAACATTTTCTTTTTACTGGCTCAAGGGGTTTGGAGCAAAGTAAGAGGTAATTGCGAAAGATTTCAAGTCTAAATTGAGCCTTTCTTTTTATTAGCTCGCAATTCAATTCGTTAGTGATGTATGGCTGGCAGAGAAACTGCTATTTGACTAGTTAAAAATCGTTGAAAAGAGAGAATGGAGAATAGCGCGCGCGGTAAAAGCAGATTAGAAGCAACGGGACAATCGATAAGGAATTAAAGGAGGTCAAGGGGCTGATTTAAATGCAGACGGGATCAAATATTTTCAGAGTGCCAATACATTTCTTAATCCTCCAGCGATTTCGTACACGTCAGCTCTACCGTGAAATAAATGTTTCTTTCCCATTCCATTTTAGGGCTTTATTATTCTCCATTACTTTTTCCGACGTTTATCCTTAAGTTTATCGATTACATTGGCCCATTAAAATTGGCAGGGAGAGAGAAACACGAGTGCGTGCGTTAATGACTCTTCGTCCTTGTATTTTTCCGTATTTGCGCGCAAGCGTATCGAGTCCTATCGATTTTCGCAAAATAGAAAGTATGGAAAATACAAACAGATGCGCGATTGTTAAAAGCGCAGTGTTCTTGATTTTCCAACGAATCGAATGTATCCACTCGGGATAAAAGTACATGTACTATTCATTCCATTTTCCAATTGTAACTTCCCCAATATCACAATATTTCCCTTAATCTGGTATACTTCTTAAAATGCTGCATTCATTGCCCTTTTACGCCAAAGCGCAGTAACTATTTTAAATCTTTTTCGATTCAATTCGATTAATCTCTACTCGCGCGTTTCACTCTAATGTATTCCAAATTCTAAGGTCCTTCTTTGTTCTCGTGCGCTTATAAGCTTAAATATACGCGGGTTGTAAGTAGTAGGAATATATAATAATTCCTTGTGCTTGTGTTTATAAATTCTGAAGAGTTATTTTACATTATTTAGCGGTAGTGCTATTTGGAGTCGCATCGATTTTCGCGAGAATGGAAGTATGAAAAATATAAAGAGATGCGTATTCGCAAAAAGCAAAAGGGAAATGCAGAAATGGAGGTCGAGCGGAAAACAGAATGAACGACATGAAAGAGCGCAAGAGCTGTTACATCTGTGCATTTTCTGGTTATTATTGGATGAAATTAGCTAGTGAATGTAGCGACGTAGCTGGGGAATTAGCGTAGGGGGACGTAGCGAACAAAATTAAGGAGAGGGATAAAGGTTCTTGAGAATTTTATCTAGTAAATCTGACGACATTTTGATAGATATAGAGAAAACGAATAAACAGCATAAATTAGTACTGAGAAAAATGTTTATTATCATTCTCATATAAAAGAGAGGGAATTTGCATGGATTTCGATAATGTTATCGCTAATCCTCAGTGTTTGCATAAAAACACGAACGAACGAATGAACATGAGCCAACGTACTAGTAGTGATAATACATAATATCAACGGCAGCAGTGGTAGCAGAAGCAGCAGCAACAGCAACAGCAGCAACAGCAGCAACAGCAGCAACAGCAGCAGCACCACCACCACCAGCAGCAACAAAATCGAGATGGCTGCCATATATTCGCGGCGCGTTTGTAGGCCAGATCTGAAGAGGCGAGGAGATAGCTGGTAGAATCGGCGTATTTAACTTCGAAGCATTCTCCAATAACAGGAATAGGGGCTGGCCTGGAATTTGGTATAAATACGCCATGGCATCTTCTCCTATATTGCTTTACTATTGGCTGAATGTGAGCCGGAAAAATTCACGAGGGTTCGTCCCAGAGCATTGCCGAGCAGCTCTCGAGAAAACCTGCCACCAGTCGGGGGGAGAGCGAGAGAAAGAGAGAAAGAGAGATCAGTGCCTATCGTCTTATCTCCAACATTCTCAATGACCCCACGTGACTTCACGTAATACCCCTCTCCACCTATTATTCCATTTTAATTATTCGGGCCATTTCTTTAAAACAAAAAAAAGAGAGAAAGAACGTAGAGAAGAAGAACGTAGAAGTAATTGCGAGCATCGACAGGGATCTCTATGAAAATAATGAAAAAGATATATATCGTAAAATTCTTATCGAAAATTAGAAAGAAATTCGGAAATTGGACTCTTATTGGTAGCGCCTCCAAAACAAATTTTTTACCCCGAGGCATAAAAGGGAAATGTGAAGGCAAGAGAACGTTCAACATCTTCGATGAGTTCTATAATATAATTATTTGCTCCATTAGTTTTTAAGAAGCTACAAAAACATCCGACCGAATCGTTCTCATCAGCAGTTACGCATTCTTGCCGCATACCGCAGCTAGCCTCGATTATTTGCCGTACAAAGAGAGTTCCTGAGGGGTGCAGAGAATTTTCCCCAGGCGTCATGCTACTAATCCAATCAGATCGAATTTCTCTCAGCGCATCTACCGCAAAATTTTCCCACAAAAAAAATACTTAAAATTCTTCGTTATTTGGAGGGGATGCTGAGAATACTTTAATGCCTCCCACCACAAACATCGGGTCAGACAAACGTTAAGAGACTCAGGGGAACGCGTTTCATCCTATGGTAAACGATACGACATAATGGTTTTCCCCGTAAAAATAGTTTTCTTTCGAAACACAGATTCAGCGTAATATGAAACTTTTTTATGAACACACAAAGTTTAATCCTAAATCTACATCGCATTCCCTTCTTCTTCTTCTTCCCGATTAGCCGAGGGGTAGGATAAATAAACAAATGGGGTTTAATTAGCGAGTCCTTTGTTTTTCGTGAAAAGAATAGAGTGGATACTTGTCGTAGTTTATTTTCATTGGAGCTTCTCGCCGTGGACAAAATCTTAATCGTAATTTCGGGTGTGGGTAGCGGAGGGTATCTCGAGTAGTCTCGTTAGGCGTTGAAACATCAGGCGAGCGATCGATAGCTTCACTTTGGATGGATTGAAGATAATTGCTGAGAAAAGGGCAGTTTCGCTCGCAAAACAAGTTCATTAGGATGTCTCGCGTGGAAGATTTAGGTTTAAACGTGTATAGAAGAGGGAGTGGGGGTGACAGGTTCGAAGAAAGAGAGAGGAAGAGAGAGAGAGAGAAGCGCAGAAACATAGACAAACAGAGTCGAGTTGTTCCCTCGCAAAAAAAGTGGTGGGTTGCAGCTTTGAGGTAGCAGCCATCCCCCGACGAACCAGCCCGCTAACCAGCGGATGTCTCTCTGACTGTCGTGCAAATTACAGCTGCGATAGAATTGCCTCGCTGCTGCGATAAATCCAGCCGCGAATTGTCACCTTTTTTTCCTACCCACTCGCTTGCCTACCTGCCTGTCTGCCTACGCCTCTACCTCTACCACTGAAATTTTCTTTCCAAGTGCTAATTCGCTGAGCGCTGCATTGATCGACCATGCAACTCCCTAACAAGCACACACACTCGCGCATCCTACATTGTCTCGGTGTTCTTTCGCTAATTTTTTTTTACTAACGAAAACACATATCGATGTACAAGAAATCAAATTGCCGTCAAATCAGAAAATGTAGATCAGAGGATGTAGAAAAAAAAAAGAAAATTTTTTTGATTCTCTTACGAAGCAATCAGTTTTGCTTCGTAAAAGCAATTAGATTGCTTTTTTAAGAGTAGAATAAAATTCGACGACGCTATACGTTCGTAGGTTTCCACACTTGAAGTGGAAATGGAATATCAAGTAGCAAGGATCAAGCTAATATTGATAAAAGCGATGAACAGGATATGAAGTAAGTATTTTTCTTACCTAGAACTTAAATTGGCCGCAAGAGGAAAGTGTCGTAGGCGTGAAGATTTTCGCGGAGCTGACAGTAGAGGATGAGGATGAGTAGGGTGGGAGAGGCAAGGAAAAGGGAGAGGGAGAGAGAGAGGACGTCACGGCTTTAAGTGACAACGTCATGAGAAATCGATAGAGAGCAATCACAGTGTATACCTATCCCCGCGAAGCAGCGTGTGGCTCAGGGATAATTTACGGGGCCACTCAAAATAATTGGCTGGATTTAATTAACACTATTACAGATACATGGCACTAAGGGTTACCTTTGCAACTTACACACTGACTCCGCCTAATACAATCGACATTGAAATTTCAATGAAAATTTATGAAACGTTTATACGTAATAATGACCGAAGGAAATTATTGTTGGTTATTTATTGGAATGAGAGAGAGGGCGAGAAAGAGAGAGAGAGAGAGAGAGAGAGAGAGAGAGAGAATCGCCTTTTCTAAAGAAATCCGTTAATTCGCTAAACCGAATTACACGTATATCTGTGCACATATACACGTAGCGCGCAGCATCATTCAAATTTATTTAATGCGGATAAATGCGGATAAATTTTTAAGCCTGAAAATCATATTCACAGGAAACGTTCACGCTCGATCGAGTACTTAACGTTCTGCAACGCTGGCAGCTGCCGGCCACGAAACAATTACGATCCCATTAAATTATTTGACAGCGCCTCTTTGTCTATACGTTTAGCTCGAAAAGAAGTATGGACTCTAAATAAATGATTTAAACAAGTCCAATACCGAAAATGACTGCATGCACTATCGACTGCATGCATGACGAACATTATTTTTCGTTCATTTGAAATATCAGATTTTCGCGAACGCTCTGTCAAATCTAATTTGAAATTCCGGTCCACACACAGTTTTCATATCGGATCAGTCGAAAATAAGTTTTCATGAACTTATCGAGTTTGAAGTGTGCGTTCGCTGAGATTTAATTTGCTTTTGATGCTTCGTATAATCCGTAGCGGCGATTATTAAATATTTTCCTGGTAAACTCTATTGTTCGTGGATCATTTCTTTTTAATTGCTTCATTTTATATCAATCATTCTCGGCAAGTGCGCCGAAGTCGCCCATCGCTCCTATGCCCGTTCCAGTTCTGTCATCGGCAAAAATTACTGTATATGTTTTTCTGATGTTACCGCGATTATTTATGTATTAGCGAGAGCAGCTTTTGCGCAACGACCTTTCTTAAATACTCACTCGGTAGCAGCCTTATCGAGAATTTAACAGCAGCCCGACTTCTGTCGACGACAGCTCGTACATTTAAATAGAATTGTGGACACTGCACATTGCAGCTTGCACACTTTTTGCCTATTAGCCTCGTATCGACACATTTCCATCCACGTTGCACAACTCGTTAATTTTCGCTCTATCAATTTCTTATTGCCCCCCCCCCCTCTCCACGTGTACACTTGCTCTGTCCATTTACTCGTTAAAGCGCAAGCAAGCGCAAGTGCAATTGCGCCATTCATAGCCAAGACGCTAAGATTTTTATGGGGAAAATGTTAGAAAAAAAAAAAAAAAACATTTACACGTCTACTCGAAACAGTAGGTCGCATCGGAAAACGTTGTATCAGGACACACGATACTGGAATGTCGTGTGTTTCAGTGCTAGGTAACTATATGTGTGCAGGTGCTATACATAATTCAGTAGCACAGGTGAAAAGTGAGGATGAGAAAACAGACGTTTCCTTTTCCGTCGTGAAATGAAGATAAGTTACACGCGAAGAAACACACGAAATGTCCTAGGTACATATGCACCGAGGATATAGTTGCAATGTGAATGAAGCCACTTGTTTCTGGCTAGCGGAATAGAGATACCCCTCTGTATTTCTCTGTTCATCGGAGAAAAATTTCTTTGAAACAGCTTTAGGAGAACCCTTTTGAAACAATAATGACAATAAAACACTGCTCTTACAGTAAGAAACTCTTGTTCTCCGGCCCACGAGCTCTACATAGAATGAAAGAAAATAATAATAATAATGCAGTGAGACACGCGTGGGTTGTCGCAATAACAGTTTACGATGAAATTATTTTTACGATCTTCGAGGTTACCGGACGGAGATGGCGAGTTTCAGTAGTTTGTAGATAGTCACAATGAGATAAGGCGAAGATACAGATGGTAAAGATCGAAATAAGACGTAACGAGAGGTGTAAATATGGTTAGGAGAATCGAAAGCGCATTATAGTCGGAGGTGGCGGTGTCAGTGGCGGTGGAGACGCTGGTGAGAAGGTGATTACGTTGTTTCATATCGGCCGACGAGGTCGTAAAGCGGACGTCAAGTTAATGCACTCGTAAAAAAAAGAAGCTTTCATCGGTCTATGCCTGTAAAACTCCGCAGTTGTTGCTGTACATGACGCTAGAAGGTTTATGGCCATCGCTACACTCCGATGGAACTTCACTATACGAAAGGGGGGATGGCAAGAGGGGGAAGGGAGTTGCATCGCTGGAGAGTAGAGAAAGGAAGGAAGGAAGGAAGGAAGGAAGGAAGGAAGGAAGGAAAGAAATGAGGAAGTAAAGCAACCGCCCAAAAGAAAGACGGAAGTGAGCTTTTTGGATTTCGGTCTGACGGACAAAGAACATGAAATCTTTAGCATCAATGTTTTACAGTAATGGATTTTCATGAAAAGAGAGAGAGAGAGAGAGAAAGAGAGATGATTCAAAACCTATCGTAAATGTGGATATTTTTTCACTGTTCGTTCCATCCTTGTTTGTTGTAAAGAACACGTCCGATCGATCTTCCCCTTGTTAACCGTTTAATCTCCACCATACATTAATACACTCTCCCGATAAAGATCAAACCCTTTTAATCTTTTTCACCGGTAACTTTATCCACCACCGTTTTCTTTGTTTTCCTTTAAATTGCAAATTGCTCTTAATAAGATTACGGATAAATTTATATATTCTCCATTTCTTTTGTGTGCATTTAATCTTTCATGAAAAGCACAATAGGCAAAATAAGAGGAAAGGAAACATGCTCGTAATACGGCACGTACGGATAAATAGCAGTACATTACTTTGTTAAAATATTGCAGTGTAACAAAACAAAACTGTTGTACATCAGTTCCAGAGTCCGATCAGCCGTGTTGAAGGATCGCTAAACGTGAAATCCGAAAAAAATACGGATTCAGCCTGTCAACAACGAAATAACAAACGAAAAAGGGAAGAAATGCATTCCTATATTTGACGAGTAATGGAAGGGCACACCCTGAGAGAGAGAGAGAGAGAGAGAGAGAGAGAGAGGGAGTAACATAACTAATAAACAAGTAATAACAAAACAGTGTCAACAATAATAATAAGAATGTGATGTAATTAACGATAGAGTAAAATGAAGAAGAAAAGAAAAGAAAAGAAAAAAGTGGATGATGATGATGATGATGATGATGATGATGATGATGATGATGGCGATGGCGATGGTGATAATAAGAAAAGTGTATTGGAAGGACAAATAATCTAGAGAGGTGCGTTAACGAGTGGGGTTGGTGATTTTGCGCAGTTTAGTTATACGGCATGGGGAGAGAAAGAGGAAGGTCCCTCGGATGTTCAGCCTGTTCAAAGTTGTCTCTACGAAATGACGTCCCAGAGATGATGCATTATTAAGTCGGGGTTGAAGCGCCTCGAGCTGGATAACTGGCAACTGCTTGTGAGTTAAAAGAGGAACTCAGACAAAACAAGGAAAACTAGAAGCAAAAAGGGAAGCTTCGCTACTTTCTACAAGAAAAGAGAGGAAGAAGGACGAAGATAAAAAAGTTGAGGTTTACAGGAAAATAGTGTAGAGAGTGGTGGAAGATAAGAGAGCAGAAATTTTTAATGCCAGTTGTTGCCACCTAGAGGAATCATATCGAATAGAGTTGCGTGCTTGTACCAAATTCATTTACCTTAAAAGTCACTCGCTCCATTAACCTTATGCGCAAATAATAGTGAAATTTCAGATATCGGTACAATTTTCTCCTAACAAAATATAGGAACTCGTCGAAAGATTTTTCCGAATGCAAGAGGGAGCATGTTCGTGCATTACTTGATCGGATAAATTAATTATACAAGTATTTTAGGAGACTTTGACGTCTAAATTAATAAACAATTCATAAAAAAAAAAAAACGCGAAAGAGAAACAGAACGAAACCAGAACTGAATACTAAATGGAGTAATATTACAGTAAACGGAAATGAGAGAGATTGAAACGACAACAGTAAAACAGATAGAAAAACAAGTGACGTGGTGCATGCTATGGAAATATGGAAAAAGTGAGGACCCTCGCAAATAGAATTATAAACTCACTTTTATATGTTTAAACATGCAAAATATGTTTTTAATAATTTTTTATTTATTCGTAGATTTTTTAATAATTAACGATTCGCTATTCGCCCCATACGCGTTAATAGCGAGTTTAAATTACTTATTTTGCTTTATGCGACTTGTTTTTTCTATTATGTAAAAAAAATAACTTTCACAGTCGTGAGAGGAAGGCATAAAGAATGGAAAGGAGATGCGGCAGAAGCGTGAAATGACGAATAGGAAAATCGTGGTTAAAAAGAGAAAAAGGTGAAAGGTTAGGCTAAGCTTGAACGGCTTATTCGCCTTACCCGAGTCTACCTATTCCTCACAATGTTCTATCTTCTTACTTTTCACCGGATTTAAGCCAGATTTTAGCATTCGTCTGGTACTCGCTCAAGCTTTTCTCAGTCAATTCGCCAATGGAATTTATAATACAATACACGTCGTTCATATTATTTATCTCCGTTAAAATTGATGTTATTCTTCGAATAAAGTATAAGCAGATATTTATTGGTATAATGTGTACTACTCTGATTGTGCTACTCACCCCTTCTGCCCACTTTCCAATTGACATATTCTTCGGGTAAGGATGAAAAGACTCACCTGCAACAACGACAAAAAAAAATACATAAATTATTGTATCGATGAGTTGGCAAGTTGATATATCAATACGCTAAGGCAATAGAATGTGCATTTTTCTATAGAGAAAAGCTGAGAATGGAGAGTGGTGTAGCAATTGATGGCTTATCACAGGCCATTATCAGACGGTTAAACGCATTTATTTCAGCTCGACCGGATTGGCGCACACAACGATCGATAAGTATTTGTCAGAATAATAAATCAGCGTTGGAAAATCCGCGTGATACACGTGAAAAACTTGGAACTCTATTATTGTAAGAATAATTAAAAACCGCTTGTTATATCGCCAATGAATAATAACAGTTTTCGCATCGATATCGCCACAAATGGATACCGGATGTGTGTCTGCAAATGTTGCATGAGCGGTTTTCAATAGGGGTAACCTGTTTTAATTCTTTCATGGCACAACGTAGTTACGGATATCACGTGACACCGACAATTTTCAATCGAGTATTAAACTCCTGTTTATTCGTTAGAGAATCTACCCTAAGCCCCCCGCCCCTTCCACGAGCTCATTTTACCATTCTTAGAGGTGATTCAGCTGCTAGGAAATTTACTCGAACTCATTGCAGAAGGGATGTTAAAGTTTCTATTTGCTAAGATTTCCTCTTACCAAGCTTTACATCTTGGGCGGTCTTACGATTCCAATAGCACCAGCAGTAGTAGTACCAGCAGCACCAGTAGTGCCAGTAGTAGCAGCAGCAGTAGCAGCTGCGTTGTTGCGTTAAATGTATCCTTGGTATAACCTCCCCCTCCCCCTTCCCTACTCTCACTCGACACACAACTTTCCCTCTGCTTCTATCCCAATAGCAAGAACCACTTGTATTTAATTACGCTCTGTGCTTTCTCGTTGGAATCAATATTTTATTATTATCGGATGTAATCATTGCAATGTCTCCTTCCCTCTGTTTCTCGAGAAAATTTCGATGTTCCTTCATGCGATATATGGAAATAAGCAGAAAGCATTTAGCGAAGGGTTACCATCCAGAAGAAACGGCTATAATTTGGAATATATAGAATGGGTACGGAATGGAAAGCGAAGGGGAGAGGAGAGTGACGGCGGCTTATCAACGCGAGACATATCCGCACCCTTATCCCGTGGAAAAAGCCTCAGTGGGGTCGTTGACCAAACACGGGTCAAAATAAGCAGCTGCTAAGCAGAAAAGGAAAGCGAAACGGACCAGTTGGAAGGCAGAAAGTACATATCGACAGGAAGAGGCAATCGTGTACGATCGAACGGACAGACGGATGAGCAGCTGAGGAAGAAACGAAAGGATCTTGGAGCTACGCTGTTATGAGACTACTGCGCAAGATTGGAGGTAGTTACAGCCAGCGATAAAGCTGGAGTAGCGCCAAAAATACAATCTCCAACTCTCCCAATGCGATAACACCTACACCGATCGACCAACCCTCTCTCCTCATCTCTCCTTCCTTCCTTCCTTCTTTCTCCTCACTTAAATCCACGGAACTCGCCTTTTTCCTTCATACCATTCCTGTTTATCCTACGGACATCCTATGAAAACTGCAACGTTTCTAGACTTCCAAAGTACCATTACTATCCAACTATACCAATAATGTACACCACTATAAAATGTGCAAGCACATTTCTTTCATATCATATATTTACATCTTAAGTAACACAAAAGCCAGAAACTATCTCTAAGACCTATTGCAAAACTTTTCTCTACTCATTCACCGACCAGGTTTTCTTTTCTTCTTTTTTTTTGGATTCCTCTTAATTTTTGTTTTTTTCTTTTTGTGATTTTTGTTTTTTCGTTATAGCTATCTCTGATCATAGCTACAGAATACGTAACCTATATTTATTGAATCAATAATAACCAGGTGCGCGGACTATGTGTGTACGTGAGATTATTTTAGTATTTCACGTCATGTATGTATCACATACACGAGAAATGCAAGAAATCAATTCCAGTTCATGAATTTGTGATACAAACGAGAAACGCGATATTAATTATTCCTGTCGATTAATTGTGTGAATAGAAGCAGCACGGTTAATTCTTTCAATTGTGTAGATATTGATAGATCGAATTTCACCGGTATTTACAATCATCCTCTTTCAATAATATGTACTTCTGAAACTACAACTATATTAATTATCGGCAAAGACTTGAGAGCATTGTGTAATTTTATAATTATCGAGCATTTTATCGATAGGAGAAAGTTTTAATTGAAAACTTTTTAATAATATTACACACAAATATTTGCATTAGTAACTGAAACGTGAATATGTTTCATGTTTATATATTTATAAAATCAAAGAGAAACGAAATACTAATAATATCTGACATTAATTAATTATGGTCAAACAACTCAACCCAGTTTTCTTGTGCTGAAATTAATTTATCTTTTAATAATTTAGTTTTTAAATGCGCTAGCACATCAAAATGGTCGTTTTTTAAGAAATATCGTAGCGTCGATATACGCCGAAGGTACATTTTGCAGTTAATCGATAAAATATTTAATGCAAATGAGGAGAATAACCAAAATTGTCAGAATTTCACGATGAAAGAAAACGCTTCAATTTATTGCGGATGTCAAATTATTATTTGTACTTTACCTATCATTGATTTTTGATACAATCATTTTTTCCCGATAGGAAATTGTTCTACATAAATATCAATCAAGTACAGTGCATAAATGAAAGAAACAAATGAAAAACGTGAACGCGAACATGATAGTGAACAGATAGATACTAGTGATGAATTAACTGCGTGAAAACGATTCACTTCCTTTCGTCAAATTCAAGCGGATATAAATCAAGTAGAATTATTTATCTAAATTGTTATTAAGTGCTAGACTAAAAGAGCTATAATTAAATAAATAACCATTAAAAGGAAGGAAGGAAGGAAGGGAGAGAGGGGTATGTGGAGGGCTTCGGTAACTGAAAACCAAAGTGCGTCATTCGAGCTGACAGTGATTCTCGCGAAGGAAAGGTATATGTATATGTATACGCATACATGTATATCGATGCCACAGTTTGACTGCTGGTGCTTGTTTGGGTCTAACGAGGGTTAACGGGACCCTCTGCCGCTGGCATAATGGAAAGACGATGCTCCTGCAAGTCGACAGAGCCAAGTAGCCAAGTAGCCAAGTAGCCAACCAACCAACCAACCAACCAACCTCTAAAAGTCGTATCAGTTTCGATTTTCTCTACTGGGTAAAGTGCACTTCATAACATTCCCGTCACAACAGCTGTCCTAATAATGAAAAAATGCATAGCTTTGCAAATATATCGATGATAAAAGTCACGACTACATTCTCAGGAATATTATTTCAAATTTATTCTACATCACTGAATCCTGAGTACCTAGTTAACTAAGGCTCAACTATGTAAAGTGGCCACGCAATCAAGTTAACTCGCTGAAAGGGTATTTTTCAAATATTTTTCTGAAAAGCATGAAAGTTGATATTTCTAAGATATAAGTTGATGTTGGAAAATTCAGATATAACGAATTAAATTGAATAAAATGATCAAATAGATTATTCAACTGGTTTTCTACTTTATTTAGATCAAGTTTAAATCAGCGTGGGAATTTGTGGGTGCATGGATTGTCAGGAAAATCCGATTTCAAATAGTATGGAACGGATATCCGGTATATATCGAGGGGTATTCAATACATGATTATCTATCAAGCATTAGCCCTGTTGATCAATTGTCATCGGTAGCAATGTAATCTTTTTGGCGTAACTGAATTTCTCTAATTCAGCTGAAATTAATGCAAGCATACTTCACGAATGTGTATAAAAATTATGCTTTAGCTTTGTTAGACATTCTAGCTAATCTAGAAATTTGATTCCTCGTGTGTTGGAGAATGGGAAGGGAAGAGACACTCGCAACCACTTTGCAAAGTGATGGGAAAGGTATGAAAATCGAGTTTTCCTTCTACGTGGAGAACACCTTCTTCAAAGGACTTGAAGACATCTCTTGCCAGGAAGATCTTAACTAACCACATTTTTTACTCTCTCTTCTCCCTTCCCCTTTTTCTCTTTTTTATAATATCTATCCACGTTTCATACATAATTTATAGTCTTATCGCAAGAAAATTACGAGCTCGTCTTCTCTCTCTCTCTCTCTCTCTCTCTCCCCCTCTGCCTACCTCCTGCTTCCACTTCTTCTTCTACTTCTTCTTCTTCTTCTATCACGAATGAAGTAATTAATAGTCCGTTTATTAAAGCTGTTACTTTCAGCTCGCTAATGCACCGAATTGAATGAAACGCTTCGCCATTAAACGCATTACTTACTTTTCAATCGCGTTGCTCAAGCAGTAAACGACCTTATTACATGACTCATGGATTTTATGAGAACTTTTATTCGATCCCGAGACCGCTTACAACAGCCCACTTGGAGTGAAGCCCCTCATACCATAAGTGTTATTGAATTTCTCCGTGGAATTAAGTAGTACGACCGCTTATCAAGGCATACGATTTCAAGTTAAAATTCAATAAATCGACCAGCAATAAATGACCTTTATTTACCGTTCTCAATTACGTATAATTAATATATTATCCACAAATTGCGGTTCTTAAAAAGAATATGATTTGGTTATTGCATTATTGGTTCTTGCCATATTATGTAAAACAGTGTTGAATCGGGAGATCAGGGAGATGCGATGTGACTGAGAATGATAAGAGAGTTAATTATTGTACTTGAAAATACTATAGGTTGCGTGGGGTTATGCGCGAACATAAAATGGCGAATCGAGAGGGAAATAATATAAAAATTGCTGATATCGTGTACATCCGATTCGAGTAATTCCGGAAATATGTATCTTACCCTCCGAGATTTACACGCACTCTGGCCCTCTCTCGCTATTATCGACCAGAGCGTAATTTACTTCATGCAACGCAAACGTAATGCGCATGGATATAATGGTTGGTGCGCACGCTATTAGGCAATATTGAGAATTATGCGCACGGCAAAGCGCACGTTGCCCCTTTTCTTTCGCAGAGGAAAGGGAGATAGAAAGTTTACGAGGCTCCGCTAGAAAAGGGGAAAATAAAAGCATAAATAAGAGTTAGATGTAGCCCGTTTCCCGAGTGTAATCGATTAAAAGAACGGCACACGATTTACGGCTATTAATTAGCAGCTTCAAAGCCATGTAAAGCCAATTTAAGATCAGATTACGATAAGAAAAAAGTTGGATGAACTTTAGCGAATATATTCTTCTAATTGAAGCTTGATTAATTCAACTACTCTTTTGTACAATGCACGCGTGAGTAGATACGACACTGATTCCACTACTTTTCGAAGTACATGGCAATTCAATCGCGAAGCGAATTCAACTTTTCCATCATTTATATACCAAACGAAAGTTGTGCATCGTTTCATTCCTTTCGCGAATGAGAGATAAATACCAAGCCACGCTGATACGCGTATAGCGGTCTTACTATTGGAATCAAGAACGAGTAGTACAATCAACCCTCTCGGCGCCTAAAGGTTCTCTATAGCGATCTTCGCTGGATTGCTCTATTTCCAGTTTCTCACTGACTGAACCTTCGCGTACCTTCGTACACTTCGTACTTTCATCGCTCTCCTAATGAAAGGATTAAGGATAATGGGAGAGTTAATTAGCGATTCTGAAAATTCAGACCTAACCATTTGCAGGTTTGAATTTAGTTGGTAAATATCATGTAATTTATGTTAGCCGTGTCATCGATAGTTGTTTACCTGTAAAACGGGAGCGGGGGAAAAAATGGGGGGAAAAAAATAAGCAGTTTGCATAGGCACTTTTTAATTCACATAGCAGGCAGCTTATTAATCACCTGTTCATGACTTAACAATTGTTTTACTGCAGCTAATCTCATATTCCCTTGCAGCAGAGGAGCGATCGATAGTAGAGGCTGCTTCGAGCGGACACTACGCGCAGTATTGTCATTTTCGAAAGCATTGTTGGGCTCTCAACGTGCATGCGAGTCCCGTGTGAGATCACATATACGTACGAGGTAGCATTACCGAAGCAGTTAATGACATTAATACCGTTTGGCTCTAGGGATAGCGAAGAGTTTCAATTTGGAGAATTATATTGAAATAATAGCAACGACACTTGCGCGCGCGCGCTCAGATTCTCTTCCTACTTTTTATCACTTATCCTTGAACCGATATCTTCTTCGAAGATGATTTTAAACAAGCGAAGAGCGAGCGAGAGTACCAATCGAAGCTAGGAGCAATTCGGTGGTATGGATGATTTTTGGTAGGATTAAAATCAGGGAGGAGTGCGTGGCGATGAAACGTGTAAAACCGATAGGGCGAAAACACTTGAAATTCCGACCGCGGAAAGTGGCGAACAAAAGCAAAGAGAAATGCAAGGGTAGGAAAGGAATAGGAAGAATAGGAAGGGACCGGTTGAAAAATGCGGACAAGTCGAGTCGAATTGAGTAGAGTTGAATTGAATCGAGTCAAGTCGGTTGAGTCCGGGTTGGATCGGGTCAAGTAGAATGAGGAAGGGGGAAGGGGAAGACAGTTGAGCCAATGCGGCCAATGCAGCCAATGCAGGAAGGAATCAGCTGGCATCCCCGATGCCAAGTCAGCTTCGGAGAGAAAATTAAATAACTCCTCTGTCCGTCTTCGTCCTTGCTTGGCCGTTCTCTGCTGTGGCGGCTGTGGCAGGATCGCAAAGTTCCTCTCATCCCAAACCGTTTGCCCGCTTCGACGGTGCGACGACAGTTTACTTAGTCGTTGGCAAATCTAAACCGCCTCCTGCTGCTCGCAACGGAATCCGTGGCCGCCCGGAAATAGTCACTTGGTCGTTCAATTCACTGAGTTTGACCACTCGAAATTCTCTGGTCGTTCAACGCGATTCACACTTTTTCCTTATAATCAGATTTTCCATGAAAAACCAGGGCGTGTCAAAATAACGTCTCCCTGAATCTAATCTATTTAATCGACGAGTCGATTTCGAGAGTTTTGGAGAGAACATAATGATTATTATCGATCGGAGGTTCAAGAGCAAACGTACCTGGGGACTCTGAAAGACCATCGCGGGATGATGGGAGTCCTTCATTGGTAGGCACGTAGCGACACAGCTGAAGCTAACTGGCCATGGTTTTGCTGTTCGATATGCTAGCTAGTCGAAGAACATAAGCTCCCTCAGAATTTCGTTGCTAACATATGCGTGTACCCGATTGCGCACACAACTCATACACACACACACAGAGTTTGGCCTGTACAGCCAGGGGCAGATATAGAGTTTCTGATGTTATCAAGAGCTACACATTCGATGATCTCCCCTCTCTATTTTGTCTGTAGTTCATTTAAGTAATCCAAATATGAAAAGGCGAAGAAAAAGAAACAAAACTGCGTGAAAAAACTTGATAAAACCACTAACGATGATGATAACACGATGAAACCATCGCGAACGTGTAGAGCTCTTAGTAAAGTCAGGGACTCCATATCTATCACTGGCTGTACATAAATCGTACGAATGTGGGCCAACCGAGGTATAGTCGATGGTCCACGGCAACCCTTCTCCTTCTCCCCCTCCCTCTCCCTGCATCAGTCTCGCGGTGCTAATGGAACACAGAGTTCCTCTGCATTTATTAGCATTCACATTTCTTACCGAGTTGTCCAAAAGGTTTTTCTCCATCCACCTCTCTTACCTTCTCCTCCTTCCTCCCCTCCTCCCCCTATCCAATAACGATAAAATACACCAAGAGCTCGCGATTCGAGATCCCCTTATCCCTTCTTTCTGACGAATGCACAATTCTACCGAGGAAGAAAATTTAATCGTGGCTCTGCACAGTCTTCTCCTTGATATATCCAGCGGTATATCGAATTTCACAGGCCACGCACCCCCAACATTCCGAACTCGCCGGATTTGCTGCGTTTGCCCAGCTGAACCAGAGCCAAGTTTCTATTACATTTCGTCCAACGTCCAAGCCGAAAGTTATCTACCTATGTCACGCGGTCAACCCTCGAATTTACAGATATTCGCTTTCATGCATCTGTCGCAGTTGTCGTGCGCTTGTCTTGTGAGATTTAGCCGGTGCTGCTGCTACTACTACCACGGTAGGAGAATCCCACGAATAATTCTCCTCGTAAGCGAACACCCTTTGCAGGTTTGCCGTTTACCGTTTATAAGATGAAACCGTTTATGAGATAAGTACATCGCCGGTAGAAAGGCGAAAGGGATATAATGGCGTGGCATCGGAGAACAATCTGATAAATTGGCGTTATTTACAAGAGATGGAAACTTATACCCTCTCGAGAAACGATAGGATATCAATTTTTAATGCAATTGTTAGGATTTTATGTTGGATATATGTTTCGCGGGAGCGGGGGAGAGTGCTGCGTGCAACAGGAGCAGGCGCAGGTGCGACTCCTCTTTTGCAACCAGTACTCGTTAGAGAACAATGAACAACGAAATACGTACGCAATGGCGGCTGCTCTGTTGCTTCGGCAACAACTCGACTTACTCGAGAGAGGGAGGGAGAGATGCCTGCAATTTTCATGGAAAATAAATTCTCCTCGAAGCACAACTTTCGCGTTCCAGCTCATTGTTCGATAACGCTCCTCTATTTACCCGCACATTTATTCGCCGTTCCATCTGGTCACTTATAAAGAAAGAAAGCAATGCCTGCATTATCGAGCGGGCAGCCCTGCAGACGTTTAATATTCAAAATGACTGCTAGCTCCACGGCTTCTCGAGGCTCTCTTCATTATTCTCCTATTAAGTCTCGCATAGTTTTAAATATAATTATTCGCGGATGGTTGGTTCAGTATCAGGGCCACGGTACTCTCTCCTCCCTCCACCCTCCACCCTCCTTGCTCCACCTCGATTTCATTTCTAGCTGGAATAAGCCGTATCGTGTGTCACGCGAAAAAGATCGAGTCAGATATCAAGGACGTTCGGACGTGTCCACTGCTGCAAGTGGTTAAGGCTCTGCTTCCCACCACTTCTTTTTTCATCGATTCTCTCAAATCTCGTGGTTTTCAAAAAAAGAGGCAAAATATTAAGAGAATGCATTGAATTCTGAGGTAGCGAATGAATCCTTCTCATTCAAGCTGCTGCGAGTAGAAGACTGCTCTGTTTGTTACTTTCGTCAATAAAATTGAGAGAAGCAAACGATAGAGAGAGAGAGAGAGAGAGAGAGAGAGAGAGAGAGAGAGAGAGAGGACGATGGGATAAAAATAATCAAGATTATCGCGAGCAATTGCGCACGTAATTTGTAGCTTCAGTGACGAGATATAATTACTCGCAACGGTAAAGTCTTCATTCGCAGCGCATACAATGCATTCTTAATAATCTTCGGATTGCATGCTGAAAGGTAATAAAAACAAAGTGAAATATTCAAAGCAATGCGAAAAGCACACGAGAGCCTTTTTGCGCTTTATCCCGCGGATAGATAATTCAGCGCTATCCCCAATACAGATATTTTGGTATCCAATTACGCATAGCCTAATTACCACCTACGTATTAACCTATTATGAGTAAAATTGCATGAGAGATCGCTAGCGCGATAATATCTAGACCATCGAACTATCTAGACCCTATTACGTCATTTGCATGCAGATCGTAAAAATGAAATGAATATTTACAAACGGCTCCGGAAGAGACTATTTTATTATACATTTCAGTGGTATTGACTGAGTGCTCATCGACGTTTACCGCTCATGGGCTTTTAGCAAAAGCTGTCTTGAAAAATTAATGACGGTGCCCTAGTCGTACGGTTTTTTGGCTTTACGAGCTTGATCTCGAGGCACATCTAAGCTTCTAAGTGGAACGCCACCAGCCAGCGAAGGTGTGCAGCTAGGAACGGAGGTTTGCACAGGAGATTCAGGCGCTGGCATGCGATAGTAGGCTTAGCAAACTATCATAAATTTTACCGGAATGTGCCTTACGAGTATTATGAGGCAGATGCTCACGATTCGCGAGACTGGAAATACTCGCGGCGACGCTTACTTTTCATCATGAAACTCTTTCGAGTTTTCCACTACTGCTACTGCTACTATTGCCACCCTACATTTAAATGGTATACATAACGTACATATGTATTGTACGTATGCGCCTATTTTCCAGACTTTACGCGGAGAGTTTCGTAAATGAAATCTTTCACCGGGTCAGAGAGATATCGCCTCTCTCTCTCTCTCTCTCTCTCTCTCTTTCCCGCGGTAAAGTAGAATATTTCATAACGACGAATCGGATTATTCAGCTAATAAAATTCAGGATTAGATGAGGAGGAGCATTTGACGAGCTACGCTATACTTTTATTCCACGCGCCACGACTTACTTATTAGATATTCCTTTTATTCGCTCTATTCGCTCTATTCGCTCCACCGGATAAGCGAATAATCCTTTGAGAGAGTGCGATAAACCCAAAAACCCCCAGAGGTTATAATAAATATTATTCCTAACAATCTTCTTGAAATTAGATTTGTTTTTGTAGTATGAGGGGAGGAAAAGTTGATTATAAAGTATGAAAGTGTAGCGCGCGCGCGGAAGCTTTTATAAAATTAAATTTTGAAAAATTCTATTATTATATTAGTAGAGAGCGATAGGAATCATTCTGTATATCGAAGGAGAGAACCGGGGAAGCTGTGTGTGTGTATGCGCGCGCGCGGGTGCCTCTGTCAAGATTAAATCGGTTTTTCGCGCAATGAACAAGGAACTCCTCGAGGCTGCTACCGCTGCTACTGCTGGACCTCTCTCCTGTCTTGGGCTGAGCTTGTCTCTGCCAAGTTCCCAAGAGTAAAACTTGTGCCAGCCGGTAGCATTATGAATTCATTCGCTTTGAAATTGGATGGCTGAGACTTATTCGAAATTAGCAAGCGTGAAAGATGATTTGCTACAGTCGTTTCGGGTATGCATGAAATGGTGTGTGTAACGCGTGCATGTATGAAAGAGAGAGAATTTTAGCAGGGTAGAAAGTGGGGGGGGGGGCATTAATGAGAGAAAGAAAAAAGTTAGCACCCTCCGCGGTCTAAACGTACATCGAAAAGCCGTATAACCACGTCACATTATTTATTATTCATGATCTTTGACTTGTACACCGTAAGCTCGCGAACAGAAGGACCATTTCTTTCGTCTTACCGCGATTTGATTCCTTCACTTGGAAAATATATTATGTTTTATATGCGTGGCAACAGTTGCTCGATATTTTCAAATCATTTTGCATTCGAAAACCCCGCGGTTCGTGCCCACTGACTGAGAGGAAAGGAAATTGCTCGAGCCTGATGTGGAAACATAACGCGCATACCGTACCTTACACAATTTCCTTCAATAAGATTTCTCCAATCTCCCTTTCATACGTGTTTTCGGATGATTCCCGCATTTTGCGTAAACATTTATCATTCGAGCATCGATACACGCTCAATACCACACCGCTTATCGCGCGCTGAAGAGAATCAAAAGTGAAACTAGAATTGTTAGAGAGAGAGAGAGAAAAAAAAAGAAAGACACAAAAAGTACCCGCGGCCAATGAACGAGGAAGATTTGGGTCAATCGCATTGTCGTGCAAGCTACGAAACAATTGCAACTTTTTCCGCAAATATTTTTTTGGAGCGAATCAACAACCGGCACTCATTAATTCAACTCGATTCGCAATCGCATGTGAGATTGGTACGATAAGGGGGTGAATTGTATATTTTATAGGGCTGCTTATTTTTCTAATAATCCAGCTGATAAGGGTAGAACACCTATTCGCTAATCGTCCCTTTAATCTATATTGCACACTAACTTTATGGATTGTTCCATAGGATAAAATCTGTTATCACCGAGAGAGGTGGTAATTTCGGTGGCGCTTACTTGCCATTGATTATCGCGCGGCGACCACACTGACCCCGGTAATCCAGCACGGAAAAACGCAAGCCCATTTTCCCTTAGCCGACAATTTCAGCCTACGAAAGAAGAGAGGAAAGAACGAACAAAAAAAAAAATATAAGCGTTCGATCGAGCATTCTTTTTTCCCGGAGACAGTGTCGAAAGGCTACTCTCCTCTCTCTCTCTCTCTCTCTCTCTCTCCTGAGGGTTCTTTCACTAATTCCGACAGATCGTTATAACACGCGCGCGCGCACACGCACACGCGCGTGCGCTCTTCTTTTACCTAAATTTGTTTAGATCCATTGAAAAGCAAGGGATAAATAAATATCATCTATTCGCGTCTAAATATTTGCAAGTCTGGAAAATAGCAACGTTTTACTCACTGGCCATTGTCTGTTTTTTTCAACAGCTCCGATAATTTGTCGAAGCAGAGAATGAATAGTTGCGGACGCGAGATATTTCGGGTCGATCAATCATTCTCACGTACGATGCAACAAGGGTATTCGTACTACATGCACACGTATTGCGGCATACTATTCAATTTTGAGGTTCATCGTCTGCTGCTGCTCGTAGCAACGACAACTGCGTGCTATTGAATGTTCCCGAATACGTTTCGTGCAAGCTTCGTCAAAAAGCTTCGAAGCATAACGCACGTAATCTACTGGATCGTTTCTGTCTTCCGATTGGCTATTTCATAGCTCCCAGTCATATTCCACGCCAGAGAATTTAGGCAGATCGAAATTGATGAGCGAATTGAAAGCAAGTCGAGTGGTAGCCGGTTGCAAGAAGAAAGAGATAGGAGATGAGAGATGCTCGTTTCAAGAAATCTTCATTCAACACAAAAGATCTTACTGACTGGGGATCAATTTTATGCTAGCACTAAACTAGAATATCTCTTTTCACCCATTGCGCGCTCAATCGGGATTTCCTTAAACGTAAAGTCCCTTGTAATCTGTAAAATCATTTTTGGTCCCCCCCCCCCCCCGTCTACTTTATTCGACTTTATTATTTTCCTGCTCGAAGACCTAATAGGAAACTTAGACGCGCCTGCAATCGCTCCTCTGTACGGAATTACGAAAGAAACCCACCAATTACGAGTTTGTAATAAAAACTTCTCGCAGAAATTTAATTTAATTGTAATTTCATGATAAATCAGATATCAATTGCTTAATACGTGCAATAATGTTAAGACATTATATTATTGGAAAATGTAGAGTCTTTTGTATCCATGCCCACTTTCTGCGAACGCTTTCTTTATTCTTCGATAACTAGAATTATTATCGAGTATTCACGCAGGGCACTGCTTTGATGCTTCAAAAGAACTAGCTCTGAGTTTTCAAGAGAACTTTTATACATGAATGGATCGACTGAGGGAAGAAACCGTGTAAGAATACCACGAGAAACTAAGCAGCTGGAGCGAATTCTCTTGAAAATTAATCAGAACCTGACCAAGCAATGAAAAGAGTTTTTTAAAAATTTATTGCATTAACACTTGGAACAAATGTATAAAAAGAATGTACACGCACCCACACACACACCCACACACACATGCATTTTTCTGCTCTCTTTTTCTTAAGTTCTTAATCGTACGCAACTACTTTGACTAGGTCACTGTGTGAAAAGTTCAGAGAGAATTAAAGCTACGTTTTACAAGGTATCCGAAAATTGTTTTCTGTTAATGATGTTTTTCAATATTGCATAGTGCATTCGGTAGTCCATTTTTTCCAGTACAATGAAAATAATCAGAATCGATAGCAGTATAAGAATAATAAAGTATTTCATTAATATTTAGTATTTGCGCTTAGCATCGGATAAGTAATAATAATAATGATGATAATGTTACGTAATAAGTTGCAAACGAAGCTCTGGAAGCTCGAAGTCGTACTGACAGTTGAGAAGATTGGCATCGTCGTGGATAAAAAAAAAAAAAAGAAAAGAGAAAAGGCAATGGGTCGGCAAAAATGTAAATATCCGCCTAAGGAATATCACTTAGCTTGGTGAGAAAATTAACTCCAAAAAATTCTTTCGCTGCGGGTAAGTAGAGACAAAGAAGGTAGAATTTCAGGGAAAAATGTGGTCGAAGGAGCAGGAAGGGGTTTAAAGGGTACGCTGAAAGAAGAAAGGATGGAGGAGTCTTCCTTCTTTCTGTTCCATTCTTCTTTTGTGGCATTACGACAATCTTACACCGGGCGTCGGAATTCATTTCAATGAATTTGCATTTCAAGGGAAGCGATCCTTCGACTTCTGTATTTTTTTCAACCCCCGTCATCCTGCTTAACCTATCAAATCCTACAGAGTATTTCTCGAACGATCTCTCGATAATTTTTATTCGATCACTCGTTAATTGGCGTAGGAAGTTATTACCGTAGTAGAGACATTGCTCCTCTCGATTGGAGTAGAACAAAGTAGAATAAAGGGGATAAAATTTATACAAGCCCAGCAACACAACACGATTTTCGATTAAAAAAAGGAATTGCCTTTTTCACCGTTTTTATTTCTCTCCACAGTACGATTCCTTCTGACATAACAGACTTCACTTTTTTCACTTTTCTCAGTATTTACGATTTAATATTTAGTCCAGTATTATATCTGCATACAGTTTTGCATTCGTAAGACTAATGCAAATTTGATACAAGACTGGGAGAAAAGGAAGGAAGAAGGGAAGGCGGGGAAGAAGGATGGGATGAATAAGGGGGCGTAGTGGGAGGAAGTTAAAGGTAGAGTGTAGTTAAAGGGGAGAAGGGTGGAGGGGTGAATAGCGCTGATCCTCGGAACCGCAGTCTGGGCCTTTATGCAAATCATATTTTACGGGTTATAGGCATGGACCATCTGCCCGATGAAGGGCAGGTATGTAGAGTGGGTGGCAGAAATCCTTTATTTAATAGCGGTATCTCTCATTTCGACGTCTCCAATGGGAACGCTCTGTGTCAAATCGCATCAAGGCAGCGTTAAAACAATTTATGTCTTTCCTTAGTTAGAATAAAAAGGTAGAGAGAGAGAGAGAGAGAGAGAGAAGGAAAGGAGGATTTACTCTCGCGGGTGTTACGGGGGTGACATGAACGTAGTCCTTAATTCATGGATTATACTCCTCCTTACGCCTAGTCTGATTCATTTTCTCCCTCTTTTGAATCCCACTACATACTTTGATTCGTTGAGTCACCCCTCAGGATTCATGTCCCGATTTGTATTTTAATTTCATCCCGCGTGCAAATGAATAATTATTTAAATTTGCATTCGGCACACACCCACATTGCTGCGCGGATTTCCCCTGCCTCGTTTGGCTCACTTTTGTGTGTTCTGAATGGAGTTCGCTATTCATTCTCACTATGCGTTCATTAATCTAATGAAACATTCAGATTCCCCTCTATTTATTGTTGTATCCATACCCCGCACTTTGATATCTTGCATGGAAAATTCTCGATTCTCTATAGTTTTCATTTTGATACTGAATAAAACTTTATTATTCTTAAAGTTCAGCTTCTCATGAATTTTATTCCTTTGGCTTGAAATGATAAGCTAAAAGCGCAATTCATTATTTAAGTTAATGTCCATTTTTGCTGCCATAAGTAAATTTTATAATTATTTTCAGTAGTATTTTTTTAAATGGTTCGCCTTTATATACTGGACGAGAATATTTCTATTTTACATGATTTCAAAATTATTATTTATGACATATGATTCATTTTCAAGCATAAATATATAACACCATTGATAAAATAAATAAATAGTCTCTCTTAATTTACTGTTTATTCAGATTAGGTTTCTGCTTATTTGTTATTATCATCGATTGTGTGAAATGTAAAATGAATAGTATATGGGGCATCGATAGAATAGATTCGTGGTGCGCTGTGTCTGGAATGCGAGCGCGATATCGTATAAAATATATCGGGGAAAAGTTTGGAAAACCGAATTGTTAAACTAAAACTATTTTTTTGTTATATAACTGGAATCTAGGAAAGAACGATTGATGAGCGAGAGCGAGAAATTAGGCAGTACGCAGCTGCCTAACGATAAATCGATTAAACATATTGCACACTAATAAATTTACTTTACTTTATTAAGGTTATGGAACGCGGGGGAGAGGGAGGGAGGGAGGAGAGACGTAAGAAGAGTACACGCGCACATGCCTATATATCTGGCATTTTTAAAGTTCTTTGAAATGTTCCTGTGTATTATACGCGATTTTTATTAAAGTCAAACTGGTTCACCTGCATGCTGAAAGAGTCTGAGATATTTTTAACGCACATTCCACAGTCACGTGAAATGCGTGCAGGTATGTACTTTGTGGAATACAGCCATGAAGAGACTTTTATGGACTACTAAAGTGGCTTCTCGATATACGCAAAGCACGTATTACGAAACCTGGCGCCCTTTATTACATCAGAACAAATGTCTTATTACCTGTTTATGGAATTCGGTGTAATGTATTTCTAATTGGCGTTGGAATAAAATATGGAAGTTAAGATGATCAGATTCCTGATAAATTTGCTATTTTATTCATGCAAGTATTCATGCATACTGGAACTTGATCTTTCATACTTTTTGATCACTTTATACGGAAATTACCAAGTACCGTGATAAAAAACGCGGAAATAAATGGGCCATAGAAGATGTTTTGCATAATCTTGTATTATACATTCATTGATGTGTCCTTATCTCGTTAGTTCTTCCAGGGAGTAATCCTCTATCGGTTCTTCCTCCATTTTCCTTCTCTGCATTTCCAATGCAAGATTTCTACTGGTCTAATGGACAAACGAATACAAGAAAATTGCGCGGACGCTCCTCGTTAATCATATTACGTTTAAATTAGATTTTTAATACGCTCATTTTTGCTTTTCTTTGATTAAAAGCGCAATAATAATTTCCGTTAATTCTATCTCACTAATTCAACTTGCCACATCAAATATTACAACTTGTTATTTCTTTCTCCGTGCGATATCCAATAATCCTTGCCTAGTTTATTATAGTCCTCTCGCGCAGCATCCCCTTTTGCAACGATACTAATCGAAAAATAATGCGTGATTAAATATAAATGGCTGGTGTTCTTACGTAGATTATAGAAAGTTAAAACTGCAGTAGGAAACAGTGCAAACTGACGCAGAGCGTATTTATTCAAATAAGGGATTAAAAGAAAGTCTCGAGTGGAAGATTACTACGTTTTCTTTAGTTAAATGAAAGCTTTCCACTGAAACAGGGAAATAGTGAAAAACCATGGCAGCATTATCCCGTCTAGCTGTCTGTAACAAATAGCTGAGTGACGTCGAATCGTGCGAACATCCCAATTTAACAGCCGTAAAGTAATTCGTGAAAAATTAATGAGCCATGAGTTCCTGATGCATCGCAGGACTATACCGCAAGCTGCCATGAAGAATTCAGGAAGCCTGAAATAGGCTCGCTCGGGGACATCCGCTAGAAGTGGATATCGGTAATACCAAAAAACGGAGAAACGAAACGAAACGAAACGAAACGAAACGAAATGAAAAAACGAAAATCATGAATATCCGTTTGCTTTCATTTTGTTTGGTTTCGTGGCATCTCGTTTCGTTTGAGTCTGCGAGCAACTTGAAACCTTTTACAGGGACGTAGTACAAGGTAACCGCGATATACTCTTCGCCAAATATTTTATGGGCAGGTCCCTTGTCAAGCCTCGCTCGTAGGAACTGGAGCAACGCGTAGCATCTACCTTAATTGGAATTCGTGAAAGAGTACAGCAGTTCAGGAGTGCAAGCGGCAAGCAGGTTAAACCATGTCGAAATCTTCCTTCCCAAATACTAAGCTTGCATTATACTTACAAATAGCAAGCTTAGGCTAAGCTCTAACGAGAACTGATCGAAGCAAAACAGCGACTGTCAAGGTGATAAAAATCGGTAGGACTTTGAAAAAATAAATTGAATCTTATAAGAAAACTGATGTGAAAGACTCTCGAGTACGCGCGTGAAATTTGTCCTTCGACTTGTCATTGAATTATCGTGTTTTCTACCTATGTGTATATATACCGACACATACGTATATACAAAGCGAACGTCTGAATTGTTTGGAGGAAAATAGCAGTTTTGTTGTTTGAGAGTGCAACAAAAGAGTTGGGTGGTCTAATGGGTAAAGTGCTAAAAGTAAGGAGCATCGAGAGAGCATTTAAGGGCTAAAGCACCTTTAAGAAGAGAAAGTTGCAGTTTCATTAAAGTAGCGATATAAAACACTTGGCCAGAATCAACGAGACGTAGAACCAAGTTAAGTAATCGTGGCAATAATCCGTGCGGAGTGTCAACGCATCCCAAGAGGAATCCCATTCCGTCCATCTGGATTTTGGATTTCCTGTCCCAATCTCGGTTAACAGTTACAGGATAGTAATAAAGCATTAGATCGTAGGAGAGGATTGGACACGTGTCAATAGGGACACGCGTGTCCGTTCGACCAACGCTAAACGTGGAAAGGGGTCATGGGTTATAGGGAGAATGTATTCTTTCTACTTGTTAAGCAAAGCGCTTAAAGTGAAATAATTCTATGTGGAATGTTACACGCGGTTAAAGTTAACGAGACGTATGCGGAATAAAGTTAAGTAATCGTACCGATAATCCGTGCAGTGTGTCAACGCGTCTCTGGAGGGATGATCATGGAGGAAGAGCTGGAGAGGGGGAGGGAAAGCAGCAGTCCAGAGTCCAGAGGCCCGTCCATTTGGATTTGCCGACCGAATCCCGGTTAACAGCCACATGATAGTAATAAAGCGGCACCTTGCAAGATGGCTGGGATATCCAGTGCATGAAGCACATGTGCCAGCCGGTCATGTCCTACATACACTGGAGCCTTCCTATGTTCCCCGAGCCCCATAAACCTTTTAATGGCTGGCATGCAGTTACTCGGAAGATGCATTCACGATCCACGAAAATATGACTATCAAACTGCTATCGGGTTAGCTCTCCGGGATAACGTTTTGATTTATCGTGCGGATGAACTCCAACCGGTAACCAAGTGATTTCGGAAAATGGGATTTAAGTTTTAACTCGTATGAAATGTGATAGTAATAAGGCGCATTAAAGCCTTCTAATGACCTCGCTAAAATCTTTCAAGAATACCCACACAGCGCCTCTCTTTTTACTACTCTACTTTCCTATTTTATCAGGATGTCCCTATTATCTAATCAAACTTCACTGACCGCGCGGCGCTATTAAACTTTTATAACGCTTCGTGCAGCCTGTTCCAACAATAATTGATACGAAGAAACCAGTTATTAAACAATGATAGGGACGTGCTTCGCGCGCGAATGAAACAACGTTGTTACATTTGGTAGGAATAAAATCATCGATAAGTGCCCTAACATATTAACCTAGATTTTCAGCTCAAGAGTTAACGCGATTTTCGATATTATTCATGACATATGCATGACGTATGTAACACACTACAATATTTTATCTGTATTATTTATTGATATCGATAGATTCGACAATCCAATGCTTTCACCAGACACAATAAAACATTCAGCAATAAATACACGTATGCGTATAAAATTTTTAGTTATTTTCGTATGTCATATTCATAGTGCGCGCGTTAGTTTGTGCTGGATATTCGCAAGTATTAATGGGAATGAGGAATAATTATGCAATCCATGTAATTTTTTAGAAGTTCACTATTTCACAAAGCTAACAACGTTACAAGAGCAGAACTCCGAAAGTAGAGGGAAACTATTGCATTCCATTGAAAGCATAGATGCCGCTATAGCATTCCATCGTATTGAGTAATGAGACTGGAACCAAATTCCAGCCGGACCGTACTGAATGCATCTTTACCGAATACTCATGCACCAGCCTAATGCTTATTTACCTAATGCCTGACTCAAATCAAATACTGCTCTGAGTCTGCATGACCCACTATCTCTTTTGAAACTTTACATAAAAGATAAATAACAAGGAATGTGCGTGGGAGGTCGGAAAGTAATCAACACTTTTTAATATTGGATGAAATGATAAAATTACTTTTGCTAGAGTCAAATTATTTAGGATGGTATATTTGTCGAGTGTAGGGAAGTTTTTCTATTAACTTGATGAATAAATGGCGTCAGATTTTCTAAAAGTCTTGTATCTATATTTCCTTACAATACGGCCTTTTGGCGTCGTAAAGAATACCTCCCAACTTTACGACTTACTCAAAAAGCCTTTTACGGCCTACACACACACACACACACACACATGTATGTATATATATTTATTTATAACGATATTTTAACATTCTTTATTTCAATCACATTTGCTTCTGACCAAAAAATCTTTAAAAACAAAAAATACTATTACTGTATCACTTGTAAAAATTTTACAATGAAAGAAATAGGTTTTTTAGAAAAAGATTTTTTAGTGATCAAAAAATGAAGAAATTGATCATCTTTTGCAATTGCCATGAATTGCAATGAAAATTTGCGGACTTGGAGTAGTAGAGTTTAAACGCTTTAAATTTGATGGCTATTATATGATCTTACTTTATGACATACTTTCAGATAATTTTACATCGACCTACGGATAAAAAAGTGGAATCCTTTTATTTCAAACTCAACAAGTTTTAATATCAATTTACCATTTCTTTCGTGCTATCTTACTGAATTGTTTTCTTAAAGGATAAAGATTCTAACGTTGATTTATATGAAATTTCTAACATTTTGCACTCGAATATAAATACTCCAGTTTACATTGTAAACTAAACTAGAAAGGGAAGATAAGTTCAGCTAAAGAGTATATCTTTTATAACTTATCGATCATAAAACTGAACTAATGAAAAAAGTTATTAAAGCCTAGAGGAGCACTATGAATAGGGTAGATTAAATGAAACGCGATAAAAATGGTAGAGTCACGATAATGAAAGGGAGAGAACATTTTCCAGCTGAAGAAAGTATCTCTAAATAGGCCTATTCTTTACAATTTGTTCGCTGGCGATGTTATTTCATTTGAACTACAGGTATAAAGTACGTAGAAAGAAGCTGACGTTTTGGGAGAAAAAAATTGGATCACTGGTGACCCTATCATTTGTAACTCGTGGCGCTCGCAGTGAAAGCAAAGTAAAACAAATGGCTCCAAGTTTCGCGGGCAAAAGGAATTGTCCCTGGAGGAATATGTGTCAAGTAACAAACTTTCTTACGAACTTTGTTTGACTTGTATCTCGAGAATCGACGTATCGAATCATACCGCTTAAGTTAAATAAGTTTGCCTGGATAAGAGTAAAGATATACAAGAGACGATGAGGAGATGAGATAAGGTGGGTAGCGCGCGCGCGCGCGTACACACATACACAACTTTCAATAAGAAAATAAACTAAAAAACTCCTTCTGGCCAGTACCTTATTAATAAGTTTCATGCAGGAAATAGGAAAACGATCATCGTTAAGGTACAGAAACTTTTCGCACAATAAACTGGGTTTCAGAAACTGCTAATTGATTAAATTTACACCAATGCACGCATGACTTGGTCCATTTGCCCTTTACATAATACATAGACGACTCGTTTCAGTAAGCCGCGAAGGAGCAAAAAAAAAAAAGAAAAGAAAATGCAATTCTTACTTTTGTAATGAATAGGCTAGAATATCATGCGATGATAGTTTTATTCCAACAGTTTCCGGACTTTACGATTTCTGGGTAGCTTATCAAGTATCAGCACGATAGATTAACTTTAGCGGTACATTGCAATTTGCATGGAAAACGACACGTGCATCAGATACAATTACGCGAACCGAGGTTCTACTACTTTACAATGAGTATGGCTGGCTCATTTACCACTATAAAATTAATGCATCTTGTTCGGAGTATTATTTTCCAGAACCCCTGATAGTCGTAGATTAAAGTCACAGTTCCGAAAGGATATTTATATTCTCGCAAAACGATATCACTTTGACGATAGAATCCATGGAAAACAGATATTTCGAAAAATATGATAAAATTTAAGGAACGCACTGCTGGAGAAACGTTTGAGAAAAGGCAGAAACGACCGAAGTGAGTATGGAAATAACTTAAGTTCGTGTGCTTGCATTACTGCAAAGGGTAGTAAAATTACAACAAAAGTCAAGTAGAGAATATATTCGGGCTAGCTTCTTGGCTTTTCAGCACTTTTTTATCGTTGCTATTTTCATCATGGATCTCCTTGCACGAGCGGCTAGCTATATTTGCAATAAAGTGCAGTTCGTAGCAATATCAGTTTTATAGGTTGTTACGAAGCTAGCAGGTAGCGTTATCTGAATAGCGTAATATATCGCAAATAATGTATTACACGCTCTGCAACTGTATATCGATGCATAAGTTATTCTCGTACTGCTTACTGCTTACCGCTAAAACCATTAGAGATTGAGGAGACAGATCGATATTTGCAAAAATCTTTGAGAGAACGCTTATACGCCTATATATATATATATATTACGTTTTTTATCTTTAAGCAACGGTAAAATCTGGAATACAGCACGTAAAGAGGGACATTTGTCAAGATATTTTTGAGTGTGACAGTTTAGTGAATATTTTGGGAAGCGGAAGGAATCAACAAGAATTCAGGAGAAGCAGATATTCCCTACTATTACATTTGTCATGAGAACTTGTCAGAGCCGAAAGTGAGTTCAATTTGAGAAATCAGTCCGATCTGGCAATTATGTCGAGCGAGGAAGAAATATTGTCGCGGGATCCTCGAGATAGGGATGGATGAGAGAGGAGAAAGAGAGGTCCTGGATACGTGCTGATATTGGGACTACGCTCCGGAAAGAAAGGACTAAACAAAAAGGCAAGAAAAACTCTTTTCGCTTTTCCAGCGAGCGTCTCGCGGAAGAGACTTTTAGGCCACGACTACCGATAAGGAAGAGGAAGGCGTGAATTTCTACGTGCCCGACATACGAGCGAATTTGAGCTACATAGCCCGAACTAGTTTTCGTGTACGGATTCCAGATTCCATTGAACAACACTTTGACTTTATCAACCACGAGCGAGACACATGCAAATCAGTAGTCTGATACGTGCGCGTTGCTGCTACTACGTTGCTCCGTTGCTACGTTGCTCCATTACTCTGTTGCTATTTCTACTTTCGAATCTTTTTCTAGTGACCCAGTTAGGATCAAGACTGAAAATGCTGACTGAATCTCATGAAATATTGTTGTACTCTATAATATATGCTCTGTCGACATGTACGATACTCGATACCAGTACAAATGTCAATAAAATTCTTATAGGATATTTCATCCTATTACATTTCCCTTGTTTCCGATTATTTCTTAATTTTTCAAATCTACAAAAATCTCAAATAAATAATTCTCACGTGCTTGCGCACTGTGAAATCTATATTGAATTTATAGGCCGGTTTAAATAATAAATGCTTAATACAGTCTACAACTTGGTTGTTTAATAACTGACGCATCCTTCGTGCTTCGATAACCCTCAAAGTGCATACGTGAGCAGACATCCCGTACTCACAAAGCAATAAATTTCTTTTTAAATTATATACAAAATGCAGTTGATGAGTTGATATCATTACCAAGTCTGTTTGCCACATTAATTGACTAATGATATTTATATTAATTTCGATTATTATTATATAATCTCAATCTCCCACCCCCCCCCCCTTCTCACTCCATAATCTTAAATTCCTCACAAAATGTATGCATGCAAGGAAAGAATCTATTAGAAATTAACCGATGAATGCAATTGAGAAAAGTACAAAAAAATAGTGGTGCTTATAAGGAAAATTAGCAAAACCCATTAGTATCAATTAGTTTGAAGAACCTTTAAGAAACATTTGGTGCAAATGCTAGAAATTCCGAGTCCTTTACGAACAAGACACTTCATTGACCCAGGCCATCTGCAGAAAGCCAAGTGAAAGCAGCTTTCTGAAACACTATCCACATTCGCGTCGTGCCTAATTCACTTAATTAAGGTGGAACAAGTCCGCTCTTTGGCCTTAATCTCGCTGAGAAGTTGGCCCAAGTACTGGGGCTGGGTTGGATAATGCGACCTGTTAGGAAACTATCCTTTCGTAAATCAGTGCGGTCAGCCAAACCGGTACTACTGAACAAAAGGCAAAGCTGTCATTGACAGCTCTTGTTAACTTTAGATCAGCAACGAAACGCTTCCAAGGATCGCTAAATACCTGCAGCTTTTATATCAATTGAAATGAAGCTAGATGTATTTACGAGTGCAAGATGCAAGAAGGGCGATGGCATATTAATGATCTGATATGTGCTTTCGTGTTGCTGCCGCTGATGCTAGGGAACTCAAGAAACCGGTGAATCGGTCTATCCGACGTTAATGGTATCTATTGTGCAAAGCCATTTGGGGGAAAACAGAACAGAATTCCTTGGGAGAGAAAAAAGGTAAAGATGGTATACTTTGGGATGGAATACGAGCCATTCAATTCCAAGGTAGCCAGTACAAGACTAGCCTTCGCAAACACGTGTCGAGAGACAGAAATAGAATAGGGAGAAAAAAGAAAAGAAGATGGGAACCACCGTTCGAGGATAAGGATGAATAAAGTGTGCAAAAAGAGAAGGCAGTGGTAGGAGAGGAACACGGGGGAAGACAAGATGTAAGTGCAGCAGCTACAGATTAAGCACAACTAAACATCCCTTAAACAACTTGGCCATAAATTTAGCGGGAAGATTAAGACGCCCTCTGTTACCTCCTACCGCACCTCTCTCCCTTCTTTCAACCTATAGCTGCCAAGCTCGAGGTATTCGCGGGGGTTGGAAATTGGAGGATGCTGTGGGTTCTTTACTCCCTACTCCCACTCTCTGGACAAGTCCTAACCCTCTAACCCTCTAACCCATCTCATTTCATACTACCAGACCAACTGCATTTCTCTTCCACTTTACTCTCTCTCTCTCCCACTCTGTACCGTGAAACGAGCAACTCACCTCAGACCTGACTAACTATGTCTGATTATTGCGGCCAGGAGAAGATAAATTCACTTAATTTCACCCTCAGGCCTAGTTGTGTCCCGCGACAGGCCGAGGTTGGACCTGTTTCTAAAGTCAGACGTAGTATATTTACGAACGAAACGAAACGAAACGAACGACGAAATGTTCGCGAAACTCGTTTGTTCGTTTTAAGTGGTAACTGGAAAGAACGTAGGAATCAAGCAAGCACGGGAAAGCTCCGTATTCAAATGGAGGAGAGGAGATAGGGGAAGAGTCGCCGGGTCTCTCCTCTCCAGTGTGGTCTGTAGCACGCGGTTCCTACATCCTACGTCCTACATCCTACATCGATCATGTTTAACGCTGTCAACGGGATCGAGAGGGAATAAATTGATACATTGCAGCGCAGGTTATCCATTACTTTTGTTCTGCGTTCGATTTCTTGGTGCATGCAAGGGTATAAGGGACTGGTGGTTCTTGGTTTCAATAAAGGAGATTGGCCACACCGCAAAGCATTGACTGTGCGGAATAGGGAAAGCTGTCGGCCGATGGGCTTCGTCCAACAGGCATCGATTTTCCTTCAAAGTGTATTAGAGGTATTCGAACATACTTTCCACGCCGATGAGTAGCCATCCGAGGTGATGGGCCATTGAAAGCTGTTCTCGGTCAAGTATGCTAAAGTGCCGGCACGGCTCAGTGGACACTGCACGACTACCCCTGACGTTTAATGAATATCGCGAACGAACCTCCTGTGATAAAAGCACCCTCCTCCTCATTTTTCTCCTCCGTCCACTTCCCACCCCTCCCTACTCTACGAATTAGCTCAGACTTCCTTTCCCTCAACCTCGCGCAAATAATGCCAGCTTAAACTAATTTAAATCAATATCAAAAAAACGGGTTTCT
The DNA here is from genome assembly GCA_037305995.1 of Sclerodermus sp. 'alternatusi'. NCBI lineage: Eukaryota > Metazoa > Arthropoda > Insecta > Hymenoptera > Bethylidae > Sclerodermus > Sclerodermus sp. 'alternatusi'. Next base: position 3,297,527 of record CM074551.1, read on the forward strand.
TCCATCATTCCTCCCGCGTACATTACTATTCGATCGAAACTTTCATCCGAGAAGAAGGAAAAACGAACGACACGCCTAATTATTCCGAATGATCCACGACACGCTGCTGCCGCCGCCACTGGTACTTTCCTGGTCACGCAATTCCACCATATCAAAGAAGCGAATTACAAATAAGAGGTCTACCGTGTTTTTCCTTTGAAACTTATTTCAAACTGCAAATATAAAAGCACTTTACTAAATGCACACTTCAGTGTATTTGTTTAAGAAGAACATGTAAAAGTAATTACAAAAAATTAATGGAAGGACCAAGTAGCATTGCGCAATATAAATATTAAAAGAGCACCTACATTATTTGAAAATTATATTACGGCCACTTGCACTTGCATAAAAACTTGTATGCAACAATCTCTCTGAAAATTTTCAAATTTATTTTCATTCGGATTTTTAATGCTTTCGAGTCATCACTCGTGAAACATCAGGTTTCATCGATCTACGAAGAAATGACAGAAATTTATCACATACCTTCTTCACCCTTGCAATTGTTTAAACATACCTAAAGTGCAAATGCAAAATAATTTGCATCAGCAGGATTATGAATGCGACCCCCACCCACTTACCCATCTTTTTTCGTCATCATTTCATCGTATAGGTGTAATATTATAAAATCCATAAGCACACGAGGCCAGAAAGGAAGAATCCAATTCATTTCCGTCTATATTATATTGGCGTCAGGTATGCCATCTTTCATCCTGCCGTCCGTAAATTGAAAATAATTTCAGCGTGTTTCTGAACAACAATTCTTGCTGGGTCGTTTGGAATTGTATTACGAGCCAACACAGAGCTCTAAGGAAGGAGGATAAAGAACGATAATCAAGAATCGATCGCCCAAATAATTCACGGAGGACTAGTTCAAGAGACAAAAGATGATCGCTATGTGGAAACTTTTCGTGACCGAATTGCTTATAGAGAGAAAATTGTATTAGAAATATAATTTTTCAGAATTCCGAAGCATCTATTTCAAAGGAAGAGAGAGAGAGAGAGAGAGAGAGAGAGAGAGAGAGAGAAGCGTAGCTATTTTATCAAGATTCCTGGTTTCCTACATTTGGTTCTTCGTGTTGTATTGTAATGACACAATTTCCGCTTCCTTATCCGAAACTTCTTACTTCAATACTATTTTCCTTCAAAGAAAACATGCTGTTTTCTTGGCTCGGATATCCTTAATGAGTTTATTCACGCTCAAAGAATTTCACTGAAAATTCTCCTAAAGTCTATTCTACGTTTCATAGAGAAATTCTCGAAATTTGCGAAATTAAGAAAAATTTAGAAGAATCTTAAACTGGATTCGTCCAATTGCCCGATTCGAGGAAAGGATTAAATCATAGAATTTAATTGATAGAGCGGAGAAAAAGATATACCAATTGAATTGATAGCAAATAATTTAATCAAATGCTAGAAGTTGATGCCCCGTAGTTTGTTTCTTTCCTCTCTTATTCCTTAGCAAATTACTTTTTCTTTATTCAATTAGTAGTCCAGATCCACTTATTTCCTTTTAAAAAAGGACATGTTCTCTGATAAGCTACAACGTAATTAACTTTCACACTAAACCTAAAGCAGAATTTAGAGTCAAATAAAACTGTTTTATGCTGGATATTAAATTTCAAATCTAAATTAAATTTTTTAATTGAATTAAGATTTAATTATTCTTTTAATTTAAGTGGGGTGAGAGGCAGAGACGGGGAAAGGGAGAGGGCGCGGGGCGTACTTCGAAAACCTCTGCAAGTATAAAAAGATTATTTCACTCTCATACATGTAGTATGCATGAATGAGAGTTTGCAAGGAAGACGATGTCTCAAATATTTGCACACGGCGATGAACTTTTTGTTAATATTAGTGCAACAAAGTCACCCGTAGTCAGAAAGAAGGATAGAAAGTGAACATTCTTCTCACAGCAATGTATGTAGCGGCGATTCAATTGGTCACTGCGAAGCCAACAACTAGGAACAAATTTGAAGCAGCAACAAATAAATAGTTCAATCGAGTGGTAAAAGTTGGAAGTACGAGTTCTCTCCTTTCTTTTTTCCTATTGAACGGCCTTTATCCTCTCATCCTTAAAGGAAGAGAAGGAAGAGAAGGAAGAGAAGGAGGAGGAGGTCCAGAGAAAAAAAAGAAACGATTGAAGCAGCCACGAATTGCCTTGTACAGTAGTCCAATAGAAGGAATTCAGGAAGAGAGGAGAGAACGGGGCTCTCGCGATGGCTATCGCAGTAAGTACGGTCGCATCCGTCGTGGAGGTATTACTTGGCGATTTGTCGTACTCTCTTTGACTTTCACCATTACACTTTCCTACACTTTCCACTCCTACCCTTATCCTCCTCCTATTGTCTTTCTCCCTTTTTTCCCTCTCTTTTCACTGTCTCCCGTAGCCTCTTTTCTTTTCATAGCGTCGCTCTTCTACGCAGATACGTTTCTTCATCGGAGATTCGCTATACTTATACATCGCGCAAACTATCAATACTCCACCCCTAGCTACTCTACCTCTTCCCGAAGGATGGATTTCTTCTCTCATCTGTGCTTTTACAATGTTCGAATATTATTACAAAGTTAATCGAAAAATTTCCCATTCCACGACACGTGCCAAAACTTCGCAGAGTTTAATATTTAAACGAGTTTATCCATGTTATTTCTGAAAAACATCTCAATTATATCAGTTATTTTTAAAACAAAATTTTAATTCCCGAACGCGATATTTGCGTTGTATTCTGAATCTATTCGAATTTAATAAAAAAATAAACAATTTTTATCAAATTGGGTGTACGCGGATAAATTGAGACTATTCAATTTTCTTCCAAAGTACTAGCTTTTTACATTTATTCATACAAGCACTATGCTCTATTAGCTTTAATGTGTTTTACTGATTGAAAAATCAAACTCGCTAAGCGAATAAATTTTTTTCAAAACAATATATCGTTTATACTTCTTATCGTATTAAAATAACTTCTTATTGCCGGACGTAACAGAAAGGATGAACTTCAAGATTAGCCGATTTTGTTAAATTTCTCGTCCTTATTACTTTCGATCTCACTGATTGAAACATTATTTTGGAAAATAGAAAATTCTCGAGATAAAGATATTTTTGCAGCTTTCTCTTACGCAAACGAATTTTCTTTCCCTATCCATTTCGTAGCTGGCATTCGCTATTGAAAGAATTCTGTAGCTTGTCGCATGGAATATCGAGGCGAAATTTTATTATCTTCGAGAATAGACAACACGTGTACATTCGTACCACATGACGACGCCATTTTATTCGGAGGGTTCTGCAAAGATGTAAGTGGCCCAAAGAAGATTTTCCCGTTTTTGTCACACCCGCCACCCTTGTGATACACCCGCGAGATTTTCATTCTACTCCCCATACTCTCTTGAAAGAGTATTTTTCTAACTTCATACAGATATTTATACATGGCCCTCGAATTCCGAATGGGCATAGAAAGGAATTGAGATTGAACCACAATTATTATTTGGCAATAAAAGTTACTTGTACATTTTATCGGGGAGCGTAACGTCAGAACTCGATGTAAATGCATTATTATCCAATTTATCGCGTGCAAATGAACTTGCAATTTATTTTCACACATAGCGCTAGTATCCCATGTGGGTGCGCGCGTATTCTGCAGCAAATTAATGTTAAATTAAAAAAGATTTTATGTCAATAACATTGAGGTTTCGTTGAAATTGATGCAGTGATTTTAATGAAGAAAATGCAAGAGTATCGCGCAAGTTGAGTTTGCTACTTACTCGATGCAATCACGCTAATAAAATGCGCGTATGTCTCGAATAATCGATATTTTTATATTTATATAGAGAATATTTAACAAGACGCTTTTTCATTTACAAAAATTAATAATTTCGAGGAAAAATAATTGTACGATTACAAGCAATTTGTAATTTTCTCTTGACAGCCAGGGCAATTAATTAAACGCACGTTTAACGTCATTTATCGAATGTGTCGAGTTTGCATAAAACGAGGGCGCGAGCGCGCATGTGCGTGCGTTGTGGTTTATTTACGCTCTCTTATTTAATATTAATATTAACATCAAGTACAAACAAGTACTATTGCTGTAAACTTCAAAAATCATTGACCTGGATATATTAAATTGGATCATAGTTAACAATACTCCATACGTGTTGCCCGTAGAACGCTATTCACAATATTGACAAATTCGCAAGGAACAATGTAATTTCACATCATTTTACATTTTGCATGACATTGATTCGATATCGCGTTCCAGATTAACAAAATTAGTCGCTCTAATTTAGAAATTTATCTCTCCGTATCGTAGCCTGCGAGCGAGACAGAGATAAGATATTTTAATAGACACGGGGAGTGTGTGTAAGTAATTTAAGTTGTTTGAGGGACATTTGAAAGGGAAGCTGCTTTTCACAGGGGGTTAGGCGAGCAATTTCAAGTCGGCGGAGCAAACGTGATTTTTCTAGCGGAGCGTATAAGAGGACGACGAAATTGCTTGTCACACGCAAGTGGAGTTAGAAAAGCTGCTGTATCAAAGTACCGCCGATAATGATTCGCCGCCGGTCAGGTCAACTTGTTCTGTTCTGGCGACGAATCGCACAAAAGACTCCAGGACCGGAGATTTCGTTCTTTGTTTCTTGGCCCCGAAGAAGAGCATCTAACGAAAAGTTTTTATCGAGCGCGTGCGCGTGCGCTCGCATTCCAGAGGCTGCCCAGCGGTCTTTTGGCTGGTATGTCGGTCGTGTGATCATCTCCCCTCGAAATAAATCCTTTTCTCGAGGAACTCTGTGTCCAAGAACTTTTTCTCGGGAGGGACAGACCGAATGCGATAAGCGGTAAACTACAATAACGTTAGCAGCGTGAACTCCTCCCCTTGAACCAAGACTCCCGCCCGATTTTATTCCTGGAGTAGCGAGAGCCACGCGTTCGGCACGTACTCGAAGTAAAAGAGTAAAAGAGAGTGTGTTACGCGTCACCTGTAAAGAGACGAATCTCTATTTTTTCCTCCCTCCTTTAGAGCGACTGACGATTCAACTGACGATAAATGCCAATACTATGCCAAATGCAATTAGTGCAATGCGCGGACCAAATAAAAACGATAATATAAATTTCAGAACGAAGCTCTAGCCGTTGAAAACACTCTAATTTAGAAATTCCGATGTCAAAATCCCATTATTCCTGTGTCATTAATCATAATAAATAATACTCGATGCGCGCGCGTGTGTGATGTGTGCGTGCATGCACGTGTGCATGTGCAGTACAAATTTGCATCGATGCGAGTGCAGATATTTCGGAGTGCGCGTGCAAAGGGGGCCACCATTGTGAAGTTGACATTGCCTTTCTCAGCTTTTCAAAAAGAAAGGAGAGCGCTTTCTGTATTTTGAAAATCGGTTGTGTAGTTTTTGGAATGCATTTTAAAGAGTTTAATGGAACTCTATTGTTAAAAATTGGCATAGAACTATAGAACTGTTTGAAATGCAATGGGAACTCGTGACTTTTTTTGAAATGCTGATAAAGGCAACTTCACACTGGCATGCAAAGGTGTTTCGCCGCGAGATCGTATACTATAACCTAGATATTATATTGCATTTCAACGCTTGTTGCGACGACAATTATATCGAATTTCCGGAACAGCCAAGTATAAAGTTCAGTCGAAAATACAAATTACTGAAATTTTCTCAAACAAGTTCGATCAGTCTATAATTTTCTTCTGAAATTCTTATCTCTGTGAAATAGTTTACGGAAGGTTTATTTGCCTTTGAGAAGTAATAAAAGTTTAATGACTTCCGGGATATAATGCACTTGGTTGGCATTGGTTTTATTCGATTCTGCAGTGTTAGCGACCCTTTGAAAATCTTATTGAGCACACGCTTTGAATATACGACGGTGACGGTGACGACGTCGACGACACGACAACGACAATAACGACGGCGAAGACGACGACGACAACGACAACGACTTGATTTTAGCCGCAGGGTACCAATCCGTGTATCGGCGTTAGGGCAAATTTCACTAAATCAAACTTTAACGAATCCTCGGCAATTCGTGGAAGCTCTATGTACATCGGCCCGATTACTGGCATCGGTTTGTCGCCTTTGATTGAGTGCAAACGCATTTATGCGGACGGAACGAATTCCCCGAGGGTCCGGAGTTGCAATGAAGTTACGGTACGACAATGCGAAGCATGTGAGAATGCTGTTTTGCATCGGATTCTTCTGATTCCGGAATTCCAGAGACAGGCGAATCTGTCGAGCGTGTTCCGTAAAACAAGTGGAACTTGCATCTTTTTCCGTGTTAAGCTATTCCTCTTTTCTCTTTATACTCATTAAACGCACCTTCGCGCGATTCTCTCTGGAAAACTTTGCGCGAACGCTGTTTCGCGTTGAATTACGCGCGTTCTAATATTGCAAAGATCAAAGAACATTTTTTCTACCACGATTGGGCGCAATTGGGTGCGATGCAAAAATACTGAAAAAAAGGATAGTTCGATCCGAGGATTGGCAAGTGTGAGAGGAAAACACTTACCGCAGTGGTACACTGGGATATTTCTCTATCCAGGGACTGCAATTTTGCGCGGATTGCCCTTACCAGCCATTTCTGTTCCGGAAGATACCAGTTGACCATCTTGATACCGTTCAAACACGAAAGTTTAACCGCTGGAGTACAAACACTCGCATTGACACTCGAATAAAGATAAAACGATCATAAAAGAGAGTCGTGTGTCCACGTTAAAAGGCAGGTTTAGCATATCATTCGGCGGTTCGCATCCACGTACGAATTTTTCCCACTAATTACTCGGGAGAGCTCTTATTAAGGGATATGATTTTCAAAGGGGAAAGACAGTCGAATCGCGTATGGCCTATCGCCAAAACATTTCATCGCATTATGGTTACAATACTTTATACGAGGCTGTGCTATAACAGTTTTTTCATGGAACTTTTTACTGAATCTTTTATGATTTTATTTTTTATGATTTTCTGGTAACTCGGGAGACGAAAGGTGAGTGATTTATGTAGGAGTCAGGTAAAACGAGGAAGGAAAGAGGTGGGCGTGTGTCTTTATCTTGAGCGCGATTGCATTGTTAGCACGAGGCGCATTGTTCGAACGGTGACGCGATGCCTGAGGCGACCAATCAGCATGCTTGCTGGCCGTGCCTTATCAAAGATTCTCTATCCACCCCCGCAGGTCCTAAACTACAAAACCTTTTTGGTTAGACGAACTTCCTATCGCACAGACCCTTCCGCAAAGGGGTTCTATATTTACTACTGTAAATATATTAAGTAAACTTTCGCGAAACCTTTATCAAATTCTGCCAGTTTTACCAACCTTGGAGATCCACGCTTATCAACGGGAGAAAGAGAGAGGGATAAAAAAAACTTGTGCAAGGTCGCACATCGCGTAAATTTCCTAATGATCGTTCAAAGCTCATTTGAAACTGAAAGAATTTAGAGCAAGCAGCCTATAAAAATTAATAAGACTTTCGTCAGTGATTTAATTCGTCCTTTGTGAATGAAATTACATAATTTTCTGAAATATCGTTCTGTTGGGGAATTGAATCAGTGCCAAAAAGAAAATTTTTTCCTAGCGTCGCAGCTTCCGAAACGAGCGTTCGGTGGGATTTTACGATTTTACGAGGGGTTTCATGCGTTATCTCGTTGCGTGGAGGATAGCAGGACACGGAGCGAGAGGGAAGGGATGGGTGGAGCGAGTGGGAGATAAAAAGGATTTTCGTAGGGCGTTTTTCACGACTTACCGTGGTACTTGTTAGCTCGGCAGTCGTTAAAACGAGAACGTTCGACGCTCTTGCGATGATTGAGCCGTCCACGAATAGAAACCAATACACGACGAGAGACTCCTATACGTGCACGTGATTCTGTATGGAGCAAAACTCAGTGACTCTCGTCTCTCTCGACCTGAGGGCGATAAACACTCTTCCTGAGCAAACAATGCAATGACATGGGGCGAAAAATTAACGAGGGCTGAATTCAGCCGAGATATATATATATATAAAGAGAGAGAGGAGGGGGGAGGGAAAGTGAAAAAGTCTGATTCTTCCTATCCGTTCCATTGGCACCCCCGCAGGCCATTCTTGCTCGTTTTTACAGCTAGATGCACACACACACACACGCGCGCACGCACGCATGCATGTGCACACGCATACACATAAGCAAATAGTCGCCAAAAAGTAGCTCCTCACTGCTCACGGGCAATTTTCATTTCTTCCTAATTCACGCAAAAAGCATTCCAAATCGATAGATTTTTTAACAATCGGAATCAAATAAATTCTTAGCAAAAACGAGAAAAATACATCATTTTCAGAGTAATTCTCTGGCATATTGGCAAAGTAAACTTCTTGACCCAGCAAGTCTGTAATTACATTAGCAATTTACCAAAGGTTCGTCAACGAAACGACTATCGTCGAGTCTGACGTTGAAGATGACCTGGAGGGATCCTTTCCCCTCCTCGTTCCTTCACATGTTGATCTTTCAGTACTTTACTTTGAAATTCCTACTGACTCCATCTCCTGTAAAGTGCTTCAGTATACTTGCAACAAGTTTTGTGTATACAACTATTACATGCACTGATATTTTTAGCCTATAATCTATAAAATCTCTCTATAAAAGAAATTTTCTTTTTAACTGATCAGACTGCGCACGTGTCCAATAAGAAAACGATCGATAGACCCTTTGGTGAATGCTTGAATGCACATTATATGGAGGAAATGTGGTCGAAATGAATTCTATTAACTGGCTTATCTTATTATCTCCCTCAAGAATCCCAGTATTTAAATCAAAACGTTTTGAATAATCAGATTTACATTTCGTTTACATTCATAAGAAACAAGTAATACACAAGCTTCCTGATTTATTAAGTTTTTCGTATTTCCCACACAAAATAGAATCCTATAAGCTATCCATTATTGTAGAATCTTTGACTCCGGAGGACTTTACCTGAACAAGAATTTATCACGCAAACTCTCTATTTTCTATTTTCACACGGTAGTTTTGCTTCAGATAAGTAAATCTTTTGTTATTGTGTTGAATTTCCATTGTATTCTGCATTGAACTCTTGGTACAGAGCACCAAGTTAATATTATAAATCAGATGTACATTCTAATGGATAAATTATAAATCTACCCTCTAAAAGAGACACACGCAGAGAAAACAAGAGAAAAAAATTCTTAAGAAAAATATAATATTTTGCAGAGCAATTTTGTATAATTTATCTCGAGATAGAAAGCTTGTCTAGAAAAAAGTATTCTTCTCCAATATTCAATCTCAATATTTATGTTCAACAATTTTAGATTCAGCTTTTTTCATTGGTAGCTTTAATTCTGACCCACTTTTACAATATGGAGTTGTATTAAAAATCGATATTTTAAATTCTCTCTCCTCTTCTATTTTTTGAATAGATTTGAAACTTCCACAATAATATCATGATTATACTTATATTTCTCATATTGTTATTAGCTGTGTCATTACCATATTTCACTTATCAGTTATCTTGGCAAATTTTGTGACACTTCCCTTCAATTTTATTCTAATCTTGCACAGCATAACTTTGTAAAATCAATATTAGCATTTCCTTCGTCTAATTGTCCCTGTGAGCCGTTATATTTAAAATTCAATATTATGATAGTAAATTATGAGAAAAATCAGTACTTCAGTAGATTCTTTAATGAGTAGGAAGAGTATTCAAAAAATGTAGTGTTACTCAACGTAAAGTTTTAGGGAATTATGATAATGTCTAAGATTGTAAGAGGATCGAAAAAATCAAGCAAGTTATCTTAGGTCTTCCTTCCGATTGTACTGGCTATCAAGGCAAGCTAGTTAAAGTTTAGTAGGTCAACGAACAATTCGATTCCGATGTTTTTCCGCGTGCGCTTGGATGGGTCCCGAGTGACCGCAGGATTGCACGTATTTTTAGGATTGCGCGAGCGTCGGTCAGTAAACGATGGCGCTCAAATTCCATATTGGTTCAGCAACCTTCTCTCCTCTATCAGTTAAAATGAAAGTAAAAGGTGTCCTAACTCGAAATTATTCCATCTAACCTGTTTTATAATTGCAATTCAACGCCGTGATAATTTTACAATATATGTAAGTATACCGAAAGAACGAACATTGAGTTGCAACTTAAATGTTGAAAAAGATGAAGAGAATGTTTCGATGATCGAACAACAGATTGACTTCCAATCTCGTATGCGGACGCACGAAATTTCGTCAGCACTGTTCATTAATGCAGAGCGTGTGCAATCATCGAGACAGAAATCTCATCCTCACCTCCAAATAAGAAACGCTATTCTCTCTTTCTGGAGAATTTATTCCGCTTTGCATGGCACGACAAAAAGAATATCACGATATCTTCCCTTTATTGTATCTTAAAAAATCCTTTCTCTTCCGTTGTGTTTTTCGTAGAAACTCAATACTGAAGCACCCTATATTACATTAACAAAAGAATCTTTGTAGCAGCGAGAAACTAATCTGTTTCAACATTATTCTTATTTAACACTGACTCTTTCAAGGAGGACTTACGAAAAATTTATCCTACATAAAATGCACTAAAAACTTCATCTTGTGACCAAATTTGAGTGCATAAACTCTATTTTAAAATCCAATTAGTTTTCAATTTAAATTTCTAGTCAAATTTAATCATTTTATACATATAGGAGAGCGCAAAGATTGCATTTTGAGAGAGAGAAAAACTTTGAACATGGCATAATTTAAAAGAGAGAGAGAGAGAGAGAGAGAAAATCTATATTATGTTTTTCTTTTCTTAAAGCTGAACATCGCGTGAAAGAAATTTTCGCGAAAAATTTATTCCCTTGAACCCCCGAGAGCGAAGGAAGCAAGAAGAAAAATAACTTCACCATCCTCTTTCGTTAAAGCTTAGGCCGATGGCTTTTCTGTTTGGTGTGGATGTAACATTTTAATTGTAGATCAAGCGATGCCATGTCTTTAATGGAGCATATTTTCGCTAAAAAAGGACAAGTTGAAATTTAAGTTTCCGAAGATCAGTATTCGCTCCAGTGTTATCCTATGAATTTTTCACTATTTGCCTCAAGTATTCTTTCAACAATGCCGTATAATGCTAATGCAATGAAAAGGTCACGCATAGAGCTTTAATTTACTTAACCCCACCACCTACTTACTTAATGAAGTATTATTTTCCATTGATAACGATATACTCGAACATAATTTGACACGCGTAATTTGACGTAGCATATAATGAAATTATCATAAAAATGAGAATTTTATCCTGATATTAGCCAATCTCTTATTTTCGAACATTTTCTTCCTTGTATAACTGACGTCACTTTGAGTCATGGTAAAGGATGATAAATGAGAAGCTTCTTGTATAATAGGCTATCAGATGACACTAGTTTCCGTACATATCGTCACTCAACGGAATGATAAATGAATACGTTGTTGTAGATGCTTTAAAATTGTCCAAGTAATGTTAGTTACGTAAAGAACCTATCTTATACTTCAGCAATCACGCTACGGATAAAAAATCGATATCCACCCTCATTACATTTATATGGGATATTCGCATATACAGGTAAAAGCATATGGAGATCGATAATTTTATTTTCGATATACCGCGCATTGTATCGCTAACATTAACTTGCAGATATGTACGCAGTACCGTACTCGTGTGCAATCTCCTCTCTGGTCTCAGTTTCACTTTAATGCTCATGTTCTCAAGCATTGAAATCAATTTTAAAGCTTTTTAATGGCTCAGTCACGCCGGCTCTTGTTTAATTACTGACGCAAGTGGTTAATTGTGTATTAAGTAAATACATATTGTATGCATATATTAAAATATGTGCATTCGGTGTATTGCCTGTCAGCATGCTAACTAATAGTTGTAATTAGCTCCTCGAAGGTGTGCGGAGAGTTATTTTTACGATGTTCGTGTTTAAAAGGGACCGCCGCAACTAGCGGAGAAAGGTATTGCGTGTGCTTGGAATGACAGAATTAACGATAATATACTAATTCGCTTGCGTCGTCAATTCGGTTGGGGTATACAGTTACTATACATATACGTATGCTTATTCGGGCCCGCTTCAATTGCACTTTAAGAAAGCATGCAAGCATTTGCGGTCGTTGCTTTCATAAAAAGTTACTTGCAAAACTTTGCGTCACACGGGAATAAATTTCCCCTTCTTAAACGCTAATTGGATTGGTCGATACGCCAGCGATTTCACTCTACAAGCTCTAGTGGCTGTGGCACTCGGGTATCCATAGCTATTGGAAAATCTACCCCTTGTCCTCCAGTCCATTAAAAAGTTTTCTTCGTCCAACCGAGTCACCAAACAAAGTGCAATTGTTCGTTGCATTCTTGGAAATGGCATGACTCCTACTACCTTTCGTGATTCGCATAGGAGTTAGGATTGCAGTTCGGTTGTTATTCCTAATGATAAGGCGTTTTAGTTTCGATCACTTCCTTTCAAAATAGCTCTGTAAAAATGGCTCCCCCCTCACTACCTAAACCTAAATCTTGAGGAGACTCTTCTGCCGCCAAAAAAGACTCCGCAAGCTTTTTCACGATGCGCTCGTAGAGAAATGTTTTTTACCCGTCGCTGCTGTTGGAAAATGCTTGGCATTTTATTAAAAAATTATATTTATAACATTATTTTCCCAAGAATAAAAATATTCTCCAATATTTTATTTATATCTCATCAAAGCTAACGGTAAAAAAGAGGAAATATGCACGTATCGTCGAAAATGTAGCTTTATTCATTTAACGTCCAGAAATATAAACAGGAAGAGCGTAGTAAACATTTTCATCAAACCGATGGCCAAATTTCGTCCCTTTACGTTCGTTTAAACTGAATTAAATTTGGAGATTGGTCGTTTTTAAGGAATCGGATCAGAGGTGCAGTATTGTTTCACTCTAAATTAACGCTGAATGAAAGAAATGGAGGAAGGCGCCGAGGATAAAAGAAAGAAAGAAAGGCATGTGCCATTCGTGGAAACGCCGTGCTTTATCGAGTTACCGAGGTATATTGCGATGATGATGCATACGAGCAACTACGGCATTATTGTGGAATAAAAAGGGAGGAGAGTGTTTAACCAGGAAATGAGGTTAACATTGCGCAACCCTATAGTGACAGAGTGTAATCAGGTCACAATTTGACGTGGCACAATGATGTCACATTACTCGGAGGCTTGCGTTTTGAAGCGCGCGAAAGAGAGAGAAAAAGGGGGAGAGAGAGAGAGAGAGAGAGGAAGAGAGTGGGGAAAGTCGCGTATGGCGTACTTTTCCAAACAATTCCATGCTGCGGCGACGTTAATCGAGAACAGTAATTGTGTATTTAAATGGCGTCGGCGTCGGCGTCGACGTTACGGCACGCGACAAACGGAAAAAGAAGGAAAAACCAGAGAAAAAACAGGAAAAAGGAGGTAACAGGCTTTTCGCGCGGACTTCCATGTTCAATCATTTCATTTCGCGCAGAGGCGCGCCATCACCACATGAAATGTTTTCAAAACGCATTTATACTCTTTCTCTCACGTTTTACACTCTCTCCGCATCCACGTAGACTTAAAACGCCCCACTAGTGCCTTTCTATCTTTATTTGCCCACCATTTCTGCCCTCTCCACCTCTACACTCCACCTCCTCCACCCTTCGAGCAACCCCTTTCCAAGCGGGACTACGGATTTTCGAGATGGGATTCGATGGATCCCGCGAGTTTATACACACTACCCCGCGTTAGTGCGTTAGTGCTCGCGTTTCCGTCGCGAAATAACATTTTTGCTTTGAACGCAGCTTAACTTAGAATCACATACCGCCCTTACCCCCATGCTTTAACCTGACTTTACTCCCTGTGTCTCCTATTTTTACGGCGCTTAATATATCGTCGCTTTGCGGCATATTTTCTAAAAACGATTGCTCTCGGAAGCGCCGGAGGATTTTCAATATGCATCGGCTAATAAGGAGGAGGAGAGCACGCAATTATACGTCGTATAATTTGATAACCACAGAGAGATGATAATGTATTTGTTCAATGATGGGGACTCTTCGTTATTAAGTGCCTTGCCGTATTAGCTAATTATCTCGTATACCGTTTTAAGCGTACGTAAGTCGTATATCCTTTCTAAAGTCAATTATCTAAAGTGTAAGCATTTAAACTTGTCACTTATCGGGCCTGTGAGGAAGACAAACTTAACACATTGCTTGTAAGACGTATAACGTCTGAGCGACGTTATTCTAGCCGGAGGCTAAAATGGAAATTTGTCTTGGGAAAGTCTGGCTTAAACTATTATATTGCTGAATATTGGAGTATCCAATATCGCCGAGACACATCTATTTTAATATTAGATAAAACTCGAAATTTCTCAATTAACTGCGTTAACTTTTGAAAATAGAAATCAGAAATAATAATCAATAGCCAGGTATACGCGAATCAATATAGTAGCTTGGCATAATAATCGAATAAAGACGCGACGCTTTCTTTATGCCTCGTAAAGAGTATAGATGAGAAAATGTGGAAAAAAACTTACCATTATTAATCGCGGCCAGAGCAATGATGCCGAGGAGCCATGCCACGATGCTGGTGGCGAACATCTTCGTTTCTCTCGTTTTAGGTTCCTCACATAATACGTGCGCCTCTGGTACTACCGAGTGAGCTGTAAACGTCAAAGTCCATTAATCCTCCTGTCCTATAAAATATTTTCTCGTAAAAACCGTATAGTCAATTACAGTAAATATCACAATAGGATCAGGCAAAAAGCAGAAGACGCGATAAACTTTAATTACGATAATTGTAAAAGGGAGCACGCGCAGGTACATTAAAGCCAAGCTGGCCCATACTAATAAAACGTCAGCGAAATACAGCGAACAGAAGTTTAATCAGGGAGGTCGTGTTTACACAAACAAAAAGGGGAGTCGCTTGGCGATTGTAAGGGAGAGAAAGGGTGAACGAGAGGGATGCAGTTTTCGAGCTTTTCGGGAGTTTCACTGGACGCTGCAAGAGGATTGTAGAGAGAGACAGAGAGAAAGAAAGAGAGAGAGAGAGAGAGAGAGAGAGAGAGAAGAAAACACTCATTCCTCATGCGAGGAGAAATTCTTCAAAATTCTCTAGCTAAGCACACTTGATCATCGACCAAACAAACATTCAAAATTTCGTGTCGCTTGCAACTCGTGTTAAATTTCCGCAAGATTCAATTTCGAAATAATACCCTTATTATAGTAGCTCAAGGTTTGCGGAAAACTGCTCGTTCGTCACGTCAAGATAACGTCTAGAAAAGGCGCAATGTCCTGTTGCGCTACTCCTTACAGCAAGTAACCATTAACGAAATGTCAGCGGCTTGGACCCTATGGAACCAACTCCTTCTTTTCTTCTCTTTCCCTTACCCCCTCCCATTCGTATGCTTCTGCTTTATCCGCGAGTCCCCTAATCCCGAACCGTGCCATTTATTCAAATCAAACGTGATGCTTCTTGTCAAAATGTCTCAAGAGAGAGGAAGCTATCACGTTTCTTCCATCTCTCTTATTTTCTCGATGCTTTCCTTACTTTATTTCTCTCTTTCGCGCAGTCGCCCGAAGGGACACACCTTTCTCCACTACCTCCTACTACACTTCTCTTTACCTCATTCTCCATTTACCAGAATGTATTGCTGGAAAACCTTGCCAAACACGATGAATTTTCCTATGGTAAAATAAATGGATAATAGCTCGGATGGGAAGGGAAAAAATTCTCGCATAATTCAATGTCAATACTCTGTGTGCGTGTGTCTCTTCTCGCGGCTTTTGATAATATTTGATAAAATTTATTCCTAACCGCGTGTCCCGTATCGTTACAATTACTACATTCGCCATTAAATGACTCGAAAGACTACTTTTAAGGGCCTTTGAGCAGGGTGGGAGTTTCCTGCCCTTTCCGACGCACATTTCAACGAGTTCCTTTCAGACGAGACACGCTTTTACTTTATGTTCGCCAGGGCCAACTTTGCGCGAAAATGCGGAACCCGAAATTCTGTTCTGCACGAACCCCGCGAAACGTCCAGCTCGTTTCTCCTGCTATGCGCCTGCACCTTTGTAAAGTTTCCCCCAGAACCCAGCTACTCGCACGCTTTATTTCCACTGCTACTGTAAACGTGTAATTTCATAAAGTTTTTGTCCTACCTCCTTTCTCGAGACAACGATTGCGTTAACAGATTAGACAAATCTCACTTCCATTCAGTTTTATTTAAATACGTTAGTTTCATACTCTGTTATATTTGTATGACACTGCACGCGTGTATACGTCGGTCTCTCACTTTCATCTTTCCTCCTCCTCCTTCTTCTTTTCGCTTGTATATTTATTGTAAAAATTATGTATTTGAGCGATAATGAAAAGGTGATAAAGAATAATTTGAGACTTCCTTCTTCTTACGCTACTACTTCTACTACCATTACTACTATTACTACTACTACTACTACTACTACTACTACTACTTTCATCATCACCATTATTTACCTGATAGAACATTCTTCCTGTGATAATCGAATTTTGCCACGGTTTCGACCGTTTTCTATACGCCACAAATTTCATGTCTGATTGTCCTGATTGTCTAGGCAAATCTCACGTCTTTGCGTGTAGCCTTTTCGTAAAATAACATGATAGTTTTCAATTTAACACTTTACTTGAAACCTTTGCCGTAACAGCCATACAAACAACCGAAACAACGGTAAGACTTGTCAACGACTCTAAGGACTCTGCCTCTTCTTGTTCGTTGCGCCACTCGTGTGGACCCCTCTTTTAGGTTTTCGCGAATACCAACTTAACGTGCGCCTACACATTCAGTCGTTCGAATAATTTTCCGTTACTCTCGATCGTTTCTCACGCTCAAGTTCATCTTTATGGCGAAAATGTAAATCGATATTTGATATTAATATAAACGCTTCCTATACGCACTGTGCGCTTGCTTGCAATTAACATTTGTCTCGATAGATTATTAAATGAGTCGAAATTTTGCGACATTTTATACCCAGCACGGGTTTCCCGCACTGAAACCATAATTAATGGATTTGCGCAATATGGAGTTAATGGTAAGCGGAAATCAATAATTATTACAATTCGTATGCAAAAGATAATTATATGCACAACAGATGTTACTTATTGTGGTTTTAATCAGATCTCCAAAAAGGGTGTGTGCCAACACAATTTCACGATTCCTATAAGTTCGTAATTAAAATGGAACAACAAGATGTAGAGCTGTAGAGTGAAGAATTGGATAATTACGTTGCTCAATGAAACCAAAAAAGAGGAAAATCGAGGCTAAAAATTCTTGGTGAGTAACGTAATATTTGTATATGCAAAATTTATTATAATAAGAGTACGCGCATTTTTACGTCGGGGTAAAAGCGACGTGTAGCAGCGATCCTAAAAATGGAAAGATCTTCCCCTCTGTTGTCTTTTGTGGTTAAACAAAAGCTTGCAGTTTCCAGTGGGACCGGCAGGGGATAAAAGAGGGTGAGGTAAGGGGCGTAGGCGGTGCATATTCGCGAAAGTGCGTTTAGTCTTTTATCTCGCGAGATACGCCCAGCGGAATTTCATATTTCACGAATATACGCTAGCTCGTTGAGCTAAGGTAAAAGTCGTGTCGTGTCGTGTTGTGTCACGCCGTGCCATGTCGCATCATCCAATGCTACGTTTGCATACGCTGCATGCTCCACTGCAGTGTGAGTGATTTTCTTCCCTGCGCACCAGAATCTTTGGTAAAAATCCCTTGACTTGACCCGCATTCGACAAACATATACACACGTTTACTCGCCATTTATACGTCATTTTCTATACAGCAAGTATTAGAAAATTATATTCTGAGAGATAATAATTGACACTAAATTATCCAACTCACTGAATACACAGGCCTATATTTAACGATATAATTGAATCTCTTGCCTTCTCCATGCTGTCTATTACCGTGCATAATTCATTTCAATTATTGCAACTGCAGCAGGGATCATATCTATTATCAATTAAATAAAACGTTCGATATTCTAACAAAATGTTAACGAAATATATAATTAACGAGACTATAATTATTGAATGTTATCAGCAATAAATTGATTTTTATGAGAACAATAAAAAAACAAAAAAAAAACTTCGACAAAATAATGCAATTGATGCAGTCGTAGAATATATAGTACGAGCAAAAGTTTCTATCCTTGTATAAAATATTTTAATAAATTTATAACGTATACGCACAACGAATCTCTTCGGATACCTATCGCGAAGAATCAAAGGATTTTAATGCTCTTTCGAAATAAAAAACTGATATTTTTTGCTGGTAAATTTTCAGTGAATAAGCACAACAATATTGATCAGGGAAATTTTCCATCCAATTCTTTGATAAGCAATCGATACCTATAGGGTAGTGCCTCAGACACACCGCTTCGGATACCTAAACAATGGAATTACCAGTTTTGTATCTCCGTAACTCTCCAAACTTTATCCCGCTATTCCTCATTTCCATAATTTAAAATGAAAAGTTAAATTACCCCACCGAGCCAGCCAACAAGCGCGTATCTGCCAACTGCTAAGCCAAGTAACACTACGCGCTTAATATTGTTCCTAGATTTTAGGTACAATCTACTCGCGCGAAAATTCTTGTTTTCGTAAACTTTGAAGCATGCGCCAATTATCTTGGAAGGAAGGAAAGAAGGAAGGACTAGTCTTAAAAAAATAATTCAGGCATATACCTTAAAATTATTATCTCATTGTTAAATCGTTACTCGAAGACCTTTACCGAGTTGATAAATATTTGGCAAACATGTTTGAGTGCATCGATGCATTTGAGAAATCAGGTAAACATTATTTTCCGCGTATCCATAGACAAAGAGCGATCAGCTTTAACTCGTGTAGCATTCTACATCGATTTCTCCCGCTACCGACCGACAAATACTTTTAGATGCTTCAAATGATTCGCGGTTTAAGTGCTAGTAGCGCAAATAAAAAAAATTACAACGATGTAGTTGATCGTTTTACTGCTTCATAAGTTCCGAAGTATCGAGAAACGAGAAACATCGCTCCTCTGCATAGAGGAGTAACGACGCTGATTAAAAAAGCTTGTCATATAGGATCAGAATGGTAAATCGTTATCGGTTTAACGATCCGCACTGTGGATATCGATCGATCGTTCGTTTGTAACTGATGCAATACTTTGGACTGCAGTGGAGGGTTGATGGATGAGAGGGGGAAAATATGAATCTCGCGACAAACGATTCCTAGTAATTTCATAGGAGCACGGCAAGGGCCATAAAGGCAATACGTAGATATAAAAACTCCTCGTAAACGAACAATTGAATCAGCCAGCGATATGCAAAACTACCCGACCACTTAAAAACTATTGACTCTTTTTGAAATTCTACGCTCTCGACTAAATAGCAGAATAAAAGGGTGCACGGCCTGTTGCATGACTTTAATGAACCAATAATAAAAAGTTGCTTGATTATCATCTCAACGAGGTATGCAAAGAGAAAGAGAGAGAGGAAATTTTTTTGGAAAAATCGATGAGCGATGAATTCGAGACGAAGTAAGTTGAGTGAAGCGTGCCGAAGGAACGAGGAAAACAAGTTCGTTGACGAAAAGCTTCCTTCTCAAAGGCCCGAGTCGATCCTTTGCAATTCGTCCAGATTGCCCGAAGCGTATTGAATGATGTACCAGAGCGACTGCATAGCGAGATTTCGCGAAAGATGCGAGGCTTCGCGACAGATATTCAGACATACGAAGCTCCAAGAGGAAAGTGAGAAGAAAAAGGTGCAAGAACGAAAAGAGAAAATGCAAAAGTGTCGTAGAAGCGAAATAAGATCAAAAACTAAAGAGAAATTCGCAAACGAAATTCAAGGATTTGTATGCGCAACGCGAATATCTACTAGAAGTGTAAGCGGATGTCGGTAAAATGAAATAAAATTGAATAAAGACGGGGGTAGGGGGCTACAAAAAATAGCGAAGAGAAACAAAAGTGAAGAAAAACAATTAGAAAACTTCTTAAAGTTAAAGATAAAAAGAAGAAGAAGGAAAGAGAGAGAGAAATATCGCGAGGAATTCAAGAATTTGAAATTTACGAAGAAACATGAAAATGCGTGAAGGAAATGTAAAGATATATGACAAAACGAGTCAAGAGAGAGAGAGAGAGAGAGAGAGAGAGAGAGAGAGAAGGAAATGTAAAAAGTTAGTGGACGTCAAAGAAAAATGACGTGTCAAAAAGAATTTATGTAAGGAATTGAAGAGTCGAAGGAAGAAAAATAGGGTGAAGGATTGAAAGGCTTGTATAACGTGTGTTATAATAAAGTAGTAATTTAGATGACTGTAGAAACTGAAGAATAACAGGGAATTTTATAAGAATAAGTAAGAGGTAGGTAGAGGTAGGGTGAGTGTAGGAGGAAGCTAAGGAAAATATGCAAGAATCCGTGAGAGTCTCCACTACAATAGGCACGGGAAGCGTTACGTCGAGGAAAAGGGAATCCTCGTGTTGGGAAAACGACGACGAGTAGAAGAGGAATAAGTTTGTCCTTGAATCGAATAAAGAAAGAATTGGAGCAAAGAAGAAAAGGGAGGAAAGAGAAGCATTGCAACAGGAGGATGGATGAATAAATGGATGGATGGATGGATGGATGGATGGATGGATGGATGATCAGAAATGACGTAGAATTTTCCTAGTATCGTTTGGTAGGAGAAAAAGAAGAAATAGCTCACCTGCTGTCGTCGTCGTCGTCGTCGTCGTCGTCGTCGTCGTTACCGTGGTCGCGATCGTGGTGGTCGTCTTCGGCCGATCGGTCGAAGGTTCTTTCACTGAAAACACATACGACACTCGACACGCTAAGCAAGCGGAGCAGAAATCCTGCGCGATCCTCTTAGCACACGCAACGACACTATTTATCACTCGCGATCAAAAAGCGTTCACCTCGATCCTCGACGAAAACGAATCTTCATTAAATCTATCATCGATCCCCGGCAGTATTATTGGTAGAATCCAGAACATCTATTTTTTCGATGAAACTGCGATATTAACAATCTTAGCTGCTTTATCAGCTACACGTATCAGGCAGCCAGGTCATTGAAGGAACGTGGCGGCACCATCGGAAAATTCAGCGTATTCGAACAAATCTATTTTTTCAAGCTATCTCTGCAAATCTTCGTGTCTCCGAGTACTCCAGTTTTCCACGGTCTTTCAGCCTTCGAGCCTTCGAGCTGTGTGATTCTCTCCTCTCCGGCGAAACTATATAATTATTTTGGCTAATTAATTTGGAAAACCGCGCGATAATGGGAATCTCCCGAGAGTTTTAATTAAAGCGCCGTACTCTCGACGTCGGTTGCACAGTGCACTTGACCTTCCTCGTGGGAGGAGGCGGCTTCATTGAATCCTAGCGAGTGTCGAAGGGCTGTTACACGTTACACGTTACACGCCTGGCCGTTTGTTTGGATTAGCCGTCTATTTGGCAGCGCGGTTAACATATTTGAAGCCCCTCATGCTAGACGCATGCCAAAAGTATACCAGGTCATGCCACCAGTCCCCAGTGCCACCACCCCCAATGAAAACCCTCGTTTCCTGTTTAACCGGACTCTTCGGACCGTTCACCACCTGATGATCGGAGAGACCAACTTCAGAATCATTGAACTCACATAGTTGATCGTGAGAAACCAATCACTCTACCGAAAAACCTAAGCAATCCCCTTATTCCAATATCTCCACGGTTGTAAATCACTGATGCAATCCTATCAGTTTCTTCCTGATCTGAATTTTAACACATCCCAGCTGAGAGCCCCACTTTTCACCCTACAGCAGAGAACTCTGGGCTATCCTTCGGCCGAGCACCACACACTGCACTGTTCAACTGGATACTCACTTTTCACAGAACCGATTCGAACAATTCGACTACAAAGAAAGAGAAAGGTTGGAGGGAGTGTATCGGGGGAAGGATAGAAAGAGAGGTAGAGAAAGAGAGAGAGAGAAAGAGAGAACCTATAGAAAAACACTTGAATAGCAATGTCGTTGCTGTTACACGACAAGTTCAACGAACATGCTGAAAATACTTTCTTTCGACGAATGCCGCATGTCAGGTTGACAGCGATATTTCTTGAAGTGGAGAGCAGTTCGTTCCTTTAATTCTTTAATTTTTCCTATTCCTCGTATCCGCTTCTATCCGCTGCTATCCGCTTCTATAACGCTGTTAACGATAACAGGCGCAGCAGCCAAGATTGCGGAAAACACTTTCCTTTTATTTCAAGTATATACGACGTCGTCCGCCCAATGTCGCCGAGACTGCTGATAAGTTTACTCCAAATTGCGGAAAATATTATTTTCTCTCTTGATGCTGGGACGAAAATAACATTGATTGGAATAAACTCACTTCGGATTACCGATATCAAATCGCTTTAATTTCCAGGCTGGATTAAAGTGACGTCGAGATGATTAAATTCTATTAAAAAGAGGGTTTAAATTATTAACAGGGACACACACTTTTGTATTCACTATTTAAAAAAAAAACAACTCCATTGTTAAAAGTTTAGCGAAAAGTCACTGAAATTCGATTAATCGTTCAGAATGCGTTAATCGTAAATCGTCAAATATATTTCGATTTATCGACTTTTCATTTTACTATTGTGCCGAGATAAAAACATGGAGCTTGGACGATTTCACTCAAGATTCTTCGGGTGTGCAATAACTTGAATGAATCAATCAAGAGTCATTCGGAGTGTGTATCAATTTCCTTGGATCGGGCAAAAAGTGATCCCTTGGTGAAATTGCATAGAATGCAGCGGCGTATTGTATCGGATCGAGAAATTTGGTCGCGGCGCGAGGTCTTCTCTCCGGCTAGTCGAAAATACATATCAATTTCCGCAACTTTGGACTGACAACAACAGAAGCTAGTGAAGGGCTGCCGTGCGAGGTGCTCTCCATTTCAAACTGACATTGGCAGAAGATCAGTTTGGCGGAGAACCGGCAAACTTGAAAAATACTTTTGGAATTATTAAATTTGGAGCTGACATCGACGCGTTAACGGACAAAGAAAGCTCACTGGAAGCTTCGTCGATGAACGTCGCGCTTAGTCGAATTGCTCGACGAAGAGTAAAAAGGAGAGAGAGAAAGAGACATAGAGAGAAAGAGAGAGAGAGAGAGAGAGATATATATATATATATATATATATATAGAGAGAGAGAGAGAGGGAGGGAGAGAGAGAGAGAGAGAGATAGAGAGGAAAAGGAAGAGCAGCGGCAGCTGATTCCTCTCTGCTATCTATCCTTTCAGTTTGGAAACGATGGAGAAGCAGACATCCTATCTATCCCCCATGACGTATATGAGGTACATGACGTATCCAGGAGCGGTAGAAAGGTGGAAAAATGGCATAGCTCTTAATTGTGGCAAATGTAAGATGTCATCGTCGATCGGTGGAGGGTAGTGGATGGTGAGTAGTAAGTGGTAAGTAGTACAGCCACGATATTGTCAGCCAAATCGCTTAGCTCGTGGTCGGAACTCATGGACGGCTGTCGATAGATGTTTCCGGATGGAGAGCGCGATTTTTCCCAGACGCTTAGACGACGAACATCTCTCTCTATCTGCTCTACCTCTATTTCCGGCAAGCCGCGTGTTCCGCTATGCGAGTTACTGTCATCCTCTCGAGCGATTCGAGCGATTCCAATTGCTCTTGCCTCTCCTCGACGGTAGTGCGTTCACTGTTGAACTATCAAAGAAATCATGATTCTCTATGCGGATGGCCACGGCACGACACGACACGACAAGACACGACAGTAACGACGGTGGCAATAGCGAAGACACAACAATAACGACAACAACGACAACGATAGCGATAACGAGGACGAGGACGAGAATGAGAACGATAACGTTTTCAGGTAAAGGGAACGTTTCGCTTCGCTTTGTTAGTTTAATTTTTACTTGACGAAGCTCGCTGATTCGCGCGCGCTCCAAAAGAATTGGAAAAAAGAGAAAAAAGAGAAAGAGAGGGGGAGAGAGAGTTTACGTGAGTTCGTGGATCAACAAGCCAGTCAACCAGGCTCGGATCCGACCGTGCCGCGGTGCGATAGCGGACTGACGTCCTGACGGGCTGCTGCAGCGCCGCAACGACGGGCAACCGACGAACCATTCGCAATTCACCCTTTTTCCCTTTCCCTTTCCCTTTCCCTATTCCTATCCCTATTCCTATCCCTATCCCTATCCCATTCCCTTTCCCTTTCCCTTTCCCTCACCTTTATCCACCTCTCTCTCTTTCTCTCTCTCTCTCTCTCTCTACTCCACTCTCACCACCCCAACGTTCCACCCTCGTACATGCTTCAACCCCTATCGTTCCCTCACTTCCTCCCTCTTCTTTTCTCTGCCTGCAGCGTCTAATCGCACCGCTAATATGCTGCTCTGCCTGATCGACGCAATCATATTTGGCATGGACTCTCGGCAACCCCTCTCCTCTTCTACTGCAAACTCCCCGTTAATAGTCTTATCAAATAATTGGGTTATTAGCAGCGACAAAAGTAAATCGAAATGTGCAATTGATCGCAATCATCCCACGAGCGCTACTCGATGCGAATCAGTTAGGCCAAGTCTCTTATTGATTTTCACTCGAAACTTTCGCGATATCAGTACATGGAATGTGCATTCAATTGTAGTCCGATTGGAGAATAACATTAAGAAAAGCTAGAGTCATTTTTCTACCTACATATTTTATGCTGACAAGTTTTGTGGACACTGACACCCTCCTATAACCCTTCCATGTTACTCGAAAATCTTCTAATCCCATGACTAATGTCTTCTATCCCCATCGACGATATATTACGCTATGCATATTTTATTCACCATCTGTATCACAAATGAAGCATAGTTCCTTGTCAAAAGTTTTAATGGATTAAAGAAAATAAAATAGACCACGCTATCTCGAATGAATCAAGTTTACTCAACAACGCAAAATCTTCTAATCCTATGATTAAGAGTCACTATCACACTTATTGATGACACAGTATTACAACGGTATACCTTTTACGATACCATGAATCAAGTAGGTATAGTTTTTGAGAGAATCGATAGTTGTTGGTATGCTTATCGGGATAGAAGAAAATCAAGAAATTAGAACTTTTACAAGGAATACTTGTATTTTTACCGTGCCTTTGCTACGTCTTCTTTTACCACTGATCAAGACTCAATTGAACAAGTATCTCGCACAATGTTGATGTCTCTCCAAAAGTAAGGAACGAAGCTAATAGATTGCTTTGATACATCTTTAATTCCTGCTAATGATAATAACGTCCATCGATAGATATCTAGCAAACATATTTTATCAGATGTCGCGAGTCATCCCAAGCCCATCGGTCAAAAAATATCACATTTACTTTCACAATTAATATTTTATAAATCAATAAATACCGCGTGTCAGAATGATTCTTCGATATACCTCAATATACTTCGATCGATTAACTTGCCAATTAATTGCTA
Source organism: Sclerodermus sp. 'alternatusi' (assembly GCA_037305995.1). Taxonomy (NCBI): domain Eukaryota; kingdom Metazoa; phylum Arthropoda; class Insecta; order Hymenoptera; family Bethylidae; genus Sclerodermus; species Sclerodermus sp. 'alternatusi'. The sequence goes on from CM074551.1 coordinate 3,322,980, forward strand.
GACTAGACTAATTTTTTGAAAACGCTGAATTTTTACACGACAAAGTATTTCATATAATCTCTTAATCAAAAAGCTCTTTAAATCATGTCTATGACAGAATAAAGATTGCACCTCAAGCTGCGTGTTTTCGAGACTTGCATGCGCAGGTGATTCACGTGACTTGTGGAACCTCCATGATAGGCCTTACATCATTCTAAATTGGATGCTCCATAACACTAAAGATTCTTCGCTAAGTTTTAAAATTCTAGATCACTTATATGTTTTAATTAGTCCAAGAATCTAATGGTGTGACTCAAGAACGTATGATTTATAAAATGAAAAAGTAGGGGAACTTTAGTTTACATATTTTACGGCCATAAGCGATTTCTTGTAATAATGATGATGATGGGATCTAATAACAATAATAATAATGAGAGTAGTATCAAGTCGAGAGTTCTTCGTCAAAACCTTTTAAACGTCAGAAGATTGAATATCTATATCAAGGGCTAATAGCCAATTAAGTCATTGTTAGCTGCGTACTAGAAAGCAGATGTTACATGGTTCAGATAACGTTACGATTTATTTGCGTGCTACAGTTAACCCCACGTAGGCTGATCTCCACCATACAAATCTCACACATATTGTATAATGGAAACTCTAAATAATTCATTCTCAAGTTTCAAAGTTGCTAATCGAAAAATATTTCAGGAATATATTTGAGGGCAGTGCGTGCATTTTCGCGGATGATTTTATAGTTACACGATTTACTTGTATCGTCGAGATGTTACACGATAACCTGGCATCGCCCTAAAATCACGAAATATCCAGATGATTCGGTGCTTGATATTGTTTTAAGATAGATAGGATGATATTTTTGCTGGAAAAGAAAATTTCTGGACATCCACTGCCCGAAGCCAACGAAACTTATGAACATGGTCGGTTTACTCTTCGGCCCTTGGGATATATGCCAGGTCGAGGTAGTGGAGGATAGGTCGTTTCACACAGCAGCGCCTCGCTTAATTACTAGTTACTAGTAACAGAAGTTAGGAACGTTTAGCTCACCGTTCACGCCATCCAACAAAAGCTTACAACGTTAGGAACCGTGTGTCTTGCAAGGTTAGATTCAACAGAGAACCTTACTCTACATACTTGTTTCTGGATTTTCTACCCTGAAGAACATTAACAGCGGAGTCACTGGTCGTTCTCACTTGGCACAGCTATGCTCAAATACGAAAACTGTATTCAAGTCCGAAAGCTATGTAAATCGAAAGAAATTAAGTAACTCCGGGGAATCCTAAGATCGTAGGAAAAGTTTTCTCTTGTTTATTTGATATTACTCAGGATTAGTATTTGCTATGTAAATTTCATAATTCCCCTCCTCGTGTGCAACTTTCTTCCTCTTCTAATGAAAATTTAGAATAAATACTGCCAAGTTATTTAGTCGCGAGGATACAATGTATATACAATGCATACAAACATATAAATAGATATGGCATAGTTGCGCGTAAGAAAGTTGGGGAGGAGAGGTTCAAATGGAAAGTTATTTATTCCCATTGGTGATGGAGAAGAGGAGGAGGAGGAGGAGGAGGAGGAGAAGAGAAAGAGAGAGAGAGAGAGAAATAGGGGAAGACCAGTTTAAGAGAAAAGTTTCATTTGATGCAATAGCAGAGAAACTTGTCCCTGTATCGTTATCTGGTTGACGTGAATGGCGGGTGGCGCGAAGTCGCGGAAAAACTCGTACACGAATGCGACAGCAGTAATTTGGTTGGTAGACATGCCTTGTCGCCTTTGGCGAGGCTTCCGGACCAGGTAGGAGCAGGCAGGAGCCGAACAGAATGTTCTGGCCAGACTATATCCATACGCGCGTAAAGATACATCGAGCTTTGCACCGCCTACGCTTGCATGTACATCGATAGTACCGAATAGCGAGGCTACACACATGCACGCACACACACATACCAAGAGAGATTGGCTCGGACATTGCACGCCTCCCGTCAGTTCAGTTTCTGAACAGGGGAACTCGCTACCACCACCACCACCACCACCACCATCAATACCAGGGGACTGGGACTGATCCGACACTTCTATCCGTACACTTGCGTAATTTCCAATTGTACGTAATGTGCGCTATCCTAACTAGGAGATGTAGTATCTTTTTTCTTTTTCTTTTTTTTCCTATCCTGTGTTCATTAAGTTGATCGCAAGTACGATGAGCAATTATTGCGACGAGCACCAAAGTTCGTGTTGACTCGTATATCGGAAAAGGGATAAAAGGGAGAAAAGGGAGAAAAGGAAGAAAGGGGAGAAAAGGGAGGAGGAAGAGTATAGAGGATGCTTGTGCTTGGCTTAGCTTGACTTGGCTTCACTTGGCTTCGCTTGGCTTGGTTTGGCTTGGTTTGGCTTGGGTTTGGCTTGCCTCGCCTGCCTCGACTACCTCGACTGCCTCGAATGCCTCGCCTTCAAATCGATTTCTTCGCGTTTGTCGTTAACTGTTAATGACTCGCGTAATTTAATTGCATCGCAGCACGAATCCTCGTGAGGAATGAGCGGGCTAAAGTGTCTCGGCCTCTAATCTACCCACCTATGTATGCGCAAGACGATTCTCCATGGGAATGAGTTATGCCAAGAAGTGCAGATTTGCTATTTCCGCCTGCACTTCTCAGTCCATTGTCCGTAACTAGCGCACAACGCTTTAATGGCTAACGAGACTGACTACGAGCTTCATTTACATTTATTCTATCCATCCAAAGGTAATGTTGCTCTCCCAGCCTCGATACCGGAAAGGAGGACGCCGAGAAAACTTGAAAATTTAGTCTCGCAGATTCCCATCTCCATCAGATTCTCAATCCTGATGACTCGCTTCCTCCTCTTGCCCTATTATTATTGTCCTTGAACATCCACATCATCATCATCATCCTCTCAGAAACTCTATGTATTATTTGTATCAAGGAAAACCCCCTCCAAGACCGATTAAATACCTTCCGGAAATAGGGCCAAGACAGCTACCTTTTTCCATAAACAACTTGATATTTGAATACTCGTTACAGTTCACGGATTAAGTGTACTCAGAGTTGTTTGGATGAAAATATATCTCGCGTTGATTAAAAACCTGCAATTTTCTGATGAATGTAACAGAAGCTTGTTTAGATCTTTTATGAAATTCAAATATTTGCTACATCTATTTCTACGCAGCTTGTACATTATTAAAGATTTATTCAGCAATCTTTGGACTTGATAGTCTTCTTTGAATCTCGGAATATAAAACTATATCGTGAATGAAGATGCTTCGAATTTCAAGTGACCCTTACGAGGGATTTAATTACTCTAATTTATTCTGGACTTTGTATACAACTACAATGGTTATTGTGGATTTTTTGAAAAGTTCCCATTTCTAAAAATATTTCCCATAGCAGAAAATAGTACACGATTCCCTTCTCTAATGAATATCTTCTTATCCTTGCGCATATTCTGTATTTTACAGCTACAGGATAATTTTATCGAAGTTAGCGCAGCAGATTTTAGTGTTTCTGCTACAACTGATACCTATAGAACAATGCAGCATTGTGAGTCTTGCAACGAGGTTATTTCCAGCAATGTGGAGTTCATCTTTTGTTCACTTTGTTGCAGATGTAGCATAACGATTCCAGCTAAGTAATTATCTCTAACCATAGGCAAGTTATGCCAAATAGTAGCTTGTTGCAACTATAAAATGAAATCGCTAAATACGATAAGATATTGAAATGTCTTTCGCTCGTTTCTTTTAAAACTAAATGAAATTAATTAACAGGTTTAGCCGTGTACTTGAATAAAATGTGAATCTTCAGAAAATTAGAAGGTGCGAGAGTGATTCAATGAGGAAGAAAATGCGTTCAAATTAAAAATACCATTTATAGGTGGGAAAGAGAGAGAGAGAGAGAGAAAGAGAGAAAGTATGTGTGGTGTGTGTGTGTGCGCGTGTCCTCTTTTCACGATTACGAGATAATTCTCATAAAATCAATGTAGCAGATTATCACGCTTAGAACAGTATCGCATATTCATTGAGAATCTTGGCGACAAAGCTATTTCGGAAAACGCCGGATTTTGTCCTTTGTTCCCCTTTATCCGAGGTAGCATAAGGATTCCGGATAAGTAGTTATCCAGGCATTCGAGCGAGGTTGGATCGACCTGAATTCTTGAACGATCGTTCTAAGTGAAAGAAGAAGCGTTGGAATTACGTAGGAGCAGCGCGGTAATGCCGATCGCCGTCAGAAGCGAAGATCGAGCGCCGTGGTGGATTTCAATTTCTCAGGAGAAACAGCAAGTAGGCAGTCAGACAGCTTACTCTTACTACTTGCTCTCTCGTGCCCCGTGTCTCTTTCTCTCTCTCTCTCTCTATCTCTGTACCGATGGTGATGCCCAGCATCATCCACGGTGATGGTGTATCACTATTCCGTTAAGCGGAAAAGAACTAAACGAGTGGATTCTCTGGAATGGAACGACGACTAGTTGCTTCCCTCCCATTACCTTTCACCTTCACTTCGATTCACCATTGAACCATCTAACCATCTAACCATCGAACCACCAAACCACCGAAAGTGTGCGCGCCATTGGCCGCTCCGGAAAAAATCGATAGTTTAATGCCCCTCCAACCAGCACAGAGCTTGCATCGCGCTACTGCAACCGTATCATAAATTTCTAGGAACGTTGCAAAATGGTGGGCTCCGCAGCTTACGTCGTTAAGAAGAATCGAAAAACACGAAGGTAGGAAGATGGAAAGGGTGGGAGAGGGGAGAAAGGGAGAGAAAAAGAGAGAAAGAGAACGACCCCTTCCATTCGCGATAATACTATTCACCCAATTGTTCCACACTTACAATTAGAGCTTGTGCGCCTAGTGCCAGGTTTCTCGATTCTCGAATAGATTGCTGTCGATAGTTCCACTCGCGGTTACGAATTTGTTCATGCAACTATTTGGATCGCAAGGTAGGATCTGCGCAGCGATCGAACTTTCCAAAGTTTTCTAGAATTTCGCTCCTCTGATATTAAGAGATATATTAAATATAATATCTCTGATTTACTTCCCGATTAATATCCTAAAACGCGCTTGCACGTTTTCAATCAAGCGTGTTGTTAATAATGATTGTAGAAAATAATCATCCCCCCCCCCCGCCCCTTTCGTCGGGCTACCGCTCATTCGGTATAAAGCACGTAAAGCTCGGCTCGGCAATTAAAAGCAAAGTACCATAATTGTCGCTTATATTTAAGCGGCAAGGATTAAAGCATGTTGAAAGTGTATGAAACGCAGTGGCAAGTAATTAAAACTAGTTGAGAAAAACGGTGGGACTGCCAGTGCAAGGAAATTTATCATACTTAAATTAAAGTGCAAAGGATTAAAGCCGGCTGAAAGTGTATGAAATGCAATAAGCAGTAATGAAAAGTAGCCGGGATAAACGGTGGGATTCCAAGGAGAGATCTATCATAGAGAGTCTGATGGAGCAACGCGCGCTGTGAGACATGTGGCTGGCAGACTAATACGAGAATCAAATTGAAAATTAGCGAGCAATCTATAGGCTGTTGCTGACGGATGAGGCTATAAATCTCCGTTGTATGGATCGCGGACTCGTATTCGCGCGTATTCCTATTCCTATTCCTATTCCTACTCGTATTCACTCGCAGCAGCCTCATTCGTATTAGAGGAGCTGTGTGTTCGCGTGGACGACGACAGCAGATTCGCAGGTATCACCTGGCGTTGTTGCTCAGCGCTCTGGTACAGCGTGGCAATTGTCAGCTTATGTGTAGCTCGCAAGTATTCTCGTATGCGAATTGCACTGTCGCTACTCTAATAAACACGTCGTAAACCGGCACATTATACGCGTATAACGCGCCACTCGCCAACACGTTATGCGACGAATTAACAAGTTGCTCAATCCTCCAACGAGCCATGAGCTTGCCCACGTGACCCGCGACTATTGAACTTTTGCGTCCCGGATCTCGTTGATGCCTCTGCGAATATACACGAGAGCTTCGATTAACTGCTGTAATGCGAACCCTTTATCGACCGAGTACTCCACTTCCCACCCCCGCATGCGTATGCGTCTACAATAGATGTAATAACGATTTCAAATAATATTGACTCGACTCGTCCTTTTAATACCTTTCGATAGAGACGCGCTACTCCACGCTGATTATTATTTCCTATTCTATTTTCTCACACACACGCGCGCGCGGATTCTTCGTTTCGATGTCCTGACAATGAGAGCCAAACTTCTTTTTACATTGTTTCGCGGAGAGGATAATTCTGCTTGCGTTATTGCACTAGGAGGATCGAATGAAACTGAATTAGAGTTTGAAAATACGCTACTATTCGATTCCATTAGTCAAAGTAGAAATAGGATATTCCTTTGATTAACTGCACTTTGGACCAGACTAAATAGATTCACTTGGCTAAATTTGACGCAAGCGGGGGGCACTGATACGTGCAAGAATAGTCTAGCGTAGTATACCTCGAGCGATAATCATTAGCCATTAACTGCGGCGGTGAGGTTGGTCGGGGTAGCAAGGGGCAGGTACGGCTAACGAATAACCGGTTGCCTAGGGAGGGCAGGGCTATCGTCGTGGTTCCTTCCACGTACCTACAACTCCGGCTCGATCGAGAGAGTAGTGAGTAGTGAGTAGTGAGTGTGCGAGAGGGAATGGATTAGAGAAAGTCTAAGGGGGTGGAGGGGAGTTACATAGGAGAGATACGAGAGTTTAAATAACTCCGTTCTCAGCTTCGACGAGATAAGGAAAACCCTGACCCGTTCAACGGCACGAGCAACTTGCCGCCACTGCAAAGTTAGCGTGCTCGCAGAAGCACTATTGTTTCGCTTATTGCACCGATTGCTTTGGATCTCGGCATAAGCTCGGCCTAGCCCTCCGAAACTAACGGTGGCGCCATTCCGCCGGCTTTCCAGACTAGGCCGGGAAAACCACATTAAACGCGGTACCCGGTTACCCTCCGTCTATCTTTCTCTCTCTCTCTCTCTCTCTCTCTCACACTTTTCCTTATAGCTATAACCTACTGCCTCTCTTTGATTTAGAGTCGAAACGAAGCAACTCCACCACCATGCAGTTGGTCACACCAATCTCCACGTTCTCCTCCTCCTCCTCCTTCTCCTCCTCTCTGCCTTCCTTCTCTCCCCGTTCTGCTTTTGCATCGCTACCATCCACTCGCACTACCCTGCTGCCTATGCATATAATTCACTAGTTTTTAACTTTTCTCTTCGTTTATTTCATTTATTTCGGCAATCTTGTGCACTTGCTAAAGAGCGCACTAATTTTATGGTAAAATTAAACCAAAGAATTTACTTTTAGCGCTGCTTTTAAGAGGTTTAAAGTAGATTATGCGCAATAAAAAGTGGGTCCAATTAATTACGCCGACAGAGATGATAAATTACATTTTACTCCTCACTCTTTTCTTTCTTAGTAAAAATCACCATTATTTCGACTGACGAAAGAATTACACTCGGGATTACTTTTTCTTATTATTTTGGATTTGCAATTTCAATTTGCCGGAGATTGATGAAAATCGGTAAACAAGAATAATTAGCGAGTGAGAAAATGCATACGGAGAAAAATATATTGAGAACGAATTTATAGGAGAATGCAATAATAAAAGATGAATGTTATTGGTGATATTGGAGTTTTTCTCTTTCTCTCTCTCTCTTCCTATTAATTCTAGAACTATTTATGGGAAAACGTTTAACGAGTTAACGTTTAATCTATCCTTCAATATGTCCCCACGTGTATTGTTCTCATAACGTTTAATTTCTTAATTTTCAATTTCTCATTGATGAGAAACACTAGGAGGAAAGGAAATGGCAAACGAAAGACTAATTATTCATAACGCGTCATTCCCATTTATTGTTTTTATGGGAAATAAATCAAATTCGTAACTAATAAAATGTTAACGTGACCATTGAATTATTCTTGCTATCACGAAAAGGGGCTTGATGAAACAGAAATGAGTCTTTCGTTCTTTTAATAGTGGTATATGCATATTGAATTAGAGAGGAACAGTTGGATCCACAGAAAAGTTAATTAGTGCACAGTCAAATAAAAGGAGAATGCAGTGATTGTCATTATGAATTAAACCAAGAGACAGCACTAAAAGTTAAGTTAAGTCCTCGATGCTGATATCGGGAACAACGCTTAAGGGGTTAATTAGTGGGGCGAGTACTTTACGGTGCGGGTTTGCTGGCAAATCTATTAAACGAGGACGAGAGAACATCCGCGATACGTGAATGACTGGAGGGTGGCTTATATATAAATACATATATATAGATAGAGAGAGAGAGAGAGATATTGCGAATATGTGCCGTGCCCAACGAACTATGCGTAGATCTATATATTACGTGCATAATAGATTTAGTATACATAACTAGCACAGACCAGCGACAAGATTCGATGATTGCACAAAAAGCGAAATTCCAATTTCTCCGTTCGTCCAGGTACTTGGAGGAAAATTTGATTATGATCAAGCATTAGGGAGGATGGGTGCGGCATCGAACTCAATCGAAGATCGGAGATCGGAGATCGGAGATCGGAGGAGGACTGTTCGAACTCATTTTGCACCGGAGACACAAAGACAGCTGCGACGAACAGCTGAAAGTGATGCTAAAACTTTGGCCGACGGGTCAGAAAACAGTCGTTAAGGCGGAAGAGTTCCTTCTTATCCCATCCCGAGAGCGGCAAGTCAACCTTAGAAACGAGGAAAAAGGAGGAAAAAAAGAGGAGAGAGAAAGAGAGAGAACGCGTCAGCATTCAAGTCGGACGAGGTAAGACATCGGATCCTACGTGAGAGAGCGATCGTTTTTTTCCAGCAAAGACATTAAATAGGTTGCTCATAGTACTTGTATTGTTGTTGTTCTTGTTCTTGGGGGTTTCTACTACCTCTCGACCGATAAGCAAGCGTCTATAAATAATTTTTCAATTTCACCCTCTTCTTCCCTTATTATGGTACTAGTGAATAAGCTAAGAGATTTTTAGGAAGCCTTCAACGTATTTTACGTCGAACACTTTTATTTCCCTTATGCGCGACATCGTTAAAAAATTTCAATATTAAATATTGAATATTGAAGGAGTAATCTGCAAAAGTAAGAGATCCGGTGCTTGAGAGAACCATTAGTTTTTCATGAAATCAGCCAGATGCATCTGGATAAAGGATAGAAGAAAGCAACGGATACATCAAGAATGTAGAAAGCCGTCAGCTTCACGTCTTAAGATGCTTTCCTCACCAGCTTCTTCCTTCTTTCACCAGAGTCATTCGGGCTTCTATGACAAATCGTGGCTATTCTCACAGAGTAAACTATTCTTCCTTTTGCCTCATTCTCCACGTGCGCACACGGACAGTCACAGTTTCTGCTTTACTTTATATTTACCGCGAAGCTTTGCCAACGCAAAAAAACTCAACCCACTTCGGTCATCCAGAAAATGTCAATAGGTTCTAGTCATCTCCCAGTTAAAACTTGGATAGTACATCCATTTTGCCTAACAAGCTTTATCAACTTTGTGGAGACTGTAATCTTTATTTCTTTTAAAATGGAAACAATGCATTATATGTTCTAGAAATAAATTTATTTCGAAAATAATACATGTGTGTGTGTGTGTGTGTGTGTGTGTATGTAATCCTATCGAGAGATACTACATCATACAATGGTCCGTTATGTTCTTCTGCTGACTCTACGTGGATGATTGATTGAAAGAGTATTTGTACGGTGACGATGGTAACTGAGTTAAATAAGTTACGACAGCGAATAATGTACACTGTGCTCACACGCAAAGGAAGAGGAGCATCTGCAACCATATGTGGTCAGCAGTATAGTAATTTTAACTAGGCGCTAGCAGTAAATGCTAAATTCGGTCGCCTACAGCTGTCAAAGTTCAGCAACTCTGTTGAAACCATATTTACACTAGCATCATACTTATTACTCTGTTTATAGGTTGTGATAGTGCATGCACCTCGATATTGACAAAATGATGTAACTAACGCACACTGGTGCAGGTACAGGTATTACTCGGTGGTATTTTAATTCAATAATGTCACTCGTGTTACAAGGGTGGATTTAGAAATTCGACGCAAGCTGCATAAGTAAAATCGGGGTGAATATTTCACGATCCAGTAGATTTGGAAATAAGTAAAAGTGGGCTAGTTGGTTGGGTGCATGAACTGTGGAGATAGACGGAAGAAACATACCTGTAGGAGGCAAGCAAGGAAGCAAGCAGCGCAGCAGCTCCACCCCCTAAAACCAACAAAGTTGTATATGGTACGGCTATATCTCTTAGCGCGAGGATAAACGGACCAGAGCCCGCGGTTGTACTTACGTTTACACGCTGACGTTTAATTAAGATAATAGTCCACGTTTCGTACAGTCAGCAGCATTCTTTTCACAGCGACAATCTGATTGCTTCTCGACAAATTGCATCGAACTCTTTACTTTCCATTCTATCCGCATTTTAAGAGCCTCGACGTCAAACACTAATCGAATACGCTTCCCCGTGTATAAATTCATTTTTAAAGCATTGGTTTGTGATTGCACTATCCAATTCAGAACTGTTCTCTCCAAAAGTAAGACAAAATATCACTGAATATTCTCATGTACGGTCGATATACGTATAAAGTAAATGCACTGTATGGCGGATTAGCAAAAAGCACGTTCCAATCGATTGTTTCAATTTAATTGATGATGAATTCCTGAGGAAATGGAGCCTCTCAGATCTCACATTTTTCGCTGTTCTCTCCCTCTCATTTTTATTTTTACCCGTGTATATTTTGGTATATTTTTCATGTTGCGTTACTTACGTTTACGTTACTTTTTCGAGCTGGAGTGCGTAGGCAATATTGCTTGGTTTTTGTTCATATCGGATATTCAGTCAGCTTGTACACTCGTTCATTCCGTTACACACGCAACTCGTGTTTCGATTTCACGTGTAAGTTCTTTCAAAAAGATTTTCACTCTTCGCGCAGAAAGTTTTGAAAAATTCTCTAATTTTGCGAAACGACAAACGCGCATGCTAAACGAACGATTTATAATGGTCTCTAAGACGACAAACCATACAAAGCTCACCGAATTTACTGGAGAGGCGAACAGAGAGATTTACAAATTTGACACGCGTGTAAATAATTTACGAATGTGAGTCTCTAAAGCCACGGGGGAACGCCTCTTGATAACATAGATAAAAGAGTGCATGCCAAAAATGGTATAGACGAGCCTACAAGATTTGGATTTGGGAAACCCAGATAGGATCGCGAGGGCGTCATTAATTTCCACCTAGGATCCAGGTCAATCTATTGGATCACAATCAGAGGCTTATCGAGGCATCCATTTCCGGTATTCTCTATTTGTCCTCCAGTCACCACCCCCCCCACGACCATTCTCGAAACATCCTCTTCTGTTCTACCGTCACTGTCGTGCTTTTGTGTTTCCATACGTACTCGGCGCCGGAATTTTGCGGGTAAACCAAATCGGGTTTCAAATCGTCGTTCCACCGATACAATACACAATTTGTCAATGACCCCACGACCAATGCCAGAAACGCAACGTCTGTTCTTGCAAGTTTCGGTGTTCTGCTGAATGTTCCCCCATTCGCAAATGATCATAATTTTGGCTGCACAGCCAAGTGCCTGATTGAGGTAATGAGTAAATGGATATTGCGCAATCTCTATACTAGATCACTGATTTCTCATAATGGTAAAATCAAATTAATAGGTCATTAGCCATTGTTTTCCTTGATAAACGATCTGTATGGTAATAAAGTATCGGTATGTTCATTAAGCTCGTACCACGCGTGCACGCGCGCGTATAAGACATAGAAATTAATTATTATTTTAGTTGTATAAATATTGGGCCGCTAAACATTATTAGCTGATATGATATTTACATGACAACCCTTTGAAGATTAGGAGATGTGCATATGTTTCACTATTTATTACGGCTCAATTATCATAGAAACGTAGATTATGATTAATGTCAGTGCTCTTTGGAGGGGGGGGGGGGAGAGAGAGAGAGAGAGAGAGAGACAGGCGACTACTACTACTACTATCCTCTTCATTAGAATTAAGATTAGAATTAAATGACGTGAAAGATATGTAAATTACCTCTCTACCAAGATAATTTATTCTGTTATTAGAGAAAATGGTGTAAAACTGAAATCAATGCAATATGATACCTTGCCGATTGCCTTTGACCGTGTACAGACTTTGGTGAGAACTCGTTGAATCGTAGCGGCACGATGGTATCAGGTACATCTAAATAACGTAATCGACATAGCTGAAAACGATTTACCAACGAATACCAGCGTGTAGATAGATATCGATGGGCAGCCACCAATGTTCATGATGTATAGGTACTTCGCTATTCACGAGCGCAGTTACCCAAAATGCCTGTACGCAATCGAAACAATGACCCAATTGCGATTGCCAGCTTTGAAGCCTGCAATTTCCATTTAACGCAGTTGTCTGCAAGCTCAATGTAATTTTGCAAGCGTGCGTGATTAGGTTTTAGACGTAGCAACATTTTCAACAAATCTGACAAGTGGCGCGTGCTCCCTTCCCTTTTAATAGCTCAGCAACTTGTAATTACTGAGAACCGGCTTCTTACGAGGCAACTATCTATAATAAACAATAAACCTATATAAGCTATTCGATGGCAATGTTACGAAATAACTATGACTAGATTAAACTGTAATTTCTAAGTCAAGTTGAGAAAACTTGTTAACTAAGGAGAAGTTGCGTCACAGCAGGCATCTGAAGTTTCCGTAAAATACGTGTCATTATTTCTTCTCGGTATCTTCTTCAATGGATAATTTAAGAAAATTTTATTAATCTCTGTCTCCCTCCGAAGAGTGTGCTTTTATAATTTGCACGTATGAACAGCTGTAGCTCATATTGCAATATTCTCTAAGCCAATATCATTTAGCATCTATTTCTCCAAAATTATAATATCTAATAACGTTAAAGCAAATCAGGTATGTACACAGTAGATATTGCAGAAGAGAATACTGATGTACAGCCGGTGACAGATACAAAGCCCCCGACGTCACTAAGAATTAGATTCGATTGTCTCCCGAGTACTAAAAGATTTCACTACATTTTATGATTAAAATATGTTTTACTCTGATATTATTATATAAAATATATATTTCATGCAAATGGTTTAAATTTGCATTAAAAATGATTGTACATTCTTGGGGAATTATGTGTTTAAATATCACAAGGTTTTAAAGCTGTTTCTGAAGGTAGTGTGGGATAGGAAGAGCTCCGAAATAGAGTGAACCATGACGGAAGCAGAGTTCAGCTGTCATTCGCAGCCTGTCCATGCAGAATTCAGGCCCGTACAGTCAATTTTAAAAGTTTTAGCACATAATGCAAGTAGTATTACACAATAAATATTAACCAATACCCTTATCAATTAAATTTAAAGAGAATTAAGTCGCGAAAATTTATTTTTAAAAAAAGAGAATTAATAAAAAATGATAAAGATTAACGGTCGATGAAACACGAAAGAAATTAAGAGCAATCATAAAAATCTTTAATCTTTATTACATAGTTAACTTTATATCTATTAACGCAAAATGACTGAAATATTTTATATTTAAAGAAAAAATTGCGGTGAAAGAACAAAACTTTTCGAATAAATATGATTACATTCATTTTATATGACTTTTCGCGTTGAGTGTACGAACCTTGATCCCCTGCTTTTACAACACATATCATTTTGTAAAGATTCATTCATTCAAAGATTCGTGCCACTGACATCTATGATCCCCGCTATTAACATACGCAATATTTTCGCACTATTTCGCACGATGGTTGAAGTTGAAGTTGAAGTTCTAGCTGGGGAGACACTGTACTGCTATCCTAGCAATATAGTGAAAACAGGGGGCAACTCGCGAAGGTGAAGGGAGAAGGAAAATTTTATAACATTTTCATGTGTTTCATGCAGTCTCTGATGGGGGTTTTCCTAATAGGAATGGAAAATGCTTTCCTGCGATCGTACGGAACGAATCGTTGATCCCCTTACATGATACACTCCATTAAGATCAAATTATACCGTAAACGCTAAAGTTCTCTATCGTGTTTAATCGTATAAGCCAATCTAACACCTGGGAACCATTTTCATGATTTGTGGATCGTCACGCACATTCTGGGTCTGGACAATGCACTTAAAAGATACAAATAATCGACATTTAAGGTAGACGATTAAAATTAACTTTTTTCATCAATGCGCATAATGCGTGGATCAGTGAAATTTCTCATATCGAGTCGCCATTTCCACAATTTTTATATCTTTTTACACAAATATTTTCTCTAGCTCGACATTCATTTTAACCTACTTCCTTAAGTTATACGAGCAGGTGAAACTGGCGTTTGGGATTCCACACTTTTACGCAATTTCATTTTCTTTGACAAAGAATACTGTTCTCTTTTCTTAGACGAAGTATAATCTTATTCGTATAACGATTATCAAGAGAAATAAAATTACACTGGAATGCAGTTGAAGAGCCTGTGTAAAATGTGGAGAATAGGTATCCGGTCGAATGCCAAGTATTTTTAATTTCATTCGCATAAGAGTTTCGATCAAAATCTCAGAATTTTTGCAGACGCTTAAACTTTCGTTTATCCGAGAGTTAATTTACATGAGAACATTTGTGCTATGCGCATACTTGAAAATCTCTATAATTTCATTTGGCCTTTACCTCGGTGCGGGTCAATGTGTATAAATAACAACGAGTGCGCATTAATTCAGAAATAGAGGTAGAGAAGAAAGGCAATAACTCACCGCGGTTAAGAACAAAGTTTTTCGTAGCGCACTCGCATAATTCTGTAACCTTGAATTATTTCCTTCTTCTTCCCCGTACGTTTCCATTCTTCTTTCTCTGTGAATGTGAATGTTATTAATTGCATATTAAATATTTCGGGGAAATGCCAGCAATTTTCGCGAAAAACTATCTTCCACGCTATAGTTGAACACAGAATCGCAAGCGAGTTTCAAGTCACACGATTCCCGCAGTTTTTTCTTTTTCTTTTTTTTTTTTTGCTTTCTTTTTTGGACATTTCCAGTACCGTGCATAGGTTAGCATTATTCTCGCGTATTTCGATTTTCTCCGTGAGACCATTTCTTTTATTTTTCACGAGCCGCTGGTTCCTCGCATCTACCGAATTCTCCTGTCCGTTCAAACGTAATTCTTCACACGCAAACTATTACCCAGTCGTTCACACTCTCATCTTTCAGCTTCGCTGCTGCCGTGCTCGTGCTCTCGAAATACACATAAATGGAGTATGTATATTGTTTTACCTCGAGAATCCCTTTCTCCCTTCCCAACCCTTTCTGCCGATACTTTTGATGCATTTACGTGCAAGATAAGAGCTTTTGGCAGCGGTTTTGGAAACTGGCAGGCTCACTTGAAACATGCGCAAGGGGCAACACGTATCGTTTCTCGGTCGCAGCTCTTTTGTGGGATATCGACTCAAAGTCTCTCCGAGCCACACGAGTGCACAGCGTAATCAGTCTCTCATCGTCGTATCACCATGTCCAAGGTGCCCGATCAAAGAGCAGATCCGGTGACAATGGCACCCGGCGCCATGTCCCACATGCCTATAATTTTCCTTCCTGAAAGCATCGCTCTCACAAAGTACCTACTGACTTTTTTAGACTATCTCGAATATTACTGATATTCTTTGACCCCCTTAAATTCAATGTTCACACATGCACACGCGCACAATCTTTTTTTTTTTTTTTGAAAAATAAAAAATTCGCAGTATACGCTTGTATAGGTGAAAACATACACGATCGACTAATAACTTGATCGGAAACGATTAATGTGGGCCAGGAAGCGAGATTTTTAATATTTAAAGTCAAACCGATCGAACTGCGGTAATGCTTGGAGTTAGCAACTAATAGTTTATTAGGAAAGATCTGTCGGATCGACGTGTCATTCGCACGAACATATCAGTCCGTTTTTGGTTCAGTTTTGGTTGCACATCTCTGGCCCGTGTCAATGTTCTTAATTATGCACACGCGGATATTCCAGGGAAAATGAAATTTGTATTTCATTGACTATTCACTGAAAAAATCATAAAAAGAATCATTCTGAACTCTGAGAAAATATAACGGGGAAGTTCCCTTCTGAAATTACGGTAAGGAAAAAGACTTGAAAAATTTGAGCCTTCCTCGAACCCCTCTCATAAATCAAGATTCCTTTAATCAACAAGGGAGTTTGCTTGCAGAAATATGTTACGCCATTACGCGGATGTACCTAATTAAGAGTTAAACGCGTACCGGTGAATTCTCTAAACGTAGCTCAGCTGCGGAAAAATGGAATCCATAGACATCGCGCCGGTATTAAATTCCATGTATATGGGAGGCAGTTCAGGTTTCACGGCGAAACTGAGAGATATTTCAGAATAATTACTAGAGTGAAATACTTTTTACATTTCACAGGTTGGAATCACGAGATAACCAATGCAATGACTTGTCAATGCAGCTTCTTTCAATTTTTCACGGTTTCATGCGTGGTTTTCGGTCTTTTTAATGTTACCGCCTTCTTTACTTATCGCAGACTAATTAGGATTGAGCGGTATACAGTTAACTCTATGGATGCACACACACGCGCACACATACACATAGACACTCCATTTCCTTTCTTTTTGCGAAGATCACTACTTCGTAAATTGCTGGAACGTGTTTACGCAACTTGCCACCAGCCCCAGTTGTCTTTCCCTGTTTACAGCAATAATATGATTTTAATAGCAACGTCAACGTTACCGTGTGCAATCTTCTATGTCACGCGGAGCTCCACTATCCACTATAATAATTATACGACCGGCGAACTAGTTTTGAACGTGTCACCGCAAAGAAGAAGGGCGATAGCAAAGGGAAACCTTTAATAAATGCTCACCGCACCACCCTACTCTTTGGATTAACACATTCGCAAATTACGTAACGTATCCAGAAATTAATGGAACATTGCATAATCGGTATTTGCACTGTGTACAATAACTGCAATATTATATTCACGCATACGTAAACCCTTAATTATTAATTATTAAGAAATTATAGGATCAAAGTGGAGTGTATTATCTCATAATTTGATATCTCCCAAAATCTATTGTCGTTCAATTTCCTTAGTTTTCACATTCCATTTTCCACTGTGATTTTATACTTCTCAATTATTTCCAAATATAAAATAGAATATCTGTTCCTGTTTACCCCCTATTAACCCTTAACTCTTTTTCCGATATGGACTAGATTCCATATGTATTTATTCTTGGAGACTCATAGAAAATATAAGAAGCTACTGCGAAACTTATACCGTGGTCTTATACACTATCCTCCGATTTTATTTCCTGATATTACTTTATGATTTTTAGCATTTTGACTTAATGCACTTCCACAAATTCTAATACTCTAAACGTAAAAAGTTCAACCATCATACGATCTTCTTAATCTCTGTTTTATATGCGATATGTATGCATATTTTTTTAATTTGACTATAAGTTGCCACTCTTTAAAAGGCAACATTCAGACCTCCAGAGCTTCGAGATAATAGCTTCGGACGAGTACCTGCCTACAAATAAAATTCAGTAAAGCCGTGTATAAAGAAAGGGGTGAGTAGCAATTCTGGAGGGGAGACTGAAACGAGGGATTGAGCTTGTATACAAGCTTTTTCCCGCACGGGTCATTAATGTAGAATGTGGGCGTTCATCGTTGAGAACTAATTGATCGATAGAAAGAAATTATTCAGAGGCCTTTACATGCTTTTTTTTGCAATTCACCTCATTGAAATACTCGAGAATCATATCGTCCTTCACCGCGTATGAGCGAATAAAATACGCTAATAATTTTCCACATTTATCAGAGGAAACACGGTTGCTATTTAAAAGCAACTATGCTGCGTCTAAAATTTGGTTTTATGCTTAAGAAAAACACGTATGATGTATAACTTTAAACATGCACATTCGGATGTAAACTTTTGTGCAGTAAGGTAAAACTTACATATTTTCAGTAGTATGGACAAAAATAAGAGTACGCGTATGGGATACGATAGAAGGTTAAGCAGAAAATTAAAGTTCTGATATCAGGACTTTTAGGTATTTTTGTAGGATCGCTAAAGTAAAGCATAGTGGTGAATTGAAGTAGAAAAGTTTCACCAGACCACTTTGAGGCTCCGAAGGACTAGAGGATTATTGCCACCAGGTCAAATGATACAAGTCCCTGATAATATCTGTGCTTTGGTATATGAGATGAGTGCCTTATACGCGCGAAGAAAAAACTCACATTTACGTGACAAGGAGCTTTTTTTTACTCCTGTCGTTCCTCCTATGGATTCTAAAACTAAAGTTTACATTTTAACCCATATAACACGCATATAAAATAAAAAAGATTCTACCATTAAATGTTATGTTTCATCAAGGGACCCATATCTGCACACACGAACCATATACACTGCATTAATATCCATGATTTATATAATAGAAATAAATAGCTGCAAATATGCATTATGCATTTCAATGACTATGAAATTATTAAGGCCATTTTTTTTTATTTAAAATTATAATGTGTTACTATGCTATATCAGCTTATATATAAGCTTATTAGAAGGAAATCTAAAAATATATAATTCTAGGCTCTCTTATTTCTCTCTATGGGTCACCACCTGACGAAAATTTCTTTTGACTCTAATGAGTCGTAATTGCAGAGTAGGGTGCTTGATATAGAAATGATTGCGGCCAGAATTTCATGTTACGTCATCGATCGTGAGTATTGCCCTCGTTTTCTTTCCAACTCCCACGATCTTTGACTTGATTTTATCCATGATAGAATTACGAGAATCATTTGGATTTAATGATCAACTTCGTCAGTGAAATTTGTGTCTTTAAAGTTAATGCAGAAGTAGGTAGGTGCATTGTAATCTTTTCTCATTTTTGTCGTCTCTTGCACATCCCTCGCCTTCCACAGCTTTTCTTTCCTTCCTCTCTTCAACTCTCTTTCAGTCTACTCTCATCCAACAGTACCTTTTAAAGTTCAGTAAATTAAAGTTTCGTGCAAAATTTAGAGAAAAAAAAGTGGGTCATGATAAGTGCACGTAGTTTTACTCTCATACTACATTAAAGTAGATCACCAACCAAGTGGATTTAATAATGCTGCAATAACGATAATTACTCTCATTTTTAATAAACCGTATAAAACTATACACTTAAGAAAGACTGGATTTTCATTTAATTTTTTCGAGTTTTCTCTCGTAAGAAGAAACGCGCGACGACAGATGGAAATTATCAGTAGTCGAGTATCATTATTCTTTTTGTCGAGCGTGACGATTTGTACTCAGTTTTTATTGGATCGTTACTTGTGGAGGATCACAATGCAATGTAGACGAACACCCTGGAGCTTACCGGATGTCACCATTTGTTTGAGCTATCCATTCTTCAGAACGTACTATTTCTGGAATTTATTCTTCTTCGATGACGAGAGAAATGCCATGTCAGGCCAACGTTCTACTCTCTTCTCTATGCAAGATCTATTTGTGAGTAGCAGCCTCGAATATCGATAGGAAGTATAAACATTTCACCAAAATCGAATAAACACAATATTTCATTCAGCATTTCCAATCGACGGTTCAATTAGTTTCCGAATCTAGATTCTGTGTTTAATCTTAGATATTTAATTTACTTTCATAAAACGATTTACACATAGCAACCGCGTCCGAGTAAATGTTTTTCAACCGATATAGTTTCAACATCGATAAAAGTACTAATTATCAAGAGAATAACCATAAATTTATAAATAGATCACTAAACTATGAAACGCATTTGCCAATTAAGAATTTACATTAGGATTTGTGTAGTTTATTGCGATCATTAAAATTTAACATGAAAAGTCTCTGTTAATGTACTTTACTTAGGCATTGACTTTTAAACGGTATTAAACTTGGAGCTTCTGCCACTATAGTAAATTAACAATCTTTTTGCTAATTAATGGTTGACCGCGCAGGAGATTTTATTCATTCTTCCCCTTAATCTATATACAGTTTTTCTTATACTTAAGAAATGGGTGAAATTTAAATTCAAGGATTCAAGTAGAATTGAGGAAAGAAACGACATATAGTTAAAGTTATTGATAGAATCTGTCCATCTGTAGTTGGTTTGTATTGGAAGGGTTAAGAGTGCAGCTGGCTGGTAAGGACGAAGACTAAGAGGAATAATTTGGGTCACGAGCCTGGCACAATGGTCGATGGAGCAGGTATCTAAGCATCGTGAAATTCAATTGAATCGGTAGATTCAGAAAAGACAACGGGACCGTCTACAGTTCTGCAATCCCTAGCTGTTCGCGCGATTGAGAATGCAACACGTTCGTAAACTTGTTGTCTTCGTATACAATTAGTAATTAATATTGTTTATTTAATCATAGGATCTGGGGAGTGATACCTTCCACCTCGACAAAACTTTCCAGCTTACTTTGTGCTCGACACATCTCTCAAACGAGAACTCTAATTATGCCACAGACTAAATTCGAGAAGTAACGGGTATTTTTGTCTGCCTTTAATAAATGAAAATTACCAAGTTAATTGAAAAATCAAAAAAAGAAAAAGAAGGGTGATATTAAATTTAATCAAGTAATAGTTATTTATTATTTCAAAATGTTTTGAAATTTAATCCACATTAAAGAGTATTATATGTATTAAGAGAGATAATAATAGAATTGCTGTGGAAATCATTATTATTTAGTATTACATAAATTTATTGAACATATTACGTATGGCGAAAGCCTTGCTAAACTCATTAAAAGATTATAATCTATATGATTTTTTGTATATATTTGTTATATGCATATTATTATTATATTTGTAGGATTGAAATGTTTTTCTTGAATTTCGTGACAGATATAAATTGATAATTTTATCGCGCTAACTCGTAAAATATGTACACGCGTGTGTATATATATTTTAGTTAAAATATAATTTGCCATGTTGAAAAATCTGAGAATAACATTTTTCTACCTAGTGGATCTTCCAGCGAAATTCAATCGTAAGGTACGAAACAATTCTATATAAGTGTACATTTATGGAATTTGTTACGAACGAATGATAAAAAAAAAAAATAATTGTTACGCAAACCTGTACACATTTCTGTGTGTATTCTTTACACGCACACATTTGACGATAAAGTAAAATATAAGTTTTATTTTTTCTGAAAGTTTATTACTACTCGATGGAAAGGAAAAAAGAAAAAATCAAATGAAATTCTTTATTTTTAAATGAATTTAAAATTCAATATTGTAAAGAAAGCTTTTGTTATGGATATGTTTAAATTAAAAAGAGGATTTTCATGAAGAACGGGAGATGTAAATAACTCGAGTTGATTTGCGTGACTACGCATCGTAATCGAATTCTTGTAACTTTATACTCAACGTGTTGCCAGTTTGCGTAGATTCCCCTGCAAATGTAAAGTGACCTAAAATACTGAAACATCTATATATATATATATATATGTATACACTAGTTGAAATATTTATTTAATAAAGTTTAACATAAACATACACACACACACACTAACTTTCTAAAGTAATTAAAACAAGGTAATCGCGACTCTTCCTGATGCTGCGTATAAAAGAAACTAGTTTTCCTACCAATAGAAAAGTACTGTCGTAATGAATACGTAAATAAATAAAGGAATTACCACGTGTAAAAAGTAGATTATCGGAAAATTGTAAATTGATTGACCAAATGGAGAATCAACGAGCGGAGAGAAACACTGAAATTTGGGATCATGGAAATAGCCAGTCAATGCGTGAAGGTGCATAAAGCGTGTATAAAGCGAGTAATTATTCTACGAGTACACAGCAGCGGTATATAGAGTGTGCAACAGAGAGAGGGATGGGAGAAAGAAAGGAGGTTGGGGGGTGTGAACGGCGGAAGTGTATGCGAGATGTATACCACACTCATAGAATAATGCGCATATTAATGCAGCTGGGTATAAATTAGTTGGGGATTCGACTAGACGGGTACAGCGGAGATACAGCGAGAAGCAGTCACCGACACTAAAGCACCCCTAGGCTCAATCCCTTTTAACCCCCTATCATCCCCTTTCGCTTTCCCCTCTTCCTCCCTCATAGCCCGGCACCTACATTTACGCACGTACTCGCACCTGACATACGGAACATATGCGTATATTTATAAACGTGACAAGTAGGACAATGAAACCTACGTGTTCCCTGTGTTTTCCGCAAAGCCTAGTGTCTTGATTTATCCTCGCGCCGTTCCACCGCTACGCTCCCAAGTCGCTGAACACGAGAAAAACGATTTTACAGTACACACTTCACTTCGGTTCAGTTCATTTTACACACGCAGATAGTCCCCCGATAAACCTTCCCCGACGAAAGATATCTTTCATTGCACCGTTTTGTTCCTCGCGCCTCCCACCCACCGCGTCGAGATCAGTGAAATCGGATAAAATGAAATTATTAAAAATGAGCTCCGATACAAATGAGTCGCAAACACAGTATTATGTTTGCGCGTGAAATGGTATTGCGTAGGCGAAAGCGGTACACCAGCAACGCAACTGAGGAATGAGCCATAAGTATTCGGGAGAAACTCTTATCGTGTATCTTCGAGAACGTGAAATGAAATTCGCCGCGGATGTTCGTCCTTTTTTCCCGAGGAAAAAATGAATCCTTAACGCGGCCAAAGCGCCACTAAATCTTGAGGAGCGATGCGAAGGGAATGGCTGAGTGAGATAGTATTACATCCGTCGCACCGGCAGTGAATGACAATCGTTTTCCTACTTTGCATGCGCGCGAGGTACTACAAGCCCGCGAAGCCAGTCATTTCTATTGGTTATCTCTGATCTTGAGACACCGTCTCTACTCTCTTCCACTCTAGTCTACTCCGCTCTACTCTACTCTATTCTACTCTACTTCATTCTACACGCTGTTCCACCCAGTTCGCGGAGCAGTCCTACCTACTGTCATTCTCCTTTCAAACGAAAAGTAATCCCAATTGCCATCCACCGGGGAATCATCCTTCGCCAACCATCCCCCATCCTCCGCGATTGCTCAAAATTTCCAAATCGCTAATCCAAAGGTCAATTCGGTATGCGTCTGGTCTCATTAGTGGTTCCATTATATCCATAATAATGAACACGGGCACTATGATTTTACACCTAAATTTCCCATTTGCGTCTGTATTTCCATATAAATTGAATGAAATATTATATTCCCTTGTTTTTTAATCCAATTCGATATAATCATGATGCGAGTATAATTATTATCGTAAAATCTACAATAAACTGAAGATTCTCCGCGAAGTACCTATAGAAAAGAAAAAATGTGCAATGTGCTACGTGTAGAGTGTTCGTAAGATAAAGTAAATCCCACAGGTATCGTTGGGAAGAAAATTTATTATTTTTCAATACGAATTTCAAAAATAAAGAGCAGGCTAAAGTTATAAGTGAAACCTCTCAGTGATAAATTACTATTCAACCTTTATTCGGAAATAAAACATGCCTGCGTGCTGTACCGACTATACGTAGATTTAAAAGTGTGCCTTTTTCATTCTTCGATTGATCGATCGAATATTTCAAATCTCTTTGGGCCTTTACAATAGAAACTATAGAAAGCGATCTAGAAGAAGCAATTAAGTGATATTCGAAATACGAGTAAAATAATAAAACCTGTCCTCCTCTCTTGACTCCCCAAAAATAAATTTCTGTAATCACTTTACTTAACTCGATTGTCAATATTCTGTTTCAAAAATATCATTTTTATTTTAATTCTAAAAATGTTGATTCGTACATTATTCAATGATAATTTTTTTATGCGCTCTACCAATAATCAATTCAGTTATATCTTTGCCAATTATTCTTCAATAAATCATTTCTTTCATTTTGTTATTAAACTTTTGAAAAACGCATAAATAGCTTTTATTGGACACACCGCTAAAGAGTGTAGTTTATATTTGCGAAATAAGCATTATATTGAGATAGCTTCGTTTTTCTATTAAAAAAGACATCCATATTTTTTCGCTTATTACCAAAAAATATTAAACTGTTAAATACTGGACGCATAAATTCTATTTACAAATTATTCTGTGGGTAAACGAGCCGGCCATTTCAGGTTCGGTGGCACTTTTAAAACCGAGCAGCCGCAAAATTACTTTTAGTCCTGTCAGCGCATCTACCAGGATTGCTACCACCGCCACCGTCGCCGCCAATTTGTTTTCAGTTCCCACGCAAAACTACGCAACACGACTAAATCAACTTCAAAGTGATTCTAACCACCTTCCACCAACTGATTTTGTTACGATCCAACTAAAGATTATTACGGAATGATTTCTAACCAAGCGGAGAGCAACTACCGTAAAATCTGTTTATATCAAATTATCAACTACCACCGTACGGTCTCTAGATTCGACTATAGTCGACATTACGAATTCAGTTTTGCATCAAAACGGGAGGTTATTGGAAAATAACTTTGATCGAACAAGGCTAAAAAAACAAAAAAAGAGAATAAAAAAAAAATCAGTTCATCCCTTTTCACACGAAAAACAGTAGATATACTCGTAAGTTCTCTAAAAGCATCGTGGAAAGAGGAATATAGGTGGATGATTCGATAAGATGTGATTTTTCAATAAACATAGAGACCCTCGGGAGAAGTGGGTCTTCTCTCCGGAGGTGTGCGCCTAAGCTTCGTTAAATCTAACAAACCCCCATTCACATTATCAGATAGACTGTGTTAGAACAGGAGTAGGAAAGTTTCCCCCCGGATATCCGATTCAAACCTGAGAACCACATCAAACTCTACAAATAATCAATTCCTTCTCCTGTTATGGGAATAACCGTTAATTGTCCTGCCGCGCTACACTTTGATAGTGGCAGGTTAAGCATTAATAATGTCATTTGACTAATCAGCCGTTACATCGCGAAGCGAAGTATTTGAATGACCATTTATCGATCGAATGTCAAGAACGAGTTAACTGAATAATAAACGGTGTAGCCACCGACAGTCAACTTATCGGTTCGCCGTACCACATTAATCACGTGAATTGCACGACGTTCCAATATCACAATTATGCGTCAAGCTCTCTCTTAATAATGTTTTTAGCACTTAAAAGGTCGTTTCGTCTATTTATCCACGTACATTTTGCAAAATTAATGCCTCATTGTCTAGACATCCTTATCATGATTCAGCACACTCTCTTATTTATTCTTCGTAATTAATACAGACACATACATGATTGCATAAACTCCTCTTTAATTACATATTTCTCTAATGGTGTATGCATATTTCATAGCTTTTTCAACCAATCTCCTCGTTTGGACCAAAAATGATTCCATTAAAGAAGAAAAAGAAGAAGAAGAAGAAGAAAACATACGGCAATATGTCAATTCACCTTCTTCGGATAATTCTAATTTGACAAATATTAATAAATGCAACTAATTATCTGTGGTAATTGAAGTCATGAATATCACTATCTACATGACTACGAAACTAATTATAATTCCATCACCTGACGATATCGATTAACGTAACATGGTAATATATGTCTTAGTATCGCTATCAAACTGTGTCACAAGAAGATACCTACACATCATCTATTTTCAACTCTTAAGCCGAAGCTGAAGCTGAAGCTGATCCTATATCGCCGCATATTAAAAAGATTATAACTTTCAATTTTACTCGTACCGGACATTTAAAATAGCTTATATCCGTTGATTTGTGAAATTTTTCAACAATTCTTTAAAAATAACTTTCCTTCTCGTTTCAGTCGCTATATGAAATATGAAAGTAGAGCTGGGAGAAAGGGATGGGAGGAAAAGGATAGATATATTGTCAGACACTGCGTCGAATGCATTCACGCTAGAGAATGGGATCACGCAAAACTTTCGTATCGGAAATGCACGAAGAATCATTGGATAAGAAGTTCTTAGGCTGTTTTTTTCTTTTCCTTCAACTGAAAGTGTTAGTAATGTGTGTCATATTTGCAACTTACGATTCTCCATGCAGTGGGTATATTCTGCATCGCGTTACGCACAGCATTGTTATACAGCAAGATAAACAGTGTAGACCAAATTCCATTTCACTCAGTGATTGCTATTCTGTTTATTCTATGCTCCAGTCATGCAGCTCTCAAACCTCTGCAACGATGATCAGCCATGAATTGGTGAGTGCCTAACGATTCCTGCCTGAATAACAAAGATGTTGATCGGACGTGCAATTTTATTGTATAACATCAAATTTACCAGGGATATTTCAAAGGACTCCGATTCGAACGATTTTCTTCTTTCATTTTACAAGTCTTAATCAAATTTAAAATATACGCTCTCCTCCTTAGTTGTCGTCGATCAAGCTCGTCTTAATTACAAAATCTTGGAAAAAAAACGATTCGCATTGCGTAATTTATTGAAGATACTAAACTTAAGTAAACTATATTTTCAACTTGTTGTCGTGTACATTCCAGATCTATACCAAGTGAATACTTCTTGATAATCAGGTCACAAACAAGCTCAATTAATGAGCAATTAAGAAGACTTAAAAGGAATTTCAGTTTCACGTATATTTCTAATTAAATTCAAGTTTGTAGAACAAGATGTTCTTTTAATGAAGTAGCTATATTTTCTCAAGAAAGAGAGAGAGAGAGAGAGAGAGAGAGAGAGAGAGAGAGTAAAATTAATCAAATGAGCTTTTGAAAAACTACTCTTACCGTGTGTAAATGAAAAATTCGAAAATAGAAGGTTCTATATCTAAACAATTGATTTCTTTCTTGTTAGTATTGTTGAAGTAATATTTATTTAGTTCATCTTTTCAACAAACGCGTTGCTTCTGTACAACTAGCTTGGAATATATTAAGCTTGGTGCATGTGTGTGTCTTTTCTACTTATTTTTTCAAAGAAGAAAAAAAGATAATATTCAAAAGTCATCCTTGCATACTTGAAACGATAAAATTGTTCTACTTCTGTGCACAAAGAAGCATTTCAATATGCAATTATTTAATGCAGTGCATTACAATCGTGTCCCATTACGTTATTTAATGTGTATATTTGAGGTTTCTTTAGAATATATATTCCATTTCATTCTCGTTTACTTTGCTCGCAAAGAAAAGCTTTAAGTTTATTCCAGCGTCACTCTGTAGATAGAAATGTAAATATTGAATCCCCTGAATTACGATGTATCGAATTGTAACTTGAGCAATTAAAAGTTTTCTCGATCATCGCGAATTGTATTGTGTGGCGAAGCTTTTATTTTTTACACGATCAGATAGATTTGGTCGAGATTTGGCAAGTGTATTATGCGCCACTGTGAAGTTGGCATTGCCTTTCTCGTCATTCTTTTTCTTTTTCAGCTATACTCCAAGTCAGGTAGGGCTACTACCTTAATTGTCGGTCAGTGTACATATAAGAAAATAGAGATTTTCCTTCGAGATTTCATTGATAGAGTCTCATGAAAACCAAATGAAATAGAGCATGGAGCCGCTGAGCAGTTTAAATTAGTTGAAAATTTCATGAAAAATTTGGTTACTCCAGTCAATGGACACTTCGTGCTATGCTTTTAACCTGTTACAGCTTCCAATATAAAAGCTAGTACCTCTGGGTTTATATTTCATCTAGCGTAGCTCAGCGTTAAATTCAAATTTGCCTATTCATTATGGCGTATAGTATAATAAATTTCAGTCTATGCTTGAATGATTTGGTGTGGAGCTTAATAGAATTTGATGCAGGAGCGTGCTTAATCAGACAGGTGGAAGATCGATTAATTAATGCTCGCCACGAAATGAAAAAAGGACAGAGCTGTGCAAGCTAAAAATAAGACAAGTCGAGCGATCATCTCGAATAGTGCGCAGGATGAGGTGGGGCTGCAATTGAATTAAGGTCAGTTCATTTTCGGGCGCAGACGATAAAACCGAGTAATCAGCCAGGGAAAAACATTCGCCGGTGAAAAGATTCGTCTTTTCGGACTTTTCATATTAAATTGTTCAGCGAGCTCCCCAAATAAGCCAAGAAACCCTTGATAAAATTCCTTTTTATATAAATCAGGAAAAGGGAGTAAAGAGCAAAAGTCACGGTAAACCACAAAATGCATACGATTCTTTTGAATTTATCGATAATTTCATTTCGGCGAAAGAAGAATTGTCAGACTCACACACACACACACACACACA
The DNA here is from genome assembly GCA_037305995.1 of Sclerodermus sp. 'alternatusi'. NCBI lineage: Eukaryota > Metazoa > Arthropoda > Insecta > Hymenoptera > Bethylidae > Sclerodermus > Sclerodermus sp. 'alternatusi'. The sequence continues at coordinate 3,351,126 of CM074551.1, forward strand.
CACACACACACACACACAAACTTACGTAAACGTATACGGTCCATCTGAAATATTAATTTGAATTACATATATTTCATGATCAGAAGAGAAACGCGCTATTTTGTGGAAATTTAATTAATTAAATAATTTTCTATAGCAATGTGTGTTATGCGTGCTAAATAGATGTATACGAAATTGTGAAATTGATGTAGAACACAATAACCAAGCGAAGCATATTAGCCTTAATGGTCAATCGAAAAAACGTCATTATTTATGTCTCGAGATATTCGTGGGCGTTTATACGAACGCAAACGAGGTGCAAATTGGCGTGTAATATATTCAACACTAAAGCAACAGGTTCTTCATAATTAATTTCATTTTGTATTATTGGGGAGACGTTTGCCAGCTATGCTACTTGTAATTATCTTCGCATCACGTATATTATGATCATCAATGTCCGGTATCCACGGCATCATCGTTATCGAATAATCGCCAAAAACGAAGGCATTCCACAACAAGCAATACCTACGTAGAGCTATGTAATAAAGGCATTCCTTTCTACTGCAGGAACGCGGATGCGGCTGTCATTCCTTCCCTTAAATTAGTATCGTTCGTTCCTATGAATTTTTCTCTTCTACTAGTGCACTTTGAGAATTTTCGTTTCGATTAGAATGTTTAGCAAACAACTTTCAGTTTCTTTCTGTCTCGTGGGCGAAGAAAATTTTACATGAAAACTCTAATAAGCGGAATTAAAGAGAGAGAGAATACTTTATTCGATACGTATTCGAGAGACATCGTAAAAAGCATATATCAAAAACTAAAGTGATTAATATTAAATCAACGTTCATCATCCACTTTTCATTTTTTGCAAAAAACAAAAAGAAAAATTCAACTATTAATAAACCTAACTGTATAATCCAAAAGCTTAACTCTACAAACTCTCTACATCAAATTCATACTGTGAATTTAAACTTCTCTCCTTTTCACTAATATTTATGAAAATTTTCAGTTCTATATATATATATATATATATATAACATAGTTGGGGAAATTCAAGTCTAAATCGGATGAATTGCTTTATCCTAGCACATGTACATATTACTTGCTAACATGAAATCCTGCTAATTTTAAAGCTCTTTTTATAAATTTACAGAATTTGTAGTAATTGGAATCGATCAATACTATTTCCTGCATTCTTCAAAATTGACACGCACACACAGAATATATATATTATTTGAGAATAATTTTTTAGAAATTACATCGCAGCATCCTAAAAAATAATAAAATAATGATAAAAATGAAAGTTTTTAGCATTCGCGAAGGCAATGAAGGATTTAAAAATATCAAATTACTTAGCATATCTAATGGCTCTCTTGTATTTTCCATTTTTGGTCGGAATACATTTTCATGATTAAAAATCGGAATAAGCGAATTCAGATAGGTGTTCTATATGCAATATAGAATGGAATGCATAATTTTTCAGCCACCGCAGGATTTCGCGGGGATTGAAATTGTTTTAAAAGCGTAAAGTTGAGTTAACGCTCGTTAGGAGCATTATAGCCGAGTCGTAAATCGCGTTGGATCGTGAAAGCTGATCGCTCGCTAGGGCGTTCAACATTCAACTCTCGCATTCATAATTGCGTTAAGCAGAAAAGAGGGAATCTTTCGCATCGAAACTGAAGCGAGCGCGAACGCTTTGGAGTCCGAAAATGGGCTCGCGGTTCCCTCCTGTCCGGTAGTTTAGTATAATGTGCCGCCGCCGTTTCAGTAGCGTAGTCGGCCAAAGAATGATCCGACGCTTTCAATTGAAACGCTATACGTGTTTCACGTCGCTCTAAATTATTTTCGCCTTTCGCTTAACGTGAAACTTTATCGAAGCATTATTCAGTTTCGCAACAGATTGCACCACGTCTGCCTGCCGGAAATAAAGGAAAAGGAAAAAACAGAGGAGAAGAAAACAGGTGAAATTGCCCTTTTAATTTTATGGCGGTCGTTACTTGCGCTGAGCGCGAAATCAACGAGGAGCACTAAAGTAACGATTCTTGACAGTTTTATGCATCCGTAAAGTGAGCGCGAATAAATTGTGCTGAATAAAGTATATGTATATAGAGGTGAGGCTTTTGCGTGAAGACTTGAAATACTCGGTAGTAGTCCGATCCTACTTGAAAGCTCGACAGACTCGGAAGATTAGATTTCTTCCTACTTCCTGATTCGTTAATAAAGAAAACTGGCTGGAGAGACATAGCAATGAATAATTGTTATTCTCCTCCATCTACTCTTCCTCCTTAAGGCTCCAAATTTAAAACCTCTATCACTGGATATAAATCTATCGAATAATGGACGTGGTGCGAGATTCTCTCGCAGTAGATTTAATGGAATAAAGTATTAAGTACCGGTTGGAAGAGGGAGGGGACTAGTGTGTTGAACATTAGTATCGTCAATTAATCTAAGGCAAAGCATTCAGTAGGCATTCATCGTCGCGCAAAGTAGGGGCTAGTAAAGCGGGGTTAACAGCGTGTAAAACGTGTGCAACGACAAGCGTATCGGAGGGAGCCGGGAAAATTTCGTTAAGCATCAGAGCGTTAAGAAACGGCTGTCGTTAAGTTTAGTGGTACGTTAGAGAGGAGAACGTCACTCCACATTCAAGTATACACACACACACACACATATGTATAGCTTAGCCAGTCAACCAACCCCCTGCGACTTACCGGGACCATTTAACACAGCGAACCGAGGGTCAACATCATTGCAACGCTAAATTTAACCAGGTCTTCCTGCTCTACGCCTACCTTTCTTTTCTGCTCTTCCAAGATAACTAGCGATTCGCGACTCTGATCACTGCAGAGATCACACGGAAGGAGTAAAGGAAGGAGAGCTCAGAGGAGACAGAGAGAGAGAGAGAGTTAAAGCTTTCAACATCAAGCTACCATCACATCCCCCACAGCATTAAACATGTAAAACGAATTTAAGCTAAATACAGCTATGAAAGAAGTTGTTTGGTGCGTAGTCAACTGTTGTGGCACAGGCAGGTCAGCAAGCGAGCGAAGCAAAAAACTTTAGCAACTCGCGTGTATCATCCTTCCACAGGACGAATAAGGGGCTGCTAAGATAATGTAGTCTTGCATAGAGATGGCGTTATTAAACGGAAATCTGCAGATGGAACGAAAACATAAAGCAATGTCTGCCGTCCGTTGTCTGATTAGACATGCAACACCAGCTTTTCCCTGAAAAGCTCGTGGGCTTTCGTGCTCTCGTTCCGCTCCTGTGGAATTAGAACTCGCCACGTAAATTTCGTCAAGTGCCATACGTTGATTCTATCTCGATTTCAGTTAAAATCGCGTGCTTCAACCACAGGTTCACCAGTCAAATTGTAGTTCTGATCGATTAGTCAGAATTAGAGAATTTTATCGCCTTTTCTTCACGTGTGCAATCTCATTATTGTTATCGTTTGCAAACTCAATGCCCCTGCCTCTGTGCTCAGTCTTCTTTGTGCATGCGTGTACGCGATCGAGAGATCTCTTTTAGAAAGGAAATTACTTTAATGAAAGATTCGAATCGTCGAAAGTGTCGAAGAGCTCGAAGGAGGAGGAACACCCAACTACACAGGTATATCAATGGGTCGCGGACAGAGCGCAGAATTCATTTGCCAGAAAAACTGATTTAGTACGATCTTGTCGTGGTGTATTTCAGGAAGCCGTTCGCTTTATCATGCACTCGAGCGAGGAGTGATGTATAAAATTCCGCGTACAGCCGGTGAAAAAAATTTGATGCATTTGCCTCCCTTGGCGAAGCTGCCGCTATTTCTGGAATGGAATGTCGGAGTGTTCGGTTGGGAAAAATCCTGTATATAGTGTAATGTCGGTATGCACGCGTGAAATTTAATGCTCCGGGGTGAGAAAAACCCAAGGCGTTCGCATTTTTTACACGACTCTTTTTTCTTTTTTCTTTCTTTTTTCCTTTTTTTATTATTTCTTTTTTTTCCAGATAACATTGAGTTATAATTTCGCGGTGGACTCGCTCATTTGGCTATCTCGTCATATTTTAAGACTGTCTTAAAATAATGATACGCATCAATTTTTTCTCCGCAACCGTGCAACCTCTGTAGGTGTAAATTTTTCAAAACAGTTTTAATAGCGTTCCTCTCTGGGAAATGGCCTACTTTTAAACGTTAACCATTTTAGGGAGAAATGGCCGAAAGGGAAAGGGTTAAAAACTACTTATTTTTATATTTTATCAGGCGTCATCTGCTCCAAGTTTTATTACAGCGTGTATTTTATTCTAAAAAATGAGAACATTGATTGTAGAAACTTTAGCGAGTTACCAGGCACAACTTTAATCTGTAAAGTTAGATCGAAGACCTTCCGCGGTCTATTTTGAAACAAAACATATCAATTCTATCGTAAAATCGTAGAATTTCTTTTGCCTCTCTTCTCTCTTGCCGACACATCGTGTCTTGGAATTAAGTTGAGGTAAGAAGGTCTGAAGGAACGTAACGCAAAAATTGTATTGAATATAAATGCATTTTTTTTTATTTCGAGTCTTTAAGATAAAAAAGAGATGACGGAGTCAGAAAAAAATAAATAATATAGTTTGACATGATATTATGATGAAAGAAGTTTTCCCATTGCATATTTTTTCTGGGCAAAAAATAATAAAGCTGAGCCTATAGATTGTAGAGGTGATGCAGGCTTGAAGAGACAGGTAGAGATAGGGATATAGCGGAAATAGACAGAGCCGTAGCAGTAACCTACTTTCCGAAAGCGAAAAATTTTGAAGGCTATCTCACTCTCTCGAGTAGATATGATCTCTCTGTTAGCCATCGTTTGAAGTTTGATCGGAAAGTTGATGACGTGCGGTAGTCTGAATAAACGAATTCCTAGCCTGTCGTGTTGGTTTTAAAGTACTTCGATATTCTCTCCCAAGGTAAGGAACGTAGGCAAGCAAACTTCCTTCGAAGATCGAGAACTTTAACTGCTTCCTCCAGTAGCTGACAATAAATAATAATCATGTCAGCTGATTTGAAACTTTCTACACATGAGCCTCTATAATAGTTTTTTACATACTCCTTTGATTCATTAATCATTATCATTATCGCGTGTAGAAGCAAAACGTGCATCGTGCAATATGAAAAGTGCAGAAACGCATCGACAGTATTCCGTGTTGAATTATCTTGCGAATACTCAAAATGTACGTGTAATAATTAAATGAGGCTCCAAATCCATTTGTACAGCTAGTATTGGTTTCACCAAAAGGAATCAAAGGGATAGTAACTGCATAAGAAGCTCAATAATGCATATCTGTGTAGAGAGACGCGATTGGCATACCGCAAACATCTGTTTCAAAACTATAAATGCTCCTCAACTATGTACATAATTTCGAAACCACTCTGTTTGGAGTTGTACAAACAATTTCAGACAACAACCTCGATTATATTGGTTTCAATAGTATTCGATATTTACATTAACCAAAAATATTTATCATGAACTTCACTATGTAGAATTATTAACAAACGAGGAAAAATTCTCTAAATTTAATGAGGACAATTATTGAGAGAGTTATATATATATAAAATGATATTGATTTATATTTAAAAATACTATACGCAGCCAATCAACGCAGAAAGTTCATGGTTCGTAGTATGTAAGATGTATGAAATAATGTACGTACTACGATACTGTGCATGCAATATATCTTTTGTTTAAATTAACCTTTCAAATAAAATTATATAAAAGCTCCAGTTTTCAAAATTCTAGTTCGTAACTAATCAACTTTTGAGCCAATGATCTAAAATTATTTAAATTTAATGGGTTGGTGCATAGCGACTTATTTATATAGATGTGTGACTCAAAATCCTCCAGAACCAGCGAATAGTATTTCATTAAGAAAACCAAATTGTAACCCTCTTATAACCCTTACAGCAGAAACTAATATCGGTGGAAATTATGTATTTCTTGCAATCATTGTCTTTTTGCTTCTGATTTTATCTATTTACTGGATTTATCAAAATGATTACTTACGTGAGTTATAATAGCAGAAAAATGTTACAAGTTGTGACTAAAAGTTGATGACGAAAGGAAGAGCTTGCAAAAATTTATCGGAATGACTGATCTAAATCAATTCGCACAAAACATTTAGATCGCAACTTCTGAACTTATTATATCGCCTATAATAATGCAAAAGGGAGTAAATAATGAGCATTGTTGATGAAATAACCTTTGCCATACAATTCATAGGAAATATCCAGCCTGCTGTAGATACACTCCATCAAATCGAACCTATCTTTAGTGCAGCTTCTGTAATAGAACCCTCTAACACTGTTACATTTACTGAATCTAATGAGAATAAAACACCGCCAGGAAATTAACTTCCACGGATCAGGAAATTACATAACTAAATTGTGCGTGCTTTCTCTAGTTTAGACAATATTTTCTTAAAACCTAATTACTTTCTGACTATCAATGTTAACATAATTATTATTATTATTATTATATTCATTATTCACGCGTACTCTCTCTTCATTTTCAGCCAATTGCGCAAGTGATTCTTTATTGAATTATTCCTGATCGATCGATCGAGAGCAATAACCTAATCAGTGATCTCCATTCCAGATAATTGATAAGATAAGGTATGTGGAAACAGCATCTTTTCCTACTTACTAGGTTAAGTAATAAAAATTCTGATAAATCTCTTTATTATTTAAAAACATTCAATTGGTCGAGCAATGAGAGTATCTTAGACAGATGTTCGTCGGTATAATTTTCTTTAATGGACAAAACAAAATACGAGTATAATAGATTGGAATTTATATCTTCTCTTAGCTTCTCCCAATTTATCTTAGGGTACTCGTATTCAATAGTTTTGCAATACAATGTCAATGCATTTTCTATCGTTGATATTTCATCTCCAAGTGGTAGACTGGTAAAAAGAAGAGGTCCAACGTCAATAGCTGCTGAGCAGTAACGCATGGTCTGCCAATCGATCACCTTAACGTCAATTGGTTTTTCATTCTCGTATTTGAACATAAGGTTCTCACGCATGAAACATCCATGGCATATCGTAGACTGATCGTTCACCTTTGAAACTAATTGTTTTATTGTTTCCAACAAATTATTGCCAAAGCATTTCTTCAGCCTGTTTGCTAGATCATCGCTTAAGAACTTTAATGGATCGTAAGATCTGTAACACATGGGAATTAATATCAATTCCCAAAAATATCGGGAGATAGAGAGAATCAAAGCAAACTTATAGATAAGACATACACGCCCACGCACGCGTGGACATACATATTAAATTTATCTAAAATTGTGACTGGTTTCTAAGGAAACTGAGAAGAGTTGAGATTCTTAAAAAATTACACTGGCTAAGAGATATGCTTTCATTAATTACCTGAGCAATTTTCTCTCATAATGCTCGAGAGACTCCGAATCAAAAGTTGTCTCGAGAAACTTGGCATGAAATTCTCGAAACGCAGCGTACTCTTCCATCTTGAGTTGTAAGCCCCGCCCATGAAACTTTGCGAGTGTTTTGAGACACAACTCGAGGTGATCCTTATCAAGTTCGCGATCCAGTCTAGAGTATCCTTCAGCCTCGAGATCCTGCAGTACGATCACTGGCCGGCCATAGCGGCCCATATCGGAGGCGTAGCATTTTGCGCTCACGTCCAATCCATATTTAGCTGTCATCTTGCTGTAAAACATCTCCTCGTTCATGAAAGCATCGTAGAGCCTCTCCGAATCGAAAGTTGGATATAATTTGACAAGAACCGGGAACGTACGGGGCTCACCGGAAAACCTGACGATGACTTTAGCTCGGAATAATTCACAGCGAATATTTGGTCCTTGGTCGCTACCATTACCATCGCTTTTACCACTGTATCTAACCGGCTCTACGTTGACTGATTCGAATTCTACAAATTCCCTCGAGCCAACCTCGCAAAAGCAGCGGTTATGCACCATCTCCGGAATCAGTTCCACTTTTATGAACTCGACGTTTCCATCGTTCAGTCTTTCGGGGTTCATGATGAAATTGGGTCAACCTGCCACGCCGGAGAACGGGAGAATAATGTTGCTGTAATAAAATATGGCAGCAATTAAGAACGACAGGTCAACTCGTACGAATTCAGGCTGTCGTAAATTATATCGGTCTTTTATACGTATAACGTAGTTTCGATACACCGCATTGGTCGTCGGTCCAATAAATAAAAGGGTTTCGTGTCTATGAACCAGTAATTCTCTTTTACTCGTAACACCTCTCTCTCTCTCTCTCTCTCTCCTCTCTTATGATTCTTCTTTTATTTTTACAAACAAACAAACTACAACTATTATCATCCTCAGTGTTGAGTATGAAGCACCATTAATCATTTAACTTTCAGATTAACACAATCGAATGTAACATTATTTAGCTCTAAAATTTAGCTGTAAAATTTAGACTAATTACATTATTAGCACGTTAATCAATAAAACATTAATTTTCTACATCACTTGAAACACATGCCTTTAAATGGGTATGTTTTAGCTTTAGTTGATAACTGTATAATACGAAACGATCATTCACACGAAGGTTCTGGATGAATACTGTTGTAACAGTATCATTGTGTACTTGAGTATCTCCCACTTTTTACTAAATTAATCTCACAGTCTACATTACGTCACAAACGAGTTATCCAACATGTTACTAAATGCTTTGCTGGAATACATATACCGTGCTCATTCATTCATTAGTTCGTGCCATTTCATGCTCCCTTGTTAATACTTAAACAAATTATAAATTATAGATTTTGGTGAAGACATATTTTTTATAAAAATATACATTTTCCCTCTTTCTCTCTCTCTCTACTTTTTTTCACTTATAAATGTTGAGATCGATTAATTGCCCGAAAAACTTGAAGCTAACGATTTTGACAGCAAAACTATTTATTAAAAAATTTTTAGTTTCTCACAGAATAAGATACATATTTTGTCAAACAATATGAAAAACATAACATACAAATATAGATTTTAATGTAATTCTATATAAAATCATTAAGAGATAGATCTCGAGCTAACTTATTACATCTATAATTAATCTATCATAATAATATATAGCCGTAGCGCTTCGATGTTGCAGATGACGCCATATCAAAACATCCCTATGCAAACAAGTCAGAATAATTTCCAGTTTCAGCAACCGCAAACCACTAGCCAGCAAATGCCAACTTTTCCCGGTATAAATTACTTCAATGCAGACCAAGGTTGAAATATTTACTTTTAATAAAAAAATGATAAATATCAATTTTATAATTAAAATATTAGCTGCTATGAAAATTGAATCTTGAAAAAAAAAAAACCTTTTATGAAGATTGTTATTGCACCAATTAATGATGAAACTGTTCCTCGCATTATTAAAAATGTTTATTTTCATTAAATTACGTATTTTAATGTATACATGTGATGCATATGTACACCATTAATTTTTAGTAGGTATACAAGAAGCAGGAAACCCGTACTTCCATCAATTTCCACCGAGTGCCCATCATCAGACCAACTCTCAATATGCACCCAATATTCCAATAACGAATCCTTTACAATCGAGCACTCAAAATCCATTCGTTCCCTGCGCAACGCAACAGAATCAACCAACAAACATCCCCGGGTCATTGCCCCAAAATATTCTGGATCAAATTCGATCCTGCATTAGTGGCGCAGCATCCATTTTTATTTTACCCGGCAATTCTCAACAGCCTACATTCCCAAATGTAGCAGTATCGGCGGCATGTCCACAGCCTGCTGCACATCCTACTTATCCGTCGTTCTTTCCTTATCCAATTCCCATGCCTATCTACGAGTCATTTGGTAAACAAACTCGCGATAAAGACTCTTGCGCTTGTCAAATAAAAGCAAATGTGCAATACCCCCCAGTGTTTGGTAAGCCTCGATCTTGTTGCTCCAGTTTAGAAGAGGAAGAGCATCGATGTTCTCCAGGAAGCGATGATACGATCTGCACGAAAAGAAACTGTCCAGCCTCCATTAATCTTCAAGCTCTGGCGTCACAGTTCTTATCGGTCCAAGGAGTTATCTCTTGCGCAGCTACTAGATTAGTCCTCAGGAAGGTACCGGGCTCTAATATAACAACAAGTATAGAGGAAACAATGGATAAGGCTATGAGGGCCCTAAGTGGTTTGACGAAAGACCAGTTGCTGCAGGAATCTCGAAATGCCCAACAAGTTAACGCCTTGATAAACCTCCACATGACTGCCAATCCTCCAGCAAACATCGTTCCAACTCTAACTTTGATTCAATTGAAGGTGAACCTTCTGAAAGCCCAAGTGGAGCAACTGATCAACAGAAAACTGATGGAGACTCAAGGTGTCGGAGTAGAAGCCACAAATTCAATCGATCCAGGGATTCTTCAATTGAAAAATAATGACGAGTTACGAGAGTTTCTAACTACGCTAAGGCAGAAGGAATGCGAGGAGATGATTAATGTCAATTTTGCCCCTTACCACGCCCAACGGGTTATAGCCGAGACACATTTGAATAATATTCGAAAGAAAATTCAGCAAGTAGAAATCGAGATGGAGAAAAGGCGCTTTAACAGCTGCAGTAGCACCAACAGCGGCAATAGCCTGCCTCGATTTCAACCATATTCTCTGACTGCTCGTACTATCCAGGAATTTGCGGAAACTCGAATGCCTCTCGGGTTTGCTTATTCTTGCATTCAATATCCAACTGCTGATCAGGACTGCTCTGGCTTACGAGAATCCCCTGATCCTTTCGTGATTAAGCCAAGTAACATCAGGAGACTCCATTTGAAGCCTCATGTGGGCAGTCCCGAAACAACTTATAAACAGCCGAAAACTTGGAAAACGGACACCAGCATAGCTGCAACCTATACCAATAAAACTACCGTGGATAATCGAGCTACGTCTACTGAATATACGAAGGAATGCAAGCAAGAACGTAGAGAGGAACGCGATCAGGAACGTGCAAAGGAACGACAGGAATATCGTGAAAATCAGCAGGATCGCATAAGTCAGGAAAACTGCAGCTGTGAGGATTGTACAACGTCCGAAGAGAGCATTCCTCATAGTGAAAAAAAGGTTCGTTTAAAAAATGATAAAGAAAGTAGCAAAGTCACACAAAATAGCGAAGAAACGGAAAATAATTAAATGCGATAAGGTCGTATCTTTGAATTTCGTTTCTTTATTTAATCAGTTTTACTGATTTCTCAAGTAATTGATGCAGCAGCTGTATTTACAGTGGTAAAAATAAAAAAAAAGGCTTTATAAGAGATTGGATAATTTATCGTTTATTATATTTTTTATTTTTCTACACATATATTAAAATAAAAAGAAAAAAAAAGAAAAAAAAACACGCAAAAGAACAATTTAGGGAAATTAGTTTTACTTCCTCTGCGGTCTTAAAATAACAATAAGAATTGTGCATGTTCCTTATACTTTTCAATCGTTACTACCGACTTCTGAAATAAATTTTTGATGGATAAATATATACATGAATATTTACAGATACATTTACACCATTAATACGTTCGCAAATGTAATGAATGAACTTAAATATGATTAGGTTAAGATTGCAATAATTTAATTAAAAATTAATACTTCTTATGACAAATCTTTGATTAATAAACATAATCAACTAAAACAAAACAAACAAAAAAAAGGAAAAAATATCTGTAACCTATTATTGCTGCCATTAACGTCAAGATTTATAAATGACGATATAAAAATTTCATTCCTTTTTATAGTTTTGAGTTAGTTTCAAAAAATCGTATTGATTAACACTGTGTTATAGACAATATCGATTGAAAATATTGCCCCCTAAATTCAGTTCATTGAATAAATTTGTGTAGTATAGAGAATTATAATAAATCACAAACTGTTTTAATTTACGCGTTTTAATTTACGTGTCTTATTACGAAAGCTGTAAATCAGCTTTAATCATAATTATAAATAGTTGGCATTTATTCTTGTTTAAATACATTTAAACTAGACTTCATTAAGTCTATTGAGATTTCGAATGCACAAGTTTAATCTATATTTCAAGATTATGACTTGAACAAAGGCACAGTTGACGTTGTTAATGTGTGTTTGTGCAAAATATTGGTATATAAAAATTAAACCCCTACGCTTCTCGTACACTCTTTCTCTTAGTGATAATTAAACCAACAATAAATATAAGTGACGGAAATACTATGTTTGTATACAATGTACAATTGAAGTTTGTTGTTTTCACTTTAATGAAAGTAATTAGAGCCATTTTATGCGTGCTCTTTATTAAACTTATTAACTGTTTGTGAAAAGGCAGTCCTTTTCCGTCTCTTTTATTGTGTATCAAGTAATAAGTAGCTTTTCTATTAATTTACACCTTTGGTGTATTCGGCTTTCAATTGACCGAGCGTCACTTTAATATCGTGAAACGTAGGTCTTTTTTCTGGTTGTAGATCCCAAGCCTAAAACGTAATTGCAAAATAGAAGGGTTCTAATAAATAATAATCACTCCCTAATCTTACCTGTCGCATGATATCATAAACTTCTGGAGGACAGCCATCCGGTGGTTCCATCTTATAGCCTTTTTCTACACATTTTACAACATCCGCTAATTGCTGCAATAATCATATACAATGAAACTCCAAAGAGAGGTACGTGCAAATATAAAAGTAAGTTATTGAGACTTACAATTCGAGGATACGGCACGCGACCGAAGGAATAAATTTCCCATAGAAGAATTCCAAAACTCCACATATCAGACTTATTGGAAAACTTCTGCAAATAAGAAAATATCAATGTTATTCGCTAAATTTTAAACTAAATAGACTAAATTTGTCTCATTATCATGATCTTCATCTATATCATCATCATCATCATCTTTATCATCAACATCATTATCATCATCATAATTATCACCATCATTATCATCATTATCATCATCACCATCAACAAATTATATTACATTTTGCTTTAAAGCTTCTGGCGCAGTCCATTTAATAGGCAGTTTTCCACCATCGAGAGAAAAATTTTCATCTCGCGCCAAACCAAAATCAGAAACTTTAGCGGAATTGTCCTCCGCGACAAGAACATTTCTCGCAGCCAGATCCCGATGAACGACGTGCCTAGACTCTAAATAAGCCATACCCGCGCACGTATCGCTAAAAACAAATGGCAGAAATGGCATATGTTTATAATATAAATGAAATAAAGATCTGAGAGAGACAGAGACAGAGACAGAGAGAAAGAGCGAGCGAGCGAGAGAGAGAGAGAGAGAGGGGGGGGGGGAGTGAGAGAGAGAGAGATATATATATATATATATATATATATATATAGAGAGAGAGAGAGAGAAAGAGGTTTAAACATCGCGTTATAGCATCGTTACTTTTAATCTAGTATCGCTAAGATGATTTATCACTAATTGTAACATTAGTACGTACTAGGCAAAGTTAATTTGATCCTTCTTGGAAACGTGCAACCTTCCTCTAGATCTCAAGTAATCCACCAGGGATCCTTTGCTCATATATTCCGTAACCAGGTACATGTGTTGATTGTTAAATACGAGACCAAGCAGTTTAACCAAGTTATCGTGAATCAACGATGTCATTAGACTTGCTTCAGCCAGAAACCTCTGTGCTGCCTCACTGTTGTCCTTCAACATTTTTACGGCCACTCTCTCGCCTCTATAAACACCGAGTAACACGTCTCCGAATTCTCCTTTACCGATACACTCTCTTAATTCTAATTCGTAAGTCTGTATCACCCAGCCGGCCTCCACAAATGCCTTTGGATCGACGCAAAAATCTTGCTTGCCCTGTTTCGGTAACGATTTAGTTAATTGCGTACAGAGGCCGTCCGCGTCTTGTTCATAATGTTCCACTAAAAGTGCTAGATTCTCGAAAAACTCCTCGTCGTCGATAGTCAATTGGTTATTTTTATATTTAACCCGGTAATGTTGTACACGGCCTTGATAACACACGCACAGGGCATAATCACCAGGATAGTTGGTGGATTCTCGAACTAAAAATAAACCATCTTCCCGTGGTCGTAGTAGCCTTTCCGCCGTTTCTCTCGATATTTTCCCATGAAACCATCTGCAAAAGTTACACGATAAGCATGCGTCTGCGTACATAAATATACACATGTATACGTAGAGAGAATGAGAGAGAAAGAGATACAGATTTTGATTCTGCTACATGACAGAGTTAACTATGATCTTTAATAGTAGATTATAATCGTGCTAATTCACAGAGAGATATTATAAGCGATATTTGCTTGAATTATTCAAACGAACATCTATTACGATGCAAGGAATAGAGCGGATGCTATCGTCACGAGTAAGAAAATAAGTAAATATATCAGGAAGATGATGATAATACGTACGGCATGGCATTTAGTTTAACTTCGTGCCTGGGATTAGCCGATAAGGCGGTTGTGTTTCCAGGATTAGTAACATTTGAGGTAAGAATCACTGCTGGGGTAGCAGTGTTCACGTGCGTCGTTAGGTTTGGGGAAGTAACGTTCGAATGCGTGGTCATCGTTGGAGAAATGGGGTGGGACGGAATGTTGCTAGCAGGTAAATTAGAAGGAACCGTGTGTTGAGTGGTATTTTGTAAGAGGACATGGGACGTTACGTTTGATGGGATGGTATGATGATTTTGGTTGCCATCAAGCTTCGCTTGTCGCGCTGGGGCTGACACGTTCGGGTATCCACCACCCGCATTGTGATACGTTGGCATCGCAGCTGCCTCAGGTTACCTCCTCCGTTCACCTGTAAATTAAATCAAATCAACCATTTTTCCTTTCTCTTCCTGATTCTTGTTCTACGGCAGCTTATCTATTACAGCTATGAGCTATCTTTATTAGTCTTGTCTCTTAACATAAGCAGCAATTAGCTTTTGTTCGAGCTATCTTTTCCTAGTTTCAGCAGGCTCTAATCGTGGATAGATTAAATAACAATGGGATTAACGATCGGCGTTATTACAATGAGTTACGATCCAGTGTCATGAGCGTGGGTTTTAGCTATCCCAGAGCTTTTAAAAGAGCGAACAAATTTCCGCAAAGTCTTCTATACGGGAATAAGAAATACGTGAAAAAAAGAGGAGATTATATTTATAGAAAAACTCTTGATAAAACGATTCACGATACTTGTATCGATAAAACAAAGGCAAAGACAGCGTGGAAGCTCTTACATGGAAATGCATGCCAGGAATCAAAGTTTACGCGCGATGCGTAATAAGACGTAATATTACTCCATGACTCATAGGGCGATTAAATAGAATCTACGCATATGGGTAGAAGAAGAAAAAGTTGCTGAAAAACAATTTCCATGTTTCGCCAGGGTAAGTAGTCGAAAGCCGCAAAGTTTCTCAGTTTCAAAAAAGGCGGAGGTGAAAGAGCCCGCATAAAGGAAAATGTGCGCGAGACTTCAATTAATGGGCACTCGAGCTAGTCCACACGCATGGTGAGAGAGCTCTTTATGGTTGTCACTTGAAACCACTGTGACGTATGGAGTAGTGCATTCCTGGCAATGGAAAGCAAGCGGAATATCAAAACTATTCTTGAAAGAGTGGAATGGATATCTACAAAACAGGATTCTCGACTTTATCCAAACTACCGCTTAGAAAGTAGAAACGATTACAGTAATTTATGCTAAAGAAATCAATATCATACGAGAATCATTAAATGGAGACTCTGGAATAAGGCGAAGGAAAGACAAAGAAAAAAAAAGAAAGAAAAAACGAAATATACCTGCAAAGGAATCTATCTATAGCAGGACAACCGCGGATCAGTCATGGTTTTGAATCCGAGGTTTTCGATCTCGATTTCCAGAGTACCGCGAGGTAATTCGCTTGTACCGGCGTTGTTGAGTTTATCATTGTGTTAGAACCTGTTAGAATGTAGAGATCTATAATAAAAGCCACAAATAACATCGATCCATGAAATTGAAACTTCACTTAGCCATAGTATCCAAATCAACTCGAAATCAATTTTAATTCTCATGGGAAAGAGGATTCATTGGAAGAAAAGATTCACAATCTCTCCTTGAAATATTTATTAAAGTTAAAGTTAGTGCCCTTGTATGGTTTGCGATACGAGTCTTTGAGGTTGCAGTTAGTTTAAGTGGCCATTGTTTTAACGCGTACCATCATGGAATTTCTGCACATTATTACAAGTAAATAGGATATGTGCAAAAGATGAGTCATGTAAGCATATTTTCACAACGGTTATGAAATGAATAAACGCGCCTAACATATATATACTGTTTTCAATAATATTCTCTCTGTCTTCCTTGGTTCTGTTGTTGCGGTTGTCAATGTCCGTATTACTAACGTTTAATTTCCTGCGACATTCGAATAGAGTGCGTCGTTGTTAAAAAGGATCTATTTCTTTTACTAAATAATAGGTGCGCAAAAGCGTAAACAGTAAATATCATTAAGAATCTCCATATGTAAAATTGCGAAAAACAGTAAAATAATAAAAAAGAAAAAACAAAGAAGGATCATCTACTAGCTCAAGAAAATTTAACGATAAATGGATAAATTTACATAAGAAATAAGTATGTACCGCGCATTGGTTGCCGTTTTGATATAGAAAACAAAATTAAGAAAGAAAAGTGGCATGAACATCGTTGTCGTATCGTTTTACGCAAATACCAATAATGAGCTTCGTGAAATTGCCTGAATTGCGAATCGTCTAAGAAAGAGAGAAGCAAAAGGGAACGGGGAGAGGAAACCAAATGTTTTCCGGTATTCCGACGATTTAATACCTTAACAAAGAAACTAATCCTTTATATGAACAAACATTGAATAATTCAAGTAGAATTTATCCTTGGTCAATGTCTGTGACGAGTACGTTATGTCATGCGAAAATGTATAGCAGTAGCCGGGCGGACATACTAATATGGGAACGAAGCTTATGTAAGCTCCACTGTCATCTGCTCTTGAGATTTCAAATAGACCAGATAATTCTTTGTCAACATAAGGCATAGAAGTAAATTAAGTCCAAGATAACGTTTTCTTTATCGGAAACATACATCCATCCACAAACTCCCACACTAAGCTCTGGTAATCTGTACAAATAACTAGACAAATGCTATTCCATTCCAAACCCCCCCCCCCCCGCTACTCCACTCTCTTTTGATGCGATCAATTATTAAAACTCGCTCTGCTATCAACTATCAATATTTATTCCTTTGATTTATACACATGCGCTCGTTCTATCACAAATACCATTATAATCTTCTTCGTAATGTAATTATCACTTGATTTCTATCTTCTTGGGAGTTTAAATAGAATTGTAGGTCAAATAATTATTCACAAAGAGAACAAGTGACAAAGCCAACTACAAATGCGCTAGATTACATGCGCGTTTGAAATGTTCTTTTTCCAAAGCTCTTTTCATCGGTATTTTTCTCTTTTTTACTCTCAACTCGCTCTCTTCTTTTAATCTCTATTATCAGTTTATTCGAATTCAAATGCTTTTATGTTTGGCAATGGGTGAAGGGGATGATATTATGGTAAGAACTCGAGTTTATCAACAGAATAAGTTGGCAATATGTTGCAAACCACGAAATGACGGGCCAAGTAATATCGAGTATTATCCGATAAATTATTCGATAGCGTGGTACATGCGAGTGCATGGCGTAATTTACAACATCGTTGAAGCGTTCATTTTCGACTTTATCGTTATGCTTGCTGCATTATTTACGAAACTGTGAGTAGTTTGAGTTTAGTGAGAATTATTCTACGATATACTTCAAAATAAACATTTACACGGGCGCATACCTCCCTTTACGAAAAATAAAATAAAATAAAACAACGAGAAAGCAAAAGACGGGAATGATAGTGATAATAAATGATTTTGTCAGTACGGTACAAGGCAGAATTCGCGTTCATCCCTTGAAATATTGTACAAGAATATCATGTGGAGAAAGTCGTAATCTTATTTTAAACTCGAGATACTTTAAACGTGAAACAGTTTCGATTAATTTTTACAAAAATTCGAATATTCAATGAGGCACAAAATCTGAATAATTTGCGTAGCTCGATAAAATCAATTAGGAGAAATATTTCATGTAAAGTACAGGTCGTCAGGCATGTTTCGAAGGACTTTCCATTCATATGTATGTCTAGAATCACTATTGCATAAGATACTAAAGAACACTTATGATCGTAAAAACGATCCAGCACATGTTTCTCTCGGGATGCACCACTGACCTTGCAATTCTCCGTTAAGTAGTGCCACATGCAGGAAGGATATAAGGAAAAAGGAAGAACATCACGGGTGCTGTTAGAACGGACTTTAATTCTTTCTAATTAATTAAATTAAATTAAATTTGAAAGTAGAAGTTTGCTGAAATGAGAATGAGAACCGATTTCATACTATCAAGTGTCATTAACCCTTTGACAATCTGATACGAATAAAATAATATTTCATTTTCTCAAAAATTTATATTGACTTTTTATTGTATTACATTAATAAAAATTTGCATATTCCTTGCGTAGTTTTATCAAAAGAATTTAATTTATTGTTAAATGGCTTTTGTAACAACTGTGAGCAGAATCTTAAGGTCATTTACCTTCCTAAAAATATAAATCTACGTAAAACTACGTCAACGTGAAGCAAGCGGCTACATATTTTTTACAATCATACAAAATTGCATCGATGGATACAATTGTCTGAAAGATTAAGAAATAGAAAATTATAATAACTTCTTTAGTATATCGTACAGTGTAGATAATTAAGCATATGTACAGCTTTACACTTGAATTGAAATCAAAAACTTTTTAAGATAAAAATAAGGAAAACAAATTTCAATGCTGAAAGAAGTCGTTCATCTTTTATGGATAGATTTATTTATCTTTAAGAATATAATGAAAAAGTATTTGCAATGTCAAAGCTTCAATAATAATCGTGAAGAGAGGAAATGTTTTACGTTAGCTCTTGTATGACGCGTTATTCCCTGATATATTACATACACAGAGGAAAATAAATATTGATTAAAATCTACAAAATTCTTACATCAAAAAAAGCAGAAAAATATTAATGGTGTAATAAGTGTTTTGTAACATAGTTAATTGAATTATTAGTTGTTTATTTTACTTGGAAGGAAAGAAATCAATATTTGTCACTTTCAATGTGGAATTCCACTAATGTCAATGACGATAAATACCTTTTGCGTTTCATTTCTCTAACAGAGAAGTATACACAACAAGATAAATCGATGAATCCTCTCTTCGTTCCCTCTCTTTCTCTCTATCTTTCCTCCTTAATACTATTTTTTATTTTCCGGTATGGAGTTATAGGAGCAGAAGCAATGTATTAGAAAGCAGTTTAAATTAAGCACCTGGTTAAAATAAGTGTCTTCTTACTTATTTTTTGGGATAATTGGCAAAATAAAAAATAAACAAATGCTCCGTGAGTAAGAGCTTGGTCTTCTCACTCCATTAACAAAGCTGCCGGCCCAGTAAATAGCTTAAAAGCAGATAAGTAATGTCCAAAATGTCTTAAGTAAAGATTTATAAAAGCGATGCCCTGGAGTGGTGGTCCTCTGGCTGGTTGATACCGAGCAAGATAAACGATGAAATTCACATCGATAATTCTCTTTACATAATTTATGTAAAACTTATTCGCGTCGGGATGTCGTGCACGTGCATTTGCACGTACTTCGGTGGAGAAAAATTTGTCGAACGAAGAAGATTCACTCGTTCTGAAATGCTTAAACCTTTTTCTTTAATACTTTCTCACGTGTTTAAGAGAGGGAAGGAAAGGAGAGGACGGACAGACCTATTACATACCGTTTTAACTTTGAGTAAAATTTCAGCAAAAGTGCTGCAAATTCTCTTTCCCGAGTGACTTGTGACATAACAGTACACGTTACTGTACTATGACCATCGTCGTTTTCCACTTGCTATTATCACAAGCGAGTGTACGTTTAAAAGGACGGATGTATCCTCGAAAGCAGTCACGATGCCTTTTCTCCCTGATACATGCCACGCTCGAAAGATCTTCTGCATTGCCTAACCCTTAAATAGCTTAAGTTGTTTATCCTTCTACGCATCAAGGCAACTGACCCTAACGCGAAACCTCAATACTGTCCTTAAAACTCTTCTTTTTCTCTCTGCTTCTCAGCAAGGCAGTTACTTGCGTCAATGCAAGTTAATAATTTTAAATAATACAAAATCAGGTCTATCAAAACTGATAGAAAACTCGGAAAATCATCTAATAAACTCTTGAGTAATAGCGTTGCGAGCAAAATCAGTTATATTTTTTGCTCCGATTTTCCTTGAACGCTATTGATACAGTTTTGCAGAAATCTAGTCGTTATCCGCCATAAATAAATTTAGATAAGATGATTTATTGTTTATTAGTGAATGCCATAAGAATGGGACAATTAATGTTTAAAGGGATAAAAACTGAGAATTAAAGGATAAAACCAAACGAGAGCCGAGAAAACACTAATTACTGCTTATGATTGAATTTATTTAACTTAACGCAACAGCAATCGTTTGTTATATGAAACCTTAGTTTCGTTTATCTTATGGAGGATCATTATTAATATTTAATATTCCTCACTCAATGTAATCTAATATAGGAGCGCAAGAGAGACTATGATTCAACTGAAGTAAAATAATACTGTATACATTGTTTTGTCTTATTATTCCTCAAGAAAATCGAGATAATGTCGCTTTTCTTTTTCTCTATAGCTGCCATAGATGGAATTGAATAATCTTACCTAAATTCTACATAAACTGTCTTTCATCCTGGAGTATTTTCTCTCTGAAAAATGAAAAGGAATAGATTAATCCCCCCTCGTTGTTGATAATTGAAACGCACGATGCTAATAATAATAAGAGCTTAGCTTATGGTTTTATTAATTGAATAAATCTATAAAAATGATAATGAAGTTGCAATAGAAAACTGACACGTGCTTCTAATCATAATGATGCTTTAACATATCTAACAAAGATAACGTGATTTCAAATTAAAAAGGCAATCTCATTTTGAAAAGATTAGATATTTAAAAAAAACATCGGGGTACTGCATAAGATAATGACTATCTCTTAAGAAACTACTTACATTTTGATAAAATTATATAGAAAGCACTACGAGCAAACGCAAACGCAAACGCAAGCGTACACGCACAAAAGCACACACACACACACACGCGCACAATCTGTCACATCAAATGACAATGAATTTAACAAATTCCGTGAATTCTGCTGAAAATTGTAATGATAATTGACAAAAGTGAAGTAATCGCATTACGTACAAGATTAAGAGTGAAATGAACACGGAAATGATGATACATATGTATATCGAGAGTCATACGATGTTTCTTAATAGGAAGAGCGCGAAGAATACAATTTCTCTTATCATATTTTCATTTGCGAGTTGATAGTTTCGTAAGATCGAGAACAAGGTTGCACATGTATAGCAGAGCCTGCCTCTCAGCTTACTGAGGAGAGACTATCATAAGGTCGAATTAATTAAGTAAGAAGTGCGTGAGATAATCGTTCGTTCGTCCGCAAATCTTGCGGGAAGAAGACGTGGCGAGAGATGTAGGTAATCGACCGCCTTTCCTTTTAGGTCTCTCACATAGCATACGTGGAAAAATATCTTAAAGGAAGAGCACTCCATTTACGGAGTACAATTAACCACTGTTACTTTACTAAATTATTCATCGAAGATATCTCGTTTATGCACTTGTGGTTTTTCACATAATCGATCGATTTATAAATGAAACCTCTATAACATTTTTATACAAATAGTTTATCCGATGCTTCGAATCGCCAAAAGAAACTTGATTTTACTTTAATTTGTACGATTGAGAAAAATGCCGCGAAAAAAGATTTACGCACGCACGCACGCACGCACGCACATTGTTGAGAAAAAAACATTGTCATACAGTATAAAATCTAGTATATTGGATCTAAAATTTTTGATTTAGAAAGAATACCAGTTTATTCATTTCTTATAAAAGTGAAATAAGTTTGCATAGGATATATTGTAGAACTTGCTTATTATAGAATGACTTAACCTTGCTCTATAGAGCGCTCTATATTCTTTTGAAATAAATACATATATGCACGTACGCACACTTGGCACACAAATATACACTATACCTTTTAAAATACACACACACACACACACATATATATATATATATATATTCATACATAAGGCAATAAAAAAAAATATTATGCATGGGTTTAGCTTAAACGAGACGCGTGGATTCGTATTAACAAATGGAGAGAAAGAGGAAAATATGCGATATATAACCTATTTAATTTGGCAAAACATGAATGAAAGCATCAATCTGCATTGCAACGTGTATCAACGTCGCTGCTTCCTACCAGTAGGGTATGAAAATCTGTATTCTACGATGCAAACTAAAGGATACGAGATATCGAGAGATACGTTCTCGCGCAGGATAACCATACGTATATAAGTGTATCTTAGTCATTTGTCAATTGGTGCACATTCAAAGTACAATTGCATACCCCATTTAAAAAACGCCCACTTATGCTCTATAGAAAATAAGGTTCAAGATCGGTGCGGCCGCAAATAAGCTGTGTTATCAGTGATTTAGATAAGTATGGGATAGCGTGGTAGCGCGTTTTGATAATTCTATTTACAATTTTTTGCGGCAATGACGTAAAAATGAAATTACTGGCGCAGTTTAAAGGTACGACGACAGACAGTACCGCGATATAATTTATCGTCTGCACACTCATATATATCTGGAATTAGCATACTGACCTGTACGTAAAATTTGATTCGATCCGCAAATTGCGGATGAACGCAAGAGTAACACTAGCGCTATGTCACATGAACAAATATTCATAAAAACACGAAAAAACGACACAAACACCTTACGGAATGTCACACTCACTTTAGTCCGGCGGCCATTTTCCTACACACAACCAAGAGCGGAACACCTTGATCGACACCATGAACATACACAACATAAGAAAGGAAGCTGCAATCGCTTCAGATCCGTTTGGTAGTCGCTAGTAACTTTTTCAATGCCAATATTTAAGCGCCAACTTTTCCTCAGCAAACACATTGTCCATCCTGATCATATTTCAAAAGTAGTGTTTGGTGTTAGTCGCTTGTGTGTGGTATACGATTCCTGTTATCGCACATAATCTTTCTCTTGTACTTGATGATAAATAAGCCAAATAAGGTACCACAAAAGAAAAAACAACATTCCAGAAAATACGACTTTCTAGATAATTCCTCAAAATGGCCAATAGTTTTCAACGATGATAATATACATATTCTCACTGCAATTATTGCCACATGGTCGTGCTTTCTCTCAAGTCTCTTTCAAAAAAACCTAAAATTATTAATCTTCAAGGTAAATTATATACAAAGAATTGAAAAATATCTGCGCTTTCCAACTGTGCGATTTTGGTGTAATGTTATTTAAGAAATCTTACCAATCAGTGTTTCAAGTGCCTTTAAATGTGACGTCAATTTTCCCTCACAACTTTGGTTAAGTAAGAAATAGGCGGAGTTACCACCATACCATTCAATATGAACCAATGGCAGAGCATCCGTGTATTTACAAATTGTGCGTCATCAGAGACGTATGATTCCTATTTTTTCACTTGTTTTTTTTCGTTACTTTGAAAGGTCCCGGTCAGTACTGTTGAAAACAGCTGTTGTGTAGTATCGTGCAACTTCCTAAATACTGTCGAACTGACACAACGTGCTCGTACTCAGTATAGGATTGTCCAGCGTTGGAGAACGTTTAAGGAGTAATGCTCAGTTTGAATCGTACTTTCATCAGAGACTGAGAGAACTTTAGTGTGAGAATATCGCTAAACACTTTACAAACGCTAAAGAGACACAAGAGTTATTTCAATTAAAGACTCTCCATAAGTGTAACAATGAATTTGTCCTTCGCTGGTTGTGGTTTTCTTGGCATTTACCATGTTGGTGTAGCTGTGTGTTTTAAAAAATATGCTCCACACTTGCTTTTGGATAAGATTAGCGGTGCATCGGCTGGAGCTATCGCAGCTTGCTGCCTTCTTTGTGACTTACCCCTCGGTGAGTGAACTCCTTTGTTTACATATCTAAATGATATTGAAGTATCTTAAATGATTTTTTCTTTACCATAATCGCCTCTCTCTCTCTCTCTCTCTCTTTATATATATATACATATCCATCTTGTATTGCATATTCTTAATTCTTTAATATTGCACTTGATATTTTCTTTATGAAACAGCTGACTAGTAATTGTGCATTTATGTAAAACACTTGAGGTCATTCCTCAATCTTGGTCAGAAAAAAAAGAAAATGAAAACATGTAACATTGACTATCGATGATAGCTGCAGGCCCTCAAGTCTGTATATTTATTAAATATAGAAATATAGAAATGCTAAAAATTAAATAAAAAATTTAATATTAAATAAAATCTAATGTAATTATGAGTGTATTGTAAGAACTAAGTAAAACTATCATTGCATATATTGTTTTACCTGATTTCTTATCAAAAGCAGATATCAATTAATAAAGCACAAAGAGTATCTCTTATCTAAAGATTACAAGTTTGATATAATAATTCGAAATAGTTTTCACGTATTAGTCATTATCACTGGATATAATATCCAAAATCATTAAATGTGAATAATTTACACTTTAGAAATTCATCATAAAAGCATTATATATCTAGTTAAATAAAAAGTACAAGTACATGTATTTTCATAGGTGAAATAACAAGTAATGTCTTACGTGTTGCTCGTGAAGCCAGACAACGTACATTAGGTCCTTTTAGTCCATCATTCAATGTGCAAGAAATATTGTTAGATAGCTTACGAAAAGTAAGTAGATATTACAGTTAAAAATTCCACAAATGCATTTATGTTTATAAATATCATTTATTTAAATATACTTGTATTTCCAGTTTCTTCCCGAAGATGCACATTTACGTGTAAATGGAAAATTACATATTTCCTTGACAAGAGTTTATGATGGGAAAAATGTAATTGTTTCTCAATATAATTCTAAAGAAGATTTAATGCAGGTAAGTACAAGTTTACTTATCTCTTAAAATTTTTATATTATATTTGGTTATTGTTATCTTTACTCTCCTGTTTTTAAAAAGATAAGTATATAAATCTAATGACTAATTTCATTTAATCATTGAGAACTTCTTATGAACTCTGTACAAAAGAGATTATTTTATTATCATATTAACTTATTATCTGATGCTATCACTTTCGTTGATAAGTCATATTTTTAAATAAAGTCTAAAAATAATAGATTTATGAAATATAAATTAATATTAAAATTATAATTTTTTTGCAGGCTTTACTAGCTAGTTCATTTATTCCTCTATTTTCTGGAATAATGCCACCAAGATTTCATGGCATTAGATACATGGATGGTGGTTTTAGCGACAATTTGCCTTCACTTGATGAAAACACAATTACTGTTAGTCCATTTTGTGGCGAGAGTGATATTTGCCCTAGAGATATATCATCTCAATTGTTCCATGTAATTATTAACATTAATTTTATATAACAATTAACAGTTTATCTATCTGTTATTATATATATATATATACATATATACACAAGACTTTTATAGCATTTGTATTATTTTTTATTACAGGTGAATGTTGCCAATACAAGTATAGAATTATCTAGAGAAAATATATATAGATTTGCTAGAATATTATTTCCTCCTAATCCAGAAGTAAGAAATTCAATGTTTTATAGTATACTTTTGTTAATATTAATAATGCTTAAGAATTTGTTTTTAATTATTTTCAGATATTATCAAACATGTGTAAACAAGGATTTGATGATGCCTTAAGATTTTTACATCGTAACAATTTAATTAATTGCACTAGGTGCCTTGCTGTACAATCAACATTTGTAGTTTCTGAAACTAATAGCATGGAAGAGTATGATCCAGAATGTATTGAATGCAAATTACACCGCCAGGTTTGTATAAACTGTTAAATTTGGCTTTATCATGCATTGATTGCCTTTATATTTTATTTAGAAGTTTCTATTATTATTATAGGAAGCTCTTGTTGCAAATTTACCTGAAACAGTTATGAATATTTTTCAAGACGCAATAGATTCTGCTAATAAAGGTCTTGTAAATTGGTTATTTAAACATAAAAGTGTAAAACTACTGTCACTATTAAGTCTTCCATATACTATTCCAGCGGATGTGGTCTATGCTACTTTTACCAAGTAAGTGAATTTTAATATAAATGTCATGTTTTACATATCTTGAAACATAAGTATGTTAGTTTGCATAAATTAATTTAAAATTAAGAATAAGTTTTGAAAGTACTATGTCTGATTGAAATTATTAGATTTATATTTAAACACATGCTTTAATAATAATAATATTGCAAACTAAATTTATAACATAAAATAGCAAAGGATCAATAATTGATTTGATATGCCCAAATTATATAAAATTATTAAAATAAAATTGTTATAAAAATTTAATTCTTTAACATTTGTAATAATGCTTTAAAACAAAGTAACTGAAATGCTGATATATGACTTAAGATTATATCTAAAGTCCAAAGATTAAAAATCGCATCTATCGCGTACCTTGTATTTTCTTTTTTCATCGAAAAAAAAGCATTAATATTTATAACGATACAGGCTAAGGTACAGAGAGATCAAATCAGTAGTTGATTATTTAACGTTATACGTAAGAAAAAAAACAAACGCAAATTATTATGTATTATCATGACAAGTTTTTCGTTTATTCGTATCTATGTAATTTAATTTTTCCAATTTTCTCATAAATTAACATTTAATAATTTAACTAACAATATGCATGTGCTTGGTAGTTTGATTGGTAACAAGGTAGAAATTCGCACCATGGAATACAAAGTAATTGGAAATGTTCTTCGTTCTCCACAACAGGCAATCGCTTGTGCTAAACATCTTAAGAATACCCGGTAAGCGGTATCCCTTTATGTTTATCACAGGTTTTCATTTGAGAATAACAACAATATTTAGGTATTTCTAGTTTTTACAAATCCATTTTAATTAGAAAAAAAATACTACTAATACTATCATTATTTATTTATTAGATTTAACTTGACAATTATTTTATATATACACAGACGCACACGCACACATCAATCTCACATACCTAATCATTTTAGTTTCTTTGTAAAGAAAATTTTAATGTCGTTTTATCGTATATATATATATTTTTTTTTATAAATGTGAAGCACATTAACAAATATTTATATATTTTTTATTTAGTTGATATTCTCATTTGTACCTTGGTAAATAAATAACTTATTCGGATCATTTTGCATAATGTATAACATCTGGAAAAAAATTAAATTTTTAAATCAAGTATGAAAAAATGAAATTATAATTGATTAAACTATTTTTATGATAATATACTAAAAAACACTGATATACATAATAATATGATTAATAAATTATAATAATAATAATAAGAAAAACAATACTAGTATTTACTAAATTTAAAATTTACCACGTAAAATATTTTGCATTAGTTTTTATATAAATTATTATTTTTATTTTATAGGCTTATAGTAAATGTTCCAAAATTAACGGCAAACCTTACTGAGCTGACTAAATTTTTTTTGGAGCAGATGAATCAGTTATTCCCAAGCATCAGTATTATCAACTATCAACAAATACCACCAACTATAAAGTGTCAAGTTGCCATTACAGAATATGGATCAAGTTAGTAGATTTGACTATGGTACATTATAAAACTGCATTCCTTATATATAAATTTGAAATTGTAATCTTACTTTTATAGATGTTTATAATATTCAAGCAGTAGATGAAACTGAAGCAATGTACAAGAAGCAAACAAATTTAAACCTTACACTAGAATACAGTGACCTGTAAGTAATTAAAGATGCAGAAATATTAAAATTAAAAAAATGAAAATCTATGATATTAATTAACTTATTTCTATTTTAATTTTATATAGTCCAACATGGAGAGGAAATACTAATTCAAATTGTGTTATGAATATGAGAGATTTGTCCATGGCAGATGATACATTTGACAACATACTACAGGTAAGAATAATAACTTGTGGCATTTTGAATCTTTTATTTTAAGATGTGCTTTTATTTTTATATTTAAAAATATCAAAAATATAGAAAATTTAGTAGATCTGTCAGTTATTGAAAAAAAAAAATTTATGTTTTTTATAGGTAACTTCTGATCAAGAAGCACTGATGGCATATTATTATATGGATGAAAATAATAAAATGCAAGTGACAGAAATATTCGATGTTACAGACTCAGAATCACAAGCTATGCTTTCTTTAGAAGAAGTAGAAAACAATAGAAAATTACAGTTTGACGAATGGGATGAACCTACATGGTTATCACAACATACTTTAACCAATAGTAGGTGTTGCATTTTATATTTCAGAAATTTGATAATAATGTTGATGTGATATAGTATTTTTTTATTATTTATTATAGCTACATCCGAATCTATTATTTCTGCAGAAAATCAGCAAAGTATGGAAAACCTATCAGATATATCAATAGAAGACGAGATATTAGAAAGTTCGAACATATTTTCGGATCCAGAAAGCGAATGGAACATGGAAAAAAGTATGGAATCATTATTGCAAATATCTAACACTTCGGACAGTCGACCCGAAGTCGACCAGCCGTAAATAAGTACATGAGTCGAATTATTTACTTTTAAATCTTCTTTAAAGGAAACAGGCATTCTCTTTTAATGTGAATGTCATACACATTAAATTTAAATCAAAAATTTTATTTGTTGCCTCATATTTAAAAAAAACAACATTTACATTAAATTATTTAAATAGCAACTAATAAATTTTATCTTACAACAAAGATACGAACTAATAAGATATAGTCTATTCTATTGCAAAGAGGATATTTTGCTAAGAGAAATAGATAATTTATAAAGTTTTGATTAGCCTGCATAAATATATGAATCATGACATGTTTACATTAACTGTAAACAATTAAGATCAATGCTTCAATGTAGATACTGAAAGTATTCTTTAGAATTTTTCTGATATTTTGAAGCAAACAAAGTATTCTTTTATTAATGAAAATGTTAATAAAAGTTAGAATGTTAATATTGAAAGCCTAGTAAGAATTTGTAAAGATTACAGAAAGAGACTGACATTGGTGTTTAATATATTATTGAAAATATAAGACATTATTAAATATTCTAGTTTTGATATGGAGATTATTTATGTTTTATCGTTTTTATGAAAAATGTTAAAATAATATATTATTCACCAGATATTAGTTTTATTACTGTCAAAGTGAGATGTTTATAGAAATAACAGAGTACACTAAATGAGATATTTACATCATGAATACATGTTATGTAAATATATATTTTCTTAAAAACATACATATATGCATACATATACAGAATCTAGTAATGACGTGTTCCATAAATTTAAAGAACTGTAGAGAAGGTGATATTGGAACGATTTTTTTATTTACCATTTTTCGAGCCGAGGCTTAATTTTCAAGATATTCAATGATAATATTACTTAGGCAGAGACAGTCAAATAGTTGAAACAACAAAGTGACATTATCTCAATTTAACCAGCTGTCTGTCTCCGTCTAACTAATAGTAGCTTCATCATTTAATATCTTGAAAATTAAACTTCAGATTGAAAAGTTATAAATGAAAAATAGTCTTAGAATCACTCCCTCTATAATCACTTAAATTAATGGAATATGTAATTATTACAATCTGTAACATATGATGTATTTACTTTCAACAGAACTATAATAATCATGTTTGCATACGGCTGAATTAGCAAGTTAAAAGCCATATTTTATAATAGTTTAATATTTTTTAGTAAATATTGTTAAAAAAACTTTCTAAAAATATTATTTTATAATAATTTTCTCTTTTTTGGAGCATTTATTTCTCAATATTACTAATGAAAACAAAATTTACAATTTAAATATTTTTCTATCGTGAGCATTAAATTGACAGATATAAGGCAATATAATTATAAAATATAATCAATTATTATTAAAAAATCATTCTATTTTAATAAAAGTGATTAGTGTTATTTAAAGAAATTTTTCATAAAATTAAAAAATAATAAAAGTAAATTTTTTATTTTCAAAATTTAATGCATATTAATGTAAAGAGACTGATTTCCACGAGGCAAAAGTTCATTCTACTATTAATATTTTACTTTAACATCTATATAGATCGATATATCGTATTGTTTTAATATTTAATTTTCATGGAGCTTGCAATTACTAAATATATATGTATATACACATATGTATATATCTATATATATATTTTTAAGAAGTCCCTTAATATTTTAAAAATATATTAACATAATAGAACTGTGATTAGTAAAAATTCGACTTTTTATTAATACAAAAATATTAAATTTCTAT
Source organism: Sclerodermus sp. 'alternatusi' (assembly GCA_037305995.1). Classification (NCBI taxonomy): domain Eukaryota; kingdom Metazoa; phylum Arthropoda; class Insecta; order Hymenoptera; family Bethylidae; genus Sclerodermus; species Sclerodermus sp. 'alternatusi'. The sequence goes on from CM074551.1 coordinate 3,381,511, forward strand.
TGCATAAATTCAAATAATATAGATTTAGTAATTTCTATTATCTGTATTACTAACTTGACATTTCTATTGCCACAACATGTATTTTTCACAATTATTTATCTCTATATTTGTGATGATTAATTAGAGTAATACTTGCTAAATAAGTTGAATAATCTTTAAAGATATTTCTTTATAGAAGATAGAGTCCTGTAAGTTTAATTACGGAAATTTTTCTTAATTTACTTCATAAATTATGTAGCGTATTTTATTTTATGATATCATTTAGTATAATTATATTATACATTAAGAAATTAGATAATTATTGAATTTTCTATATTTCTTGCAATATATTTAATTATAATTCTATACTGATATATTTTAAGTTTTTTTATGTATATTTACATGATTTTTTTTATGTATTATTTATATATTTAAAGAACATGTACTTATATGTACATTACAAATACTAAGAATTTACACTACTCAAAATAATTACAAATATTATAGCTGTACTTATTTATTAAGTATAGTAAACTCTAGAAGAGAAAGCCATATTTATTAAGAAAAAGAAAAAAAAAGAAACAGTAAAATAATTACTTAATATTCTCTTTATATTTATACAAATTATTCTTAATTCACTGATTTAATGTAAAATGTTATATATTAAGTATAAAAAATAAATTTTATTAAATTTAAATTATATTTCTTCTAAAAATATATAAATGTTTAGGGCGTTGCGCCATTTATGCGCATCCTTTTAATCCTTTATAAATCAGGCCAGCCTGAATCAAATAATTAACTATAAAAGATTTGAGTGAGAGAGAATAAGTGGAGAATTGAAGCCGTAAAAATACCCCGTTACCAAGTAAGAGTAAGAAAGTGGCGGGTGCTTAAGTCCTTCTGACTCATTCTGACGTTTGCTTGCTTCAATCGTTGAGTGAGTTTAAAGAATTGTTTGTGTGTGTATTATAACTTAAATTTTATCAATTTTTTGAATCAATAATTGAAGCTAGGCAATCATACATTTTTGAAGGATGTAACACCCAGGTGTGGTTATCTATATTGAATACACGTATTATAAAAACTTTATTGTTTTTTATTAATTCAATGATTTTAGTTTACAAAATATACATACAGTAAATAAATTACTTAAAATTCTATTTTTATAATAATGATTTAAAAATATTCTAGCGTATTTGTACTTTATTTAATGTTTGTAATAAATATATCTATTATGCAATTTATTTTTTTATATATAAATAAGACTTTATTTGCAGCTACGAAAAGATAAATTATTTCTTAATAAAATAGTCCAATTATATTCATTAAATTTATTGTACAAAATATACAAGAAACTAAAATATATAAAATTCAATTAAAAGAATCCTTATTTTAAATATGCAAAGATTTTTGCAAGTGATGCTGTTGCTGATGTAATTTGGGTAAAGATCAATAAGAGTATAGACCTTTTTATTACACTTTTTTTTAATATAAAACAAATCATCATATCTATAAGTAATATATACAATAATTGAAACCTTCTTCAAAGTAACATTTTGAGGCGATACTCATGTGTAAAAATAATTTATTGCACATGTGTATAATATTCTACATTAATGACAATATCTCGAATAAATCTTAAAGCGTGAATTGTTATAAATCGGTATCAGATATTATCTATGAATATTTATAAATTCAACTTAACAATAATTGCATAATAGATGAAAAAAATTATATTGTAGATAAAAGGACACAGTAATAGGAAGAAGAAAGAAAGTAATAGAAAAACAGTCACGCATTGATTGAGTACTATATAAATATGCCTCAATACGTTTCTCATAGGCGGGCTCCAATTACGTAAATGTAACACGACATATCTGACATATTTCTTAATAATTTGAACATATTCAGACAGAGTCTTCTCCCGGAGTTGATGTGGAATTTCGCTGAGATTGAATTGCCGTTCTATTCGGTGAACTACCAGTAGCTACCGCAACTTTCTGTTGTGCAGCGAATCGTTGTTGCAACTGTTGAAGCTGCACAGGTTTAACAAGAGTTCTCTGTAACTATGCAAACATTCGTAGAAACATGTAAGAGAAGACACGAATCTGCATCGACATTGCACTGTGCGTGTCGCGTGCGTGTGCATGAGCGCGTCTTGGCATAAAATATTTTATTCATTATAGTTTCAACGCATACCTGTTGTTGTGAAAACGTAGCTACGCCAACTCCCTGGGTTTGTGAGTTACATTGTCCAGCAGACGCAGCTCTAGCATGTAATGATTTTGTGAGTAATGTTTGTTTGTTCGCAGGTACTACTTGGGAAGAAGGCGTTGTTTGTGTTGCCATAAGCACGGGCTTAGTTGAAGCTAAAGTAAACAAATAGTTTCATTATTAAATAAGTGAATATATTAAGAGACATTATTTATATGGCTTACCCATTATAGGAGTTAACACTTGTTTGTTACCCGATAATATTAGCTGACTCGCTGTCATTGTTTTTGCAACTGTTACTAATTGATTTGGCAAAACAGCTGATTTGACTTGGTTTGGTTGTACTTGCCGCACCATTTGATTAAGTCGCGGCCTTTGAGAGCCAACAAGTTGTATTGCTTGTCCACCCTAAATGTAATTAAATAAAATCAAATTACACATTGTTATAAGTCTTTTTTAAAGCTATCGCCAATTAAATGTCATACCTGTGAAAGTGTTACAGCATTACTATTTCGTATATTCTGCTGTGATAATCCTTTTACGCCTGATGGTATAATTTGAGCTACAGAATATGAAAAATTTATATATTTTGTTTAAGCATTAAAGTTTATCAATTAATTAATGTATTAATTACCGATTGGCAATGACAGATGAGTACTAGCAGGATTAGCAATCACTACTGTCGGTGTACTTCCGGCTAATGCAGTAGTTACAACGGTAGCAGACACCATCTATAAAGTAACATAACATAAAAATCAATTAACCAAAAGGTATCAAAAATGAATAGAAACACAAAAAAATTAACTAATTTAACTAATTATTAATTAATATAAACTAGGTTTTATAAAGCTATATTAACTGACACTTGATACTGTGGTACAAGTATTGGTGGCAGATGAAATAGGTAATGAGAGAATAACTCCTGTTGGCGTAACCGATCCCGTAGCCGCCGATACATTTAATGACATAGTGATGGGCTGCGATAAACCAGGAAATGACACCTGTCGTACAATGATATAGTAGTAATTTTGTTCTAACTTCTGCGAAGTTAAGAAGTAGGTCAAAACTACACCACAACCTGAACGTTTTGGAGACCGTTAATTGAATTCGGTAGACTAGTAAGATTAACGCCTTCAAGATTCACATTTGTTGGAGGTGGACTAGTCATTGGGCTTGCTGGCTGACTGCTTTGACTGGAAGAAGCTGTCAACCGTTCTAATAACGATGATGCAGTATTGATTCCAGGCATTGGATTATCCGCGGAAGGTGTTCCTGTATAAAATAAGAAAGAAGAGAATATGTTAAACACAATCTAAATAAAAATTAATATAATAGGCTTATCATACCGGCAAGTAAAGCTGAAAGACCAGGCATCGATAAACCAAGAGTGGAAGTAGGATCTTGTACGCGAGCTAGTCTGACAGCTGTCGCTTTTACTGGTTGTTGTTTACCCGCGGCTAATTGCCCAGTTAATGCTGAACTAAAACTAACTCTGACCTGTAAATTAATCATTTATAAATATAAATTAGATATTTGTGTAGAAAGATATTTAAAGAACATTATCTGAAAATATACCTGGCCTGTTGTACTGGGAACAGTTAAAACATTGCCATGGCTAATAACTCTTTGTGGGATGGAAGCATTTACTGAGATCCTTCTTGGTTGAGCTTTTTGTTGAGTCAAATTTGCGGGACTGCTATTAAGCAGATTCAATATAGCCGCGTGATTGGATTTTAAAGCAGTCTGTGCATTATTATTCATTGCGGCCGCTCCAGCATTAGCTGCTTAAATAAATGTATATATACATATATATATATATAATATCAGTAAATTAAAATAAAATAGAGCGAAGCACTTTTTTTATACGTGCATTATTAAAACTAAATTATACCAGCTACTTGTTGTTGGAACTGTTGTACAGAATTCATGAGGGAAGTGGCGATTGCGCTTATTGCTGGATTTGTCGAATGTTTTTTAAACGACACTTCATTTTGATTTGAATTTGTTGATTCACCGATACAACTTTGAGTTCCAGCTTGTAATTGTGCTTGCTGTAAAATAAAAAATTTAAGCTGATACAGTTTGTTAATAAGTTTTTAGGCAAGTATTACAAAAGGTAGGAAAAGTAAAGCAGTACAAAATTAAATAAAACATACATATTGCATTAACACGAAGTCTTGATTAAAATAAAAAAGGGCTTTTAATCAGAAATGGTGTGTATAGTATTAGTAAGGTTTTTTTTAAATGAATAACAAAATTTTATTCGTTTTCCATAAAATTGGTTATGCACAGATATAAATCTTACCAAAACAGGAACATTGGTGGAAGCATTGTTAATAGCATTAGTAGACTTTTGTTGAAACACTAATATTTCAGAACCGTTGCATGCATTAGTATCGGACACATTCATTTCAGAAGTATCAATATGTACAGATGTTGATGCGCTGGAAGCTCCATTTGTCAACGATTGTCCAGTATGCAACGTAGCTGCATCGGTATGAGCAACAGCCAATTGAGGTACGTTTGCCGTCTCTACGCATGTTAAGTTTGCTTGTGCTGGAGATGCTCCGTCCGCTATAGCTTTTATTGATGCTACTTGTCCAGCTAAAGTGTTTAATTGTCCTTGAGCTCTTGATAATATCTACAGAAAAGAGATTGTTGAGTAAATTAAATCGTTAATCAAAAGTTTCACATAATTATGTAATCACCTGCTGGGCTACATGTTGAGATTGAGCCTGCTGCAAATGTTGCGCCACTAATTGTGCTTGTTGCGCCTAAAATAAATAATAGGTAAAACAAATTATAATTTGGATTATGATTAAACAATGTATATAAAGATGTTTACCTGTTGATGTGCTCGTTGCATTCCTGGAGTACATGTAACACGTGGTGCTTGTCCTGGTACTACGTGTTTTATTCTTACATTCTTTCTTCCTTCTTCTGTAAAAATTTCTGTAAATTGTTGAATATAATGATTGGCTTGGGCCCTTGTTCCTAATGTAAATCTGTGAAATAAACCAAACAACCAGATTTTTTACGCGTAAATTTTATTAATTCATAAAGATTATTGATTGATTGATATTTATACCGGCAAGCAGATCCATTTTTTTCTCCTTCTCGGTGGTCTCTGTCTACATAAAGTTCACCCAGGTACTCAGAATTGGAAGGTCTTTGTAAAATCGAAAGTTTTATATGATAAACTCGTCCTTGGCTTCTCTCAGTCTCTAATATGTATTCTTCTATAAGTTGCGGCAGGCAGTCTTTAGTTTCACGTGGCCGCTCATATGCTTTTGCAAAGCTATAAATATTTATATACCATTTATTAATATCTCGATTAATAATTAATAAGTTACATTAATCTTAAAGATTTTTTAATCAATACTGTTTGTTAAGAAGAATAAATTTGTAGATGTAATAATATTTAAAATCTTCTGCAACACATACTTAGTACAAATAGTATGACAAACCGTAAGACATCGTTTGTTGAACTTGGCGGAAGTAAAGGGGGATTTGTAAGAGAAGGCGGTGGGCAGGCAGTGCTTGGCATTAATCCTCGTTTTGCACGTAATTTTTGCATTAAATCTTGTATTGTTAAACCTTCTGGTTGTGCTAATTGCTCTAATTTTCTTTTCCGATTTACCGTAACCTAAATGATCAAGAAAGGTCAACAAAATATATTTAACCATATTTTACAAATGTAGTTTAATGCTACCTGAGAGAACTTTTTGGCTTGGCGTATAAGTTGATGGTCTGTAAGCAAAGGTTTTGACTGTCGAAGACGAGTGGTAGATAAACTACAAATTGGATTTGGATCCAAGCAAAGAGGCCCTTGGGTAGCTGCCACAATATGTGATTCTAATAACAATCTTTCTTCGTGACTCCAATCTCCATCACATGTTAGAGTCGAAACATCAGACAGCACACTCTAATTTATTAAAACAGAATCATTAAAGTACACAAAATCAATTTCGCCCATAAATATTTTAAAAATCAAATTTATAATCAAATTTATTTTTACCTGTGTTGTAGGTTTAAGAAGAACATGATGTATTTCTGCTTTATTATGTGAAAATGCTTTTCTGTAATCTCTAACCTCAGCTATTATACATCCATCATAAAATAAATGAGAGTGATTGGTTTCTAATTGTTCTGCCAACATAGCGGGCAATTGCCCATTATCTATACAGGAAAGTAATTCACCCTGTTCATAACCCATAAGTTGAGTTTCTGATAGTAGTGAATTTTTATCATACTGATTTCCCTTATCACTGTTAAAATAATTTATAATATTTTATATTTATACTGTGTATTATTTTTAATATTTCGTACACACTTAACAAATATAAATTTTGAATATTATAAAAAATACAAATATTTTTCTTAATATGGATATAAAATATTTTACTCTTTTATTTACCTATTTCTTACACCTAATGAGTATCCTTTATTACCAGCATAAAGATTGACAATCAAAGTATGCAAGCCTTCTCTTTGTACCAAACGACCCAAAAGATCACATTCATTTTCCAAATTATTCTACAAATGAGGTAAAAAAAAGAAAAGAAATTTGTTATTATTATATTATGTTATACTCTTATATTATATTTGAAAGTATATAAATACCAAAACAGAATCAGGGGTTGCATGAGGAACTTTTGAAAGCTCTTCAAAATAAAGTCGTGTAAGTTTGGATTGGATACTTGGTTTAGAATAATTGTGTTCTTTTTTCTGAGCAGGCAATGACTTTTCTGTAGTTAAACCTATAGTACTTTGATTTTGAACATGTTTCCAGCATCTTGACACTTGATTAATCATATCCTATTTACATGAAATGTTATTTAAAATACATTTCATGTTATAAAATAGTTAAATATTAGCAATTAAATACCTGTGCCTGCCGACATGCATCTTCCAAACTACAGGCTGTGCCAATCATTGTATTCTATTAACGCTAGTAATATGTCATGTTAATGTCATATATATATTTCTTTCTGGTACATAATAGTTCAAATTCTATAATATTAATATTTCATCATTAATATCTTCTTTTAAGAGAATATTATCTAGATATACGAGTTAATATTTTTAAAATATCAGCTATATTTAACATTTGAATATAAATTGGAAACAAAAATAAATAACTTGTATCTAATTTTGGTATTATTGTACATAAAATAATCTGTGTCCATTCACTTTTGTATAAAATATACAATGTTTAATTGTAGTTTTTTATAAAAAACTAAATTGGAAATTAAAATTTATAAATAAATAATATCTAGGGCGAATAACAATAAGATTGGTATGAGTGTTCTCTCATTCTAGGCTTGTGATTGTTTGGAATACATACAAACATTAAAAGTTGTAGCAACACAATTAGAGAAGTAAGTTTTAATATCAGCTACAATTTACAAAAATAGAGGGTTATGTACAGCATGGGGAAATGAAGCACAAGAATATACTTCAGTAGTGTGACTATATTGAAATGTCAAAACAAGTAATCATAAAATAAGAGGTTATGTGAAATTTTTACTTGATAGCTTCATATCTACTTTTAATAATTAGTGCATTAAAAAAGAAAAAAAAAACTGTAACATATTTACCTTTATATTGCCTAAAACATGATTCAGTAGTAAACATTGGGCACAAGCCGTGAATTAATTCGATTTCCTTATCATAACCTCCTCACACCAATTAATAAATAATACAGAACTTTTCAGGCAGTGAGGATAATTATTTAAGTTCAATTATCTAGGAGAAATGATATATGTATATGTATTTGGTTTCAAATAAATAATATATATAAGATATAAATGTCATTTTGGAGCATAGCGTAACCTATCATACAAACACCACACAGACACAAGACTGGAAAATTAAGGTGCAGCAATACTCTCGAAATTTAAAGGAGTAGATCGAGATGCAGCTAGTTTCTGTTTTAGGAATTAAATATAGAATATTAAAGGATTCTAACATACCTTAGCTAGGTAAGTTGGAAAATATAGTGACATCTGTGAGTTAATCAATCAATTGATTTACAGAAACTTTTGTATCCTTTGCGGTAAAGTGTTGCGCGATAAGAGGATGTAAACCTGACCGAAAAACCTTTATTTTCAGGATTTCTCCCTTAAAACTGAACGGATTTGAAAACCGTTGGACATGGATAATCAGAGAAGCCTAAGGATACTTTGTACAGAGCGTTTTTTTTTTAAACTCGATAAAAAAATCAAAGTTACTTGATTTTCATTAACAATTTGTACTTTTGCAAAAAAATAAGAAATTTAATCGAAAAAAGGGCTCTGTACAAGAATTCTATTTCTTTTAAGAACTCATTACAGTCATTACAGTCTAGCTTCAATCATTTATTCCAAGAAATGAGAGAGAAATCTGAAAAGTACGATTTTAGTAGTGCGTCAAAAATTACAGTAATGCTTACTGATTGTATTGTATTGTTGTACATTAACCGGCACGGATGGTGTCCCTACCCGACATAGAGTATAGCATTTACCAGGCTGGACAAATTTGCCCTCTCACTCGTACGTGACGTCAAATGCTTATTGGTGGGGTGGTAGGAGAAGCGCGATGCTGGTCTAAATATATGAAGTATATGGCAATACACTATACCATGCTATCCTTTGACTATATAAACATGGACCGCCAATTCCTATTACCAGAATATAGAATCTGCAATCCATGATGTGGAACCACCAATCCCCAGGGCGGCGAGTAAAAAAACTAATATTTGGTGCTTCACACCAGACTCCTCTATCTGACACTATTGTTATTATCAATTGATAATCGATATACTGTTATTAGCTGTCATAACAATATATTTTTATTATATGTGCATGCTGTCATTGATGTTATAAGACTGTTTTGATAAAATGGGCAAAACTTTATATTGCAATTGTTATTCTTTTATAATTGCATATCTCAACGCAGTAATTCGACACTCTTGTTAAAGATTTGCGCCTCGCGTATAGGTTTCAACGCTCTTGTTAAGGTTTTCGGCTCGCGTATAGGTTTCGACACTCTTGTTAAAGATTTTCGGCTCGCGTATAGATTTCCGCGCTGTTGTTGAGGATTCTTGGCTCGCGTATAGGTTTCGACGCTCTTGGTAAAGATTTTCGACTCGCATGTAGATTTCGATGCTCTTGTTAAGGATTTCAGGCTCGCGTATAGGTTTCGAAGTTCTTGTCAAGGTTTTCCGGCTCGCGTATAGGTTTCGACGCTCTTGTTAAGGTTTTCCAACTCGCGTATAAGTTTCGACGCTCTTGTTAAGGTTTTCGCCTCGCGTATAGGTTTCGACACTCTTGTTAATGTTTTCCGGCTCGCGTATAGGTTTCGACGCTGTTGTTAAGGTTTTCGCCTCGCGTATAGGTTTCGACACTCTTATTAAACATATTCGGCTCGCGTATAGGTTTCGGCGCTGTTGTTGAGGATTCTTGGCTCGCGTATAGGTTTCGAGGCTCTTGTTAAAGATTTTCGGCTCGCGTATAGGTTTCGACGCTCTTGTTAAGGTTTTTGGCTCGCGTATAGGTTTCGACACTCTTGTTAATGTTTTCCGGCTCGCGTATAGGTTTCGACGCTGTTGTTAAGGTTTTCGCCTCGCGTATAGGTTTCGACACTCTTATTAAACATATTCGGCTCGCGTATAGGTTTCGGCGCTGTTGTTGAGGATTCTTAGCTCGCGTATAGATTTCGAAGTTCTTGTCAAGGTTTTCCGGCTCGCGTATAGGTTTCGACGCTCTTGTTAAGGTTTTCCAACTCGCGTATAAGTTTCGACGCTCTTGTTAAGGTTTTCGCCTCGCATATAGGTTTCGACACTCTTGTTAAACATATTCGGCTCGCGTATAAGTTTCGACGATCTTGTTAAAGATTTCCGGCTCGCGTATAGGTTTCGACACTCTTGTTAAAGATTTTCGGCTCGCGTATAGGTTTCGGCGCTGTTGTTGAAGATTTTCGGCTCGCGTATAGGTTTCGACACGCTTGTTAAAGATTTTCGGCTCGCGTATAGATTTTCGCGCTGTTGTTGAGGATTCTTGGCTCGCGTATAGGTTTCGACGCTCTTGTTAAAGATTTTCGGCTCGCGTATAGATCTCGATGCTCTTGTTAAGGATTTCAGGCTCGCGTATAGGTTTCGAAGTTCTTGTCAAGGTTTTCCGGCTCGCGTATAGGTTTCGATGCTCTTGTTAAGGTTTTCCAACTCGCGTATAAGTTTCGACGCTCTTGTTAAGGTTTTCGCCTCGCGTATAGGTTTTGACACTCTTGTTAAACATATTCGGCTCGCGTATAAGTTTCGACGCTCTTGTTAAAGATTTCCGGCTCGCGTATAGGTTTCGACACTCTTGTTAAAGATTTTCGGCTCGCGTAAAGGTTTCGGCGCTGTTGTTGAAGATGTTCGGCTCGCGTATAGGTTTCGACGCTGTTGTTGAGGATTCTTGGCTCGCGTATAGGTTTCGACGCTCTTGTTGAGGATTCTTGGCTCGCGTATAGGTTTCGATGCTCTTGTCAAGGTTTTCCGGCTCGCGTATAGGTTTCGACGCTCTTGGTAAAGATTTCCGGCTCGCGTATAGGTTTCGACGCTCTTGTTAAAGATTTTCGGCTGGCGTATAGGTTTCGACACTCTTGGTAAAGATTTTCGGCTCGGGTATAGGTTTCGACGCTCTTGTTGAGGATTCTCGGCTCGCGTATAGGTTTCGACGCTCTTGGTAAAGATTTTCGACTCGCGTATAGGTTTCGGCGCTGTTGTTGAGGATTCTTGGCTCGCGTATAGGTTTCGCGGCTCTTGTTAAAGATTTTCGGCTCGCGTATAGGTTTCGACACTCTTGTTAATGTTTTCCGGCTCGCGTATAGGTTTCGACACTGTTGTTAAGGTTTTCGCCTCGCGTATAGGTTTCGACACTCTTATTAAACATATTCGGCTCGCGTATAGGTTTCGGCGCTCTTGTTAAAGATTTCCGGCTCGCGTATAGGTTTCGACGCTCTTGGTAAAGATTTTCGACTCGCGTATAGATTTCGATGCTCTTGTTAAGGATTTCAGGCTCGCGTATAGGTTTCGAAGTTCTTGTCAAGGTTTTCCGGCACGCGTATAGGTTTCGACGCTCTTGTTAAGGTTTTCCAACTCGCGTATAAGTTTCGACGCTCTTGTTAAGGTTTTCGCCTCGCGTATAGGTTTCGACACTCTTGTTAAACATATTCGGCTCGCGTATAAGTTTCGACGCTCTTGTTAAAGATTTCCGGCTCGCGTATAGGTTTCGACACGCTTGTTAAAGATTTCCGGCTCGCGTATAGATTTCCGCGCTGTTGTTGAGGATTCTTGGCTCGCGTATAGGTTTCGACGCTCTTGTTAAGGTTTTCCAACTCGCGTATAAGTTTCGACGCTCTTGTTAAGGTTTTCGCCTCGCGTATAGGTTTCGACACTCTTGTTAAACATATTCGGCTCGCGTATAGGTTTCGACACTCTTGTTAAACATATTCGGCTCGCGTATAGGTTTCGACACTCTTGTTAATGTTTTCCGGCTCGCGTATAGGTTTCGACACTGTTGTTAAGGTTTTCGCCTCGCGTATAGGTTTCGACACTCTTATTAAACATATTCGGCTCGCGTATAGGTTTCGGCGCTCTTGTTAAAGATTTCCGGCTCGCGTATAGGTTTCGACGCTCTTGGTAAAGATTTTCGACTCGCGTATAGGTTTCGATGCTCTTGTCAAGGTTTTCCGGCTCGCGTATAGGTTTCGACGCTCTTGGTAAAGATTTTCGGCTCGGGTATAGGTTTCGACGCTGTTGTTGAGGATTCTTGGCTCGCGTATAGGTTTCGAGGCTCTTGTTAAAGATTTTCGGCTCGCGTATAGGTTTCGACGCTCTTGTTAAGGTTTTTGGCTCGCGTATAGGTTTCGACACTCTTGTTAATGTTTTCCGGCTCGCGTATAGGTTTCGACGCTGTTGTTAAGGTTTTCGCCTCGCGTATAGGTTTCGACACTCTTATTAAACATATTCGGCTCGCGTATAGGTTTCGGCGCTGTTGTTGAGGATTCTTAGCTCGCGTATAGATTTCGAAGTTCTTGTCAAGGTTTTCCGGCTCGCGTATAGGTTTCGACGCTCTTGTTAAGGTTTTCCAACTCGCGTATAAGTTTCGACGCTCTTGTTAAGGTTTTCGCCTCGCATATAGGTTTCGACACTCTTGTTAAACATATTCGGCTCGCGTATAAGTTTCGACGCTCTTGTTAAAGAGTTCCGGCTCGCGTATAGGTTTCGACACTCTTGTTAAAGATTTTCGGCTCGCGTATAGGTTTCGGCGCTGTTGTTGAAGATTTTCGGCTCGCGTATAGGTTTCGACGCTCTTGTTAAGGTTTTCCAACTCGCGTATAAGTTTCGACGCTCTTGTTAAGGTTTTCGCCTCGCATATAGGTTTCGACACTCTTGTTAAACATATTCGGCTCGCGTATAGGTTTCGACACTCTTGTTAAACATATTCGGCTCGCGTATAGGTTTCGGCGCTGTTGTTGAGGATTCTTGGCTCGCGTATAGGTTTCGAGGCTCTTGTTAAAGATTTTCGGCTCGCGTATAGGTTTCGACACTCTTGTTAATGTTTTCCGGCTCGCGTATAGGTTTCGACGCTCTTGTTAAAGATTTTCGGCTCGCGTATAGGTTTCGAGGCTCTTGTTAAAGATTTTCGGCTCGCGTATAGGTTTCGACGCTGTTGTTGAGGATTCTTGGCTCGCGTATAGGTTTCGACACTCTTCTTAAGGATTTTCGTCTCGCGTATAGGTTTCGACTCTCTTGTTGAGGATTCTCGGGTCGCGTATAGGTTTCGACGATTTTGTTAAAAATTCTTAGCTTGCGTATAGGTTGCAACGCTCTTGTTAGAGATTCTCGGCTCGCGTATAAGATTCGATGCTCTTGTTAAAGATTTTCGGCTCGCGTATAGGTGTAGCTTATTTCATACGATGGTTCAGCCTCTATGCTGTACTTCCTGATCTTTAAAGAGATTAGGAAGCGCCATAAAAACATGACCCGTGACTCTATATTAGGTTTATTACCTGAACGATTAAAAAAGAATATAAGAAAATAATGACATCGCATAAAGATATTCATATAAAAATTAATTTCACAAATTATTTATTCTTTTTAAGTTCTTCACAAATTCAATAAATGATTTTTATAAAATAAAGTAGAAGTTTTAAATTATAAAATATATAGTTTAAATAACTTTTTATGCTCATCTAACATATACTATGTATATTCATAATGGTGTAAGTTTATACATAATCATGGGTATTATTTAATTTTATGTAATTTAAGATTTATTAGCCTTTATAAACGCAATTAATGCATTTGTTGAAGAATCATGAGTTGCAATTTTTTCTGTACTGGCGAGTTCTGGTTCAATAACTTTAGCAAGTTGCTTGCCCAATTCAACTCTAAACAAAATAAATGATTTGTTAAAAATTAATAACACTTGGTCTTCTTTATATTAAAGATAAAATAATTGAATATTATGTACGTACCCCCACTGATCAAACGAATTAATATCCCAAATTACTCCTTGTACGAAAATTTTATGTTCGTATGCAGCTAAAGCGGAAACAATGAACATTAGATACACAAACATTGTTTTAATTTCTTCATTAAATGCAATCATACTCACCAATTAAAGCCCCAAGTGTAAATGGTGTAATTCTTTTAACTAAAATACTATTAGTTGGCCGATTCCCTTCAAAAACTTTATGTGGTAGCAATTTTTTATCATAAGATTTATCTGATCTTTCCATTTCATCTTTAACCTGAGCTTCTGATTTACCTTTCATTAAGGCCTCAGTCTGTGCTAAGAAATTAGCGAGTAATATTTTATGATGCAGGTCTCCTTGAACCTAGATATATTTTTTTTAATTTTAATAATAACATTTTAACATTTCTAACTTTAAGATAGACATGAATCTTTTTATACCTGATTATGTGATAATACTGGAGCTATAAAATCAGCAGGAATTAATCTTGTACCTTGATGTAACAACTGATAAAATGCATGTTGTCCATTTGTTCCTGGTTCTCCCCATACAATAGGGCCTAAACAGTAGTATTTTTAAAGATATAACTTTTTTTTTAATAAAAATTATTAGTAATAATGATTTCTTTTGAAAAAGAAAAATACCAGTTGAATAGTTAATGGTAGTGCCAGAGCGAGTAGCAGATTTGCCATTGCTTTCCATATCTCCTTGTTGAAAATAAGCTGCAAATCTATGTAGGTATTGATCATATGGCAGTAATGCATGAGTTCCTGCATTGTAAAAATTAATATACCAAACTCCTAACAAGGCTAGTATAACTGGCATCTATACAAATTATTAGTCAAGATTAGAGAAAAGTCGAAAACTGTATAAAAATGAAATATCTTACATTTTTTTCTAATGGTGCAGAAGAAAAATGTTTATCCATGTAATGAGCCCCGCTAAGTAACTTTTCAAAATTATCAAAGCCAATAGATAGACAAATTGACAATCCAATAGCAGACCATAAAGAGTATCTTCCTCCAACCCAGTTCCAAAAACCAAACATATTTTTTTCATCAATGCCAAACTCCTTTACTTTTTCTGTATTCGTTGATAATGCAACAAAATGGAACGCAATGGCAGAATCCTAAATGTTACGACTACTTTAAAATCTATCATCTAATATGTGGTACTTAATATTTTAATTAAAAGACCTATACTATATCAATCAAATGTACTTACATTTTTTAGTGCTTTTAGCAGCCATAATTTTGCAGAATTAGCATTTGTAATAGTTTCTTGAGTTGTAAACGTCTTTGAGGCTATAATGAAAAGTGTAGTTTCAGGATTCAATTTTTTTAGTGTTTCTGCAATATGGGTACCATCAATGTTACTAACAAAATGAACATTTGGGCCGATATGATAAGGTTTTAAAGCTTCAGTAACCATTAAAGGCCCCTATTAAATAACAAAAATTAATTATACAAATATTCAGTCTCGTATTTTATATATAACAAAATAATTTTCATTTACCAAATCTGAGCCGCCTATGCCTATATTAACTACATCACTTATAGGTTTTCCAGTAAATCCTTTCCATTGCTTTGAGATGACCTATTTAAAAATAACTTTTATTTAACTTTTAAGTGCTTGAGACTAATATTATTAATAGATTGTGTTCTAAATAATCATATTTACCTGATTTGTAAATTGCTTCATGTGTTCTAAAACTTCATTTACGTCAGGCATTACATCTTTATTATCAACCTTAATGGGAGTGTTACTTCGATTACGCAGAGCAATATGTAAAACTGGTCTATTTTCAGTCAAATTTATTAGTTCACCAGAAAACATAGCATTACGAGCTTCTTCCACTTTACGTGCACGTGCCTAAAGTTAAATATTCATTATTACGAAATACTCTAAAATATTAGTCAGTACAAATACTTATACCAGTTGGAATAAAAGCTGCAATCCTTCTTCTGTGATACGATTCTTGGAATAATCGAAGAGAATAGGCCCATCATTAGGGGTAGAAAGCTCTATACTGTTTTATTGAAAATATAATATAATTTTAGATATAGTAAAGGAAAATTAAAGTTAATTTTTTTTAGAATGATATTACTTTTAATTTATGTTATTAATATTCTTAAAATTAGAGTTTTTAAATAAATTAATATTTGTATATGTATATTTAAAAACTTAGAGGTCATCTCAAGGTCGTCCTTCAAGGCTAGCAGAGGACTTACCTAAAGTTTTGAAAGCGATTTGGATCTTTTTGAAATAATTCATTTATATTAATTTTGGATCCATTGGTAGAAAAGTATTCACGGAGTTTATTATATGCTGGTTCGCTTGTTAAAAGTGGTTTTGGTTCCATTTTTTTTATTGAATATAGTCAAACTGAATGTCACGTCTGCTAGTGAAATTTAAATGCTCGTCCGAATTGACATTTGTAAATAGCCTGACCTTTGTCCCATTTGGGTGGATTTCTATATGACAAGACGAAGAGAGAAAGACTAATCCGAAGCGCGAAATTTGAACTAAAAAACGCAATAAATAATAAAATTGTAATAACAATTTATTATTCTCTTTATTTCTCTTTACATTTTTCAGTTAATAAACCAATAATCTTTAATATAAACGTAAAAGCACACCAATTGAGGTGCTTTTTTCATATTTTACATAATGACTATAATTTTTTATTATGAATAGTAAAAAAAAAATAGTATATGTTAAAAATTAAAAATTTTGCATACAGTTCATGGTAAATTAAAAGATAGAACACTATATGAGTAGAAATAAAGACATAATTTACGTAGGATATAACAAAGTATTTTATTAGTAGTTACTTAGGTATAATAAATACATTTGTTTGTCTAAAGATATAGAAATTATAATTAATTAAAATTATATAACGCAAAGTTTTTATCACTTTTATCCTATAGATCATCGACATTCTGATTTTACGTAGATATACAAAATATATGGTTAAATGGTTGATGATAGAATCGAGTATTATAAAGCAATTAAATATTACCGTATTTGGTAGTATAATTAATTAATCGTTATAACAAAGAATAATCATGGTATTATTTACTATTTATCGTTAAATGATTTTAAACTAAACATGTTCGAAGGTAACAGGAAATATTAAGTGAACTATATAAGTTAAGGTATGATTTACAAAAAGTTAAAAAAGTTTATTGAGCGTTCACAGTCTATTCTCTTTCTTTGAAATATATATATATATATATATATATATATATATATATATATATATATATATATATATGTGTATCTATAAATTTGACTTATCTACAGTTTTTTGTTTATCTTTTTAATAGTTGTTAGATATTGTGTGATTTATATACGCACTTCTTGTGCAGTAGTAGCGGTTGTGGAAATACCTCGTGAGAGAAATGGTACACGCATTTCACGCGATTCCCGGATCATACAGCTGGCATTGGTACTTGTACTTCGTCGATTTGCTGTAGATCCATCTCTGTAAATATTGTTATTGAAATATTCGTACACAGCTCCGTTTATATTTATTGTTCGCTCTCGAAAAACTCGCGAAAAGAGAATAAAATCTCTCTTTATCTCTAATAATATTCACCTGTATCGAGATTTTCGATGGCGTTGAGGCCAGAGATGAAAAGCGCCATAAATAATTGGATTCACCAAACTATTGCTCATGCCAAAGAAAAATATTCCACTCTGCATTTCTTCGCTCAACTAAAAATGATACTCCATAGTAAATATCGCGGGACGTGGCGGATAATATAATAGCTAAATTAGGCGATCGATACCAAAACTTTTTAAGTAAAGAATTACCTACGTGTCTATCTGGATTTAAGAACATGAAAATAATCATCATAGTGTAGTATGGCGTCCACCATAGAACGAAAGCTGCAACAATTACAACACTTATGCGCAATGATTTGGTTTTAGCCCGGTGCATTAATCTTCGTCTATTTGTCTCTCCATTTGCATGGTACAGGCTATTATTAGTCACTTCTGTCTTAAATATTTTCTCATTTTCTGCGAATACACAATAGTTTACGTTTAGTAATAACTTAATCGATTTTAAATACCTAGAATTTAGCGGGTAAGAAGCATGTACTTACGGGCAATTGTAATAACCGTAGATACGTATGTAGTTACAAGAATGGTCAGTGGCAATATGAACATGAAGAACAAGCTCAATGACAAGTAAAGTTGTTCTTGCCAAGGTTCTGTATAAAATCCATGAGTAACGCATTGCGTGAATTCTTCGATAAATGGTCCTTGCGCCACGTGGAATATCACCGTCTAAAAATAAAAGCACGTTCGCTAAATTTTTACTACCACCAACACATCATCATCATCATCATCATCATCATCACCCATTATTAAGATGATTATATTCGAGACGAATGTAATGATAAATGCCCGTGACTCGACGTAAAAATGTCGAGAGTATACTTAAAAATGTATTGAAATCGAATCTTTATTGATGTACTATTTGTAAATTGAAAGTAATACGCTCGTTCATATGTGTGTATTATCGTGTGTATAATGGTAAATTTGCATTGAAGTTGATATCTCTGTGGTTTATTTTAATGGGAATTGTCGAAATTCGTGTGTGATACATCATGCGAGTATAATTTTAAAACAAATGGAACGCGTTCGATTACTCGTTGCATTTTAAAACATTTGACAATACACGTACACATATGTTCTTTGGTTATTTGCAATAAATTATATCAGTGCCTGGTGGTGTCCTTACCAGAAGATAAGAGATGTTTTGCATATATTCGAAATTCTTCGTATCGTTTTAAAGAGACAATAGTTCTTCTTCCCGTAGGAGATTCGACAAATGTTGCTGCGCCTTGATCAGGACAATTACGCGAAATAAAAGATGTATAGGTGAAATTAACTCGAGTCCTTACTGCGTTTTATTTTGAAAGAGGTACCGTTTAATTTCTCATTATCGCACGATCGTTTATACTTATTCCATAAGCAGTATTCGTGTTCTAATAACTCGACAACTTTCCATTTTATCGCGTGTAGATAAAAAAGCTGCAAAAATCTTTCGTGCGAACCGTTTCTATTCATCGCAAGAAAGGGAACCGAGAACTGGTAATTATACACTTAAAAGATACTGCTTCTAAGCTTGAAATACCTGAGAAAGTAATCGAAGCGTGTTACCATTAAGATTCTTCCCCGAATAATTACAGGATAGAGAAGAAAAAAAAAAATGGTGAAGGTATCGACAAAAACTTTGGCTCTAGTAATTTCAGCCGTGAAGAATCTTCGCGAGCTTAAAGGATCCACGTCGAAAGAAATTTTGCGCTACGTAACTGCCGTCTACGATCTACCGACGGATGCGGCGAGACGCGAGGTTAATTCCCATGTCTAATTTTCATCGATCGATATCTCAAAATTCGCGCTAGTCTCCATTCTTTGCTATCTCGTAGCGCGAAGGTCTAGTGCAAATTAGCAAAGTGATGTTCGGAGTATCGGGGTGCTAATTGTAGTGGACATCGAAACATACTTACCGCTTAATCATGATCATGAATATTCATGTCGCGCGTTTGTGTTGAGTATTTCCTAAGACTAATTTAACGCGCGCGAATAATTTACGATATAATCAAAAGCGCAGATTAACCAGGGGAGAGGATTATCGGGTTTTATTGTCACGATATTCTTTACCAGATGCGAACAGCCCTAAAGCGCGGTCTCACCTATGGTGTATTGAAGAAAAATGGAGCGCGTTATAGCGTACTCGCGGACCCCGGAACCGAGTGTGAAGTGCCTCGTCAGGAGCTCGGTTTACTGAATGTTGCCTGTTTCAAGAGGCGACGGCAGAAAATCGCGAAAAAACACCATCGACGTGACAAGAGTCGCAGGATGTGCAAGTGCAAGCAGAAGCGCAGACGCAAACGGAGGCGATCGCATAAAAAATCGCGGAGAGAATCCTGCAGGCCCCGTAGAAGATCGCGAAAACGATCGCGAGCGGCGCGCTGCGAGGATCCTTGCGCCAAGCCCCGAAGGCGCAGGAGCAAGAGGAGAAAGAAGAAATGCAAATGCGTCGCAACTCCCATCAAGCAGGAGCAGAAGAAGGAGAAACCTCAATGCGTCGCCGAAAGAACCGATTCCACCGTTGAATTTAGCTGTGACTCAAATTTTGACGACGAGGATCGCTCGCAACGATCCAACGATTAGCGAATCTCATTTCTCGGATTGCACTCTCATCGAACTCTTTCCATGTGTTGTCTCATCAAATCTATGGTACAATTGGATCAATCGGCAAATTATAGCGTCCACTTTGTCACGGTAATGTTTCCATTCCACTCGAGCGTGTATATCTCCTTTTAAACATACATATAAATATATATATATATATATAGTGATTTTGCATTTAATAATTACGGGGCTTTTTATTATTGACGGGCATTCGTAGTAGTAGTAGTAGTAGTAGTAGTAGTAGTGGTGGTGGTGGTAGCAGCAGCAGTAGCAGAAGCGATAGTAGTAGTAGTAGTAGTAGTGGTGGTGTAGCGATAACAGCAGTAGTATCGAAGAAGATAAATCACGACGAATCGCTGGCAAATGTTTTTATGAAAAATTATGAGAGCTTGTTCGCTCTTTGATGTTTGAAAACTGACCGGTGTGTTTTTTTATAAATGCATTGTGTTGGAATGCTAATTAAGAAGAAGGTAATTAGTATAAGAACTGTCCAACCACTGCATTAATAATTCATGCGTGTGTGGCTGAATCAGTTATTGTTACATGAAAGACACGATGTTCGTGTATATTTTAACGAGTCGTATTCATATTTGACGAGACAATAATATGATTGCGTGAGAAAGCTCGCATCGGTAAGTACGATCGAGCAATTATGACATGAAAAATCATTGGAGCAATTGCAAAGTCTTTGTCACGCGAGCACGTTGCTTGGATTCTGGGTCTTCTAATTTTGCGAGATTTATCGCGATTTCATAATCTTAGACGCATCGTTTCCGCGCACCGTGGCTCTTCGTATCTCCGTATCGAAAAACCGATAGACTGCACAGCCACGCGCTTAAACGCAGCTGTTTCGCGCGTTATTTTCTCAAAATCGAAAAGAGGATTTGATTTGTCCATTACCCTCGCGATCGTAGGCGATAAAACGTGTGGGCACGAATAAAATTCAGTTATGCGTCATCGTTATGTTTATCGACTATGTGCGAGCGTTTCGGTAAAAGAAAACAAAAAAAAAAAAATCTGAAAAATCTATGAGAAATTCGAAATAAAAGGAAGAAAATCAGTAAAATCTCGCGGTAGAGCATTGGTATCGCGAGAAATTCAGTAGCATAAATTAAGTTTGGAGAGACGAGAGGTCTTTAAATTTGCAACCGGCGTGCCAGCGAGATGATTTATTATAGATGTTTGAATTAATTGGACACTCGGTCGCTCGCTCGCTCGCTCTCGAGTCTTTGGTGAAAATGAAGTTTTTACCTGCGGTGCAGCCAGGAGCAAGGAGAGTAGCCAGGCTAGGCTGATCGGACGCAAGCATCGATTCGTTGAGTTAAGGCCCTTCATCGGGTATCTTACCGCCACGAAACGATCGACACCGATCAATACCAGCACAAACGTACTCAGGTACAAGCTGAAGACCTGGAGGTACTTGAAAATCTTGCAAGCCGCGTTGCCCCATATCCAAGCAACCGTGTAACTCCACAATGCTTCCCCGCCTATACAGAAGACAGTGACGAACAGATCAGCCACGGACAGATGCAGTATCAATGCGTAAATGGCCGAGCAGTTTTGTTGCTTGCGTCGATTCCTCGTCACCGAGTATATGGTTGCCACGTTCGCTATTGGACAAACATCAGACGTTTCTCATGTTAATTCAAGCTGGTCTCGTCCAGATCTTTCTAAACTTGGCACTAGAAGAGGCGCTTCGGCATCGGCGGAGCAAACCTCCGCGTGCTCTTCGAGATCCTCGAGATCCTCGAGATCCTCGAAGATCATCGAGATCATCGAGTGCGCGACAGCAATCTTAGGGATCTTACCTACGAGACTGAGCAACGTCATGACAGCGAGAATGACTGCTTTGAGAAACATGGCGTTGGTCAGTTGCGGCGCGTGCTCGAGGCACGTGATATTTTCCATCGTCAGGCCGGAACTGCCGAAGAGGTCGATCTCGCTGAAGTTCGGCCAGCCGTTTCCCACGCTCTTATCTACCTGGACCGTCGGATGCTGGAGCGGCAGCAGGTCGGTGAGGTTCTCGCAGGCTGGTAGCGCGTCCAGTCGGACACTCTCGTTCGTTGCTGGAGCGGACGAGGTCATCGTCAATCTCATCATCCTCCACATCCTCGTAGCTCTCTGCTCGTCTTCCTGGCTGATGTCTGAAGCTCATGGAGAACTCGTTCGATCGCTTCGCTCACTAGCGCGGATCCTTGGGAATCGAACTGACTTCCTTTGTCGCGTTTGTCCGCCGGGAGAGATGGGTCGACGGAGGATCAAGACCGCGGGAGAACGAAAGCGGAGGCCTTCAAGGTCGGACAGATTTTCAGCGTAGCGCTTATTAGGGGAACCCCTCGGCGGTCTTTTTCCTCCTTTCCTCCTCGCGTCTTCTTTTGTCTCCTTTATTCCGCGGAGAGAGCCGCCCACGCGATTCTCCTCGCTCTCTGCTCACTGCCGTCTCCTATTAAACGACTCCTTCGCCGCTCTCTCGTCGACGATCCACAGCGATGGCTTTATTACTTTATTGGCAGCCTTCCTCCGGAGAATCAGAGATCATCGGGAATCCATATTTCGATCGTTCTATTTTTATCGATACCAGTCCCGTACCGTTTATCATTATTAGTATTATTATTATTATTTCACAGAGGCTCCTCTGTGCGTGGTTTTACGAGCGCTCGCCCGAACAAGTCTTTGACTGAGACACGTATATTTTTAAAGACAGGAATTCCAGAAAAACTTTACGTGATAACGATGTACGTGGTGGTTAATCGTGGTTAGCGCCAAGGTGAGCTAAGTGAATTACTTTATGTCGCTTCCACCCGCCCCTCCTCCTCCTCCACCCACGCAAGTTTTCAATACTTTCTTGTTTCCATCGAATGGTCGATAACACGCATCAATGTCATGCTCGCGTTTCCTTCCACTTCTTCTCCTTCCAAAGCAACTGCTTTCGATTCTCGCCTGTATTAATAATCATGAGCTCGTAACCGGAAGGTGGGTCAAACCCCCGGAGAACAGCTCTGTCTTTGTTGGTCCCGTTTTCCGCGTTGGGTCTCCTCTCTTGTCTCTTGATTCTCGTTCCACATCACTGACGCCACTGTCCTAACGCGGATGACACTTATCGCTACTATTTATCGAGATATGCCCACTACGGGAATTAGGGGACTTTTTCATACCGAGCGAGATCGCCGGAGAACGACGCTCTCTCACAGGGAGATCGTACTGCTCCGCCGCACCGATTACCGATACGCGCATAACGAGCAACATTATTGGAGCGAGTGTTCTGTTTAATGACTCCAAACAATCACGATGAATGAAACTGCACTCGCAACGACGGAATATCATCGTCGCGAGCATTACAGCCAACAGTTGAATCGTGTCCTTCGGCCGCAAGCGTTGACCAGCTTTTTTGTAAAGCTTGTTTGAGCGATGGCAATTAACCGGTCAGATCGATATCGATAATGGTATCTCCTAATTTATGTATTTAATGATCAGTTACGACGATTACCATTCCCCGTTGCATAATGCAAATCCAAAGTTCTCACAATTTGCCGTGCGACACGTATAATTTGAGAGCCGTCCTTATCTGCGCGTTCTCCTCCCGCATGTTGGATTTTTACCCTTAAAATATCGCTCGCTTAAAAATATGGAAACACGCGTTATCGCTTTGCTCGTTCGCTTCGTTTGTTCTTTCGTGGATTTCAAGAGGCGCCGCCGCACCGCCTTGCCTCGCACTATCGTCCGCGAGAAAATGCGAATTTCACCGATAGATTTCGAGGTCCTCGCTCGGAAAAAAGTTGAGCGGAGAGAACTTTTGTCCCGCGCAGTTTCCGGCGTGTACCGTGTTTCGCACACAACCGTGCATTCGATATCCTGCATAATTTCATTTCAGCGGGCTAATTCGATCGCTGCCAGCTGCCTCGCTAAATGCACATGCCAAGCATCGCAATGTCCATCGTACCACAATATTTCTATGATATCGCTACGCGAGGGTGAGGGCGAGGGGGTGGGATTCGTATCGCCGCGAATACGAATGAATATGTCTGGGGGTGAACGCGCGGGGGAGGAAGGGATGGTCACCACAGGGTTGGCCGATCAGTCGTTGATAAACCCACTACCGGAATATCAGATTCGCGTGTCTTTCTCACTGATAAAAACTGAACGCAACAATCCTCCGGTGATTACGAGCCGTCGTCACCTTTCGCTCGCACAGTTCATCGCACCTCCTTTGATCGTGTCCCCTCGAGGGTCGGATATTCCAATCGAAACAATTTTCCTCCTTATTTTCGCGTGCCGATCTCGAGTAAACGCGGGGGTTCGCGAGTGTCGTCGCAAGATCCCGATGGAAAATTAGGGGAAAGTCAATGGCGCGTACTGTTTTCTCTCGCGTATCGCAATCTAATATGCAGGAGTAAAATGTTCATTGGATAAACGCGCGAGTCCTGCGGGGAAGTACTTAAATTCCTGGCATACCGCTGATGGGAGAATTTGCTTTGAGAATAGTAGTAATTCTATAGTGATTTTATGCGGAATGGCGTAGCGTTGGCGAGGAGCTTTGCAGCATCTTCTTCCCTCCGCGGTTATACTTGAACTTTTATGTGTTTTCGGTTTATTTACGTTTAGCGTTTATAGAGTGCAAAGCTTTGAGGTGCTGCTCGGATCGGCCGACTTCTCCCCGGCGCGTATACTCGACTGAAAGGAAAATTGCCTCGAGTTCTCCCGCCCCCTCGCTCTCTCCTCTCTTTTTCCCTCTTCCGTCCACCTGTTATCGCTGTCTCTCTTTATCCTTCGCGTCCAAGCACGGGCGTTCTAATACACTCGATTATCTCTCACCGGCGACCGGTGCAACCCTTTGCGCGTCGAAAAATATGTTTAATTTCCAATTTTTCCCCGTCAACGCCAATTGACTCTCGACGATTCTTCAACCCTGATCCTCTCCCCATTCGTCCCCCCGTCCGAAGCCCAGGCTAATAAAATCCACTGAAAATAATCGAAATACTTTTTTTTAGAAGAGAACGGAGAAAAGGGAAAAGAAAGGAAAGAGCTTCGATCGAAATCCTCTTCTTATTCTCCGGGGGGTGAAGCGGCGATTGAAAGTTATTAATAGAAACGTACCGATGCAAATTAGAGACGATAGAATCGAGGAACTTTGCATTCCCTGCAATATTTACCGTGAATATCAAAAAAAGATTCCCCATTGCGATATGCAAGTAAACGAGCAAATTACAAAAGGCAACTAATTACGTTTATTATCGCGAAAGGATGCGTCCCATAAATATTCTATGCATATTTTACAGTTCCATTAATAAACGGCTGATTAGACGGGGCGGAGGAAAGAATGAGTTTTTTTTTTTTTTTTTTTTTTTTTACAGAAATAGCTCTATGCCATTACATTGTCATGTAAAATATCTAGTAAACAGAGCACGGGCGATAACAATCGGAATTAGTAATAGTGTTGTAAGTCACGGAGAGCCCTGGATGATAAGAAAACCTTGCTACCAAGATAAGAGTGGAGGATAAGTGAATCATTATCAGTATCGCACGCGATGGCGAATCTAAGGCTAACGCAAGGTATACCGATGGTAACCCGATAGAGAGGTGTGCGGGTAAAGAAGTTCCAAGCTGGCGCCACCGAGTAACTTTTTTCTTATCTCTAATCTTACATTTTGAACGGATTCTAGTCGCTTGCGACATCTACGGATCTATTTGAAAATATAGAGCGAGCGAACTATAGTCGGTATTTGCTGTTTATTGTTCTTTTTATTGTTCATCCCGTGTTTAATTAAATTTTTACTCTCTCAACTTTTTCCAATTTTCCCTTTGTATGAAAAGTTTCCTCCTTTTAGAGGTCCAGGCACATCTGCTACTGTTTATGATAGTTTTAACTTTAAATATTATTAACGTTAATGCGCGCAGGCCGGAATAAAAGGGCGGAAGGAACGGAAGGGATGGGTAGGAAAATAGAAAAGACGATTACTGGGAGAGCTAGTTAAATGCCTTTTTCCAATGACGAGTAGTACCGCCGGTTATTGGAAGAGCCGGGGGAACATCTCGTTTTGCACACATACTTCTCGAGCATAAACCGTGACACGAAAAATAAATTCGATCTTTCCATTTAGCCTCTCAAATTGATAGAAATGGAAATAGTGGCTTTTCCGGATCAGCCAATCAACCAATCAATTTAGCAGCAGTTGGATATCTCTTTGCGTTTCCGAAACACCAGGTTTCTCTCCTTTTCCTCTTCCTTTTCCTTTTCCTCTTCCTTTTCCCTTTCCTCTTCCTTTTAGCGGACCACCATTCTCTCTCAATTCAGTAGTGGGATTCCCTTTCCTTTGCTCGAGTAAGTGCCCTTTATTCTTTCCCCCGTATTAAACGCGCTTGATGTTTAACTCATGAGTTTACTTTCTTCGATGCTCCATCGTTTCAGCAGCAAAACACTAACGGACCTGGGGATTCCGTCCCTGGCTGACCACCATTCTCATTTCTCAACATCATCGAGCGGCTTTTCTCACGGCTAGCTTTCTCCGTAATCGGTTTCCAAATCCTATGGATGCGCTAAAAGGATTTGTCTCTCCATACGTAAATAGTTTTCAAGGTACCCGGGAAGCGCGATACCGGGTTGTCGTTGTTGCTGTCGCTGTTGCCGTTGCCGTTGCTGCTTGTCCAGAGCACCGGGAGTTGGGCCGATTAATTATTGAGAAGTAGGAGGAAGACGGATCTCGCGCGATAACTTTGGAGAGGGGAAAGACGAGAAGCGCGGAAACTAAGAAATGAGAAAGAAGAGGGGGGACGGGACAGGACTGAGAATGCGTTGGTTGTTTCAGGCTGAATTCGCTTAAATGCATAGGAAAATAATACACAGACCACGTTTATGCACTGTATCGTTTCGCTCGATCGTGAGAGGAATTTACGCGGCCGTCTGCTGGCCGTTCCTTATAAATTGGCCTCGCTTCTTTCCTCGCAATGATCGCTCGGATCGTGACGACTGGGCAAGAAACTAGAACGAGATAGAATAAAATCGCTGGAGTGCTAAAAGAAAAACGGAGATGGATAGCAGTATAGATAGATAGATAGACTTTATTACATCCGGGGACGGAATTCCCTAAAGAGGAAAAACAATCCCGGCGCGATAAGGAGAAAGTACCCCGTGTAAGACTGAATATGCATATAAATTTGAAAAAAGCTGATAACTATAGACGCGAGAATCTGATAAATTATTTACGTTAATGCAACGAATCCCGGAACAAGTAAGTTCTCGAGAAAAAGTACGAGCAAATCCACGTTGTGTTGCTCCTGTTCGCGTTGCTCTCCTCCTCCCATCAACCCTCTTTCTCCCTCTCTCTCTCTCTCTCTCTCTCTCTCTCTTTATAACTCGTGATCATTCTCTAGCCCCCTGCCCCTCTCCTGTGCGCGAGCGCGCGCAGCATTAGTAACCGGGTTAGGAAGAGACAGTAATATTCAGTGCGGAAAAAGTACGGAGACAAGAACGTTTCGTAAAGTAGTAGGCAATAAATCTTGGCATAAGTTCGCAGATAGTTTTATGTACCTCGTTAGAAAGTTCTCGCACTTGCCAACGCTATGTCGGAGCATTACTAATTATGACAGAGGAATTTATCACGCATTCAAAAAATCTAAAGTCTAATTATTCTTCCAGCCCCCGCCGTGTTCGCGGAATAAGGAAAAGCCGAAAATTTCTTCTATTCCGACAGGGTGACTTAGTTTCTCGGCGGCAAGCAGATATATTACGAGGCCCACTCGCCCGTGATAAGAGCGCAAAGTTTTCGCGTAAAAAGTCTTGGAGGGGAAAAAATTTATTTCAGACGTTCGAGCGATAAGGATCGGAAAGGAGAGGAATCTCCCGTGTAGTACACCTCCATAAGCTTCGCGGAGACAACAGGAGTGGGCGGAATAAGTATCGTTAACGTATCATTTTCCCGACTTTGACACTTTTTCGGTTTCGCCGGGATATAGAGGGTCGGTGGATGGATCGATGTAGAAGAAGAAGAAGAAGAAGAAGAAGAAGAAGAGAAGAAAAAGAAGAAGAAGAAGAGTCCGTGTACACGTTGAGAACTAATGTACCGAAAGTTCCTTCGCGTTCATCATTCGGCGGTGCAGAGATTACTAGCCGGATGTGACGGGGGTGTGGCGTGGCGTGGCGTGGCGCAGATGGATGAAAAGTGGAAGGGTGGTCGCACTTCCGTAAACTGAAAACACGTCCCATTCGACGAGCTCGTCGGCGTCGTTGACGGCTCGTCGTATTTCGACCTTTGACTCGCGGCTCGGTGTATCGCAAAGCCTCGGGGTGCTTTTACTTTACGTAACGGATTTTCCGATAAAGTATCGCTTCGACGTTCTTCGTTCGGCTCCGCGTAAAATGTTATCCGGCTCGTAAACGCGCCCCGTGAGGCACGTTCCGCGCGCTTCTTATATAAGCGCACGTATATCTGCGCATGTAAAAAATGTCTCGACGTATGTACGTGTACCTGTATGAGTCTCATTCCCCATCACCGGGGAAAGCTCCAAGGGGTCACAGTATGAATGTTCTTGCTCATCTTATCTACCGACGTGCACGCAATCGCGTATCGGGTTTCGAACTACTGGCTCGTTTGTATTTTCTCTATTTATCTCTCTCTCTCTCTCTCTCTCTCTCTCTCTCTCTCATCTCGCTACAACCCACCTCAACCATTTACAAATCTAGCGCCGGTCGTTACGCGATACGTGCAAGCAGGTCGAAGATTTGTGGCGGGAAGTCTCTTTGTTGCCATAAACGACGTCGCGTTTAGAAGTTTGCTCGGCAAATTTAAGCTGTTAAGAAAAGAGCCATTATTCCATAATAGACTCGGCGATGTTCGTGACTGGCGAATTTATCTTTCCTTTCGCCAAAACCCTGCAAGTGTCATTTCGTTCTGGATGAGTCATCAGCTTGTCAGAGATCTCAGTTACGTTCAGCCAGCTGGATCATCTCCTCTTCCAGTCGTGGCACAGTATGAAACGCGCTTTACGTCGCATTCTGAACTCCACCATGCTTGTTTGCGCCTTCCACCCCGATCGCTCGCACGCCCTGTCTTAAATACGAGGCTGGCGGATTCACGGCGAAAGATAATAGGGAAAAGTCTCGCTCGGATCGGAGTCGTTCGCTGTCGTTTTCAAAAGCTCGGAGAGATATCCGGGAAATTTCCTCTTCTCGTTTCCCTCGTCGTTATCTCCAAAATCTCTGAACGATGTTGCTAATCTCGAAAAACCTTTGAAAGGACGGAAGTGGAGCGAGAGAGGGAAATTGGAAAATCCTGCTTCAAATCTTCGAAGAATCCTACGTATATGGAACTGGACAGGAAATGGCGAGGGATTATTTCTGTATGGTGGTGACGGGAGGGGGAGGGGGAGGAGGTTCCTCCGCAACTTTAACAAAGTCTTCCGTGTCGCGGATGGCCATCCGACGATATCCAGAGTCCGAGAGCCTGAAAGGGAAACTGGGAGGGTGGGAGGGAGGAAATTAAGGGTTAAATCGTAGTGTCGGATGATTCGCGAGTGCTCGTCCACCGAACTAACCACCATGACTGACCACATCGATCTCCTGTACGATCTCACGCGCTGATCCGAACGAGAAAACTTGCGTTGCTCCCCGCTCGCGCGCGAAACTCGCCAAATTTTCCAGTTTTCATCGAAAGTTACTTCGCCGTTGGTTCTCGCGCGAAAAAAAAGATCTCGTGGTTCAAAACTCGGAAAAAAATGAGCCGCGAACGCGCGCCGCTCGAGTTATTGCTATTGCTCTACTTACGCTTAAGGGGAAAGAGTGGCCGCTGCGGAAGTTTCGGGCCAAGCTTTTAGCGGTGTGACGTCAGAGACTCCATATCCGTCCCCGGCTGTACAACAATCTAACGAAGCGGAGCGTAATTTCGCGTCTGGGTATGTTGACCGTCCGAGGCAGAAGTCGGGACGCGGTTAGAGGAAATTCGAGCACTCTCGGGAACATTCATAAGTTTTCCGCAAATTTGTTTTGATTTCATTCGATTTCACGCTACATTTGCAGCTGGAAGTTAGCGCACGTCGCGTTGGCTGTCGGTCGCCGCGATCAAACTCAACGGGTGGTGGTCCAGGCTGGACCGCGGAAAGTTGCGGTGCTTGCTTCGCGCACGTTTCAGGTAGGGAAACGGGAAACGGAAGGTGAAAGAGAGAAAGAGAGAGAGAGAGAGGAAGAGCGAAAGGTGGACAAGGGGCAGCGGGGGTAAGGGTCAGTCTTGTACGACCTCGAAACGGCTTCTCCCTGTCTCGGGCGACCTCGGCTCGTCCAATCTAACTTCGCCGCGGGTTTCGAGACCTCGAAACCTCGGCCCTCCTGCATCATTCACTCGTAAACTCACTTCCTATCTCACGTCTCGACTCCCGATCTCTTTGATAATCCCTCTTACCCTCGGGCCACCCTCGCCCCACGCAGTATTCTTCGCGCGCCTAATCATTTTGTCTCTCCCCTCCCCCCTCCCCTTCCCGCTGTCGCGAGTCTCTTCTCTCGACAATGTACCACCCCCTCCCCTCCCTCGTAATCGAACGCAAACACGTTTCGCAGCTTCGAAACACTCGCCATCGGCATTCCTACCGCGTAATGCAATACTTTGCGATGAATAACGATCGCGGTGTGACAGTTTAGCGGACTGCGGAATATTTACGACGAACGGGGGAAATATCGCGGGTAATTAATAATCGACCAATAAACGAGCAATTGGGCGCAGGAGAAAAGTGGCCGGCAGAACCCGGTTCTCCCCTCGTGACAGTAGATGATTCCAGTTGCGCGCAGCCACGCGGGAGGTGGCGGCGGCCGACCCGCCGTTGACTGGATCACTAGCGCCAGGGAATATGCGACGAAATTGAACCGACGCGCGTTCTTTATCGCGTTATTCACAGCTCGCCCGGCATCTGCCGTCTCTTTTCACGGAGCGACCAGCTTTTAATTAGATACCGTTTCAGAACGGAACGTTCTAATGGGCAAGGTCGTCCGTGGACGTAGCGAATTAATTGCGATCGTTAACTGGCTCCTTCACGGTCCATCGCAGATTACGCAGCTGGCAATTATGACGATTTACTGATTACGCTAATAGGAGGAATAATGGCGGCACGGACGAGACGCCGCCAGCCAAATGCTACGCGGAAATAACGAGCTGGCTCGCGCGAATAACCCGACTTTCCGCGATTTATCGATAAAGCCTGGCAGAAAGAGAAAAAGAGAGAGAGAGAGAGGGAGGACAAAAGAAAAAGGGGCCGCAGCTCTCGTGGATTTGCAAAATTGCCGGGAGAACCATCCTCTGTAAATTGGAGAGTGAGAAGAGGGGTGGCGGAGGTTAGCGGTGATCTTCGCTCACCACGTGGAGCTGCGTGGACGACGTGCTCACAGTAGAACGGGATGGAATCTCAACGATTTATAACTCCGGCGATGTCGCGCTATCTGGCCGCGTCCAGCTCCCGCGAGAGTGGCTCGTGCGATACCGAACCTGCCTACCTTATGTAGGTCATGCAAGATACATTCCGAATCTTTACGTGTATATGCAGATTCCGCTATAAACGCGCTCCCACCCCAGCCACCCCCAGAAAAGCTTAATAGTCTTTTTACGAGTGAGCGGCGAATTCTCCCCGGTGCCGTTACGCCGCGCACTTTCAATGCCGAGCCAGCTCGAAATTATACGCAAGTTTATCAGCTGGCACTCACCCCATAAATGCGCTTTAAGATATCGCCGGAGTAATCGCTGACTCCGCCACTAATCGTACTCGTTACGCGTTCCAAGCTCATGGGGCTCGTCCATCCGACTGTTCCGGAAGTAACTGGAAGTAACCGGAAGTCCTGGTTACGAGCCACCGGCTTCCGAGAGACGCGTTCCGATATACCGAGTTTCTGACGATCGCTTTCGGACCCAGCGTCCGTCGTCGACGGAGCATGCCGTCAAAGGGGGTTGCGTCTCCCGGATCTGCGTTTCCTCGTGAAATTGCTCGCGTTTGGAGTCCACTGTCGTGCACTTGGCCGAGTAATTCGGGGGGAGGGTATCCGGACCCACGGACGAGAGGATGGCACGGGAATACGCGATCGTTCGCGGGCGGAAGGTTGCATTCCGCGGTCGGATAAACAATGTTCCAGAAGGGCGAGAGGGAGGGACCGTGCGGGGACTTCCATGCAATCTGTGGAGCCACTGCAAAGTCGGCGCTACCTTCCTCAGCTTTTCGAAGAAATTTCAAAAACTGCACTACTTCCGCTTCGCGACTGAAATGTTCGATCGGTGCTCTGATCCTCAAGCCTTAAATAAAAAATGAAAAGCCAGCTGTTCACGGTGGGTTTGCGTTTGTTGGAATCTAACCATCCGGACACGGTCCTCGAACGTAGACCTCGTTGCGCTATTGCCTTCCGCGTCGTTCGATGCTCTCCTTGCCTGGTTTTCCGCTCGGTGGCTGCCGTCGCGCGGTACGCGGGCCCAAACCATCCCTCTCTGATCCCGTGGACTCTTCCCCAGGCGTCTTCACCCCTCCCCCCGCTCCCCGATACCAAATCGCCCTGTACCGAGCAAGTTGCCCGAACAATGCCAACTATCTCGGAGAAAGTTCGCGCGGATAAATAGTTTGCGAGCCTGATGCCGAAGCGAGGACGAGGGTGGTGGCGGGATGGGGGAGGGTGACTGCTTCCGGATCCGAATTTATGGGAAACACCCCCGCGCGGGGCTGCGGGTGCGCGCGGGGCTGCGGGTGCGCGCGTGACTCGGTCACGGAGACCGAAGAGGGTGCGAGTTCCATCCCCGGCTTCAATCTCCGGTGGCTACGCGTATCTCGGGGCGCAGACTCCTCGCAATACCTCGGCGAGGGATGGAACCAGGACACTTTGGCGGGTAACGAGAAGACAAACTGCTTCGGTAAATACGGAGATGAGTCCCGGGTATCGCGACTACCATGTTTCCCACGTTCCGCTTATCCGAGCTCCGCGTCTCTCTCACTTATCTTAAACTTGGCCAATTGTCAAGGTTACCGAGTGCAACTCGTCAGGGAGAGGGTGGAAATCCTCGTTGGAAACTGTATCGTCAACGTGGACTCGGCACAGACTAACGCGAACCTCATAACTTAGCCGGGCGGGCTCCTCCCGTTCCGCACTTGACGAAATGGTCCTGTGCCTGGAATTTCAAGTGATTCCGCGTTACAGCTGCTGCTGCTGCTGCTGCTGCTGCTCCTCCTCCTCCTGCTTCTACTCCTGCCGCCTCTCCCCGATTTACGTCACACCTCCCCCGAAACTCGAGCGAATGAAAAACTCGCTCGACGTCGTCGAATCGAATCCTGGAAAACCGACGGCGAATCCACTTCTCAAAACTTACCTCGAGATTCCGCAGTGCCCCGCGTAGTTTCGGCGGTCGGCGTCGGTATCGAGGTCGACGACTTCCCCCAGTTTCTAAATGGGACAATTAAGGGTGGGAGGAGCGGGGCTGTCAGAGCTGGCGAGAAGAAATTACACGTACACACAGAAATCTTGTAAAACGTGTATATTTTATTTCTTTGTAATCACGCTTTCACGAGTATTCCGAATGGTTTCTGGAAATTTCTTGAAATTGTCAATTCTCTATCGCAATAATTGGCCGTGCGTGGTGGTGAACTTCGACACGTGCGCAACCTACCAACGGCGGCGGCACATTTCCCTCAAACGGGAAGTGCCCGAGGGTGAAACTCGCCTCGCGATATCGTCACGATGGAAAAGTTTCCGCGTCGGTTGATCGCGGCGTGCAGCGGCACCTCTCCCCCTCCCCCCGCCGCTTCTTTGGGATCTTTGAATACCGAATGTGAGAGTATACGATTGCGTTGCGAGGAGCGAAACAGCTCGAGAATCTTATTTCCTTATTTCTCCGGCTGTGAAGTATAACGAATTATTCCTATCGCCTGTGGCCATTTCGATTCGTTTTAAGATTAAGGTACTCGTAAAAGGTTCGGTGGAGGCTGCGGCGAGTGTGGCGGAAGCGAAATCGCGTTTCCCTTATCACATTAAGTTTCGCCGCGTTAGACCGCGGGAAAGTGCTCGAATTGTACTTTTCAGCCGGGACTCGCGGCGACTCTACCGAACTCCAACCAAATTAACAAAATAAGGTACCTTCTCTGAAAATGGCACAATTTCTATACGATATTCGAACTTTATACACCTATCACGTATATTGCAAGTGGTCGATCCTGTACTTTCTAATCTTCAGCGTACGGTCCACGCGTACAACTAACAGGTCCGTAAACTACGTAATCCCCCCGCCGGCTGGCTCTCTTCCCGGTGTCCGCGATCGATGATCGTTCCAAGGAGCGCGCAGCCAATTCGCTCCGGAGGACTTCCGGTCTCTCCACGGGAAACTGGCCGGTGAGGACGCGCGCACGTACGCACGCGGAAATGAGCATCCCCGACGCGCCTCCCGGAGCCCATTGTCACTTCCGCGCGTGCATCTGCACGCCGGGAAAAGTTTTCCGCGTGGAGCATCGAGACATTGACGACGCGACGCGACGTGTCACAACGCATCGATCCAGCCGCGTCGCGAGCACAAAGCGTCGCCGAGACGAAACGCACGGGCGTTGCGTGCACTTCCGGCAAGCGAAGTCTCGAGCGAGAGACGCGACTCCGCGGTAATTTCCTATCGGGCGCACCGGAGAACAATGGGGTGGCCTCCCCAACTCGTTGTCGTCTCCGCGTCGAACGAACCCCCGGTAGAATCCGCCTGGCGCCGCTTCACGATAATAGAAAAGTTCGTTCCAGGCGTTCGCTGACTCACAAGCGGCTCTCGAGTTTGCGTCGGAGTCGACGATGACGACGACGACGACGACGACGACGACGACGACGACGACGACGATGACGATGATGATGTCACCAGGAGTCCCCGCCAATGCATTGCGCTAACGTCGTCGAGTCTTCATCTGAGTACGTGCAGCCGCGTCAGCATCAGCAACGCGAACAATTTCAGCACCCTGGCCCAGTAATCCTCCTTCACCCCGCGAACCCCTCCGTGATGCAACTCGGCTAAGCTTTCTCCTGAAACAGCGACGTACACTCAAATACCTCGCGTGACCTTCCTCTCACCACCATCACCACCACCACCACCACCCTCTCCCTCTGCCAAACTTTCCACTTTTTATCCACTCCTTTATGAAATCCAGCAAGTTTCCTCGGGAGCTTTTACCGGAGACTCGGTCGCTACCGACTGGCTATTCCCAATTATTTCGCTACCCCCCTCTGACCCCTGACACGCTAAACATCGTAAAAAGAATTAGCGCCCCCGCTCTCATTGAATAAATATGGGGGAGATTTTCATTTTTGCGTGGAGTCCCACTGCATTTCGAATGCATTGCCCGGTAATTAGTGTAATGGAATTTCACTTAACGTAAAAATAAAACGTTGTTACGCGAAATATTTAAAGCGAATTATTACCGGAATTATTACAGGTATAAACTAATTGAAATAATGAGTAAATGCAATAATGATGCAAATTAGATAATAAGATTACTCGTGCGTAGAGTTGCGATGATGATGGTGGTGGTGGCGGCGGCGGCGGCGGACTGTGCGCGTGCTCGTGTGAAAAGTAGCGAAATGTTTTTGAAGCTCATGAGCCAGAGTGTCAGTCGTGATCCTTTTTCATCAATTTATATGCTTTTATCGTCGCGGTACACGTGCGCGCGCGCGCGCGCGTGGATGTCGAGCTCGGTACACCTTGCACATTGCTTTGTTAATGAAATAGAATTTTTGGCCCGTCGCCAAAGTTTGTCAGTGTCATGGAACTTGGCGGATTCTAAGACAGCGCGGATAGAGTTCGCGGTTATTCACGGCTGGTAGCTCGTAACGAGGAGGATAAAGTACAGCTGAAAGGTGCATCGATCGGATAATGGAGTTTTTCAGACCGCGAAATGCTTATGCGAGGATCTTCGCCGGCCTCTGTTTATAAGTTTAACTCTTATTTGCTTCTAAACTTCGATCGCTCCACCCTCCCATTAGATAAGCAGCGAGCTCTTCTTTGGTGGAACGCATGATATATCTCGTCCATTTACTTTTATTACAGTCCCGTTTACCTGCTGCGTTTTTACTATGATATTTACATTTTTTATTTCCCACCGCTGAACTTCGTATACCGAGCACAGCCACTAGTATGAAAATTCATGAATGCAAATAGAGTTAGTGAGCTTTTTTAAATTTATTATCAATTATGGCGCGGGGGAGCGTGCCGTCACGAGGTTGGTTACGCTGGGAAGCAGCTCGCTAGACAGTCCTGCTAAAATCACTAATTCGCCACTAAAGCTTTAATTATTCGCAGTAAACCCCCACTTTCTGCTTTGCGTAAAAAGATTAATTACTCGTCCTGCGCTAGTGACCAAAAACGAGCTTGTTTCCTTCAGCGATTATCAAATGTCTCTTCTTGCTCTCGTTTCGTTGCGTTACGTTTCTCGTTGCGTTGCGTTTCGTTTCGTTTAGTATCGTATCGTCTCAAATAACGGCGGTCAAATGAAACGTAAAATAATGTCGGGAGAACAGTTTTCATACTCACCGTTTAACACATGCACATGCACGGTGGCCGGCTGGTCCGGCATGGTAGCCAATACGCAGGTGTAGTTACCGCTGTCCGCTGGTCCAACCCGTGCTATGCTCAGAGTCGAATTGGCCCCTTCCTCCATCAGTTCAGTTTTCACACTGAAACATGCAGCAGGTAGCATTGAATTTTAACACGTTCGTTTACCGATCCCCCGACCATCATCGCGATTCCATAAGAAGAGAGAGAGAGAGAGAGAACCGCTTTTATCGTTATCTTCAGCCTCGAGGAATGTCCCTTTTTATCGACACTGCGAATTTTTGGCATCGCACACGTGTTTATTTTTTCTTTTTCTCTCACCCTTTCTCTCCGGCTTCATTTTTCCTCGAGAAATATCATTAATAAACCCATAGGAGGGTGCTCGATGGCCTTGGAGAATCCGTGCGAAAGGATGCTTCTCGCAAGAGAACCAGCACGAATCGTCCTTGGCGCGAGATGTAATTAGACCGAAGAAGGAGACGAAGATTTCTTAGGAACGCCGCTCGCGCGCACACACGTGTATGAATTTTCCAAGTTATTTTGCCAGTTCGAGTTTTTATGGGAAGCAATTAGTAAGATCTCTGGAGTGCGAGGAATGGGTTTCCCATGATCGACAGCTAGTAGCTTTCTTAAGTTTGCCAAGGGCTAACGAGAGCTCTTTAATTATATCTCTACTCGTGCTTCTCCCCCTCCTGGTACACTTCCTTCCCAGTTATTAATCACTTCCGCTTAATCCCTGGTAAGTTATTTCTTTTGTTACACCGCTATCTTTTGTCGCGCGATATTTTGCCTCGGCTCGGCTCTCATCTTTTTACTTATGTTTAATCACGATTCTCGTTATCCTTCCTGGATTAATCCGTTTTTTCAACAAAAGAAACGGATAAGGGGAGCGGGACCACGCGCGAATGCATTCGTAAAATTAAGCGCGCGTGGGCCATCTCTCTCTCTCTCTCTCTCTCTTTCTCCATGATTTTACATCATTATATTCGATATTGCACATTTTTTATTCGACCAGCCAAACCAAGACGAAGAAAGACCGAATTGCAATTTTGATTGTAGTACGTGGCGCGGAAGTGGCGATATTGAGAGAAATTATAAATAGAGGAAATTTATTTTACATGAGGCTCTCGAGTAACTTCTGAGCCTTAGGAATAGTGGAACTTTACTGGAAGTGCGCTAATTGCGAATTTTAATTTTGCAACGGCGCCTTCGTCGTCTCTCGAGACGAATGCTCGACCATGTAATTCCGGAGAGTCGCAGACCAGACGACGACAACGCTGAAAAGTGCATCTAGCACGCTTGGCACTCGTAATTTTCGCGTTCCACTAGGATTTTTCCTTCTCTCTCTCTCTCTCTCTCTCTCTCTCTTTTCTTTCTCTCTTTTTTTTTGTACTTTTTTCTCCATTTTTTTTGTCCTATAAAATGCATCGAAAAGTCATAATGGTGCGAACGCGTGCATTTTTCGGTGAAATATTTTAGCTCGCGTGCTTGAAAACGCTGATACGTTTCGACAACTTTCCAGAGCTACGATCAGGTGCCACGTTATAGAACTATTATCCTTGTGAAATTTGGTGAAATTCAAATACTCGCTTTACTGCGTGACGATAACACCGAGCACGCGATATTGACCTTATAATTAATGACGCAGCAACTGCATAATTGATTTCTTTGTAAATACGCGCCAAAGCGCCGACCCAAGGCGCGGAATTATTGTTTCCATGAAAAAAGTAAAAAAAGTGAAAAAAAAGTAAAAAAAAAATTTAAAAAAAATAAATAAATAAAAAAAAGAGAGAACACTTTGCATTAAATTTGTATTTTAATGAGGTTCGTTATACTTTTACAAATGTAACGTTCGGTATAATGGTGGTGGAAAAATAGGCATGGAACTTATCGATTGTATTATTTTAAAAAAACACATTGTTAAACATCAGAAATATTTTATATCTACAGAGATAAAACACCCGAGGTACGTAATAGCATCAACCTTTATCGCGTTCGCGTTATCGTTCGATCCAATGCGACGAATTACAGAATTTAGTTTTGGCCACGCAAGGTAAAAGGAATTAGGAGGTAACGCTTACCTGCGATACCTGGTAGTTTATTTTGACGACATGTGCAAAGAATACAAAAATTCTCGCTCCGCGGTGATTTATCTCGCTCGTCTTCTAACAAAATCGTCTCTTTATAAGATATTACAGTATCCGCGAGTCACTATCGAGATGCGAGATTGATATTAATTCATTAGCACTAATCGAGCATTTCGTTTAATCATCCATTATTATATTTCACCGTATGCACGAGAGTCTCTATTTTTTTCTCCCCGTAACCACCGGCGAATATTTTTCCCGATTCTGAATTAAAACCTTCATTTACGGTGATGTTTCTTTTTTATTTGTTACAAGCGAGTACCGGATTTCTTTCTTTTTTGAAATAGCAGTTTTCCGCAGCGCTGAACGGGGTGAGTCTTTTAAAGATAATTTTACATTTCAACGATAATGCGCCAGCGAACGTGAAAAGCTCTCTTGCCTTATTGGCAAGCTGCTTTGACTTTTCACGATTCAATATCCACGTAGGCGTCGGACGATAATTTCGCAAAGACATTTTTCTTGAAATCGGATTCACGGTGAGTGGTACAAGTTTTAGAAAGCTCTTCCACTTCTCTCTCTCTCTCTCTCTCTCTCTTTGTATATATAGAATTTTTAATTGCGTTGCTGCTATTTGGCACGATCCAATTTTATTTGTGACAAGAAGTAAAATGCTCGTGAAACTCATGAACAGAAGTGAGGTAGAAAGGATGCCGCAGGTACAGGTCGATA
Source organism: Sclerodermus sp. 'alternatusi' (assembly GCA_037305995.1). Classification (NCBI taxonomy): domain Eukaryota; kingdom Metazoa; phylum Arthropoda; class Insecta; order Hymenoptera; family Bethylidae; genus Sclerodermus; species Sclerodermus sp. 'alternatusi'. The sequence goes on from CM074551.1 coordinate 3,420,758, forward strand.
CTTTAATTGAAAAAGTTCGTCGTGCAATTTGTCCGTTCGTTATCTCCAGGCGGTTGGAGCGCGGACGATTACCCGTTGATCGACGACGCTCTTTGCTATTTTCCTTCTTTCCTTCTTAGCTGCTTTGCACACACACACACACACACACACACACACACACACACAAACACTTTAACGCGCATCTCTCCTTCATCGTTCGACACCATCGAATTTTTTAATTGTTTCCCCAAGAACCTCCGGAGGAACGGCTATGCTAAAGAATTTACTTGCACGTGCATCGGAGCTGCTCTTCGAGGACTCAGCGACGAGTTCCGAAACTAACGAACGCGCAACCACGAGCGAAGCTATAAAAATATAAGAAAACTTTTTCTACGCCCGGTAATTAGTCGATCGAGCGATGAGCAATTAAACGTCCCTGTTATTAATTATCGGCGCCCTCGTTCAACTCGAATTATGCAAGGTTCTCTTTGATCGAGATATTTGTGCCTCGCTACCGCAGGGGAGGAGCTCGATAAGCGTGTAATTGTGAAATCGGCCGAGAACGGATTTTATTCGTCGCGCGAAGAATACGGTCCGTCCAAAATTGATATTTATGTCCGGCAAAGTAGAAATAATAGTTACATTGCTCATCGCGTCGTAAATTCTTTTTCAAAAAATATTACAGCTGGACTCGGAACATCAGCGTTCATTGACAGAGAATAAATCTTCGTTAAAATTCCTCATAGAGTTGCATGAAATGAAATGAAACGAAACGAAATGAAATGAAATGAAATGAAATGAAATGAAAACGTCGGAGAGGAACGGCAGAGTTCCATAATGGAACAAGTTCCATTTGGCAGTGGGAACTAATTATCATCCCTCGGCTTAGGTTACATAATTAAGTATACATATAGATAGGTGTGTGCAAAGGTGCGGAGAGGGGTGGGTGGTTGCCCAGGGGGAAAAATGGTAAAGGCTGCCAGGGTAATAGCCGGAGGATCGGGCTGGCGCGCGTTATTTTCGCTGTGGTCTGCGAGTTTCTCTAGGTATGCCACGTGGGACGTCGCAGAAGTAGAACGGTTTCTCCTTGTTCCCACACCCCCTCTTTATCTCCACGCGTCGGTATGTACCGGGGGCACACGGCAAACTAATTCCATTTACCGGCGACGATGTCTACGATGCGCTAACTTTACTCTCGAGCAGCTTTCGAGCGCGTTTCCCCGCTGCCGAGATCGAGGAAGCAGAACGCCATCCAGCTACTTACCACCGACAGCTATTCCCGAAGACCCCCCATCGTGTTTTCACTTCCCCGCAGCCCTCCCCCGCGCCCAGCCCAGCTGGAATCGAGTCCGTGTTATAGGAGGGCCGCACCCCCAATTGTTGACACTGGATTATAACTTTCGCCGTAGGACCGTAACCTGATCTCTCTTCGTTAACAGCAGACTTATCCCACTCCCTCGCCACCCCTGTGACTTAACCCGCGGGCGATCCCGGTGTCTCTTTGAAGCGAGGGCGGAAGCGGCGGCGGGTGCAGCAGCAGCAGCAGCAGCAGCGGCGGCGGTCGCTCTATTCGCTCGACTTGCGAGCAACCGAGCGCGGTACTCCTGGTGCAAGCATGTTTATCTATAGGATCCAAGTGGAAACTCAATTGGCCAAGTCAGTTTTATTAGGCCGTTGAGGATCATTTACAAAAACTAGCTGAAAAGTTCACCGGCGAGATTTCGGGGAGCTTCTCTTTCAATCTCTTCATACTACTTGTACTTTGAGGAGGATCTTTCAGGAAGTACTAGGAGGCACAGCTTAACGGTAAGGCGCCGATCTACTTTTCGTTATTTAACGTGGATATACCGAGCGAGCGAGAGGGAAAGAGAGAGAGAGAGAAAAAGAGAGGGAGAGAGATCCTCGCAGTGCTGTAGATCGTGCTCCCCCTTGTATTATTCAAGACGAGGGGTGGGCGAGGGTAAACGTGGCTAAACGAGGGTAGACGAGCTTCGGCGAGATCGGACGAACCATCGCGGGGGTGGAGGGAGGGGTTGCCGGGGGTGCGAGAACTCGACATTATGCAGATCCGGGATAATGAATTCTTATGCCGGAGAATCAATCGGAGTGGTTCTCGCTATTACGACTAAGACGAGCAAAGTTGGAACTTACCTGATACCACCCCTCGTAGTGTCGTAATTGAGAATTCTGTTTCCGTGTAGCCATTGAACGACGCTGTACTGCATCTGCATGGCTATGTGTCGCACCACGCAGGAGAGTTCTATGGTGCTGTCTGCCTCGTAGTACTTGTCCCTCAGTGGCTCGCCCACGGCGTCCACTATCTGGACGGACGGTGCTGGAATCGGTAGAAAGTAATCGATTGATCAGATCGGAACGTCTGGTATCGATATAATTACTGGGCTTAATCGCGGATCACTACGGCGGTACGGTCAATAGCACTCGGAGAATCGGCCAACCCTCGCAAACACAGCCCATAAAACAATTTGATTTCGCGCACCACTCGCAAACCGATTTCCCATACTCTCTCGCTCGCCACTTTATTTTCACACGAGAACCTTACGATTATAATTAAACGCGAGTATTATTAGATTAATGAAACGTGGGCAGGAACCACCCTTTTATTTATTCGTTTCGTTTCTATTGTAGTGCAACGCGGGGTAAATGTTTTGTTTTATGTTCGGCGCGTTGAAAAATATCATTTTATCGCTGATACATTGATGCTCGAAGGCTTTTCAATATGAAAAACCTCTCACAATAGATAATAACCATGATTAATCATTGACGTTATTAAATCGACGTAATGTATGTATCGAGCACGGAGGTATTAGTTATACTACGAATACATGTGCCTTCGTGTTCTGATGAATATCGATGTAGATTAATGTGTTAAATGATCCAATAAACGTTTTTCGCCGCGCGGAAATTTATCAAAAGGCATTTTCAATATTGCGGGAAATAGCGCCGCTGGCTGAAATTTCCTCGTGTATTTTAGCAAACGAAACTAACGAATGTCAATGATAAATTCGGGCCCGCCGGTTACGCGCGCGGTGGACGTGCGTCTAACGACTAACGGCGCGATAAGGATCATCGGTGTGTGTGTGTGTGTGTGTGTGTGTCTGTGTGTGTATGTTCAGTCCTCTGGACCGGTTCCAGTGGAAGGTTGAATTGCAGTTTTGTGAAACGCAAGGACGTGGAAAGAAATGATGGGCAAGAGAAACGTTTCCCGTATAGATCGAAGTGCCGTCAAGTGATACTCGAGTTGGCAATTGCACCAGGTTCAAGCAAACGTCCCTCTTCTGCTAACCTCTCGCCACATTCTCCTTCACGTTTGGACATTTATTCTGGACATACATAAACTCACCGCGATATAACCACGACTGTACATACGACACTCTCCCTCTCTCTCTTTCTTTTCCTTCTCTGCTTTCTAATCCATTTACATTCGCTTTCACTCTGATTTCTTGTACTCCAAATAATGTCCATCGGTGGAATAGAGGAGGGTGCGTTTACCCTTTTCTCTTAAAGTGTACTGACAAAAAAATGTCACTTCGTCCCCCTGCGCTGGAGTGGAAAAGTATTGGGAGATTTGACAGAATGAAAATACAATGTTGCGCAGTCTCTTAAATTCTCCGTGGTTTCTTTTTCGAGAATAAAGTGCAAGGACTTGGACTTCCGAGGGCTATTGACAAGATTTGGTAGATCGCCGATGGATGAACTATTCAATAGCAAAGTTTAGAGATTGCGCGTCGCCGCTGGATCCCTTGTTTCTCATCCCACTACTCATCGGATGCTGCGCTGTATTGTCCGAAACGGACTATCAGGACTTCCGGTTTGTATCACCCATAACGCGCAGTTATTAGCTCCGGAAGGATCATCCCACATGCACATCTGTACTTTTGATTTTGAAGGATTTGTCAGATATGATCCACTACAGCATGATCTCCTATTCTCGATACACCAAATTTCTGGCTTCCAATCAGAACTCTCTCTCTCTCTCTCTCTCTCTCTCTCTCTCTCTCTCTCTCTCTCTCTCTCTCTCTCCTCTCTCGCTTCTTCATTGCACGATACACGGTATTATACTATAATCGTCCAATTACAGTGGAATTATCATTATTTTGGGATCCTTTTAAATAAATTGCATTGACCCAGGGTCGAAATAGTTTCTAGTAGAAACGAATGCCCCAGTTTCCATTTCGCAAAGAGCTTTTTCCAAAGCAATACCGGAGACGCATTAAAATATTAAAAGATTTATCCGATTCTTCAAATTTATAACGGGCATTCTTGTCAACTGCGTTTCCTCCGGTTCATTTCTTGTGTTTCCCGTAATAATACTACGAGGTTTTAAGGGAAGTGTATCGCGGCTTGACGAAGTAAACAAAATATCAAACTTTACGAAGTTTATACCTCTTAGTGGTTCTTCCTCCAGCCAGGATTAAGCTGTTATCCCTTCTTAGTACGCGCATAATGCTATTTTACATGTATTACGAGAGTTACAGGATATATCATAACACACATTTAAATAGTTACTCCATATTTCACCCTACCATCCTCATATCATTTCTCATTAATTGGGATAATTAGTGATGGAATAGCAATTGGTTATATAAATCTGCATTTCAGAGGATGATAGTGCATATAGTCCCATTAGGGGGAATATAAACGAAATGGTAACGTTAACAGTTAGGTGGAATTAGTGTAAATGATTTTAACTCAAATGAAAATTGAAGCAGCGTATATATTTCACTTTGTTACACCGCCATTCTTTTTCGGATTACTTCATGAAATTACTAAGTGCAGAAGGGGTAAATTTTTGCATTTTTCTTTTTATTAATATAAGTGGAGATGTTAATAGCTCCTCTCTCTCTCGCGCGCGCGCGCGTGTACTTGTTAAAATAGAATTATTTTATAGGTATAGTTATAAAAGCTTCGGCCGTTCGATGGTAGTCGACAGGTATGTGTTACCTTGTTATATTGCTCACAGGTAACTGGAGCAAACTCGAGATTGCCTTGGGGAATTGACGAACGTCGGTCAACAGCAGCTCTCCCACTCTCTCTCTCTCCACTGTGCCGCGTTACTTGTCTTTGTGTGATCCAATTTATTAAAATTGTATAACCTTTTCATCTTTTAAGTTTTGAGAAAACACGTGGAAAATATAAAGAAAAAAGGAAGAGGAAAGAGAAAGAGAGAAAGAGAAAAAGGGAAAAAAGAGGAAAAGGAATTGACGTCTTACATTTTTAACGCTTTTACACGCGAAATGTAATCTATAAAAGAGAAATAGAGGGTCGGGGTGGAGCGGGTCTCTTGTTGGGGTCGATATCTCGTTGGATCTTACTTCCATCCGGTTTTCGTCATTCCGTAAAATCAAGTTCTTCCGGCTGTGTCGTAGAACGTCCATTCCAACGCTCGGTATTCTCCTTTCTCGCGTCAGCCCCAATTATGGTACTTCAGCTGCAATTATCTTTCAAGCCTTTAGTTTCTACCACAAGGACTTTGCGGACGAAGCTAATTTGCTCGATCGTTCGCGGAATACTTGAACTCACCCCCTCCCCTTTCCTCGCTTCGGTCGCGACCCTCTCTGTGTTTCTGGCCTTTTCTCCTTCCACACGGCGTATCTATCCACTTGGTTTATTCTTCCACCTTCTTTTCTTCCTAATGTCTTTTCTCCGTCGTTATGTCAGCCCTCTCCTTAACTAATCTAATGGCCGCGGATGTCGTTGAGAGCCGTACCGCTGTTCTCCGCAGAGGGAGGGAGAGTGCTCTTTTTCTACTCCTCCTTGAGTTTGCATCGAAATCCCTGGTCGTACTTTTATTCTCGACTATTTTTAAGGAAGCTGCCGCTGCAGCTACTGCCGTTACTACTACTGCAAAGTACTGAAACGTCGGCTATCGAGTGAAAAGAGCAATTGGAACTCTTACGTGTCCATCTATTTTTCTTACATAAAGAAGGAGCGAGTCTTATCCGCTCTGAATCGGCAGCGTCTAACGTGAAAATATCGAGTAAATAAAGTGGATTTGACGAAGGGGTGGGGCGGAGTGACCGTGCTAGGAATAAATGCACCGATTTAAGCAAGTCACCGGCGAAAATTTCAAAGGGTTGCCCCGTCCATCGCGCGATGCTCCCTTGCTCGTAAGCAGGGAGAGACATTTTAGCTGAAATTTATTATGTAACGCGTGGCAAAGGTGTGGCAAAGGCCAATCTTTATTGGAAACGCAAAGCGTCGAAATGGATTTACTGTACTTGTTGATATTCACCATTGATGTGCAGATTTACGTGAATAAACTTGGGCGGGTGGGTGCTGATCTGGCACTCGTATTGGCCCTCGTCGCTGCTGTTAACGTATTTGATTTGTAGGCGCCAGTTATCCGGATACTGAAACTCCGCATTATATCTCGAGTCCCCGGTATAGGTGTGTTGCCCCACCGTCAGCAAGTTCATCTTCTCGCCGTTCTCCTGTCTCCTCAGCCAGGACACCTGCACAGAAACGCACCCCGCGGTACCTCGTGAGACACGGAGTGGATGGGGGTGGAAACGGGGGTGGGGGTGTCGCACGTTTTGCCATTTCCGTCGCGCTATCTTAAAACACCTGGTGGGCCGTGACTTTACGGCTAAAGCTCGTGACGTTTAAGCGCCGCGTTTCCAGGACCAGAGCGGTGTGGCGGGGGTGGCCAACTCCCGGACAGTATTATTCCCCGATACGGGCCGGGTAACCGGTAGCTGGCTGCCACGCGGGAAAGTCACGTAGATGATTTGTCGGTAGAAAGGGCTTTTCATATCGCACGTGGCTCCACGCGAATGTACGCTTACGCGCGCGCGCGCGCGCGCGTGTGTGTGTGGGAGCATGCGGGGGCGCGCAGAGCGAAAGAGCAAAGGTGAGGGTAAAAAGGGGCCTAATCAGATTAGCGGCAAAGACCAAATTGACGGGGAATTGGCCGATGGCTGGTGGGAGTCCAATTGGCAGTGGGGCAAGCGCAGTGGGACGTCCGCGGGAGTAGTTTATCCGCCTAACTGGAATTGGATAATGTGTTTCCGAGTAAGGCCATTAAACGCACGCGATCCTCTACATCTTCTACATGGATATCTATGAGCTACTCGAGCAATGTGCATCGTCCGTTGAAGCGCGCGCGATCTCCGAACCCACGTCCCCTCCCCTCCGACTATACCATCATAATAGCCGCGCCTGCAGATTTTCCTATCTACAAGAAAATACATAATACCCATAAATTCAGCACTTTCCTCAAATCCCCTAAATCTGCCATTTATTCAATTTCTTACTTGTTTCCCCGCTGCCCACGAGATATACGATATCGGAAAAGCGTCCCGCTTTTCCACCTACAGCTAATTGTCCGTGGCTATCATTTGCCGCTGACACATTCGATCGATAAATCTATCGCTCGTGACAATTTGCCGCCCCTCCCGGAGACTCGAGGCTTGAGGCTCGTCCAGGAGGCCACCGCCATCGCCACCCGTTCGTTACCACACCCCATCCCACACTACCCCACACCACCCTCGCCGCTCCGTTCCGTTCCCGCCAAAACGCAAATATCGCTGATACCCGATCGCAGTATTGTGTTGCATCGATGTGTGGGGGTGGATAGCGCTCGGGGTAATCGTCGCGCGTGCATAATGGTGGCAAGGGGTTGCCGTTAGCGATAATAGCGCCAGCAGCGACATTAATAGCCTATATTACGAGCCAGCCCGTTCGGAGCGAAGTGCGCCAATCTTTAGGATATATTCAGACATTGCACGTGGCACGACCCCGCTGTTCCTGGCCGTTACTGCGCTTACAGACAGACGAATCTGCGCCTGATAACAGCTTAATGCGGATAACAGTTACGTCGTAGACGTCAAACGTCTATTAAGAGTTCGGTAAACTCGGGCGATAATATTACCAGCTGTAATTCGAGTTTACTGCTTTTAGCACCCTACCGCAAAATGAACATCGTTCCCCGCACGATCATCGGAAACTTTATTAACCCTATACCGCGGCTGCATATTAGAACTTTACGCGTGTTCTTCATTTTTCTTGGATATTCTCTACTCGGGGCTGCGTGCGCGCGCGCGCGTCTATGTGTGTGCACGCGTTACGCGTTTGCGCGCGCGCGCGCGAACACGTAAAATATCGAGGATGCGTTTGGAGGGGTGGCAGGAGGAAGCGGCGGAAAAAAGTAACAGGGGTTGTGCGGATTTTGCGAGGGGTGGAGTCGACTGGTTGGCCCGTCGAAGTTTCGCGCGTTTAAATTTAATTAGCTTCGACGAACGAAATAACTGTCAGGATCGATCGAACGCTAGTCTGACGTATTATCGGCGCAGCGAGCAACGTAAATCATTTCATTATTCAGACATGCCCGCTGATTCGCAGTCGCCGGTGCTTGATTAGCACCCGTGTGCACCCGCCGAGCGTATTGACGCGTCGAACGCGTCTAGCATTAGCCTAATGCACCGCGGACCCCCCCCTCCCCTCTCCTCTTCGTCAAACTGCGAGATATGCTAATAAGACCGTTCGCTCGCACATTTGCCGCGCCAATCTTGGAGCGGTCACTCGCCAAATGTCGGATCGTGCACCGTTGAACAATGCGCAGACGCACGCGCTTTATCTCGCGGCGATAACGAGCGCAAACAGACGAGCAAACGAGCAAACGAGCATCTATTCGTGTTATCCATAAACTTCCCCCCCCCCCCCCCTCCCTTCCCCCCGTTTCCTCCCAGCGGTATACGGGCGAATTTTTCGATTAATAAGCTGACGGAACCGTACCATCCGGTAGCAGAGGGTGGAACCGGGGGTGAACAGATACGACGCGTCTCCAAATTCGCCGGAGAGTCAACCGCGGGAGGGGGGAACTTGATCGCATCGAAAAGTGTGACGCCACTGTGAAGCCGGCATTAAATAGAAATAGAAATGGAGAAAACTCCGAAAATCAAGCGATGCCAGTAGGTATTGCCACCCCCGCGGTATATTGCTGGCATTGCCTGATTTTCGGAGGTTTCTTGATTTCTATGGGGTCTAGCGGGAGGGACTCACCGGGACCATTGTGGAACTATGTAAAACTATTAGAGGACGAGTGAAAACTTCCGAGAACTCTCGAAAGAACTACAGCATTTCACAACATTTCACGATTCGATTTCTGAAAGTGACTTCCCTCCCGTAGATCCCATCCACCCCTCAACCCCGTTAATATTTTGACGCGAATTGAAAGTGGCAAATGGCCGGCTGGCCGGCCGAGTAAAACAACGTGGACAGCGAGTCGTTTGAAAAGATTATGAGGACAGGGGAAAGGAAGCGAAACGAAACGAAACGAAACGAAACGAAATCTGACGCAAAGCTACGCGACGCGACGCGTCGCGGAGCGACGTCGAGCTTCCATGGGGGTTTTGCCAGCGTCCAGAGAAATGTACTCACGGTTTTGTCCTGCAGCAGCGATATCCTGCAGTCCAGGGTCACAGTGGCGCCAGCTTGTACGGTGATGTTCTTGCTCTCCCCCTCGAAGTGCGGTCCCCACCTGTGGTCATGGTGGTGCTGGTGTTTGTTGAAGGTGCTGTGCGCGTCAAAAATGTAGTTGAGCATCGGCGCGTCCGTCGGCATTGACCGCTTCACCGTCGTCGTCGGCTTATTCGTCGAGACGCGCTCCGTCGTCACGGGAAAATCTGCAACAAGCGAGACCTCCGATCATCCTCGGGAACCTACGTCGACTCCACCCCCACCTTCCCCCGCTTTTTTTCCACAATTCTTTTTCATTCTTACGAGAACTATCGACAGATGCGATTGCGATAACTCGACGATTCAACGCCGCGCCTCGTTTGTCATCGCGGCTTTTCCGCGCGAGATTGTTTTCCAACCACCCCCTTCAACCCCCATCCTCTTTCCAGTCGAGAGCGCGCGCGATTTCACGCCAAACCCCTTTAGGTGCACGCCGCCACGCATTCGCGCGGGAACAAATGACGGAAACTCTGCGTGACGGACGGACGGACGGACGGAATGATTGCTCCAAGTATTTTTTATAAATAATTCCGGCCGCCTCTGATCTATCGGCATTGATTCTTTTGACGCGCGCCGATGAAAAACGCTCTTACGGCCTCGAGAAAAATTTCAATTAATCCTCGACAATAGCCGCTCTCCCGACGCTTCGTGTCCACCCCCACCCCCTGGCCTCATCCCCGTGTCACAGAACTCGTCGCGCAAAACACATTTCCGGCCGGACCTCTATCCACGTGTCAACGATACTCGCTGTCCTTCGCTTCGCTTCGGTTTGCTTTGCTTCGCTTTGCTTTGCTTTGCTTTGCTTTGCTTTGCTTTACTTCGTTTCGTTTCGTCTCGTTTCGCTTCGCTTCGCGCACCACGAAATACTAGTTTTTAGATTATGCTACCGGCCGCTCGCGTAATTCCGAGCATTACGGTAATTCTTGAGGCAAATGTTCCTCGCTCGAACCGTCACGCGCGTTTTAGCCATTTAATGCATCTGCGTCGGGGGGTAGCACCGTCCCCATTGAAATCCTATGGATGTTTGACCGGCGAATATTTGAACGTTGCGCAGTTTCGGGGGTAAATAAGCTACTGCTCGCGGGGTGGCCAGCGGGCGTCGAGCGTACGGCGGGGGAGAGGGGGCAGCAGGCATTCTCGCGCAATGATTTCCACGTTGAAATACCGCGTGGCGTGGAATCACGTCGCGGAGTTTCGTGGCCGGCAAACTTTAACCCCCCGAACTCGTTCGTCCGGCCGAGTTTGCTTCACCACGCGACGTTGTAAATGCTGTTACGCGCGGCTCCGGCGTGCTATCGAATTTCCTGAGAAAATATTGCGATCGAACGCGTTGCCCACCGAACTTTTCCACCGAGTGCTGAAATAACGTCGCCGGGAGACACATCGCCTCGCGAGCCCCTGACCGTGAAACTAAACTTGGAAGACGAACGACTCGGGCAGGGAGCGAGAATATCGCTGCTTTCTTCCCTTGGACGGTCCACGTTTCTTATTTGTCGCGGAGAGCGGGGGCAGGGGGTGGGATCCGCCACTTTAATTACGCGCGACGCGCCAACGCCGAATCTACGATTATCGGGAATTTTTTGAAACAACCCCCGCGCATCCATTCGTCGGGTGACCCCGACTGTGTTCTCTCGATAATTACCGAATAAAGTTTGGATTATGGATTAATGGGGCGTGCTCGCCTCGGCCTCGCATCGCATCGCATCGCATCGCAACGCGTAGCGATAAAATTTCCTTATAGGATATTGGTATCTGGCTGGCGCAGAGATTCGATCTCCAGCTTGGTAGCAAGCTGCGAGTTCCTTGCCGTGAGTATCGCGCATCAGCATTTCAAGAGACACCCTAAGTAAAACGGATGAAACGAGTTTGTAAGCAAGTGAAACCCTTTTACCTTAGCCGCGCGTGGAAGTTAGATATTGATTTGCTTTTCCCCCTGATGTGCTCGTGCGGGAGATACCCCGACACAGGGCCGCAAAGTGCAATGCTCTCGCTCCCTGTCCGAGCGAGCGAATCCATTTGCGAGCGATTGCAACAGCCACCCTCCGAAAAGGCAGGGCTTTTCCGCCAAAGTAAATTGTACCAGTTAGATTTTCTCGAAATACCTCATTAATCACTCGATGATTATTATCTCCTCGTCCAAACCATTTCTCATCCGGCGATTGCCCGGGGGTGAGAAAACTTGAGAAAGAAGAGAGCGCGCCAGGAGGAGGAGGAGGAGGAGGAGGAGGGAGGGTGGAAGGGTGACGATCCTACGGAATAAAGGCGCATTGATATCCGAGGAAAAGTGGCTGCAGCAAATTTCATCACTCTGCCGGACTGGGAGGTTTTTCCCACCCTGAGAGAGGGTGGCAAGGAAAACAAGGGGAATAAAAAGGAAATATTAGGACAGAGTCACACGTCAAGAGAGAGGAACCCGTATGCCGCGGAAGGAGAAGATTTCTTCGTGCGCGCAAAACCCTCTCTCTCTCTCTCCTTCGTAATATTCTCTTCTTCTCTTTGCAATTTTTCGACCCCCACCACTCCCTTCTTGCTCGTTCTTCCTCCTCCTCGACTGGTTTCTCCTCCGTTCTCGCGACGTCCGTGTGCTTGCTCGCTCGCCTTTCCTCGAGTTTTCTCTTCACGTTTCTCTCTCCCACTCTCATCGGTCTCTCCCTCTATATTTTTGTCTCCTCACGATCCAACTCTTTTCTCTTCGACGTGCAGCAGCGCAGCCCCATCTCCGGCGTAGAAATTTCTACGCGCCCGAGGGAAGAAAAACTGATCAGGGATTCCGGTGGAACTGTCGAAAGCGTGTTCGGGGTACCGACTAGGAGTAGCTACTTGCTCCTTGCGCCGGCTCCTCTTCTCTTCGAATATGAAAATCGTTATAGTTCCTATTGACATTGCTAGGTGGGATCGGCTGGCGCCTCTCCCCGCTACCCTTACACCGGTGCCGGCTGTGCGTACCATTCCCGAACCTGACGTGTCTTCGAGGACTTCGAGTATCGCGCGCAAACTTCGCCGTGTTCGCATCCCCCGCTGGCCCGGGTGCGCGCAACCCCCGAGACACGGGGCACCCCCCAGCGTTCTCCGGCCTTCACGGAACCCGCCGCGATTGTTCCTCAACGTGCGCCACTAACCTGCCACGCGCGCGCTCAACCATTCGCTCTGTCAGTTGGCTCTACCGGCGGGGGAGGGGGCGGGGGAGCGGAACACGCTCGTTCCTCTCCGGATTTGCACTTTGGCCCCTTTCTTCCAACCGAGTGAATTTTGATTCTGTCAGTCCTGACGAATCTGCTCGTTCAATCTCCCGTCGCGTCTTTGCACTTGTTTTAACGCGGCCCACGAATTTGCTCAATGCGGCAAACTTAAGCGGTAAGCCTGGAATTTGGGCCGTGCCATGGTTCGATAATCGAGGTCATCATTTTGCAGCGTTACTCCCGGTTAATGTAATAGGGCCACCACTCGCCGGGTTTGACGTGAATATCGAAAATTATTTTCCCTCGACGACCCCTCCCCCACGGCCCATTCCACCTCCACCCCCCCCCCCAATGCTATTATTGTCACTTGCCACTTTGTGCAAGAGGAGGCTATCTTTATCTCCTGAGCCTCCATCGACCCGCTCCGACACACCTCTTTGCGAATTCCCCCCCCCTCCCCCCTCTGCCCCTTGCGTGTGCGCTACCACTACCCCTCTTATCCTCGCGCGCTTTCCAAACACTCGAGACTTCTGACTGTGCCTTTTTTTCCCCCGGCGACCTTCCGCGCTCGTTCAGCGAAACTTCCATATGCGCAAGAGCTGCGCCTGGGATCAATTTGCTCGGCGACGTTTCAAAGTGAAATCTCGAAAGGAATCAATCCTGATTCGCGTGGTTAACAATGGAACTTGGTACGTCGATACCGATACTCGGAGCATTTGTAGCTTTTAATCGGAACAACTCAATCCTCTTAAGGTCCGATTGAGTTTACGAGTGTCGTCCGCATTTATGGCTGACTTGCACTACTTGCACCACTCGTCCCGCCGCGTCTGTCCCGCGGTACTCGGACCGTCGCTAAAAAGGACGAGTTTTTCCCCTGAGACGATTAGGATCCGCTTGTCAAAAATTCCTCCGCTATTCACGTGTCGAGAGTTTCGCTCGTACTCCACACGCACACACACACGCGCGCGCGCGCCCGCATAGATAAGAAATGCCATAAAGCATCAAATATTTTGACGAGTTATGCTAAACGCGATTCCTTCGCCACAACTGCCGCCGTTATAGCCGCGTTTATTCTTTGCCATGCAAATACTGCATTCGTTGATTTTACGTTCCCCATGCTACGCCACGCCACGCCACGCCACGCCACGCCAAAGTGTAGGTGTAGGTGTTTCCAGGCGATAAGGATCCGAGGAACGAAAGAAGCACCGCGCTATTTATTGCACGGATGAGATGTCTGTCAGGGTGTCTGCTAGTTGTACTTTCTAATTGCGGAATTAGGCGGTGTTAGACAAACTGCGGGATTATACGAGTAAGCCACACATAGCTGCCGGAATATATGCAGGGGAAAGCAGGAACATAAACCAGCATATAAACTAGGCCGCGAGTAGTCGTGCGAACGTATTATACGAAGCCACATAATTTTCATCCCGAGACTCGGGGAGAAAATTGCAAGTAATCGAGCGTTGAAACGCCACGCGGGGCAGCGGTGAACGAGAGGAGCGCCGCCGCCGCGCGAATTCGGATGATCCACGGCCAAACTAGGAGAAGAGCTCGATCATTGGAATTCCACGTGCTTTCCGGCTCAACCCGCACCCCGTTCGTAGAGAACCGCGGTATTCCTTCGATATTAATTAAATCGCGTTAGGCTGGACTCACGATCTGGAAATATTCGAGAAGAGCAAAACAAAAAAAACTGATCGGACGAGAGGGTTGGGGGTGGTAGTCCGTAGCGCATATCGGGTAGAGAAAATAGTCGAGTGGTTAGCGCGGTAAGTCGCGGGAGGATGTCGAACGGTCGAAGGCTTTCCACGCGTGTTTGTGTGTCGGTGTCTCCGGTGCACGTGCGTGTGCCCGCGATTAAGCGCCGTCGGCTCGTTTCACGTCGAGAACGCGTCGCTGTGTGGCACACACGGGGCGATTCTCCCGCTCCGTCAGGACGACGGCAGCCGTCGCTCGGCGTAATTTCAGCGAGCCAGCTAACCACGGTAAATAATTCCGATTCGAAGCACAGTCCACCGGTATTCTCATGTTTTATGCATGCCGGCACCACCACCACCACCGTCGCCTCCGCCGCCACCCCCGTCGCCACCACCCCCGGTGCCTCCGATGATACTACGCGGCGTTACAGCGTGTAGGCCGTATAACCTGCGGGAGGGATCCTAGACGGCACTTACGTCGGAGCTACGTTGACTCCTCGTGTGGCAACCCCCGGCCAACCCCCGAGCCACCCCCGTGCAACTTACGTACACTCGACGCTTTGCACACTGTGTGCCCTTCACTCGACTATGCAGCCCCCAGGCGCAAACATCGCTCGATAGACGATCAAGTGGATTTATCGCTCCTGAATTGCGCATCTTCTAGCAGCGAATTGCTCGATCTTCCCAGAGGAAGATCCCTACACACGGCAGAGATCATAAAACACTCTTGAACCTGGTAAACATTTGCCTTAATATTTGTGTCCTTGCCGCGTTGCCACGTCTGCTTAACTCTCCGGAGTTACACGCTGCTCCTCCTCCTCCTCCTCTCGGTACGGGCAGACGCAAACACACGGACACGCACGGAACACAGAGACGACGCGACTGCTCGCGCAAAGTTTCGTTGCTTCGGTCCAGATTGCATTTCAAGGCGTTTGCCGGGGGACTGTACGGGAGGGGGAGACTGTACTCTCGCGGCTATCGACTGGGGGATGATCGTGTTCGGAATTGGCTATTTCGATGGATGAACGGATCCACGTGGTCAGGCCTGCTTTATATTCTTCGAGAGGAGCCTTACGGAGACTATTACGGGAGAAGTATGATTAGGAGATGGCAGAGCGATAAATTGCAGTTTGCACACGAGTGATATGTGGTGGCTTCTCGAAAAGCGAGGTAGCTAGGGGCCAAAGCCTGTTTGCAAGTAAAATGGGAAGCGTAGATTCGCGTAAATAGGACCTAAGGAATTGGAATTAAGTTTAATGCCAGTGTCTAATGTAATATGTAACAGTTGATGGTAACTCGAGGACTTTGCGTGGAAACTATTTTCATCCCTCGCGCACGATGCTAATCTATTAATTATACCCGATAAGAGATTCTCTTATTAAAGATTTCGATTCTAATGTAGAGATTATAATGGTTCGCGGGAACCTCTCTCGTCTCGTCTCTCTCTCTCTCTCGGTCTACTCAATAATTCCAGCGAAATCTATTTCAATGGATCTCTGGCAAAAAACTCGAGATAGGAGCTGCGCGATCTCGAGTGATCCGTATCAATCGCTGGGGAGACTCGATGAAAAATCTCGCCGTTTCACGCATTCGCTTGGTCGTGTACAGTTTTCGGGGGAGCTGCCATAGTTTGTTATCGCGCACAAAGTAACGTGACAAATAAACTTTTGAGAGTTAAACGTCCCTTCGCTCAGGCGAGCTAATGAATTTCCCTCGCTCCCCGTCCCCCAGACTGGCAAGTTTTTTCGCAATTTTACATGTACGCTTTGCACGCGCTGGTCTTTGTCGTTGCATAATGCGCATACATTAGTAATTAACGCGTAATATTTCACAACATGTAAATTTCGATTCTGACAAGCGCTTTCCTGACTGGACGAAATTTATCGTCGTATAGAGAAACGCGCCCGGCAATAGAAGAAATTTTCATTTCAGTTATTCCTGGACTAATTTGATTAGACCCGCGCCTTGCACCGTTTTAATATATTTAATGCAGCATTTTTCACTGGTTTTTCAAAGGCGCTCCATTGCCGAGGAATTTTTTGTTTAATGGTTTACTGCCGCGTAAACTTTGTTAGTGGGCGGGCGGTCGGATGAATACGAAGGCCGCTCAGGGGTTTCTACTGCAGCCGCTATCTCGACCAATTGCGCCATTTGCCATTTCATCCATTAAATTCGGGAACCTCGAATTACGACCCTTCGTTCAACGTTACTTACAGCCGACTTGCGAACCGATGCGTTCATGCGAGAAAGCATAGCTGCCACAGTACGAAGTGCAAGAAATTTCACCGAGTCACCACCACCATCACCATCACCGCCACTTGTGCTGGTACTAGAGAACCTCTAGTGTTCGAACCTAAAGAAGAGAAGTGCGAAACACTCGATACAGTTTGCCTCTAACTCTCAGAATGTTAAATTCAGTACCTGCTCTGCAGCTTCAACAATGTGATATCGGATAGGGGGGAAACTACCCCCGAATTCCAGCGGCAGGAAGTGACGTGACTGTGACGGGACACGAGATACAGTTACGTACTGATAAAGATCCGTATCTAGCTTTACCCCCTATCAATTCGCAGTGTTCCAATGCAATGGCCTTCTCTGGAGTCGGTCACTTTCAATCAACCCTTGTTATCGCGTCACGCGTGAAATTTTTATGATTAACGCGACGCGCTTGAAATTCCCAACCACCCGGCGCAGCCCACCCTCCTCGTTGCGTACATAACTAAATGCTCCCCGGTACCTCGATGAAGTCTCTAATTATTTCGCCATTATTCATCCATTTGGGACACGGAGCTCGTGGCTTTGTACTATTAAATAACGTCTTTCATAATTAGTATCTACAGGCTGACAAATTGCGGCGGCCGCAGCGTCGCCTCTAATCCATTTCATTGCGCGATTACTCGCTCTAACCCCCTCTCGCCGAACGGACTTTATTTTAACTAATAGCGGATCTCGCCGATCTCTCCGCGATTATCGTAATCGCGAAAGATCGCACACACGCACACCGCGACGCGGTAAACTTTGCGTACAAATGCATTTGGTATATCGGCACTCGTCGAGGGGTGCTCTGGCGGTAGAGTTGGGGGTTGGGGGTTGGGCTTGAACCTCTCGTGCGAATCGTGATGGAGAAGTGGCGTTACGGCTGATGTCAGTAGTGTCGTATCTGCAAGTGGAAACGGAAACAGGGGATCGTTTAGTGTGTTTCCGTAGCGAGGGTGGTGACAACCCTATCGAGAGATAAGGTAATCTGAGCGGGAGCCCTCGCTTCATGAGCGGATCACAGCCTGGAGTTTCTGGGCTGTTCTGGGCTGCGTTGTGATAAACGTTGTGTAAGCCGTGCTCGCCGACGACACCGTACAATAATTAATACCATTAGCACAAGAGCCATAATCGCGACAAAGTACACATCATTAATAGTTGTATCGCTCGTGAATCTGCATACTTCATACGCGGTAATTACTCCGAGAGATCATTTAGCAATCGCGCCCCAGCCCTTAATCGCGCGCTAATAAAGCGCGGGGGAGCGCTTTTCAGATTTCAAGGACGCCGCCGGAAGTTCGGAAGACTGCTCGGGGAAAGTCTATCTCGGCAGGACGATCGATGGGAATGGGCCCCGCCGACCAATGATTATAATTGAAAGCTGGCAAAATCGCATAATACTCTGAAAACACGGAGCATGTTCATTTATAAGTAATATGCACCGTAATTGGCATTCCGGGGCTACTGTATCCAATTTCGTTCGTACACAGATGAATGGACTTTTCACTAATATCGTGTGATTAGTATTGCATTTTCATCGTATCCCATCTATTCTGTTTCATTAACAACTTGCATTATTTATCAGATTATAAATGATTTATGTATAATAATTTAAGCATTTGTACACAAACTATAGTCATCGCGCCCCCGTTCAAGTATCGCGCTCGCGCGCGCGCGCGCGCGTGTCGAATAAATGCACACGGGGAGGAGAATAGGTTTTATTAATTATTTGTTTCCCCGCGCGATACATTCGCCCTCGCGTCAATTATTATTTCGTACATCAAACGCTGATGCACCGATGCGCAGAATCGCACGGAGTTGAAAAAGAAATTGATAATGTATAGATGCGCGTATAAGCTACGGTGCCTACCCCCCACACCCGCTGCTGCTACCCATCCGGGGGCCACCTACCTATCGACCTAGCCCATCTACTAGTAAGCCGTTATTGTTCGTGGCTTGTGTGGCAGTGATTTATCGGCGTATTAATTTGTCCGTTGCTCGCCGAGTTAGAGCCGTAGTTTGCAAATTATTCGCCGTACCGGCCAGGTGTTAATGTAATATTGATATTCGGAAAACGCGGCCGGTTCACCCAAGACGCGGAGTGGACCACGTTGACTGGGACACGTCTCTTCCATCCAAGGAGAAACGATCACAGGCACAGCCGTGGAAACGCGACTAATCCCCGGTGATCCCGGTTGAAGCAATAATCGTGCAGAATTCGTGACCCTTCCGTCCGTGGTCTTATTTCGCGGGAAATCTAATTGTACGTGCGGACATGTCAGATCGCTGGCTCACGTGTCGTATTTTCGAGATTTCGCTTAATCAGTCGCGTCACGCGACGAAGCACCTGGCCGGTCCTCTAGGACACGCTCAGGGGCGGGGGTGGGGTGGGGGTGGCAAACAAGGCAAGGAACGAGCAAGCTAGCAGGCAACATGTTCGCGGATAAGATCTTCATGGTCGTCGGCGCTGTAACTGATTTTGCTTTGAATGGCAAAGTCTAGCGGCGGCAGCAGCAGCACGTTGCCAGGAATAGAAAATGTGGGATGAGCCACCCCCTCCCCCAGCACCACCGCGCTAAGTAGGCTAACAACATTTGTGCTTGGCACAAGTTTTTCACTTAAACCGCTCGAATTTTCCTCCTTCGAGATTGCAGGGCGGGGGGAGGGAGAAGAGTTAAAATCGAGGCGGAGGAACGGGGGTGAGAATTTCGTTTGTCTCTCGTACCTGTGCGAGAGTCCGTGGCGGAGAGGAGAGCCAAGTACCAGCACATGATCAGGAGCCGGAAGAGCCACATGTCACTGCACATGACTGACCGGCGTCCCGCGTCCGGCGTCCTTTTATCTTTTTTCGTAGCGTCGCGTGTCCCACGGTCTCCGCAACGCTCTCATCTGCAAATGAGAAAAAAGCAAGTTAATCGGTGACAGTGGTGGTGGTGGTGGTGATGGTGGTAGTGGTGGTGGTCGATAACGGGGGTAGCTGGTCCAGGCGTTCCCGGAGTGAGCAACGCTCGGGGTAACGCAACGCAACGTAACGTAACGCAACGCAACGCCACGCAACGCCACGGTTACGTAACAAACTCGTTTTATTTTAGCGAGAGCGAGCGAGGGGAGTTCGCTAATATGAAAGTATCGCCCGGTCCGGGGGGATTAACTTCTCAAACTTTCCCACGGGCGCGGCGGCCGCGGGATTTTAATTAAACTATAATTAAGCCCGTGGATGGAGAATTAATTGAATGAAAGAAAGAAAGGAAGAATCGCGCGAGATCTTGCGTTTCCTTTCTCTCAGCCCATTTCCTATTGTTGCTGTTAAGCCGAATGCTACCCGTTTGTACCGAGTGCCAGCGAATCACACGGTGCCGGGGCTTATACCCTGGAGATTACCCGGCAAAAATCTGCGGAATAGCACGTTGCCGGATGATTATCTTTCATCAGGCTCCTGACTTGCCAGGAGATAGACTAATCTTCGAGGATCGCTTATTATATAATGTGATCCCAAGTCCCCCAACCTGTTCCTCTTAAATGCGGTGGTTAACCCTTTTAACGAGGGTGCCGAGGATCTGAGTAATAGCAGGCGGGGTTCTCGTTGATGGCGCAGGACTTGTATCCAAGTCACGTCTTTGACAACCTTCCCAGTGGTGGTGGTAGTGATGGTGCTGGTGCTGGTGCCGGTGCCGGTGCCGGTGCTGGTGCTGGTGGTCAGCCTCTTGTTCTACCTTGGAACGTCCTTCCTCGTTGCTATTGACTTTTGACCTTTGTAAAACTGGTCGCCGCGTATCACTCTGATTAATACTTCTAGTTTTGTTAATAGAATCTACTTCCGTGATAAAGCTTCCGCGGAATTCGAATAATTTTTAGCCGCATTGCAGCTGGGATACTTCCTACGGCTATATATCGTTCAAACGCGTACTGTGAATACGAAATACTCCAGCCGGCATGTAATTTTCCTGGGCACGGCTAGAAAAATATTCGGGCAAACTCGGTTTATTCGGTTCTAACCATCGAAATCTATTGATTTTCACCTGGCTTGATATTTAAGCCGCCGGAGTTTCGAGAGTGAAAGTTCCGACGAGTGGAGCTCGATTCAAAAGCTATTGTGCGCATTTTTGGCCCGGTGCAATGACGTGAATTTTTTCTGCTATATGAACGTGTGCATGTGTGTGCGTGCGCGCGTGTGACCTCTACCGCTATTCGTTTCCAAGAAAATATTTGGCTCCTTTGTGGAAACGATATGACCGCGTAACAGAGGGAAAGAGAGTTTACACTTTTCTTGAGGAAAAGAGACTGCTCCTTACCGTTTAAATTTATTTGTCTCCGCGCGCTTCCCCGTGCATATACTTCCTTTAACCAGGACTCCATTGCTTCGCCGATTCCCGTCTAGCGTTGCCAAAACCTTCCGCGCCGTCCGTGTACTCTCCTCCCACGCGCGCACACGAGCACACGCGCGAGTGTGGATGAGCGTGCGTGCATACTTTACATACCGTCTTCCCCGACATTCGCCGTACTTATTCTACTTTTGATTTTTATTCTTTTCCGACCGTAGCCCAATTTCGTGTTCGATCGATCTTGCGCAACAGCGTGTACTTCTTACTTAGAGACTCGTCTCGAACATTTTACTTCGTGTTCGCGGCTCTGCTGCTTAATCCTTTAAAGGCGCGAGATCATTAATAACGTCGCCCCGTGAATTATTGCCACGCATTCAATAGCGTTAGACGAAACGATTAATATATTATATATTACGATCAAATATTCCATTTCACTAACGATGCTAAAGCCTGGCGCGAGGCACGAATCAGTCGACTTGTGAATTATTCGAAGGAACCTCGTGGTACATTGGTTTCCTCTCTCTCTCTCTCTCTCTGGGTTTACGTGGATTTTCTAAAAACAAACCGAGGTTCGTCCTCCAAAGGAAACGGAACAATTTTAAAAAAGATGAGATTTTGAAAAAATGTACAGACTGTATATAGTCGGCGGTGGCTGCACGCTACGCTACTGCGATTTTCTAGACCTTACTAGAAATCCTTGTAGGTAGTAGAGATGTGTATATACACGTTTCCATTTACAATGTGCCTTGTCTCTTGCGTCAAACTAACCTTTTGTTCTCCTTCATTCCTGGATAAGCCTCGGATATATCTTTAGACTTTTCGTTCGTTTTTCCCGTCCTACTTTAGATTCCTTCGCCGTTGATGCTTCCACAATATTTCACAGTCCCTTGTATTTTCTTTTCTTTTCCTTCCTTCCTTCCTTCCTTCCTTCCTTCCTCCCTCCTTTCCCTCTCGTTCTTTTCGTTCTTTCTTTTTTTCCATTCGTTTCACTACGTTTCGTAATGCAATTTTTCATATCCCCTATGCTCTCTATTCTATTATTATTATTAATGCAGTTTTCTCGATGGGCACGCAGCGCCAGAATTACCTTCCACATTACCGAGTCGGAATTATGAAAAATTAGTACTCTCCAAGTCGGTTGACATGTTCTCCGCGCGAGCGGCAGATTGCTCTCTTGAACTCTCGCACTCTTTCCATTTTCGTTTCTGCCTCACCGGCCCACTTTCCTCGGAGCCTTTCCCACGTAAACATAGTTCAGGCAGGGGCGCGTGAGTGGAAATTCCGTGCGCTGATATTATCAGCATCATCTAATAATTACGCCCCTTCGTCGAGGAGTTTGGCGCTCCATAGCACAGTAAATTTCCAATGAAATTGGAGAATTATACGAGCGTATAACACGAGAACGATGAAACCGGTGGCGAATCCAAATGTTCCGTTCCTCCTCCATGACAAATTAAATAAGCACGTCTCTCTATTATCTCGGATAATATTATCATAGGTGTTTTTCCTGAATAACGTGCAAAGTGCCTTCATTGTGCGCGGTCCTTTCACGTGAAATGGATAAACATTTCTATGATCCAGGCGAGAGAAACTCCAGGCGGGAGTACTACTTATCGAGGATGAATCAACTATTGCTAGTGAGACATCAGAAAAGTCTTAGCTATAATAAATCTTCGGACAACAGTTTATCTCGCTGGAAATCCTTAGACCCCGTTCGCTTCCTTGGTTTGTACATCGATCACGCTAAAGGATTCGGGGAAGTCGCTTTACCCTTTATCTCGTATATCTGTAACCAGCCCTCGAACGATCGAGCTAGCTGCCGCCTTTCCTCTCGAAAGATGTAGCAACGGTAACATCGAGGATTCCGTAGTCTCTCTCCAGTAAGTGGCGAGAAGACTGGCTAACTCGCGTGCTATTGGTAAGCCGAGTACACTTAAGCGTGCCAACAAAATGGGAAAAAGGAAATACAGGGAGACTCGATAGGAGAGAAGAAAAAGAAGAAGAGGAAGCAGAAGAAGCAGAGGAGGTAGATGAAGAAAAAGAAGAAGACGGAGAAGAAGAAGAAGAAGAAGAAGAAGAAAAAGAAGGCTCCTTCAACCACTGTAGGACCTAAATAGATGGAGCTCCGGGAACTTTTTAACCCTGACGGAGAGGTGGCGCTAAGAAAGTAGCAGAGATAAAGGAGAGAAGGGAACGAAAGGAGATAGTGACTGGAGGTTGCAGGGAGCAAAGGAGACAGGGAATGGAGAGCGAAATGGAGAGGAGCGCCAAGTTGGCCAAGTTTAACGTCATGGTTAAAGCGTTGCTCCTTCGCTAGTTCCAGGAGCGATACTAGTCCAGGAAAAGCCACAGTACCGTGACGCATGCCACTGGTCCGAGAGGTTGCTTTTAATGAACTTTGCATAATGTCGCCGTTGGTTCCTCCATCCACACCCTCGCACTCGCGTTCCTTCTTCCAATTCGCCGAAGTAGTCGCTCGTCGAGTCGCTCCATCCAGGGGCAAAGATCTCCTCCCCCTCCTCCTCCTCCTCCTCCATTCGTCACGATTTTTCCTTCGTTTTTTAGAATTCGAAAGAGTACGCGAGAGCGAGCGTCGGAGCGTTGGAGTATCGCTCGAGATGGTGTGCGCGCGTCAAGGTAAACTCCGAACCAGCAGCATCACCAGCAACGGCTCAACCCTCGTCCTGATGGATAATCTATTGGGGTGGAGGAGAGCCGTGCCGATGACGCCGAAAAAACGATGGCCTCCCCGAACAAGTTGATTCGCCCGAGACCGTCGAGCTTCGTCGAGTCAGCCGGCAGGCAACGACGAACGATCGCCACCACCCCATCCCATCCCATCCCACCCCACCCCACCCTCACCCACAGTTCCAGTCCCAGCAGCACCGACCATGATCTCTCCGTTGGGGTAACCGACCTGCCGCGCATCGACCACGGCCCGACCGCAACGGGCTCCCATTATCGTCCACGAGAGTTCGCGACTCCTCGATCGATCCCATCCCGAATAAACTAACCGACGGCGGCGTCGGCGACGGCTGCGACGCCGGCCACCACCTGGAGGAATCGCTCGATCCGAACTTAAACTTGATTCGAAAGCCTCCTCTGATCTTCTTATGCCACTTTTATGGATAATCACGCGCCCCGGATTGATTCGTCGTCGTTCTCAAGTAGATTGCGGATTGATCCCCCGCCCCCCTCCCGGTCCACCTCGTCGTCGAGCTCGTTTCACTCCCGCCGATTCCCGCGATCCCTCTGTTAATTAAATTGCCGCATGTACGCCCTATCGCCACTAATTGCCAGAGCTAGCGGCGGCATACTCGCTTCTTCTTTCACCGAGAGAAATTGATTCTGATCTAACCATGCGGATTATCGGATGAACGTGCCACGATCACTCGATTGGACTTTTCACGAAGGGACGAAGGGACCGTGCGGCGGTCCTTCCTGCCTCGCCCAGACTTTTCTCGCACGCTCGCTCGGCTCCTCGGTGCCTCGTAGCTGCCCCATCACTTTCATTTACTATACGTCCATCTTGTGTCACACGGGAAGACATATTGAGTATATTAAATATGCGAATAATACCGTCACGCTGATCCATCTAATACATCGCGGTATAAACTATATAATGCATGCTGTGCACCCTATCATAATGCAATATCAGCCGGCGATCGATACTCCGAGATCCCTCGCTCTATCTTTTTTATCTCGGGTCACGTGGCACACGTGAGCTATGGGAGCGGAGCCGCCGTCGATGGGAATCGTGCACGCACGGGGCCTTATCCCACCGCCCAACTCCCTCGCGCTGAAAGGGATGGAGGCGAAGTAAAGTATCCGCGAGGAGTAAGGGTAAATCATTGGCGCGCCGCGCGCCGCGCACCGGCGGTGGAAGACGCGCGAGAGAGTTGGCCGCGTTTACATTTTACAGAATATTGTGGGATCATCTTATTATCCATCCGTTCGATGTGCAATTTCTCGGTTCCCTTATCAAACTGAGAGGGTCGAAGTTGGATGCTTAGGGAAACACGCATAGTCGTAGCCAAGTCCCCGATGCCATGATCAAGACTATCCAGATCCTCGAACCTTCCACTTTAGCCACCTGGCCGAGCATTTGGCCAAATTGGATCTCGAAGATAAGGCGTTTACAAGGTAATACGTTCAGAAGGGAACTTGTTGCAAGATTGAGTGGCTCAGGATGTAATTGAAGTATATCTTTAGCGCATTCAGATATGATTTCATAGGGCCGTAAATGTCTCCCGCGACGATACACGCACAGGCCGCGATGCATTATAATTTTTTACGACTCATTATATTACGGGCTGATATTTTTCCCGCTATCAAGGATGCTCGCGGCTTCCCCGCGCACACGCCCACCCTTTATAATTTATTAGCCCGGAAGGAGTATAGGCGAGCGGAGAAGGCGAGGTGCCGAGGGCTGGGAGGAGGGTGGCTCGAAAAAACCTTCTATCTTTATGAGAATTACGTTCTTGAAAGATTTAAGACGGTTTATCGAATCCACCCACGCGTTTATTAACGTTATAAAACTTGGAGCATTGCGGCTTAACGATCGAATGCACTTTTTACCGCCGGATAGGGGATGCGCGCTCGCGTGCGCGAGTTTAATAAAGAATTCGATGAAGAATTCAATTTGGCTGCTTGAACGCGCGGACGAAGCGTTAACGAAGTTTGCACCGGGGAGTTGACGAGAGCAGGGGCGCCACCCTCCAAATGTATTCCACGATTACTCGGTTCGAGAGCTGCGGGTGGAAAGGGACAGGATCGTCAGTCTACTTAGCATTTAAATATGAGCTTTGCGAGAATCACGGCGAGTTCTCGCCGAGGAAAGCGAGCTTGCGGCAAGCAAGCTAGCGAGCGAGCGGGCGAGCGAGCAAGCAAGCGAGCAAGCAAGCAAGGGAGTTCGCTCGGACAGGTAGCTTTGCCCGACAGGGGATGCTAAAGCTCTGTCAGCACAGGACGCAGCGTCCACCCCCGCAAACCACGACGCGTTCACGAAACTGACCTGTTACGAGTTAATAACAGAGCTTCCTCGGAGCAGAATAATTAATCGGGGGAGCTCTGCGTGCGTGCGTGCGTGCGTGCGTGCGTGAGTGCGCGCGTGCGTGCCTGGCTGCCTTCCTCGAAAAGATAACCCCGCCGTGGTCAACCACGAAATTTCATCCCCCGGGTTCTTCCATCAGGGGCTGCTTTTCAGATTTCGCTGCAGCATCCAATTGCCGCAAGCTCCAATATTCATGAGTGAGCTATGCCTGCTGTTTTACGTTCATTGGAAGCAATAGTCCGAATAGTCGAGTAGCAGAAGCCAGCAAGTGCATTAGATGAGTAGCACGTGCGGGTTCGCGTTCTCATACACTCGCAGACTTCCGGCCGCCTTCCTATAGCGCGCCAGGCGAAGATGGTGGGACGCGACATTACGGGCGACCCCGTTCTTTTCTCCACCCCCTCGTCCTTCTCCTGCTCCCCCTCGCACAGCCTGCCCGGTAGCAGCACCTGCTCTGCTCTGCTCTGGCTCCTACCCCCTGCTGCCGCCACCCTCGCGCCACCACTCTGTCCTACGGTAATTAGAATTATTATGATTAAACTGTCCGTAGGTTTTTTACAGTTTAATCTCCTTCGCTCGACCCCCACGCGCCAAGCTAAATTACATCTGCTTCCGTTCGTGCGAGGAAAATCAAGAAAGTCGAGGCCTTTCCTTACCGCGCCCCTTTTCTTCCTCCCTCTCTCCTTTCTCCTTTTAATCTCGCACCTTCGCTTTCGCTTTGCTTCTCGGCGATTGAAGTTCCGACAGCCTCATCCCCAGACGCCCGTGAAACTTCGAAGCTCGTGAAATGAAAGTCCCGTGGCTAAGCAGGTCTGCGTTGCTAGACGGGGATGAGGGGGTAGGGGGTTGTTGCTCCTCTAATTCGGCTTTGCGTTGAAAAAATTAATAAAGTCGGGGGTGGCGATACGATGCACGCGCGCAAAACTGCTCGATTTCGCGTGTCGTCGTTGTCCACCCTACCCCTCTCCCACTTCCACCCCCAGCCCCTCCACCGTTGGCGATGAACGGACATCGCTGATTCCGTCGAAGACAACTCGATGCTGCGCTACTGGATCTCTCTGTAGCTCGGGGGTGCTCGTTAAGATCCTCAAAGGGCTATAATAAACTCGATGAGGGTGGTGTAATTACGCCCAGAGGCCACGTGGGTATCGGACCAATTCTCAACGCCGCTAGATTTTAAATAGCCGGCGCTAGTTCGCCAGGGTCACTCGCCACTTCTGGAAACCGAAACCGACGGCGAAAAAACTTCCTGGAATATTCGAGCGCGGAAAAATCAAATCGAGAGTAAGTCGAGGGAGGAGGGGTGACAGTGCCTGGGGAAAAACTCAGCCTCCACTCCCGATTCGCGTACATCATTGGCTCGTGAAGATGATCGTACGCACTAATGGCCCTAATCGCCGCCCATAAAAATCAGAGGCAACTTCCTGGATAAGCCAAGGATAAGCATAATAAGGAGCATGAGAATGGGGATGAAGGGAATGGGCGAAAGGATGAACGTATACCGCAGGACAAGCATCCCCGAGGGCAATAAATCACATTATAAGGGTAAAATATAAATGGTCGCGAGCAAGGCGGTGGTAGCGGTGGTGGTGTTGGTTGGTGGTAGTAGCACAGTCCGTACTGAAAAAAGAAACCTGGCAAAGCTGGAAGGCGCGTGGGCTTTTTAGACGGGAGCGCAAGAAAATGGATGGTCAAAAGTAAGTAGATAATCAAACAGCTTGCTAGGAAACACATCCCTTCCTCTTTCTTTCGGAAGAGCCGCCACTGCTTCTTCTTTTTCTTCTTCTTCTTCCTCTTTGTTTCCTTCTCCTCCTATGAATATATCTCGCAGGTGAAAATGGCCTGTTATCTGTACGATGTACAAGCGCGTGCAACCCACGCGTTGCCCCCGATATTTTTCAGATTTAACTTGGAATCGATGCGGCGGAGGGTTGGGGGTAGGCCGGCGCCGCGCCATAATTGTTACTCGGAAAGACTCGACGTTGCGAAAGAAGTGCTGAATTCGAAAGATCCAGCCGACTCGATTAGAATCTCAACAGCAGTATTTAAGGGACCATGACTTGGCTAGGCACTTTAATGCGAGTTCGCGATATCGCCTCGCTCTCTCGCTCCCTCTCTCTCTCTCTCTCTCTCTCTCTCTCTCTCTCTCTCTCTCTCTCACTCGCTCTCTACTATGGAATTAGATATTATTAACGCTGGGTCACGCCGCGGAATAAAGCTCGGATAAAACGTAGATAATTACTTCTACCAGCGTGACGTACGAAGCTAAATTGCACCCCCAGCCAGCCAGGTAGGAAGTGTACACGGTTGCTCTTACTAAATTTACTCCCGATAGGGTTTCATCAGCGGCACAGAGCCCCTTCAGTCAACCATGCAAAATTTTATCCCTTCTTTCCTCCTTCTGGTAATTGAGAACTCGACCTTGTAAATGCGGTCCATAGCTCGCTCAAAATTCCTTTTTTCGGAGACGCAGGATTCCGCCGAGGATTCTCATTAATAAAACAAGAATCTCTTTTTGCGTGTCTCGCGTCTCGTGTTTTTTCTTATCCTCTCCTGCCTTTTTATGCGTATTGCGAGGGAAACTACCTGAAAAATCCTGGAGATTCCACGAGGTTCTTTTTCTCTTCTCTGTCTCTCTCTCTCTTATTGGACAGGAGGGGTTGTTTTGCGTTCTTTCCGATGCAATTATACAGGGATAAGCGGACGTTCGATCAGAATCGTTCGACGTACAGATATTGTAAGTAGTTTTCTCGGTGAAATGGCCGCCGCCACCGCTCTCCACCGATCAATCCTGTCTGTTTGTTTAGAGAGCGGCGGGGGTGCACTCGACAGTAGTAAGCACGGAGAGTCGACACGACCGGTTATTAATATTGTCCCGACACAATTAGAAAAAACAGGGTTGATCAAAGCCCCGGCGAGGGTGTAATGTAAATTCAATTTAATTTTCTTCCAAGTGCTCCCGGCGCCACGCAAATGGATTTAAGGTACACGGGTCTCTCCGAATTACTCTCGATTACGCCAAGTGGTATAAAAGGCGGCGAGATCCCTGCGATTCTCTTTTAATTACATTGGAATACGTTCCTGGAACATCCGGATAGCATTAATCCCCCAGTTTCGAGGAACTGTCGTAAAACTTTTTACTCGCCGAAAGATAATTTACTATTAATCTAATATATTTCTTCAAGAAAAAGCTACGGGAGTCCGGGGGGGGGGGGGAAGTGGAAATCTTCCCCTTTTACAGACATTCGCGATCGACCCGACGAATCCCCTACCAATGAAGCATTTAACGAGAAGCGCGTCTTTTCGCACTCGCGCTCATGCTGGTGGAGGTGTGTACACTTGCGTGTGTGCGCGCGTATAGAAACGCACACGAGCTACACAGAAATATCATATTTCCGCTTTATCGCCATCGTGACTGTTGAACTGCAGTTTGATTCCTAGTAGGTATTTGCTCATCCATGTTTATTGACACTCGCGTTTATTCGTATAGTATATAACCAGAAGCGATCTCTATCACCTATAAATATGTACAACTACCCTCAATAATGGGGGAGTATTGATTCATTTTAAAGCTTCGCAAGATTCGCAAGGAGACATTTGTTGAATCGACAGAGATTTCGTTACGAGGAGTGTCATTCTTCTTCCTGGCTCGTGGAAAAGTGGTGGCTGGCTGGCTGACTGGCTGACTGGCTGGCTGGCTTGTCGGCTGACTGTTTCACTCGCTCGCTCGCTCGCTTCTGCTTAGGCAAAAAGTGGAACGAGGTAATCGCAGCTCGTAAAACGTGCTTGTTAGCCGTTAGAGGTTTTTGCAAAATGCCACCGAATCGCCAGCCGGTTATCGCCAGCCGTCATTTATTCGCGATAATTTTCTGCCCATACTCTCCTCTCTCGTTATGCCCTTCTCCCTTCTTCCTGCTACCTTCTACCTTCTTCATTATCATGGATCGCTGTTATTCACGGTAACGATCCCGATTTTATCAGAGAACAGAGATTAGCACCGAATTTATACCGAATCGTAAGCAGAGAGATGCGGGCCAGATCCCCTGCTCTTGCTCTTAACGCGGAATTAGGCACTTTTCCAGAAAAGTACTTGATTCGGTCTATCGCACGACCCGGGCTAGGTAATTATCTCAATGCCCTTCTCCCCCCTCCCCCTCCCACCTCGGGATTTCTTCTTCCTCTCGCAGAAGCCATCGGCGCCGCCGTCGACGCTTCTTCCTCCAACGCCGCGCTCTAATTTCCATCCCCCGCCCATCCCTTTGCTCACCCCATCCGCGGCAAGCTCTTACACTTGCTTAGGCCAATTATTGCGAGGCTGCTTCGCTGCTGGTTCTTAGCAGGCCGCTCGTTAGGTATCCGCGCCCTTTCCCTGTTCCCATTTCGCACGACTATCGCTCTCTTGTTCCTGGCAGGGTTCTCCTCGCTTTTTTGCGCCACTTCCATCCTCCGCTTCCGTTCCAGCCGTTTCGCGATTTCCAGACGCTGGGAGAGCTCGTGACGTGGGACGAGGGGGTGGAGGAGAGTCGCAATTGCTTCCGGGAGACTCGCGGCGCTACGTAAACGGTTGGAGATCGATAAGTCGGCCAAGCAAGCGGCGACGTAAGCGCGTTGCTTTTCGTAAGTTGCGTGTGCGGTGGCTGGAGAATCGTCGTCGTCGTCGTCGTCGTCGTCCGATACCCACCCCGCGGCTCGGGGGAGGAAGCGGCGAGGAACGAAGAAGCGACGGAGAACGTTCGGGCCGATTCTCGCCGCTTAAGGCGACGCGTTGGCGCCACTCGAACTTCTCGAATCACGAGAGGGCAAAATGCGCAGACATGTGTGTGCGAGATAAGTGTCCCATCGCGGAAATATTTATAGAAAAGCTACCCCCTGGGCGAGCTACATCGGAATCCACGATCGGCAGTTTTGCGACACCCTTTTAATTTTCGGCCTCGCGAAATTCCCGCTAATAAAAGAGACGTGACTTGCCTACCAAACGATGAAGGCCCGGAGGGGTAGCCAGCGACCGAATGGAACGTGTTCGAAGAGTCCGCCATCCCCTCGCTCGATGCACTTTCATAACTATTCCTATTATGAGAGGTTTATCGTTAATTTTCTTGCAAAAGTTCCGAGCCACTTGTCCAGCTATCTGATTTCCGATCGGGACGACAGGCCAGACGACTATTTCTGTGGCTCTTTGCGTTCTATCAGATTTTTTGTGACTCTCCAAGAATACTTTTACTCGAGAGAGCTCCGAGTAAATGGAAGGGAAGGGGATGAAGAAGAAGAAGGCGCTTCGAGGGATTCGAGGAAATAGGTCGGAGCCAACGCGGACGAGTGCTGCGCGTGGCTTATCGTGGTGCCAGAGAAAGAGAGAGACACAGAGGGAGAGGGAAAGAGAGAGAGAGAGAGAGAGAGAGAGAGAAAGAGAGAGAATAGCGAAACGCCGTTTCTCTAGGAAGCCTGTTCCAGCGCCGGCATGCAGTAGTGGTAGCCGGAGCGTCGCCAACGCCCACTTACGTCCATTCGAGTACTCTCCTCCTGCCCGCCACCTAATACCTCGGAGGATACCCACTTTTCCCACACGGATGATAAATCCGCTCTTGTTTATCTTATTTACGAGGTACGCGAGCGACGTTATTTGCGAGAACGCGCGCCCGCCACTCGTCGAACACGAGAAATACATCGTGTTCCTTCGATTTCTACTTCGAAACAGGCGATCAAATCGAGCAGCGACTAGCGCAGCTATTTCGCTACAGGAATCTCGCTTGCCAGTCGCCCAATTAAATTTTCAAGGGAGCGCATAAATAGAAATCCATTGGGCCCTGGAAGGACGCCAAATTCTCGCTGAATTTCTTCCTAAGGAGAACAAGTCAAGCATTAGAGATCCGTCGCGCGATTTGGCCGCGCGCTCGCTAAAGCGCGTTGCATTTAACCCTTGGAAACCGGCGGCGGAAAGGGGAGGGGGCAGGGTAGTCGAGAAAGGAGGGTAGCGGGTGGGATCTCGGGATTCCAAGTTGGAGCGACGGGGGGAGGGGGAAGGGGCGATGGCGCGCGGGCCGATTAAGAGATTTAGGAAAGCTCGCTGCGAGCCGTGAAATAGTTGGGGAACATTCGCACGATCCGATCGTAAAAGAGAGTTAATCGGGAGAGGATAGTGGGGGTGGGCGAGGGGAAGGGCGGCAGATCGCCGAAGTCCGTTCGCCGTGAAAAATCGGTTCGCCCGTGAAATCCTGCGGTGCTGCGCGCGGGGTTGCTTCTCTATTCGCTCCGTTCGCTCTATTCGCTCTTTTCGCTGTATTCGCTGCATTCGCAGCAGGGCCTGTACACGCTTTGATTCCATCGGAGCTTCCCAACGCGTACGACGTCCGTGTCGAACTGACTGAACGAGCGCCGGGACGACATTCGAACTAGAAACTAGAGGAGAGCCCCGAGTGGTTGGCGCATTCCAGTCACGCGCCGTGCAACCAATGCCGCGTCTCTATCCAGTTGCCGGAGCTTTTCCTCTTCGGATTTCCTTGTTCGCGGCCCAGTGCCCGTTGCTCCTCCTTTCCTACTCTTTTCCACCCACTCACCCCCTTCCCTTCCCTTCCTCTTCACCACCACTCTTCGTCTTGCCACGCCGCTCCCTCCACTCGGCCGTGTGTTATCCACTCAGCCCACTCATGCATACGTAAGCGTATCGAATCGTTATACGTTATTTCAGGGTGTCATTCTGGAAACGAGGTGCTCTTAAATCTCTTGGAATCCTTCTTTCTAATCTCGTCCCGATTGCGGCACTCGCGCCACTGATGAAGTAGCGCATCGGAACAATCGACCCGCACACCCTCGTCCCTCGCGCCACTTTCCACCGACGTTTTCTCATTGTATGGACACTGCGGTGAAAGAAAGGAAAGAGAAAGAGAGAGAGAGAGAGAGAGAGAGAGAGAGAGATTCTTCGAAAAACTTACTTCTCGTTGCTTTATTTATCGAGAACTCCCTTTCATCCGCTAATTCCGACTTTGATGCAAGCGATTCGACGGAAACGCGCATTTTCGTCGAGAACTTGCACTTCCGTTTTACGAGGTTCCGCGAAGGAAGGGAGGAAAGGAGGGAGGCGATTGCGCGGAAGCTCGAATAGGGACATTTTTCAGTTATCGCGGGAAGATTCGCTTATCGCGCGTTGACAAATTCCCTCGCGAATAGACACCCGCCGCTTGATTTTACGGAGAATCTTGCCAAACTCATCGGAGAGGATGAGAGGGGCGCGGGGAGGCACTAGGCCACCCTCTCGAATGTTCCGGAATTTGCAGCAGCTGCCAGTATTGAAAGGTCCATCTTTTCCTTAATTGCGAGTCATTGTTCCGGGACACGGCGATGGCAGTCCGAGTTTCTCCAAGTTACTCGATCGTCGTCTTGTCGAGATGCACTCACCCCTGTGCGCACGTGCTCTCCTCCACAGAGTTTCCGGCGAGTACGGGGAGAGCCGCGCTTAGCACTCGAGCTTAATGGAACTTCTAAACGCCACCGCGTACTCTCGGTATCTCCGAATTGATTCCACTCACGCGTTCCTCGACGGAGGCGCGTTGTACCCTCGAACGCTACGAGAGGAAAAACAAGGTCGGCTAATCGGCTATCGCTTTTCCTCTCAACCCCTTTCTCTCCTTCCTCAGTTTCCCGCAAAAACCAGATCTTTTGGATTTCACGGTGAATAAGCTTCCACCGTCCATCTCATCCCGTCCCGTTCCTTTCCATCCGCTCTCTCCACGTTAATTCCGGCTGGCCACCAGCGATTTTTGACCAATGCCAATTTCAACCCCTCCCACGCGCGATAATGCTTCACGAACATCGAATTTCCCTATCCGTAGATTTTAGGAGTAACCAATGGATGAGACGATCGGGTGGACTGGAAGGGGGGGGGGGGGAGATGACGACGACGACGACGACGTCGATTAAATTATCGGAGCTTTCAAGTTCTTCCCTTTCCCTTTACCCTTTGGGTCCCGGTACCCTGGATGTTTGCAAATTTTCACACACTTCTCGTTCGCTCGTTCGTTCGTTCGTTCGTTCGTTACGCGCCGAGTTTATCTCGAAGCGAAAACTAGCGGAGAACAGAGGACAAATACGTAGTTGACTGTCGAGAAGCTGCAGTTTCTGCGCTTCCGTGTCTCAATTTTCATCGGTGTGCCCCGGCTGGCCCAAGCAGAGCTTGCGGCAGCTATCTCCCGTCTCCCCACCCCCACCCCTCCCCTCCCAGCCATTTTGCGCTTCTGCAACTTCGTTTCTACATGTCTGGCTCCTTCCGTGTATCGTTTCCGTCGTTGCATCCTCACCCCGCCCGTTTCTCCTCTGTTTTAACTTTGCTCATGGCACGTGCATTCTATTCTCGAGGAGGATCTCAAATTCGAGCACCGGGGGTGGGGTGGGGGTGGGTTCTGGTGCCGGTGGCGGTGGCCTTCAACTCTCGAGAGCAGGGAAGAATGGGTTGCTTTACGACGGCAACGACGTCGACAACGACGTTGACGATTCCAAGTTTCTCCCCGTTACTTTTCTTCTTTCTTTGCTCCTCGGTGGATTCCCAGCGCCACCACCCCCTTTGCCAGCACTGCCTCCTCCCTCTCGCCCCGTCGTCATACTCCGCACTCTGCCCTGTTCCCGATGGTTTGCACGAATAATAACCTTTTCTCGGCTCGTCCAAGTTTCTCGCTGCCTGCGTCTGCAGTTGAAATGAGACGCGAGTGCTCGCTACCGAGAGCAATTGCTTTTACTTCCAGTCTCCCTCGAGGACTCCAAGGTCTCTCCATGGTCCTTCGTTTGCCCGTACACCGCCCTGTAAATGTACACTTACGTCTTCTTCACGCTCAACCCACACTCCGTGCATGTGTACCTTCGCCAGCCGGTGAAGTCGCACGTGCACTCTCGCGCGTTCTCACCTACGAGCGACGCCCCCCCCCGAGGGGGGACGAAGCGAAATGAAACGAGACGAAATGAAATTGTCGCGCGAATCATATCCAAGTGTGGAGCACCGCGAACGAGTCGTTTGACACCTCGGACGCTCGTTTCGGATCGGGAGAGACTCGACCCATTGCGAAACGACCCCCCGTGAAATTTTCCTTGCCGACGATAAGACTTTTACAGAACAAGATTTTTACTGAACATTCCGGCAGATTCCGCGGAATGTCCAGGTTTTTTGGATTTTGCCGTAAAACGAGGGTCGTTGGACCTTGGAGGAGGAGTCAGGGTGTAGAGCGTGGATATCGCATCGCTGGGAGATCAATTAACAATGGGGTAAGAGGATTCTTCTTGCTCGAGAGGAAAGGTTATTTAGCCTCTCCTCAGGGATATCGGAGACTGGCATTGATTTTCGAAAGTACCCGGAAGGTGTCTCGTGGTGATAGTCTTGTCTCTGAGGGTGGCCCCATCGTCCGAAGAACTTTGAGCTCCTTCAGTGCACCGGGGGTTCGACTAGTTCTCAATCGATCCAACCGAATACCATCGACCCGTCTCTCTCTTTCTCTCTCTCTCTCTCTCTCTCTCTCTCCCCACGGATATTTCTTCCCTTTAAAAGCAATCGGGTTTCCCGGAGATACAACGTGTATCCAACTAAGATGCTGTATCGACCGTCTCGTATTCTTATTCTAATCCCATCCTCTGGAATATATTTTCTGTCGACGTCGTCCTCTCTCTCTCTCTCTCTTCCTCAGTCTCTCCCTCCTACAACGCTGTCCCTCGCGTGAATATTCACGTGTACATTTGCTTTAAACGCGATCGACTTTATGTGTGCCTTTATCGAGGTGCAACGCGCGATATTGTACTTGTACTCGAATGCCCGGGGAGAGGGGGGAAAGTTTGAAAGGGCGTAGCCGCTGGCCACTGAACGCTCAGGTAGCAACGGAAATCGATTGAGAAAAGCAAACAGTAAAAGAAACGTTAAAAGTGCAGAGCGCGCAAACGTTAAAGAGCGACTTTTTCAACTGGAATGAAGATTGAACTCCTTAAAAAGTGAAATGTACAAATAAATAATTTATAAACGGGCAACAGTTTCGAGACTCGCACTTTGTAGCAATTCCCCCAATTTATCGATGGCGGCGGGGGGAAAGAAGAAGAAGGAGAAGAGGGAGGTGGAGGAGAAGGAGAAAGAAGAAGTGAAAAAGCGCGTAGTTTCATAAAACAAAGAGACTCGCATCGAGCGTAACGTATAGCGCCCCGATGAAATTTTCGACGTAGAAGCCACGACGACGAAGCGATGAAAAACGACCTGTGTGTTTTAAGAGAGAGATTTAAGGCACGAACGTCGGAGATCTTGTCAAAGTTGAAAGGAACAAATGAAGGATTCGAAGGGTTCGACCCTTCTCGGCATTCGTATCGTTCCCCTCGGTAGTTCCCCTCCTCGGCCTCTCCCCCTGCCACCTGCCAACGGGGGTGGTTGCGAGTGAACCGATACATCGAAGACCGACCGGCAACCCCCTCGGTGCCCTCCGATAGCGCTGTTAAGCGCGCGCAGTCGCTTCTTTGCTCGAGTAACTCGCGAAAGCATCGCTCGACCGCTTGAATATTTCCCTCACGTACTTCCGGCCAACACGTCCGACACCGGCCAAGAAATGAAAACCATAAATTCTCGAATCTCCATTCGGAGATGCGGTCCAGTGCGGCTGCTTCGTCAAAATCGAATCAACCAGCGAGAAGAGCGCTTCCTGTTTCATACTTGGTAAATCGCAGCGGAGCGCAGCGACATTATGGATTTCCAGGCGATTTTTAATAGCCACGGGGAACTCGGCCGATAGGTTATAAACGAGCGAGCGCAGTTTCCGCGCGCGCACTGCGTCGATATAGATTAAGCTTCAACCAGTTGGAAATAGCGCCGCGCCGTTATAATTCCGCTGCCGACGAGGATGTTGCCGGTGGTGGTGGTGCCGAGGGGGTGAGCGAGTATATCAAACCGACCAGCACCCTCGTCCCCGTCCCCCACCCTTCTAATGGGATTATTATAGCAAGCTTGAGCGGTCGCAACTACTATCGTCTTTACCGGAAGCTCCTTCCTTTCTTCCTGGCCCCTGGAGGGGTGGGGGAGGAAGCAGGGGTACGAGTCCCTCCGCCTTCCTCGTAAGGTACACCCTTTACATGCTAATGCCCCGCCACTGAATATCATATGAGCTGCCTCTGAATATGAAGCAGTTCGAAATTGGAAAGGGAAACGTCACAGCCGCTTTCAGGAGCCAGCTCCTTTTCCCAGCGGTTTCCAGGAGGCCAAACGCGTTGCGTTTTTCCACGCGTCGGGAGTCACGGGAGCCGAAGCTGCGTCCCTTCTTAGTTACCGGGGTGGTGTCGCGCGAGCATCGCCCGGGAACTTGCGATCGTCGGGTACTTGGCAAGTGGGACAGTCGCCGAAGGTCGTTTATCACCCGGTCGGGATAACTCGCGCGAGATCCGCTGACTCGCTCTAGGAATTAGCCGAACGTGTCAGCTCGCAAGGGTAAGTTATGGTCCGGGGGTGGCCGTCGGTCGGGGCCTCTGATATTTAGCCGATACAAGCCGAGGGTTGGGCGGGACGCGTAGGTGGGGGTGGTGTGTGCGCGGGCGCGCGGTTACATCATTTGTCCTTCCACGGGGAAACATCCCCGAGCGGCGGGGTCGCGCGGAGTCTGGGCGAAGGGATTATCCCTGTCTTCCCGGGTGTCTTTCCCGATGTCCGTCTGACCGTGCTCCGGTGACCTCCGCCGCGACTCGCGCTCGCACCACCTGCACGTGCGCCCATAAATTCTCGGGCCACCGAACCCCCGTAATCCCCGTGCCCGTTCGCACCCCCGCCCGGGGCACCGCTATCATCGTACATAGTGATTTTAACGGGGTGTATATTCATACAGGTTGCCCAACGTGCCTGAAAACGCCGAATCGGCGCGCCGTGAAAATTCCCCGCTGCACCGGCGTCGGGGAAAACGATTCCAATTAATCCCCCGTAAACCATGCCATATCCCAAAGCCGCCCTATCCGAAAGACCATTCCCCGATGCTGAATTGCGAGCTACCTTTTATTTTTGCGCGGCCACGCGCTACCCTCGATTGTTACCTATCGCTCGTGCCAAACTTTGACTTGTCGACCGATCGCTCCCGGTTGTTCTTCCACTGGTTGTCGCCATTGTTTCGTTCTCGTGTGGCTTTTTGCCTCTTTCTGCTTTTACGGTGCTAAAAAATTCGTCAAAGGCCTGGAACCGGCGAGAGATGAAAAACTGAATGGGGGGTGTCGGGGGAGAATGAGTTGGCGAACATCAAGGTAACGAGTAATCATGAAAGATTCATCGAAAGTAGTCTGCTCTACTTCGTTCTCTCTCTCTCTCTCTCTCTCTTAATTTGTTACCGCGGGATTCCGAAATATAGATGAAAGAGAGTGGGGATCGTCGCGAGAAGCTGGGAACGGCAGGCCTGCTTTACATGCTAATATCTGGCCACTGAATATCAAGCCGACACGCTCGAATATTAAATCGCAGAACTCCCGGGAGAACTCCGGAGCTCTGTGGGTGTGTGCCGTCTCTCAGGAGAGAAATGAGACGGAGCATGGGCAGCGCGCACAAACGAAAGGCGGGGGAGGAGAGGGACAGAGAGAATCCGCCGAGGCGTCTGCTCTAACGAACTATACGCGGCTTCCTCCGAGTTGGCATCACACACCGTTGCGAATGTTGATACGTTCTACGCGAGTCAACTTTGCAACACCACTGAAATTATGCTCTCCCTACTTCGCGCGCTATCTCTCTCTCTCTCAATCTCCTTCCCTTCCTGTAAATTCCAATCGAAATTTCCGCATGAACAATGCGTACAGCCAAGTTGCCGAGCCAAGAACTTGACTCGTCGATCAGATTATGATTTCTGGAAAATAGCCGAAATTGAATTACGATAAACATTGAAAATTCTCAGTGTGATCCTTGGTTAGACGAGCTTGTAAGTTCCGTCCTGAAGGAGAAGGAGAGGGAGGAAGCAGCAGGAGTTTATTCCGACGCGAAGGCTAGGCGAATTCTCTTCTGTTGGAATAGGAAACTTTGGGGAAGCGACTATAGCTGCAGCACCTCCAGATGGCAACTTGCGCAGAATTACGAATTACGACTGATGAAGGTGGGGATATTAACTACTGTTGCACACGGACAATCCATACCAGCTGCGAAGCATCTATCTCTCCAAACAATGTGCAACGTAGCCGGGGAATATTTCAGTATAATCACGGCAGGAATCTACTCTCCCCTCGTGAAATTCGCCCCTGAAAAATATTCGCCGCCCCTGACGTACATCGATCTCGACGATGCCTGGCCTCCTGAATCACCACTTATGGCCTCCCACTTATCGAGATCGAGGAGTCATCGTCATCGAGTCATCGAGAATTCCACGCAGGAATCGGACGTCTTTCAAGAATTTTCCTCCGCTTCTCCTCCCTCGCGATTTTCCAAAGCGAGGGGGACCCCCTCTCCCTCCCGACTTTTTATCGAATCCTCGCTCAACTCGGGAGAACAGATTGGATCGTGAAAGTTCCGTCGGTCAACGTCGTTCAACCGTGGTCAGTCGACCGACCCGAAAATACTCAAGATTTTACGAACGACGCGAACCTCCGCGCGGGGGTTTTAAATACCGGCGCTCGTACCGTCGTGGTTTTTCCCATTTTTCATTTTCCCTGGGTCAGTCGGGGTTGGTCCGGCCAAACAACGTCGAACTTGCCGAAAGATTTCGCACGGGCGCGCGCGCATGGCGCGTGAAAGCCGCGCAAGCGATAAACGGATAAACGTTTTCGCCGTAAGCTCGCGAGCGCCCGCGCACTTTTCGGTGAACAGTCGCGCGGCTTTGACGGCACAAATACGTCGACGACGGAAAATATTCGGAGATGCTTACGCTGCTGTTGCCGAGCTGCCTGCTCGGAGGGAAGAAAAGGAGAATTCGACAAAGTGACGAAATCGGAAGAAGCCGCTGCCGGCGACGGGCTCCGACAAAGGGAGAGAGCAGATGCTTGCCACGCGCGATTTTCGCACGAGGAAATCAGAGCGTTTCCGCGAGGAGCCGGAGCGGACCGGACCGGACCGGAGCCGAGCCGAGCCGAGCCGAGCGCGTCCTGCCGGAGCGATAATAACGCGCGCAGTCCGGAAAATTACGCGCGGTGTCTGCCGATGCGAGAGCGCCCCCTCCTCCCCCCGGAACGCAGCGACACCGGATAAAGTCGACGAGGGGAACTCCGAAGGCATCCGGAAGGGGTGTGCGCGGGCGAAAAAGCACAACCCGGCAAATGAGGGAGGAAACTGCCTCGGCGAGCGAGCGGGTGGCGGCCGGGCCTGTAAGGTCGCGCTTATTATACGCTCGTATCACTTATTCGCAGCACGCGGAAACGCAATATCGTTGCCGAATTCGCTGAATCGTTAACTTTTACGAGTTCGCTTTACGAGCGCTTCGTACCCCGGCTCGTTTGAATGTCAATTACACTCTTCGATATTTAATCGGTTGCTTCCGGCCATCCGTCGGAGTTTCGTGGATTTTGTCGCTCGCGAAAGCTTGCGAAAATCGTCGGCCGGTCGCCGAAGCGAACGTGTGTCGCTGCCTCGCCTCGACTCGCCTCATTTCGGGGCAATCTCATTAAGGGAGTTCCGTCGCGGCGGCTTCCTTGTAAAATATTAGCAAAGTAGGCTTACTCGCGCCTCTCGGTCGAATTATTCGCTAATGCCGCCAACATAATGGGATAGCGTGACGCGATGAAACTTAAGAGCTCGCAACAGCTTGAGATGTGTCGCAAGCTCCACTTTATTTTCGAAGGCTTCCCCGATAAAAAGACAAGTTTTCCCATTTAACAGTGTTACTACGGGGCACATCCTTTATCTTTGCAAGATTCGTTGGGGATGATAATGGAATATTTTAACATCCAGCCTCATTAACGAAATTCTCGGGAACAAGGAATTTCGGACTAGTTTAAAAATGCGAC
This sequence comes from Sclerodermus sp. 'alternatusi', assembly GCA_037305995.1. NCBI lineage: Eukaryota > Metazoa > Arthropoda > Insecta > Hymenoptera > Bethylidae > Sclerodermus > Sclerodermus sp. 'alternatusi'. The sequence continues at coordinate 3,461,622 of CM074551.1, forward strand.
AGCGAGCATTAATCAGAGTTGACATTAGTGTGTAAAAAGGAGGTTCGTCGCCAAGCGAGTGTCTCGGGACTGAACGCTGGAACGCTCTTTTGAGCCAAGAACCTTAATGGACGTTAAGCGTAATGGACGGCCATGCTCCACTTTTTCTCAGGTTTGTACATACAGCGTTGAATATATCGTTGTCATTAGTAGCAGTCGCGGGGGAGGCTCCGCGGGGGATGCTTGTCGGGAACTCGTCGAATTCCAATCGTCCACCGTTCGCGACTTCCACCCTCCCCCCGCACCCGATGGGTCTTCACTTCGAGTTGCCGCCACTTCCAGCGGTGTGGTTGTAGCGATAACTGTGGTAGCGGTGGTAGCGGTGGTAGCGGGTGCGGCGGCAACTTTATCTCTCGCGATCCGCGAAAACTTCCCAAACTGTTGGATACCGCGATAAACGCTCTCCGTGCTATGGGGAGGTGGCGGAGGGATGAAAGGATTTAGTTTTCATAAATGCGATACTTCTATCAGAGACCTAGACAAAACCCGTGCGAATTCGCCAGCTGTTGAGAGGAAATGGATGTTGCAGCTAATTGATCCTACAGCGAAGTAACTCCAGGTCCATTTAACAATGTATTAAGACATATTGGAGCATTGTTTGAAATGTTGGATGTTAATCGATACTGCGCGGCTAATGAATGGCTCTAGCATGCGCTTGCTTGATTTTTTTTCACAACTCCCGTGCACGGTGGCGCCCCGAATAGGCTTTCAAATTCAAACCAGCGGGGAATTAAAAGACCAATTGGCGATCATCAATTGCGTTTTATTGTATCCGCCGGCTCGTTAGGACGGGAGAAATTAAAGAATTGATATATCCATCGATTCACTGCGCATTTGCTGATCCATCGCGCCCGATAAATTCTCCCCGTCTATTTATGAGGAAAGAATGTGAGAGGAGTAATTAACCAAAGTGATCCGTTTTGTCAAACCTGATGCTCCAGCCGCAAACAAACTGGGTAATTTCGCGAAGCCGAGCTTCTCCGTCGGTCTAATTAATTTCCTCTCAAAAACGATAGCAATTACGCTACAACGAACGCAAAACTACAGCGATTGCACTTGGGCAGAACGGCGACGCTGATATTTCCGGTTTTTACGGCGTGCGCGACGAGTTTCCTTGGGAATGCTCGCGCGTTCGTCCGGAGGTGCCGGGGAGAGCAGAGCAGGGGCGACGGGGGTGCCTCCGGAATCGAAGATGCTGATTTTAATGGTAACGAGCTCGTTAAGTCGCAGCGTGAAGCCAATCGTCCCCGAGCTTTCCCGCGCGTTTCTGCTCTGGACCGGAGCACGGGGCTAATAAAGGTTAAGCAAAATACAGAAGTAATTATAGCGGGGGTGGCTATATTTTCCATGTGTCCTCATGCTGGCACGGGATATGGCGGTTAAACCGAGCCTGTGCCATAAACTCGAAGCGTAATGGCGTTCCACGGGCGGTCTAAAACTTTGCGCTACGGCGCACCTGTGGGCTTTCGGCCAACGCATTTTATTTACTCCATTATTTAATTGCGAGAGCGGACCAAAAATTGTCCTTCCCCCTCGCCCCCTTCGCTTTTCGTTTTCCCCGTCTCCATTTTTCTCTTAGTTGCGCAAACCCCCTCCCCCCGCCGTCTCCGTGTGCCAATGTTGGGGTGGATCATTCGGTGTTTCGCCTCGTCGTCTCTCGAGGCGAGTGAAACTCGGCGCGTCACTTCGTGGTTTCCCGCCGATTATAAAATTCACGGCGGAATCTTCTGGAATATTCCGATTTAAATTGATGCATCGTTCGGCCGCTACTTCCCGTGACACGGCTATCAATACTATCGGCACCGCTTGCGCCAATTCATCAACGTTGCCATTTAACGATCGCACCCTCCCCCCCCGTCCCGTCCCCCGACACTTCCAATAATTCCTGGCGTGACGTTATAAATGCTGCTGCGTTTTTCAGGAACCGTCGGAAAGTCATTGGATCCGCATTCTTTTTCGATGCAGTTCCTTATTACGTATTCTCTTTGATTCGCAGAAAAACTGACGCCGAGCAACCGACTGCTCTCTTTTGCCTCCACTTCTTTCCCGGCATCTCCTCTCCTCCTCCTCCTCTTCCCCAGACCTCCCTTCGGCTTCTTCGGCTTCTTCCTCCTACCTCCCTCTTCCCTTTGCCACCTTCGCGCATCGTCGCTCGCACCCCGTTCGTAATCCGACTCGACTCGAACTCAATCCAACCCGACCTGGTCCGACCTAGCTCGTCCAGATCACGACTGAAATCGACATTACGCGAGATACCTGCCAGATTCGATACTCGATACGTCCACGATAGAGTTTTCTTTTTCTTTAAGATTAGCTGCAATCCATAATATATATATATATATATATATATATATATATATATATATACGTATGTACGTATAGAAATAAAAGTACGAGATTTCACGAAAGCAGTCGATTCGCCTAGATGGAATCACAGTGTCCCAGTGAGGAAAGTGGGGCTGTGGAGGGTGGATGGGGGTGGTAACAAATGACAAGACTCCGAGGAAGATTGCAATTATAGGGAACCGAATCCGATTAATGTATCGCTCCATCGGTGATTAATTTTGTCCTAAAGTAATCAGCTGGTATTGCGTGAGCGAAGCAGTAACTTGCAAGGATTCCATAGCTTCTTTTTACCAAGAACTAATAGTGATTGCAGGAGGTATTCTGGCAACGTTGCCTCTTGGCTGATTACCTCTTTTTACGGTTCTAACGAGCGTTCTACGACGTTAAGAAAGATGTTACGATGTCATCAGGATGGATTAACGTTAGCGTGTTATTACATCGACGCTTCTGCCCGCCGGAGTCGCACTCCCAAACGACGCAGTGATACTCGCCACCGTTGACGACCCCACTCGCCACCCTCCTCAAAAATGGGGAAGCTCGCGTTTCCCTTGTAACGGGCGACCCCTCCCCCACCCCCCGGTATTCGCATTGTGCGGCTATCCAATTTAATTGACGTTAGGCCCCTGTCGATATTCCCGCATATTCTCGCGCATAACCAATTTCCCCGGAATTTGCAATTTATCTCGTACTCTTAGCAAGTGGCCAGAGTCGTTAGTTTATCAACGACGACAAGCTCGATAAGCAAAAACGTTTCATCCCTCTTTACCCTCCCCTGCTGTTCCCTGTAGATTTCGGACGAACTAGTAAAGTTGTGTAATCTTGTCGTGCGATAATCTCTCCCTCTCTCTTTCTCTCTTTTTTGAGGTCCAATCTGCAGATTGGCAGCCACCTATTATGACGATTATGTCACTCGCACTCTCTTATCTATTTGTTTACGAAGTTATCGAAATGCGAAACTTTGAACAATAGCGAAATTGCGGGTCGGACTAAAGTTTGTCGAACCGGTCAGCGAGTCAATTGACTGGCTGATTGCTCGGATCGATCGTGCGGATCTCGTCGTGCGCTTATTGCGTTATAAGCGTCATAAATTGCCGCCGACTTCGCACACGGCAATGTGTAAACCAATGTAATCTTTCAATGTGGGCGGAACTGACGCAACTGGCCTCTCCGCTATTGTTCGCGGTAATAATTCAAAAGAGAAGAGAATAATCATTTTATTCCTCTTATCCTTCAACGTCTCATTTATCTTTCGCTATTTTCTCAGATAACAAGGCTTTTTTAATGCCCGCTGGCCACCGCGACACGTCACCGCGACCTTTGTTTTCTTTTTAATCCCACGGGCCCGGGAAATCTCTCTCGCACGCGCACACGCACGCGCACGCGCACGCAATCGCAGCAAAGCGTTTGCTTTGCCAAATTAATCAAAGTCAACCTTCGTCGCGCGTTTTGGACAATACTCATTATCCACCTGTAATCGCGAGGTAATTTCCATAAATTTGTCCGTCGCGTATCGCGCGCTCTCGTCCTTGCTCGACGCCCAGTCGAGCGGGGGCGTGCGGACGGCGGGGAAGATCGGCAAGAAAATTAAGAGAGAAACGCGCGTGTATGCTCGCGCGATATGGCCTTGATCCGACGAGGTGGACGCGCGCGCGTACGTATAAACCCGTCCAATTTGTCATATACGCATTTCCTCATTGAGAGCGAATGCTTTTAAGTTTAGTAGCGGTAATGAATTTCACGAGTCTTCCGGGTGATGCGGCTTCGCTCGGTAGTTTGCATAGCCACCACAGCCGATTCGACATGACACGTGCGCGCGAACTACGTCTCCCTCGAGGCAGTAAAGCAAACCAACAGGAACTGTGCGATGCACAGCCTCCGGCCGTTACCGGATATGGACACGCGCGTGCAATGTCGGATGCAACGCCGTGTGTGCGTAGTCACGCGGCGTCCGGTAACTCGCGCGAGGACACGCGTCTAAACGCCTAAAACGCGAATTACGATTGACAATTAACGCGCCCGTGCCCGCTAATTCATCGATTAGGCAGCCGCGAGATTCGGAGGGGGTGAGGGGGCGCTTTGAAGAATCTGCCCTGCAACATTGACAAATTTGCATAATTAATCTCTACTGCACCGTCCGGTTTTCTGGCGTGTAATTACGATCCCCGTAAAAGTACCGTGCTGGAGCGAAGAGAGAGAGAGAGAGGGGGGGGGGGAGGGGGGAGAGTAAACAAGGCGCAGGGTTAACGAGAGATTGTTAATGAATATTACACAACAGGCCAGTGTGGAGATTCTATTCTGATAGCCTGATGACTGTATCTTCTTTCCCAGGGCGTCTTTCGCTAAAGATTAATTTCAACGTCCGGGTTTAATGAAGTAGCGAGTGTAAATTATAATGTGACTTGGACGGTAGTTCAGCAGCTTCAGCCGCAGCCCCTGCGGTGGGGGAGGTCTTCATGAATTTTAGTGGATTCTAAAATTCTTGCCGGCGGGAGCTGCTACGCCAAGAGCCAGGGATGGGGGTGGGGGTGAGCGCGAGGATAAGGGTAAGGGGTTGAAGTCGAAGGAGGATTTTCACTTAATCCAGATGCACCGTTAAGATGTAACGAGCGTGCCAGCTGCGGACTATGAATTTCTTTGTAAACGGGACAGGAGCGCGGGCAGGGGGTGGTGGCGCGCATTATCAACAGGCCGTCGCGCGCAAAATGACAAAGTTCGAGACCAAAGGTGAATCTGCCTGGTTCGGGAAGTCGTTCGCTGTCGGAAATACCGAGACGGCTTCCTGGGCGCAGTTAAACTATTTTTACAGCTGCCATCAGGGTGTAGGTGAAGGGGGACGGGGTGTCTCTAGACGCTACGCCACCCCCGAGCTAGGCCATCGCGCGTTCCCGGGATTTCCAGTGCTGATGCGAGCGAATGGCTGTCGAAGCCCGCGAGGGGATGCGAGGGATGAATCGCGGGGGTGTCTACGGCGCTTACGTTTGCCACGAAGACCCGCGGGACCTTGAGAGATTCGCGCGAGTCAGCAACGAGCGCGTCAGCGCCAGCGCCAGCGGAAATCCGCGCAAGACGCGCCGGCATCCCCGGAACCCGCGATACAACCCCTTGGATTACCTCGCGGGGTGAACGCATGTATTTTCAGCCGCATCCCCCTGCTCTGCTCTGCCCTGCCCTGCCTTGCCTTGCCTTGCCTCACGCGTATTTGACATTCATGGCCGAAAACTTGCTTATTAAAATGCGGCGCGACTCTCGAAAATACCTATTTGCATGTTTTCGCGGCGCACCCCCACCCACCCCCGGAAGCCCCGACGACTAACGCGTTTAATGATCGTCGCCGCGCGCCCCGCGTACAAACGAGAGAAATATCAGCGGCGCTGAATGCCGCACTTTCCAACTCGGCGAATCTACCCCTTGCTACTACCCCTTGCCCCTGTAGCACGCATCGGCCCGCTACGCGATTGTACATTCTCCTCCTTGCTCCAATCAGTCGAAACCCCTGGCGAAATTCCTGCCGCCACCGCCGCCGCCGCTGCTGCTGCAATTCGATCACGATGATTACGCGACGATGTGTGTGTTTTGAAATAGATAGAGACGTTTTAATTAAAGCACGGAGAATACGTAGCTATCGGAACAAATTCAATCTCACGGGCTTATCCGGGACCGTGACCCACATGTGTGTACACCGGCACTACCGCCAACGACGAAACTCCCTCTAGTCGATTTCGCTTTTTTATTGTTTCCTTATTCCCACGGGACCTGGCCGTACAGATTGTCGAGACGCCGGAGGACAGAGGCGAAAAATTGTCGCGACACGTCTGCTATCAGTCTCGCGCTACGACCAACCGAGTGGCGCCTACATAAACCACGCGACACACACACACAGGAACTCGCGCTTCCACTCTGTCATAGCGGGAAAAATTGAGCTATTCGCATCGCGCTTTCATCGGGAGATTCGTCAATGTATGAAATACGACGCTCCGATCGACAGACTGGAGAGAAGAATGTTCTCCCCGCGCTCTCAATAATTTTAAGCAAATTGCTTAAGCGAAATATGTCGACCCGCCCGCGACCGACGCCCACCCCCGAATAGCGCGGGGGAGGTAAATGAAATTAGAGGGAGGAAGGGTTGTTCCCAGGCTTGGGAGATTGAACTTTATTATTATTCTTCCTTGCCGCGACGTTCTCTCTCGCTGGCTGAATCAATCGCTATCTATGAGCCGAGCTATTTCCTTTGAACTGCGGGGGCTCGCCCGTGTCTTTATCGACACAAGTATCTATGGACGTAGTAGGTTCCTACGCTCCCCCAGGTGCGGCCATGCGCGGAATTGGCGAGAAAGTGGAAACCGGTGAGCGACGACGGTACGTCAGCATTTCCCACGATTGCCTCGCCCGAAGAAGCAGCTCTGCCCGTTTTTCCTTCGCGCCGACACAACGACGTTACCTGCTGCATTTTCCGAGAGGAAAACGCGGCATTAGAGACCGGCTGGCTCTATTTACGGACAGATATGTAGACGGATCAAGACTCCAGGTGAAAGACAAACGCTCCTCTTAGTCGTTGTCGTCGTCGTCGTCGTCGTCCTCGACCTCGTCTCCGCCCTTCGGTTCGATCTCCCCCCCCCATCCCCTCTTCGCGGCTGCTCGTGAAACACGGAATTCGCAATTTGCATTAGATGCAAAATTAATTGGCTGGTTTAGCAGAAACGGCGAATAACTTTGATGAGGCAAACGTCGAAAGGGCAGGAAGAACTTTGATACCGAAATTTCTCGAATGACAAAATTTCCTTCGCCCAAGGTTCCTCTTCAACGACATTAATCGTAATTAAGTTAAGCGACGAAGATTCCGGACGGAGCACCGGCAAACGGCGTAATAAGAGGGTGGGGGGTTGGTTTTTCACTGGTCGGGCACAAGCTAGATTTCCCGTGCCTTGGGATATTTTAAAGAACGGAGTCCCCCAATATTGCCAAGCTACTGGAAAATTGAATGGGACGGCAAAGAGGCCGCGCGAGGCGAGGGGAATGCCGGGGGAAACGAGTTTATTTGCGGCCGAGACTCGGAGACCAGCGAGAATCGCGGGAAAGACAAATACGTTCTATTTCTTATGTTGCTTGGCCATCGGGCGCGACCACTTTTCCCGCAGTTCGCGCCGCCGTTGCTCCTGCTGATGGGCTTTGGCTGTTCCAGCGCGGGCGCGGAAGGATATGTAAAGCGAGAGACAAAGGACCGCGCGGTGAAATGAGAAAAAGCGGTAAAAGCAGCTATTGTCAAGTGAAAAAAACCAAAGCGGACAGACAAATGGCCAAGTGAAATTGATTTGCGTGTGACCAACGATAGACGCGCAGTCCGATAAGCAGACGAGGAGGAGGGGGAGGGGAATGACGACCTAGCCGGACCGTTTGCTAGCTTTGAGAACGTTTTCTAGCTTTTTAACGTCGAAACAAGGAGATGCTTTCCTTACCGGCCGTACGTGTCATCCTCTGCTCGGTCCACTGACTCGGAAATGCCATAGCGTAGTCATAGTTTAATGTATCGTGCAACTTACCTACTACACAAGCTACTACTACGCTTTCATCTTTCGTGACTTTCCCACTCTACCTTCTTTATCTCTTGGCTCCTCTCGTTCCTTAATGCTGTGTGCGTGTGTCTGTGTGTGTGTGTGTGTTTTAACCCGATCCTCGTTCGGAGGAATTTGCAGAAATGAAGCTCATGCTTCTCTCGAGCCCTGGCCAACCTCTTCTTAAACGATTCGCCTAGAGAGAGAGAGAGAAAGAGAGAGAGAGAGGGGGTGAGACCTTGTTAGAGTTTCCTAACTCTATCTTTTATCAGACATGGTATAAATCTAACACCGGACAGTGTGGTAGGCGACGCGGAATTGGCAAAAGCTTCCAAAAGCGAGCACTCTTTTTTTCTCCACCAATATCGCGCCTCTCGCGGTAAAGTTAGTTTGTAAAAATTCATAGAGAAGGAAATAGATGCAAACCCGCACTGGGCGAAGGATTTAACGTTCTATTTGCAGCTTCGGCACTCGCGGCATCGAAGTGACGTTGCATGAGTAGAGAACGTCGATACTACGTGTCGATACACCACGCGAGATCTTCGCCCCCCCCCCCTCTCTCTCCCTCTCTCTCTCTCTCTCTCTCTCTCTCTCTCTCTCTCTCTTTTACGTCTACTCCCGAATGCTTTTGTTGCTTCCTACTACTACTCCATTTATTCTGTTTTTTTTACTCTTTCACGCGAACCGACGTGGTATCGACAACGCGCATCGACGTCCGCTCTCGTTTCGCTTCTTCGAGCCGAATATTCTCCCACTACACGATCCAAGCTCGTTTCGCATGCCGCGTTGCTGCGAGTGCAAATAATCATCGTAACGCGATTTGTTTTTCCGCGTTTCGCAACGACAATCCCTGCTGAGTTCCCGTCTTTATGGAAAAACGATGGTAGCCGCTTCGCATCGAGCGAAATAGAAGCGGAGTGCGAGTTAACGAGGAAATTGCATTAAAGCGCGCTCAATCTATCCCGGCAAAAGTTATTTCACTGCTGCCCGATCAACTCTCGTTACTCGGATACCCCTGCCATTCGTGCCTGTCTACGAGTGGTGGTCGATTACCGAGAGATAACTTGTCGGTCGAACATCAATCAGTTTATCGTCTCTTTGTCGTTAAAGTTTATGGCCGACCGAAAGTAAGTGTAGATGCTGCCGATTAATGATCGTTGTATGCTCGGCATCAAAGCGAACTTGAGGAATTTCCCTAATTCCACTCCGGAAACTTGACGCTGAAAGAATTCGAGAAGCCTCGAAATCCGCGTCCGACTTTATCAATTCTATACTACTTGCATGTATCTATGATAAACTTTCCTACTTCCACTATTATCGTCAACTTTCAGATTTACCCTTTGATGTTAATGTTTCTCTTTATTTGTTTCAAATGAGTGCCAAAGTGCTTCTTTATTCTCCCCAGTCGAGATTTTCCAGTATCCCCGCTGAGTTTTGAATATATGTTTAACTTTGAACTTTCGGAATATACTCTGACACAGTTTGATACCCCTCAAGTTTTCCTCGATCTCTTTAACTCTCGATTTCACGGTTTAATCGCGACTCGCGCATACGATTGTGCGCTCAGCTATAAAATAATACATTTTCATAGTCGAGCAGTCCTTTGGTTGCTCGTTCCTTCGCCTTTTCTGTTTCGTTTCTCTCAAAAGTAGAAAAAATGTCACACAATTGTCGTAGAGGTTTCTAATCATCGATACTCGACGCGTATCGAAGGTGTAGATTAGTTTATACCCCTTTGATACAGTCCCTGAAGTGCACACAGTTTCACGGTAGACATTTGCGTCTGACTCTCGGTAGACTCGTTTCACTTGTAAAGAGAGTTAAAGTCTTTGTAAGGACTCGTAACCAACATTGTTCGATCTGCTCTGAAAAAATGATTAATTTGTGGCCTTTGGTACATGCGTTTCATAATATATTTCGCAGCTTCCAAGTAAAATCGGTTTAAATCCAATAATAATAGAAAAACCCGATTTTACAAAAAACCACACGTTATACCACCACTTAAACTCAACCACGAATATTTGTTTGAATTAACATTATTCACATTACGTACACGAATTAAAAATTAATCGTATTTACATTAATTCAACTAGGTTTTATAATCGGATTTATCGAATTTACTTTTTAGCAAAGGAAGCGTTCGCGTAAAAATTCAGTTCGCGAGGGGCAAGGCGAGGAGGGGACGAAGGGTTTTCTTTTGGTTAAAAATTTCGCTCGGTAGTTTCATTGAAATTAGCGGCCCTACTAAATATTTACCGTAATGCAGTAATTATTCTCGTCCATGGCAATTTCGGAATTATCCATTTTTGTTACGTGACAGATACCGCGCGTCATCATAAGTGGCATTTGATATGTAAAAATTAAGGACATGAAATTGCGCCGTTCGCCCGATGATTACGTTTTTGCGTGTAACGAATTTTCGGCTGCCACATGAATTCGTTATTGACACGATTGCTCGATAATTGATATGGTAGAAATAACATTCTGAAAGGCGCCTAGTAAATATTACCATTTTTTCCGTAATGGCCAAGTTTATGCAGGGATGGAAATTACGACACCGTTTGACCGTTTCCCCCCCGTTTTATCCACACGTTTATTGGCAGCAGTGCGATTAACGCCAGGTGCGCGCAGCTGTGAAACCGAAAAAAGCTTCTGCTTATAAAAGAGGTGTGTTTCTTCCTAAGCACCAAGCAGTTTCAAAGAATCGTTTAGCCTCATTGTTCGCGTTTCTTCACTTTTTTTTTTTTTTTTTGTCGATGCGCAACAAACCTGCATCGCGATTCCCACGGGAGCTGTCTTCCATTCTCAAAGTCGGATGGATGCTGAAGAAACTGGATATTCTTGTATTCAGCGATAGCGAAAAGGAAACTCTCGAACACGTGACGATTAAACTTCCTTAAGCATCTCACTGCTTCGCGAAAGCTTTCTATTCACTAAACTCAGTTTTGTCCAGTTTTCCCTTCGCGAGGAGTATAATGTGAAGAGGGAGAGAGGAAGGGAGAAAGAAAGAGAGAGAGACACACGCACACACACACACACACACACACACACACACAACAAATAGATGGAGAAAGGAAGAGAGGAATTATAATAAAAACCATTCCAACTATGATTATATTAACGGATGAATATAGCTGAAACGGCGTTATCACTGTAAATCTTATTCGCAAATGGAAGAGTGCAATGAAGTTAGAGTCGAGGAGAGAAATTCCCAAAAGCTTAAACTTCGTCAGTCGTATTTATAGCTGGCGCTCAGCTCGCAAGCGGCACTTAAGGGACGAGCCAAATGCACAGTAGCTACTACCTTACTTAATTCTCTTAGTCGCGAGTATTGATTTTAACCACGCGAATGAATATTCCAGTTGGATGTATCATAGATTCACTCGTTTATCCTCGAGACTCGCAGCTAGCTTAGAAAATTGTATTAATTAAAATCTCGGAGGAGAGCCCGTTACTCCCAAAGAAACGAGACGGCCCAAGTACGGGAGGAATATGAGTTTCCTCGTCGCTTTGAATTTCGGGGACAACGAACATGAAGATAACGCACGTGCGCCGGAGACGCGAGGATAGCGTCGAATCTCCGGGGGATTCAGCGAGAATCTCCTGCGAGAAACGGAGAAAGAGACGGCAGGGGAGGGAGACCCGTGTCGAGCAGGTGGTCCCGGCTAATCTCGTCTTTTGTGACAAGCTGTCTTAATTAGATAGGCGAATCTATGTTAATACATAACCCCTCGTACTGGTTTACGTCACTATTTCACCACCCTGTTGCCTCGCGCGTGTAGGAGGTGCTCTCACCCCCGACGGTATTTCCGCCGCGGGTTTGGCATCCGCCGGCAGTTTTCCTATCTGAGCTCGGTGCAGTTGGCCGCGCATGTACGGCCGCGTGTATTTTTCTACTTTACACCGGAGGAGCGCGACTTGCAAAAAAGGGAATAACGCGAGGCGACCGTAGATCGTCATTATCTCGCGAAACGGCGGCCGTGAGAAAAGGGAAACGCGATATCTCGCTCACTCCCGGTTACGACTCGGGAAACCGTGCGAAAACCCTCGACCCCTGCACGCACGCAAATGCTCCACGTATCTCTCATCCTCCCACTGTCCACGTATAAGTTACGACGACGACGTCGACGACGATGACGACGACGGCCTCCACTGCCCTGCCTGGAAGAGTCCGGCGTAACACCCACGCGACACAACCGTATCGTCCGCCGGACCAGCCGGCGGATATTCGCATACCTTCGAGTACCGCGCGCCAAGTGACCGGAAGACACTTTATGGGAGAGGACGTTACATTTTCAGGAACCTCGAATGGTTATTCCTGTCTCGGAACTGGCATCCTGCGCCAGGATCCCTTCGCTCGCTCGTTCCACGCTATTCGATGTAATGAAATATCAAACGCGAAAGCGCGGGGGTGAGTCCCTCCGTTAACACGGAATTCCGCCGTATCAACGGCGATACTCCGCGCGACTCGGGAGTAAGATATTTTTTGAGAGTAGAGCGAGATGGACCAACGCTCGAAAATTCAAAGACGAGCGCGCGCGCGCGCGCGCGCACGCACACACGACGAATAGATAGGGGAATCGCGAAACTTGGCGAGGGAGTTGATCGACTCGATTTCTCTCTCCCGGGTATCCCCGTGTCTTGGTGCGCGAGTTCCCTCGTAGTTCGCGTATCTATGCGGATACCCGGGAAAGCACCATCCCCACTTTGCGAAACGAATTTTCCGCCGCGTGACGAGCTCGATCGTCTCTCCCGGCGAGGGAGTATACCGCGTCGGAGAGCGTGTGGGGAAAATGAGACAGGGCGAGAGAGAGAGAGAGAGAAGAGCGCGGGGGTTCGGCTACTTTTTCCCTCGGCGTGTAGCGTTCGCGAAATCACTTTTGCAGCACGTGCCTAAGAGAGGCTCCGAATAACGCGCACGTATTCTCGCCTATCGAGAACCTGGGAGCTTCCATCTCGCCCACGTCGCAAGAGTCGAACGAGGAAAATATAGAGGGAATTGCTTCCTCGGCACTTGCTCCGCGTTTCGAATTCCTCGGGTATGTACCACGCGCGCGGCAACTACTTTATTTCGTGCGAAAGCTCCGCCGGGGGGAGGGGGGGAGGGGTGGAAGCAGGAGTGTAGCATGGAGAGTGGCCACGCGGCGACTCGATACGGAAGCCATCAGTCGTTTTTCTAATCCGTTCCGACGCCGCGCCGCTGCTCGTATCTACGCGTATCTTTTCCCAGACCGCCACCACCACCAACACCACCCCCATCCACCCCCGCGTCGATTTCCGCTCGAGCGCGCACCGGGGGAGTGAATCATATCTTTTTCATTTACAAGGGAAAACGGCCGGCAGCGCAGACAGCCACTAGTGAAATCGATAGATCGAAAGTCTCGCCGCAAGTATATCACGGCGCGAATAAAAGGCAGATCGGCCAAAGGGGTGAAATTTATGGCAACGAGTTGGTCCGCTGCCAAGCAGCGCGAGGCTCTACGTACCTCTCGGTACGTATGTACGTACGCCCACGTATCAGCCGCGATGTATTCGATGGAAAACTCGGCGAGTCGGCGCCGCCCCCGGGCCACCCCAAACTCGAGGGTCGAGAGCTTCAACCCCATAGCCCGCAACCCCCGGGTCGTCGCTCGCGTTTCCCGGCGTTTTTCGAAACGCGCGAAAGTGGCAGCTTGTCACGCGCGATAACCGGCAACTTCCGCTAAGTAGACGACGCCGGCGTGTCATGCCGGAGACGTCGGGGGATGCGTCGGGGGTGTCACGGGGGTGCCCTTCTGTCCGAGCGTGTTCCCCCGACCGGAACGGATGGACGTGTTTGCAATCTAGCGTGCACCCCCTCCCTAGTGGCAGCGCCCAAGTGACGCTGATTAGGCCAGACCGAACCCACCCCCACCCCCACCCCCACCCCTAAGTAACGAATCGCTCACCTTCGACGAAGCTTTTCTATGGCTTTGACTTTCGAACGGCGAAATTGAAGCTGCGCGATCGAGAATTCCTTGGGCGCGGGAGGCGGGGGGCTTTCCCGTTAAAACGCCGGAGTAATTGAAACGCGTTTCCCCCGGATAGTATAAATCGCTGGGTATTATACAGTCCACTTTGCTTACCATGATGCAAAATGGCCACTGACGAGTCTCCTGACGCGCTCCGCTGGCACTCGCTGCTTTTTTCGCGGCGAGCAATTACGGGCCGCCTCCCGCGCCGCCACCCCTCCTATCGTCTTCTCTCGAGCGGAGTTACCCTGAAACAGAGAGCGCAGTGGTGAATTTATACTCTGCCCTGGCTAGACTCGAGTCCTCTAGAAAAATAATTAAGCCATCTTGCTCGGGCTCCTTGCTGGGCGGTACCTTTTCGGCGGAAGGAATTATCGTCCCTCTAGGAAAAAACGGTACGTCGTCTCCTCTCCTCTCCTCTCCTCTCCGAGCTTACATTTTTCACGGCTCGGACTTGAGCTACGTCGAGCCCGGCGTTCCTCGTATCAACTTACGCTCGTCCAGGACGCCCAGTACTAACGAGCGAGGAAATAGCCAGCGCGTACATTTGCTAAAGCATTCCACATCCGCCGGAGATGCTACGCTAATTAGTCAACACAGTCTCCGGAGAGAGAGAGAGAGAGAGAGAGAGTCAAGAGCGATTTCACAGGTTTGAATCACACGGATGGGAAATACCGTGGGAAAATGGACGGTGGGAGAGTTTCTTCGTATCCGTGGGGAAAAAAACGGGGGTGGTTTTATACCACTTCGGTGTAATACACTAACGGTGCGACCGCGCTTCACGTTCCGCATCCCACGTCTTATCTTTCCACGTGAACTTACACGGGGGGTTGTTATCGCTGCGGGTACGCTGCGAATTGCGCGGTGGTACCCCCCGTCCTTTTTGCGCGATTGAATTCCGAATGGAGACTCGATTAAAGTATTGCGCTAGATAAGTCACGATTGCAACACGATTGCACTGTGGTAGTTATCGTGGAGGGATGGCCTCTTTTGGATTAAGATCTCGTAGGTGCCGTAAAAGATTTTATTATGGGAATTAAATTTATCGATACTCTCTCTTAGCAATGCTATCGGGTATACGTGCCGCCGGACTTTACTTCCCTACCACCTACTCGTATCGTATTGATTTCGAAATTGGAGGATTACTTTTAGGTGAAAAAGGTTGTAACGCGCGCTCAGCCCCAAGTCGCATATACGTCGCATTAGCCTTAAAATTACAGAACTCGTATCACGAAATTGTTTGCCACAGCACTACGGAGTGCCGTAGTCGTGGCTGGTGGGTCACCCTCGTACAGCGCGATTAATCTGTACCGCGTTATAGGAGGGCGCTTACCTCACGCAGTCTCTCCGCGCATAAATAATGCCTCGAACCCTTCTAAATCCTTCAGATTTCGCGAAATAATATTCGCCGTTAAACATCTCGAAAATTATGGTTTTCATCGAAATCTAGGAAAGCGCTTTTGTTTTTTTTTGTTTTTTTTTTTCTTTTCTTTTTCCAGACATTCCGTATATTTTACACTTGTTTATAAAGCGATTGCTTCGCGCGGCGTTAAATGGACATGGCGCGTCATGGGAGTACCGCGTTATAGGAGGGTTTACCGCCGCACTTTGTCCCAATTTGGAGCTAACGTCCCGAGGGAATGAATTCTTAGATCCAGAGCGTACCTGACGATTCGCTCGTGTGCTTTTTAAATGTTGGAGGTTAACTGCAAGCTCGGCGGATATTCGAGATCGTTCCGCGCTTCTCCCGGAAGCATAAGACTCGAATTACCGGCGATATCTATAAATCGAGATAGCCAGCGTCATCCAGGGCGCTCTCCGGTAAAAGTTACCGTCCGTGGACGCGAAATGCTGGAACAATCAGACTCGGCATTTCGCATATTCCTTATTCCCCGTCTTATAGGAGGGATACCAGCCCGGTATACGAGCCACGTTCTCCTGGTCATTCCGTTTTACCGGCCCCAGACTCGTTCGATCGTTCGACACTAACCCCAAAACGAATGTAGGGGTTGTTTTCGAGGGTTGGAGGCATCTCGGCGCACGCGGGCCCTACGTGGTCGCTGCAGGAAAAGGGCTCGGGGCTTTCCGTTGTCTTCCAACAAATTCCGAGATTAAGAGCTTTCACCTTGATAGGGGGTTATGCGAGCAGCCAAGAAAGTAGACCGTCTAGGGGAAACTTTCCGGGAAGAAGATATCTTTCTCGCGCCATAGTCGAGAGAAATGGGGCAGGATTGAACCAAGACAGAACCGCGTGCGCGCCTGGTTCCGCACGGAGCTACGAGAAGGCCAAACTACCGGAGAAGAACCTCGAGCTCTCGGAAAGAATAAGAGGGCGCAGATAGTGCCTCCCTCCCTCCCCCAACCTCGTCGCAGCTCGTCCGCCGAGGCAAAGACCGGATTAAAGGAGACTCTTGGCTTTATTAATGCTACCACTAATTTGCGCGGTGTCTCTCGGCGTCGCGCCGACTCGTTCCATTATTGCCACTCCACCCCCTTCTACCCACCCCCTTCAAAAAATTCTACTTATCCCCTCTGATCCGCGAACTTTTGACATTTCCAATGAATCGATCGCAGCGAAACCCCTCGCGACCACTCGCCGGAGTGATTTCCATTCTATCGGGGGTGGATTTTCGGTCATCGCGCGTGGGACGGAAGGGGAAGGGTGAAAAAGCAAAATGGCGAAACGCCGCCCCATTCGCGGGAATCCGCGATTAATCCTCGCGCGCGAAAATATGTAAGGTATTTCTCAGCCTCGGTAATACCGTTGTACAATAACGCTTTTTAATAAGAGTTCCGTTAAACGAAGGACGCGGGGTTCTCCGTGGGGCTGGAGGGGGAGGGGGTAGTTTACCGCAAAAGTGGGATGTCGTTAGCGGCCCGAGCGCGGCGGCTCGCCACCAAGATCGAGAAAATAATACGATCGATCTCGAAAAACTCCCCCGAGGCTCGCTGTGAAATTTCATTTAAATCCGGGGGGTGGGGCTGTGGCATCCCCGTTAAAAATTTTAGGCGGGACGCAACGGCGAGTTATCGTCTCGAAATGAAATAGCAGCGTGGCACGCCCGGAGAGCGAGAGCAAGAAAAATATTTCAGACCACCAGGCTGAAACGCTCCTTGCATGGCAGCACTAATTTCCAGGACTTTTTATTCAGCTTCAATCTGTGGTGGCTGCTGCCGGTGCTTTCACTTGTGTGCCGTCCATGTTACCAGACAGCCAGCCAGTCGCGGCAGTTCTCCGCTATCCATTCAGTCTCCCGGTGCTTTTCTCATTTCTTTTTCCCCGTCTCCTGGTGCGAGAACCGAGAGCCTGTTCTTCAGTTCCACGGTTCGTCGACTTTTTTCCCCGTTGAGTCCTATTCCCATTTTCCTCATTGTTTCAAACCAAGAAAATTCAAGAACGTTTCCGTGGCTCCAATCGTATTTGCATGCAAGGCGATCTTCTTTCCTTCGAGGCCGGATTAAGAGTTTGCGAAACTGCCTGGATGCTGCGTGCTTAAGGGCACTAACGAATCTCTTAGCTATCCATCGTTAAGTACCGACTCCCGAGCTCCCTCGGTTTACGTGCGATACTCGTGTGTGTCTCTGGTTGTGCGCGTGTCTGTGTCGGGTGCGCCCGTGCACACGGTTGTGTGTTCCATAAATAAAATATAGAGAGGAAAGGATAGTCACGGAAGAGCCGGCAGACGGGCTATTCCGCATCTATAGGGTGTTAGTTGGCTGCTATTGGGCCAAGCAACTACCCTCCGTACGATCTCGCCAATATCGATCGGGAATTCGCAACGAGAACATGGAGTTCGAACGATCGCCATGACAGTCCCGATAAACACACACGTCGAACGAGGTTTACGCGTCGTTCGCTCTGCGGAAAGTCGTGCCGGTGAGATCAGGGAACATCGCGAAATTGGGAGGATCCCCCGCCCGCCCCCTCCAACCCCTTCGCGCTAGTAGCAGCCATAATCGTAGCCACGAACGGGTTCTCCAGGATAATGCGAGGCACCGATCGAGAGCGTTCGAGCATGTTCGATGCGAAAATCCTGCATGGATAAAGCGACGCTCCGCGGGGGAGAGGGTGAGGCGGGCCAACGTTAACACCCTGCAGGGTGTGCGTGTCCTACGAGAGCATCGACGTTAAGGAGCACGTGCACCGGTCGCTGCCATTAAGTAAGTTCCGCTGGACTCGATGCGGCAGGCAGCGGGAACCGTAGGTACACTTACCCCCTACCCCTAGTCGTCGTCTGACGCACCCTCCCTCCACGTTGCCACTCTCGCCGCTAGTATCGGATGCCAGCTGAACCTCCGCGTAACAACTTTCGAGGAGCTTTTAAAGTGTCCCCTATTTACAACTAGTGGTGGTAACTGCTCCACCCCGTTATACGTGTGTCATTAAAGCTTAACGCGCCGAGGGATAGAGAGGGGGGAGGGGGAAGATAACGCGAATAGAAGTAGTCTCCTCGTAGCATAGTCACAGCTCATAACGAGAGAACCTGCGGATACACGGAGGAAACGTCATTTTTTCTCCTTGCGACAATTTGTTGCTTCAACCCCCTCGATCCAACCCCCTGGCATTTGGCATCTGACGTCGAGCTCTTTCGGCACATCTCAACCCCTGGCACCCTCGTAAATTGATATTTCTTTCTTGGCGTACGTGTGGACAACGCGTGTAACGCGCTACATGGAATAATTAGAGCCGGGGACTTTTAATTACGTCTCCGGCCTTTCAGAATTCCGGGGAAGAGCTTCCTGCTGCTTTAACGCCCGCGTGAAAATTTTTCCACGAAACTGATGCCGCGACAAAGCGTTGTAACGCTACGCTTGTTAAAATTGCGATGTAAGGAAAAGAAAGTAATATCCGTGCTGGAACCTCCACCCCCCCAGCCCCTCCGACTCTCCGTCGCCTCTCTCAAGCGCGAGAGAGAGAGGTGTTCCTAACAAGTCTCCACCGCGCTATTTATTAAATTTTCAACTTTGATATCGCCTCGAGTGATTTTTTGGTAATTCGCATGGAGGAACGGAGAGAGAGAGAGAGAGAGAGAGCCGCCACTATTATTCGGCAGAATCCATAGGATGCGCGTTTGTCGGCGTTACATCCGTTTCCTCGCGATTTCAAGGGCCGATGGAATCCGCGGGCTGTAAAAAAACTCGTGTTTTTAATAACGGCAGCTTTCGCCGACGATTAATTTCTCTCCCGCGAGATTTCGACCGAGGCAATCAATTCACCCTCGCAGATTGTCTATTTCTATTAGCGATTCGGAGCTCGCGCGCAGTTATTTAAACCGCCTGCGACGGGGGTGGCGCGCAAGACAATATCCGGGGTTGGAGCGATCTTGTTACGCGAACACGCGAGGAGTATCGTCAAGTGCCATAACCACCCCGTCGATAAGACGCACTCGACGTCCGTCACTTCGATTCTCGATTGCGCGCGGGCGAGCGAGCGACTCCAGCACGCGCGTCCGCACCCCCTCGCATTCCAACAACCCTCGCATTCGACGGCTGCCAACGATCCCGGAGATCTCGTGGTTGCTCGTGCTGGAGAGCACCGGGTGCATCCAGGATATCGAAACTGTCGCTTCTATCCGGACCTGCTGGAGAAGATCGCGCGGCCTCGATAACTTCCCGGGGCGATCCCGGGCGTCATTATCGGGGGTGGTTCCCCGTTTGCGCGACGCAACGGCGGCGCGCGTCGATTTTTACGAGTCGCCGCGGATGGTGTCGAAGCGTCCTGGAAATCGAGGTGCTTGAAAGAGACGACCTCGGCAACGAGCGTCGGGGAAGCCAACGACGCGCGGAGCTTCCCCGTAGTTAGCAATGCGCAATCCGCGCAGTTATGTCTAATGCGATTGTTGTAGCACGGACTTAAAATTCCGCCGCGACTACTTAACCGAGCGAGAGAGCGTGGGAGAGACGGAGGAGAGAGGGGCGTGGAGGGGCTGAAGTTTGCATCCCGCACCGTTGGAATTCAGCGGAAGGGGAGAGGGGGCACCCCGGGGTACTCGGCACCGGCGCAAAACACACGTGCAGCTGTGCAGCTGTGCAGCTGCAGCATCGTAAGCCCCGGCAATATCGTTCCCGGCAAGACTCGCTCGGGAAACTCGGCAGATTTTCAGCAACGCTTTTCGTTTCGCAAGTCCTGCCGGTAGCCGTCGTCGTGGGTTCGTCTGTATCGGGGGGCGGCTGACGGCAGCCCCCACGGTGCCACGTCCCACCCCGTGCGCGTGGGCGTCAACGGCTTCGCACCGGGTTATTGAAATACCATCACGAATCGAGCATTTAAGAACCGAGCCTCCATGGAATTCCAATTTCGATGCCCCGCTGAAAGACGTCGTCGTCGTCGTCGTCGTCGTCGTCGTTCCCTTTGACGATTATGAGAGCGCGCCTAATTACACGCCGCCGCCAGTACATTCCGTCGGCTTTTTGCTCGTCAACGACGAACGTTCGATTCCCCGTCCGGCGAACTCGCGTTATGATCCCGGGCGTCGAAGCGTCCCGGGAACTCGCTCGGTTCTGCCGACGAGAATCGCCGGAACCGACGAATTTTCGCGGGAATCGCTCGAGGGCGTGGGGTGGGGTGGGGTGGGATCCCACGGGACCGTGGGGGGCGGGCTGCATTGTTACGTTTTATTAAATTCTGAGGTCCACGCGCGCGTTTCCACTGGGCCCCCTCCTCCACCCCATTTCCCGGGGGTCGTTCCGGGAGAGGGTAGTTGGGGTTTCCCGCGGATCGCGAGGGGCGAAAAGGATCTAAACTTTCCAGGGACATTTTCCGAAGCACCTACTTTGATAAAATTTCCCAAAGCTGCGGTACTCGTACCTGTGTGCTCGTCTCGCTCGCTATCTATCCCACGCTTATCCGTCGTTAACCTCGCGTTAACCTATCTAACTCGAGGAGCCGCAGTTTTCCCAGGTACATACACACACACACACATACACACATCCACACACACTCACACGTGGGTTCTGTATCGCGTCCTCGATCCTCAGCCATACAGGGCCTCCTGTCCACACATGGCAGACGCGCAAGATGCGCGCGAATTGCCTAAAGTGGGAGAGAGTCGCGTGGGCCTCTCGATACGCAATTAGCGAGTGGCTCTCACAAAGGGATGCTTCTCGGGGGTGGTTTACCCAGCCGTTTCTCGACGTACCCATATTACCCGTGTACAGCCTCCCCTACCTCTTTCCACGTTTCCTTCGTCACAGTTACACTAAGTGTACCGCCCTAGCGTGACGTACCAATAAAGCCTGTGGCCTCGCGATACTCGACTACACCACCCCCTCACCTCCCCCCCACCCCCGACTCCTTTCCGCTTGTTCAGCTAATTTCTCCAAGCAGCCGGCGTGACTGGAGGCTTTCAACTCGGAGGGATGAAGCTACTCTTTAACGCACGATTCTTTGATGCGTTTTTAAATTATTTTAAAACTTGCCCAACAATTTTTCCATGGAAGTCGGAGCACCTCGCGAGGGGGGAGGGAACGTTCTCGCAATATTATACGCCGGAGGAATAATTTCGTTGTTTCAAAGGATATTAATCGGTGCTGGCGGTGACTCGAATAACGCGACCGAGGCGAAGCCTTCTTCGGGGAAAGCGAAGGAGCAACGAGCAACCAACAAGGAACGAGCGAACGAGCGAACGAGCGAACGAGCGAACGAACGAGCGAACGAGCGAGCGAATGAACGAACGAACGGACAGACGAACGAACGAACGAACGAATTGCAGCGGACGACCCCGTGCGAAACGGCCGGTAATATAAAAGAGATCTGCAAGCGCGTAATTAAATTCACATCGTTTAACTTAATTTACCTTTTAATGCTACGTGGGCTTGGGAAAATTTATCTGCGAATGCACTTTCCTTTTAATCATTCCTAGGTCTCACTGTTTTACAGCCTTATTACATATTTTACTGCAAACTTGCTAGCTGCACTTCTCTGATAGCTGCTGTGTGTTGATTCGTAGCGTTTTATGCTTCGTATCGTCCACTTGGACGGTAGTTTAACTACTGGGATATCTCTCTTAACAGGTGCTCCGCTGCCATTCAACGAAACCAGTTAATTCGAGCGATAAACTTGCACGGTTTTTCCCCGTCGCTCTTCCCCCTCCCCCCTCCCAACTCCTCTACCGAGTCTTTTCAAAGGAATTGACTCGAGTCGAGTTTGATTTCGAATAGACGGACTTTCCAGGGCAGGGCAGGACAGGACTTTAAAATTCTCCCCATGGTGGGCAGGGGTGGGGAGAGGCCCGAGGGAGGAACGTCTTAATATCAGCAGCCATTTCATATCATATTCCGCGTCCTACTTTTGGCAGGGCCAACGAACATTTAATAAAATGCACTTTATCGGAGCAGACATTTCTAATTTCAAGCGGCACTGAGAATACCACTCTCCTTCTCTCTCTTTCTCTCGCCATTCCACTCTTTCACTTCCCCCGCCCTCTGGGACCTATCGCGAGGAAAGTCTGGAGCAACATAGTCGAGGCAGGATAATAAAATACAGCGGAGGTAGATACGTCCCATTGCTAAAAGGGAACAACCCCGCTGTTCTGAGGTTAAATGACTGATGAGTGGCGCGACGGCTGCGAATCGATAGAGTTTCCGCCAGGTAATGTTGCAGTTGGCTGAGTTACAACGGCTCTTTCTCCGACGTAAAATGCCGTCGAACGATGCAGGTTGCGCTGAATCGTGCGGCACGCGTTCCGCCACCACCCCCGCAACTCCGCGCCACTGTACTTTGACTTAACACGCCGCGAGCTTTGATACAATTACCCCTAGAAGCTTCGGTACACGCTCGGCGGCACGACTTCGCGATCCCACGCGATCCCACGCGAGATGCCGGAGAAACTCTCGACGGGGACCAATCGCCAACGGAAAACGCACCGCCGATAAATCTGGACGACCATTATCGACGCCGTCGGCCATTCGTTCCGCGGATAATTTCATTTCTAGCAATTATTACGGAGATGGACTTTTTATTGGGTTTTTTCACTGCGCGAGATTCGAGCGCCGGCTTAAAAAATTGCCTCGCCGTTCGCGTACGTGGAATCGTAAAATTCCAAAATCAATAATCAAACGCGAGCCTTTGTCCCCTGGCCGACCAACCCCCGTGGATTCTCCATGATAATCTTTGGGGTGGGCGAACGAGGTTAGAGGGGGCGAGGGGTGAGAGTCTCGACGGAGTAGTCGCGGAATAGAAAATAAGATGAACGTCGGACGTTCTCGGGGGGTGGGCAGGGGGAAGGCAACTCTCTCCATTCGCGTTTTTACGAAAATCCCGGGGGGGGGGGTGGAGGGTGGAAAGAAAGCGACGAACGATACCGATGGAAAATGGCGGATCTGTTTCGGGATCCGGTCGGTCCGGCGATTTATACACACGCGCGCACGTTCTTTGTTGGTCGGCGCGACGACGGGTCGCCATGCACTTCCGGTCAGGATTGTCCTTTTGGCCGATTCTCCCGGGTCCCGTAGACTTTCCAAGGTTCCGAGCCACGCCGGAGGGTGGGCGGGGACCCAGCAATTTCTTAGGAGGAAAGTCATTCGGGAAACGTGTCACTACGCCCAAGTACATTCCACACAGACCACAACGCTATTGGCTAGATTAATTACTTGGTTATGTATCGGGAACAACTGAAATTCAACTTGGTGCAGTCTGCGAGTTGGACTTGAAATGTCCTTTGACTTGCGCGCGGCTTTAACGGGGCCACGCTTGATGCTCGTAGTCGTTAACTATCGCGAACTAAGTAATTAGCCTCTATGCGTATTCGTACGCTGTTTGCAAATGTACGCGCGAATATCCACGTTATCGCGACTAACTTTCACCATTCGCCAACTGTCTGGGCCCGCTGCACTTGGGATTCTTGGTTTCGAGTGAACTAGATTAACACGTGAAGGGGACACGCTCCTTAATCGAGTCCGGGCTTAAAATTCGATGAACCGGCTGGAAGACGAAGGAGGGGAGGGAAATGGCTGAGGGAAGTTGCGATCCTTCCAGTCCATTCGAGTGCTCTTGGTCACCGTGTTCCTTTCACCGAGACAAATGCGCTTTTGACACATGGCCGATAAACCTCGGTATCTCACGAAAATCCCTCGACCTACTCTTTCTCTCTCTTTCCCTCTCTCTCTTCTCTTGACTTTTCCCCCTTTTTGGTTTTTTATTCTTCGATCAGTTGATTGCGAGGTCTAAAGTTCTAGTTCCGTCCGAACGATGATTGTGATGGTAGAAGATAATTATTAACTAAAACAAGAGAGAGAGAGAGAGAGAGAGAGAGAGAGAGAGAGAGAGAGAGAGAGAGAAATAGGAAGAAGGAAAAAAGAAAGAGAGGATTTGAGCGGGTGCCATCATTTTTCGAGAAGGACTTGAATAACGGGGAGGACGACAGAGCGAGGGAGAGAAAAAGAGAGAGAAAGAGTGAGAGAGATGGAGAGAAACGAGGATTCGGTCCAATTTGTGTCCCCGCGTGGGCAAACTCTATCGGTAGGTTTCGCCCGATATTTACCGAGTCGTTCGGACTCCGTGTGAAACGGTTTTCTCGATTTCTGTCTCCTTTCGCGACCTCCCCTGCCTTCTGTTCTCACCCGCCCGCTTCCACCCCGAACCCTGCCTCGCCTCTCCATAAAGTTTTCGCGCGCACCAGCACCCCGTGTAACTGGATCGCTGCGGTGGTAGTTGAATTCTACACCCGTATCGCCCGTCCTTTCTATCGTTTCATTCGTTCTCCAGTCCCAACTCGGAGTTTAAAGAGAAATTTGCATCTCTGTGGCGCCAACCGCCGTTAGTCTCCTCCGTAGTCAATTCTCAATCTGGCCCACAATTCCGTTCCTCTTACCCAGATGCGAATCTTTCCTTTTGCTCTGCCTTCTGGATTGCACCCGCGCGATATATACCTGTCATATATATCCGTCGCGCGAAAAGTTACGGGCAAATACAGGGTTCGGACAATCCATAAGTTCGCGTCGTTAACTTGACAATTCCCTCCCCCGTCCCTTTCTGTCCGCCCGATAGAATGATGCGACACTGCCTTTCACTCGGTTGTTTCGAAGCAGGTCAAAGGCTACGCGAGCAGAGGCTGAAATAGCTCGCTCGCTAGGTCAGTATCGTTGCAAATAGTCCTCCTGGAAATTGTTCCCTTGTCCCGGTTTAACGCGCACGCATCTATCGAGATTTAACCCAGGTAACTCCCCCCCCCCCCCCCCGCTCTACAGTTCTCCATGAAGAACGAACTCCCGCATCACACGAGTGAATTTCCCTGAAATCCTTCGAAATGACAGTAGAGCGAAGTGGACACAATCCGTTTCTTTTATCTTGCTCTTGATTTTGACGGAGGTATCGACGTCGACGCGTGTGAGAAACACGCCGGGGAATGTTCAGCAACGTGGAAACGCGCCTCGAAGCGTTGAGTCGTACGTTAAGATGAAAATGCGCGCGAGCGCGGGAATAGACGAGAAAAGTAAAAAAATCATCGCAAAGACTCGAAATCGCCGAGACTCGACGCGGATCGGAAAGCAGATTCGCTTAGGTTCTCTCGAGGTAGGCGCTAAAATCCATAGTTTCCGCGCGGTATCGATTTCACTGTTTAACTCCGTGTCTGACTTTCGGTAGACTCGCTTCACTTAGAGAACGTCGATCAACTCGCCCTGAAAAGATGATTAATTTATGGCCTTTCTATAAATGCGTTCTGTAATAGGATTCGTCGCTTCCGAGTGAAATCGGGTTGAATTCGATAATAATAGAAAAATTGTCGGGGAGAGAACCAAACGATTCCTCCCCTCCCTCCTGCAATATGGATACTTTATTAGAATCAAAGGGTTTTGCCGTGCGCGGTGACAATATCAAGTTCGCGTATGATTTCCTGCGAGTATGACGGAAGTTTCTCGGATTATCCGCGACGGTCTCATCTCATAGATTCTTAGCGCGTCTTGCAAGGTAGCCCCAGCTAGCTCGCCGAGTAGAGGCGTGTACCTACTTTTGAACTTGTTGGAGCTTCTTGACGGCTACTTTTAACTCCTACAGCGTGCTCTCCAAGTTTGCCTCCGAGTAGCAGGGTAACGAGAGACAAAAGAACGTGCTCGGTCGTCCGAAGAAAAGCCAAGTTCGTAAGAGGCCATCGCTCGATCCCTCACTTTGCATAGGTACCCATACAAATCCATCTCTGTTTATAAACGAAACGCAACCCCACGGAGTCCCAAGATCCCCCTCCCACCACCACCACCACCACCCTCGTAGCCCAAAGTGAGTTTCGCCGAAAAATTCCGAGCACGGGCAGAGCGACCACATTCGATTTCATCCGTGCAGACCCTCGACCTTCGGAACCCTCGCGCATTTTCCACGGCGTCTTTACATAAGTAGAGAGGCAAAAAATACTCGCGTCATTATCATCGCAAAACCACCCCCTCCACGGTCCAGTGTGTTCCTCTCCTTTTATTAAAATCGAGAGCGTTCGTTGCAATAAACCTGACACTTTTCCCGCGCAAGTGCCAGCAGCAATTCACCACCGGCTCTCCAGGGCGTGCATTCTCCGCGATGGTACCAACCCCAAACCCACCCCACCCCACCCCTACACCGAGCGTTGCCACCGCTAACTTTTCTCGTCGGCTAGCGTGCCGCAGCCCGATCCTATCGAATCTACGACACGTGCACGCGCAAATTTTGATTCGATTTTGCGAATGCAGTTGCGAATGCAGTTGCGGTTTGTTAGCAGCCGCCGGTGCTCGGGGATTTGTCCGTGTCCCTATCGCGTGATCGCCGAGCATTTCCACGTCCGTACGCAACTGGTGAGCGATCGCGATGGATGGGATACACGGCGTTGCCTAACCACACCCCTTACGCCACCCCCCGTCATAACGCGCCCCGCGTCCCCATCGATTCGTCGGGAAAAATTGTTCGATTTCTCGATCGGCGCCTCGCAGCATTCGCAGCCCTCGCGGTATTTCCTTATCCGGCTCGCGGCAGCTGCGTCGCCATTGTGCCACTAGATCAGTCCCGAGCTTTATTGCATGCATATTCCAGGCATGCGGGGAACGCGTCGACCGCCGATACATCCATTTCTAGATGAACTTTTTTTATGGGCGATGTTTCCTACGATGGACATACCTTGGCTGCCGCTACCGCCGTTGCAGCTGCGCTGCTGCTGCTGCTGCTACTACCGAAACCCATAGCCACATAGTTGTGCAAGCACGCGTGCTTTTCAGCGAGCGGCAGCGCGGCTAGTGTTCCACACTGGCTCACCGTGTAATATCCGTGTTCACGTGCAAAAATCCAAGGCACGATCTGACGTAATCGTACTTACGGCATTATAGGTTCCGGGCTTTCACGAAGGGTGGCTGCCGATGCAAAAAGGGACGCGAGGAGGAAACGAGCAAGTTCGTATTCCGAGGCAGCCACGGAGCAAGCTGTCCTTGGACGTTAGCCAGGGGCGAGGGGGGTGGAGACGAAAGCCAGATTGCGAATCCAGCGCACACACGTTCGTCCACCACGCGTACGTACGTGTGTCCTACACGCGAAACCGGAAACGCTGCAGCTCTTCGCGTTCCTCCTCTGGCTTTTCTCGCCCCCCCCGCCCCCGCCACCCCACCCCGTCGCTCGTTTTCCTCTTTCGTTATTTCTCTCCGCGCTCATGTTTGGTCCGCTTGGTGTCGCGTCAGAGACGGAGCTCCGCTACTTGCACGAGTAATATCTGCGGTATAGCGAGCCACTATAAGGCATGTCCGAGGAGATTGGCCATAAGGCAGCATCGGATCCCCGTTTTTGTCAATAGCCACCCCTCACCGGGAGGTTTACCCCCGGCATTCACCGGGTACTCCGCCAGGACGACCGTCCATTAAGCTGCGCTGATGCTCCCTCAAACACTCGCGTTCTCTTCATTTTCCAGAGGGACGTGGCACTTCCGTGTTACAGGGAGCCCCTTCGGGGGTGGGAAGGGGAGCGGCGAATCAAGGGACAAGGGCCTCATCTCGAATCGACGCATACGATCGGGTGCACGTGTGTCAAGATCCAGGAGCCGCTAATCACCGGTGATTAGGGTGAACTGCGCGCGTTCCTATTGAAACTCGCTCGACCCTCGGGGCTCCGACGGCGCAGGACGGATGTAACCGATGCGATGCGACGCGACTCCACGCTACGCCAAAGCAGAACCGATGGACCGATGCTCCTCCAGGTAGCAGCTTCGGTCCATTCGTAATAGCTGGGACGAGCAATTCGTGGCTCTGGGCAACTCTCGTTGGTAATGACCCATCCTAGAGAGGGAGAGGGGGAGAGAGAGAGAGAGAGCGCGCACACGTACACACACGTACGAGCGCTTGACGCGCGTCCTCGTATAATTGAATTGCACCGAACGCAGCGGCCCTTTCGAATTCACTCGATTACGTCGCCGTCGTCGTCGTCGTCGTCGAGGTCTCCAAAGGCCGTTGACCAACCAGCAAATCGTCCTGGTTCCTTACGGTAAATCTGCCGGACCGCAAATGAACGAGCATCCAGGATCGTCGGGGTCCTCCGCGCCAGCTCTGATTTTGCGGTCGGGCTAATACCCGACGCGAAACATTGCTGGCTTCAACGAAATGCTCCACTTTGTCCGGAAAATCGTCGAAAGAACCTGGCACTCTTGTAATCTCGGCTTTATTCAATGAAAGCTCAGGCACGAACGCTCGTCGTCGTCGTCGTCGCCGACGTCGTCGTCGTACTCGGCGATTTTGTGTTTCTGTTGTATGCGTTGGCTCTACTGCGTATTTTTAATGGGATGCTTTCGAAAGCAGTAAGAAACGCTGTTTCGTCGCGCTAACGGAGCGTGCGCCGCGTGAATAAATACTCCAGCCCCGGGTCATAAACACGTAAATGGGCGAAATGCGTGAAAAAAGCTCGGGGGATGCGGATAAGGGTGGGCCGGGGCGGGACGGCGGGTCCCGACACAATTTTCCAGCGAGTACTTCCGTTTCGCGCAATTCCGCGAGGACTCTTAATGCGTCCACGTCGAAGGGCGCCATTTTACGGGGGATAATAAATTGCTAAATAAAACACGATAAATAAGCGTGTAAGTAGATAAATAAGAGCTCACCGCTCGAGACGCGCAAAACTTCAGTGCTACAGTCGAGTTTTACTCGTTGGCAGACTTTTCGCTAGGGCGACCGACTTTTACAAATGCCTGCAAAGTCGAAAGTACAAGCCCGCGAGCTTCTGGAACTGAGAATCCGCCGCTCGTCCTGCCTTTTCTTTCTCCAACTCGTACGTGGTGCGACCGGAACTCGATTTACCCTCTTGCTCTCGTAATCCTTTCTAGTCTCTGAGCCAATGTGATTTTCCCTCGCGCTGTCTTTCTCCCGTGAGCGCGCGCGCGCGTTCTCTTATCATCGGACTCCTTCGGATGTGCACTCTCAGTCTTTTCTCTCTCTCTCTCTCTCTCTCTCCCTCCGCGGTCGAGCAAGTATTTGGAAATTGAAATATTACCACCGTAGGAGAAGGCAACGTCGAAACGATTTGGCACCGAGCCAGTTTTCGAGTTTTCCGATTACGTCCGAGGTTACGTAATCTTGCGTGCGGATACCGAGCGGAGAGGGAGCCGGCATTTCGCAAAGTCCCGTCTCGATCTTGCGAGAGAGAGAGAGAGAGAGAGAGAGAGAGAGAAAAGCGCGCATTGCGAGGGAGAGGATTCGTGCAGTCGCGCGTCAACGATCGAAAAGCTTTCGATGACCCTCCCCTGTCCCCGTCCCTCGACGCAACCCCCGACCTACCCGAAATTCCGTCTCGTCGCGTTAAACCTGCAAATTTTGCGCGGAATCATCGCGCCCTTCGTTCGAGAAGGGCGGAAGAAGGGTCCTTCGTTATTCATGCGCCTCGTCGATCTTTATTCACCCCCCGTGAGCCGTCGCGTAGTGTCCTTGAGTTTCCCATCTCGCAGGACAATCTTCAAGATCGTGGTGATCCCCTTTTGCACGATCCCCTTTACCGATACGTACACGCACCATTGAGAATCCAATAGAATTGCATCTTGGAGGACAGTGCACGTGTGTACGTACGCGTGTACGTATGTACGTATGCATGTAGAGGAGCATTGCACTCTGAATATATTGGTTTCGTAAATCATGTCGTCCGGTTTAAGAGCAACTTCGGTAAGTTCGTCTGTAGGTTTTAGTGGTTCCGAACTTTCCACATTAATTTCGCGCAACACCTGTACTTTTATTTCGCGCTCGTTCGCGCGCGCGTGCACGCGTTGCTTTTTTAGTCGACGACTGTAGCACGCCGCGTGACTAAGACGTATCGGATTGCTCTTAAAACTTGCGCAGTATTCATCGGTAATTTGCACCTCCTCGCGCTCCTCCTCGAAGCTTTCAGACACATCCGACGACATCCCCAGTGATCTGATCGATTATTCGCGCGACTCCGCTCTCACGACGATTCCGCTTTATTCCACCCCCGCGACTTTAAGCGAATCAGCTATGTAAATAAAACGACGATGTTCGCAGGTACGCTCCTCCACCATCGTCCCATCCCCGTCTCTCGAATTTCAGTCTCATTAACTATTAATTTGTTTTTCCGACCCTCCAGCGTTTCCAATTAACCATTATTCAAGTAAAAATTCACACCCACGAGAATCTCGCTGGCCCAACGGGGGGGTAGCTTTACCAACGCGCACGCACACTCGCAGGCACGCACAGTCGCGAGCGAGAGGGTTTCTTTTTCTTTTTTTGTTTGTTTTCAACAATTGCAGCCAAACAAATATTGCATTGAAAATCAGCAATAAACCCCGGGAATTATTTATATCAATTAACGATAAAAATGCTGAAATTAACGCGAGGAGAAAGAGACAGGGTTGGGAGCGAGAGGGTGCGGGGAGGGAGGTCGCTTCTCGTCAGTGGCAGGAAGAGGCAAATTGCGTATGTACGGCGTCGCAAAGTTTTTGCGCAAACCTGTGAAAACGAAGCTTTTATTCGATGAGCGCGAATGCGGACGTACGCGTTTGATCAACGAGTCATAGAAGCTTTCCGGGAAGTAAATTCACCCCCGACGTATGAAACGTCATGGAATGAAGTAGCGCGCGGCAAGTTCTTCGACGAGCGACCTGGTTCTTCTTCTTGCAGTGCGTCGAGTCATTACTTCCGTCCGATTCAACCCACTAAGCAGACTCCTTAAGTATTACGAGATGTCTTTGCACGGACTTTGTGCAAAGCTGGCATTATCCTTTCGTAAGGCGAGGCGCGACCACGATCCTTCTCACTTTGCCCCGTACGGGCAAACCCTTCATCTTTATGCCCCTCCCAAGTTTCCTTTGGCGCGAACTCGCAGAACTCTCCGAGTCCTTCTCTTCCCCCCCTAACCGCTCCCCTCCCCATCCCACCCTCAACTTGCCTCAATTCCCCGCTTTCTTTCAGTAATTAATGACACGTCGTTAATTCCGCGCTTCTTCTTCTTCTTATTCCGACTGTACGCGCGATTCCCATGGAGATAATTGCGATTTTGAAAAATTAGACGTTTTCTTTCTCGATTTAATTCACTGTTTGTATAATGAGGCTCGCGCGTCCTTCTCTCCTCAAAGGAAATATCTATAGGAGTCTGGCTAAATTACGCGTCCGTCCCGGCACTTTTATGAATAGCCTCTCTCAGCCCATCGAGGCCGATGTCGTTATTTCAACAATAATTTGTCTAATTAAACAATTTTCACGCAATTTTTCTTCCCTTCGTATAATTTCGCTCGGTGCGGCAGTCTCGTATGGTCTCAGCTGCTGCTGCTGCTGCTGCTGGTTATTCATTTGCGTTTGTTCGCCGAGTTTTCGCGCATAAATTGAACTGCATCGTTTGCATTGCGCGATTCCACAAGAATTGCACGCTTTTCGTCGTCGTCGTCGTCATCGTCCTTGTCCTTGTCGTTGTCGTTGTTCGCGCAGCAATAAAATAATGTGTTTAGAGCCGCAAAACAGTTTACCCCGAACGACATTAGTCGAGCGAGGGAGCAGAGTTTTTTCTCCGCGGCATCATGGCCCGGCTATAATAGAGATTCGCTTTTAGCAAAAAATATTTTTCTTCGCGTGATGGCTAAATTCGTTTGTTTGAGGCTATCACGCTGAAAAGTAAATAAAGGTAAACAAAGGTGTTTTTATTAAGTTGCCCTGGAAACGGTGTAACGGTGTAACGTTGTAACGTTGTAAGGGTGTAACGTTTAGATGAACGCCGCTCGCTTCTGTCGCTCGCGTGGCTGGCTGCCAGAGAAAGATTAGCGAAGAACGTATGCGGAAGTTTCTATTTTAAAGGACCCGGGCATCGTCGTGCGGCCAAATGAAATTACTAGGGGCTGCATAACCACGGCACCAATTAGCGTGGCATTAATTGAGTCGGGCGTCGCTGGCGACGGACATACACGAGCAGTTCAGTTCGCTCGTACGTCGTCGGTGCATAATAAATTTTCACCGCGACGACCTTTCGGCCACAGCCAACAGCGGCACTGGCAATCCCATTACAGTGATTATCATCGACGAGAACTCCGCCGGCGCGGTGTAGGTAGTCACGTGCGCGACCACCCCTCCCCCCGGTGGCCATTGTCCTCCCCGCGCTTCGACACCGACCAGGAAACCCCCGCGGAAACTGGCCAGTTCTGGCCGGAAATCGACTGCGACTAATTTCACCTTAGCAAACAATCCCGCGAAATCTTCCTGGGAGATCATCCGCCGGAATATCTCCCGGGGAAAGTTTCGCATCCCCCGGCTTATTGGGAAATTTATGCGTTCCGCCAAAGTTTTATCGTCCAGTTTCCGCGCCGGGATGACGGAGACTCTCTCGCCCGAGTCCGAGCAGCAAAGTGGCCGGAGAAGATCATCGATGTCGAGAACTCAATCGAGCAAGCCGATAAATTCATTGGAAGAACGGTGGGGGATCGAGCGAGCGACTAACCGACCGAATTCGAGAATTCCACCCCTTCCAATCGGGGGTGTCGGGAAGTGCGAGATAATATAGCTGTCACATTGTCGCTTCGTCGATCTATCGTCAGCCAAGGGACAGAGGGAGGGGAGAGGAGGGGAGGGACGTTGTTACACAAGAGCAATACCATCGCTGGGAGAGAAGGGGGACAGGGGAGGGAGGGAGGGAAACACCAATGCAGACAGGTAGAGATACAAGCGGATAGGTGGAAGGATTACCAATGTTAGCTCGACAAGTCGAAGAATATAAAAGTTCTTTATAGCCTCGAGATAGCCTCGCTTAGCTTATATAAGAATTTTTACTGAAATTCGATATTCGACGAGTGGAGGAATTTCATCGGTGAATTAAATGGAAGGATATTCAGTGGAACTGTTAGGGATTAACGATACAATGCTGCGAGGGGAGGAAGTCAGTCTTTATTGTATTTAACAATTTGCGGTGAGTTAACCGCGATACATATTCACGATGTACTGTACGTACGCGGTATCGTACATCCTGAATATTCGATTGAAACACCTCGCACGATCAAGCGTGCAATTACCGCGTTAATAAGTGCCCACGGCGATGAATTTATAGGTTGCGTCATTACGATTAATGCCCTTCGATTTTAGACGTAGCAGCGTCGACCGCGCAAAACGGTGGCAGCTATACACACGGGGGGTGGGATGGGGTGTAGGGCTGAAGGGGTGGTAGGGGGACAGGAAAGCTGCCAAACAGTCACTACTGCCAGCCACCACTCCCATCGCCATCGTCACCAGGACCGCCGCTACTACCAATACTGGCGCAGTCGCTACTATGGCTGACTTGTACTACTGACGCGCTATCGTTCTACCAATACCGTCGATATCAACACCACCACCACCGCGGAGATATTGTAACGCTGTAATTGTAAAAAGCGCTCTTTGCCACGCCATGTCTCGAACTAACTCGATATTGCGCAATACTCCATAGGTGAATTACGGCACGGCCACGTGATTTCAGAGTTTCCCCAATTTCCAATGCAGCGTCAATTTATTATACGCCGAGAGAAATAGACCGGCGATGAAAAATTTGTATCGAGCGAATTCATAACGGCGCGTTTGCTCCCGTACATCCTGACACGCTGCTGCTGCTTTCCACGCCGCATCGAACCGCTAAAATTTTCAAGCAGGAATTAAATCTCTTGGTCGTTTGTGCTGATATTTTTTTAGCCTTGTATCAATAATTCCGCCCACCGATATTACGATAGCTCACCCCCGCTGATATCATTCCCACTCGCAGAAATTTATTTCGTTTTTTATTTTGTTTTTTTTTGCTCCCCCATCTTTCTCTCTCTCTCTCTCTCTCTCTCTCTCTCTCTCGTGGTTCCTCATTTTTTTGGGAGGAGAAAAAATCTATTTCCGTGATCCGTCCTTAATAAATGATGATGAGAGTTGACGCAGATTAAAATTTCCATATTTCATGCGGCACATTTGAAAAAAAAAGTTACGGCTGTTTTAGAGTATTTTGTGACGAGTGTCAGTGACGATATCTCGATCGAGGATTTGCTGTACTTTTTCGTGGTTTGAGTGAAAAAAGTTGGTGAAATAAATCACTGCGGATCAACGCGTGATACATATCTGACAGTTTTAAGACCCAGTTGGCAATCCGCGCGTGTCAATCTGGTTATTTATTGCTTATTACGATGTACTCCATTATAATAGCGAGTAGCCAAGGATTTCGCGTCGCCTAACTCGCGAGAAGCTCGGTGGAGTGTCATGTTACAAGCTGTTGGCTGGTCCCAATTGGCGTGTCACGCTGTTCAAACGCGACAATTACGAGAAACTAAAGCATCCCCTCCGAGAGCACTGACGTTTAAAATAAGATTTTTACACTTCGCTCCTGAATAAGTACGTTCTTTCCTCGAATTATACTTTTACTTCACATTTGCAAATTTTTCTCTCTCTCTCTCTCTCTCTCTCTTTTTTCCTAGCTTACAGCGTTACATCTTTGCTCGAACTTTTCTATTTCCTACATAATTTCAAACTTCTGACCAACGATAATTTTACATTTTAAAGCACCTTTTTTTAAATGACGCTCCCCCGTCCTATATCTGCGCCATAAATAATTTATGATCCATTCGAAGAGCAGGAGGGAGAGAGAGAGAGAGAGAGAGAGAGAGAGAGAGAGAGAGAGAGAGAGAGGAGGAAAAAAAGTGGAATCTCAAGAAGTGGATTGATGTACCGAAATATATCACGCTCTCAAAATAAAGGACTTAATAATAAGTTTGAAGCAAGTGCTAAAACCATAATAAGACATGAATAAAGAAAACGCGAGAGTCGGCAGTTTTGAGGCAAGTTTTTATTTCGAGCTATAAATCGCACCCCCCCCCCTCGCTTTTTCCCCAAGATATCCGCATCCGTATCCGCGGAGAGTCGTGTGCCGAGAGTCTCCTCCCCCCCGCCTTAAGAAACAGCCGTACAAGTTCCTCCCGAAAAGTAGATTCCCAGGGAAATAGTTCGGAATGCATGGGAAGCATTAAGGGGGTACAATGGAAAGGCGCAAAGGGTCGATCACGTTTGCGGAAAGGCGGAACGTAGCATGCCTCATTCGTCGTTTCTTCAGGTGAAAGAATTTAAGCGAACTTGGCTGCCGTCGGATACATTCCAGCAGGAATAGCTGAGCTGCATTAGAGATCCTTCGGTGGGAAAGACTATACGGCATTGGATAAAAGTGCACATCCTTATCTTCGCTCTCTCGCAGCGATGTAATGGAAGGCGAGCAAAGGATGGAGAGTTCGGATGAAGAGGCCAAAGGTGGCAGGGGGTGGAACGCGAGGCGCGCGAGGGTGGTTGAACCACTAGCACGGTGTAGATAGCCGGGTAGGCAGGAACGTTCATTACGTGGCTTAAACTTCGTGAAAACCCATATCGCCTATGTCGTTAATATTTCATTAGGTAGCCCACCTTTTTCCAAGCTCCACCTTCCCAGAAGTTAATAACGAGTCTCGCGTTCATTGCCACACATGCGCCGTAGTTACGCGGAGCTGCACCAATATATTCTCGCAGGTGGCTGCCGCTACCGCTGGTCCAGAGAGGAAGCAGCACCATAACCCTATATTTCGATAATTCTACTCATAAATTATGCCGGGAAATGGCTCAAGCGGCTTTCGCCGTCGAATAAACCCCCACGGTCCGACTGACGAAGGATCTTGAATCTTTTTCACGTAAACCCCCACCCCCACCCCCGTAAATTCCTCCCATGCATACGCATAAATTCCGAGAATCCCGTCGCGGAGTCTCTTCGCCGTGAAACTTTTCCACGTCGACGCGTCGAGTTTCCGGCGGAAGCAACGTCGAGCGATAGCATTGCCAAGCGTATTTGCGCGGGATGAATATTCCGATCCGATCGGGATCTCGGGGAAATATTGTCGCAACGTTGCTGCATCCGCCTGGAAAAACGCGTTGATTGTCGCTGCGGCAACAACCGCAGGACCCTTTTGCTTTGTCTCGCGAGCGGTAGAGGGGGGAGGGAGGGAGGGATGATTCGTCATTTCAAATGGATTTCACGGGAGGATAATTGTGGTTTCGCATCAAGTACCACACCTTCGCGCGTGTGTGCGCTCGCGCTCGCGCTCGCGCGCATGCTGTGATCCTGGCGTTTCCGAGAGCGGGAGGACAATGTCGAAAAGCCCTTTAGACCGTGGGATAGCGGGACGCGACAATGCGGGGGGATGCGCTCGGTTGAAATGATGCATCCGGTATGCATCATCCAGCGATCAGAGACGGTGGCACGTGGCGATCGGGTCTGGAGCCGGTGCCGCTACCTGAAAGCCGATCGATCTTGTCCGAATGGAGTTGGCACTGATTACGAGCCACTCGCATCCTGAGGCAACCGATACTTGCCGTGCCACGCGTCCAGAAGTGTCACCCCATCGAGACACGTATCGTATCGTATCGTGTCGCATCGTATCGCATCGTATCGTATCGTATCGATGAATCGATTCTCCTCAGCCAGGAGAGACTCCACCCTGCAAAATCTGCCGCCTCCAAAAAGAACGAACAAGCAGATTTATCGCTCGCTCCCGCTCTCGACGTTCGCGAGTCCGCGACCACCCTCGGAAAACCCACCCTCTCTCAATCGACTCCCGTCCGAGTCGCGTGCAATTATCGCGGAGTTTTACCCCGAATTGACAGTCTCTCGATTTTATTTATCGCCGCTCGTCTCTCCTCTTTTTTTGGTGGTTGAGGAACTTCCCCCTGTTCGGCATCACGCGCGAGAATGGATGTAGTATAAATTTCCAATAAAGGAGCTGGGACATCGTGTGCCGCGATGACCCGCGACGAATGCGTGATCGCAGCTAATACGACTCGCCGTTATCGGGGGTGAGCGTGCTTGCGGGGGAGCAGACTCATTTATAACTTTTAATTGAGTAGAGAGAAGTTTGCGGGGACGCGACTAGGACCAATCGCCGTGACGCTATTCGTAACGTTTGATCGGGCCGCGTGCGCGCGCGCGCGCGCTGCTTTAACGAGTAAACCTCTTTGGAAGGGAGGAACGAATCTGGCGATAAAGCATATTATCCTACGTTAAATTAGGCGTGAAACTGTTTGAAATAAGCTTAGTCAAGAAAAGTATTTCCAGTCGCTTACTTGCCGGCGCTGAAACTTATTCTTTTTCGCGAAGATAGATGACCGTTGAAATTTCTCCCGCTCTTTTCGATTAGCGGCGAGCAAAAGTTTCGGCAAGCTTCACGCGCGGGTAGAGGGGAGGGGTGTGGGAGAAGTAGCGCCATCTTCGCGATTCCTGATTTTTAACGTTAATCAAGATCGGCTTCGTTCATTTGCATCGACCCCTCGATTCTTGTATTTCGCTGCTGAAGCTGATTCTCCCTCTTCCGTCTCTACTCTCTCTCTCTCTCTCTCTCTCTCTCTCTCTCTCTCTCTATCTATCGATCTCCCTCTTACAATATTTTCAATATATTGTAATTTCTAACGCTCTTTCGCAGAGAGTTAATCGATCCCGGATATTTCTATAGGAAGTTTTACGTCCAAGTTAATTTCTTAGCAAAGTATAAGACCATGGCAGTAACGATCAATCAATATTGTCCTCTTGCCACCAGCTCTCTCGGCGAAGCGACTTTTTAGCTTCGGGTTTAGTTCTTGGAAATTAGCAACTATTTCTCCCCCATGCGAAGCTTAAAAAAGTGCGACGGAGCTGCTGGTTGGCTGGCTGGTTAGGGAAGTTCGTAGTTGCCGCTCCCTTCGATCGAACAACTTTATCGACTTAAACTGGGAAAAAGATCCCGCAAGATTAAGCGAATTTAAGGGGGTTGATGTTGAAAATAATAAGCTGCCTCCGCTGGGCGGCCATTTCGCAAACTCTTTCGTGATTTACTTCTGGCCAGAGCTACAATGGCGTTGGCAGGAATGGCGCAACGTATTCGCAGTGTTGGTTGGTAGGTAGGTAGGTAGGTAGGTTGGTTGGTTGGTTGGTTGGTTGGTTGGTTGTCTGGCTGGTTGGTTGTCTGGATAGCTCACTGGCTGGATAGCTCGCTGGATGGTAAAGCTTTCTATGGCGGAGACTTGTTAGGATGCCACGTACAGTGCCGGACATCAATTCATCCTGCGCAGCCAAGTCTACGAGTACATTTCGAGCAGAGCATCTTCTCCCGTGTGCTTCAGCTAGTTTTGCATCACATTTTTTAGCGAGCGAACAATTCTGCGACAAATTCTGTCGAGAGGGCCGGAATAAATCTACGCGACGGCGCCCCGCGCCTTTTCACCGACGAGCCATACAGAATTAACAAGAGTTCCGCACTTCCGGCTGCTCTCCGCTAACAAAATATCATTCCACGTCAGACGTAATTGAATCTAAAATTGAAATTCCCCCGCAAGTTCCGATTAAGCTTCAGTTCCGAAATTAGCGTCCCGCCACGATCGCGGACTTTCTCAAATTAATAAGGTCTCGACTTTAATCTTTCGCTTTTGCTCGCTCGATAGAGGGAGGAGGCTTCCGTTCCACCCGGTATCACACCATTCGCGAAGAGTAGAGACAGGACGAATGCGGAAGGACAGTAGCTGAGCGTGTAGCTACCGAATTTGACGTGGCGGTTAAAGTGCATGCACATACATATGCGCGTATACATATACATATGTACGCGGGAGAGCGGAGGATCGGTATAAAGAAAGAGATAGAGAGAGAGGGAGAGAGAGAGAGAGTCAGAGAAGAAAGGGGAGGGGAGAATCTCGGACAAAGTGGAGGAGCGGACAGCCGCAGGATGGGGAAGAACAGCAGGAAGGTAGATCCCGTGGCAGGTGCAGCGCGGAAACTCAAGGCTTCGAGGCGAGTAATCCTTCACAGCGCTTAAATAAACGACGTCGTTTGTACGCTCTCCTCGAGGTGCGCGTGCACGAGCGCGAGAGCGATTTCTGGTTCTCGAATAACACACGGGCCAAACGTGGCCAGCCGGGCAAACCCATAAGGTTGGCAAACCTGCGCGATTGCCGTCATTCCAACCTGAAATTGCGTCTTTGGTTACAAGCTTACCCACTGGGTTTCGCAACTGCGCCCGTAATTTTCAAGGATGGCTTTTCGCGTTTATGCTCGAAGGACCGTATAAGGCCAACCCGCAGCACGCATGCCATAAATCGCGGCCTGACTTTACATCGGATATAATTACGTCAGTTTATTGCCGCGCCTCGTGAGACCAGACCGAGCGTGGAATTTGCGGCGGCCTCGAGTCGATACTTTCCTCCCTTGTCTTCTCACCCTTCCACCCCGGGACCACCTCCAGCCATCGAGAGGTTCCGCAAGCCCGCGACGCGGAAGGAGCGGCCCGCCGGCAAAAAGCTCCGTCCTCTCGCTAATCAGTCTCGATTATGCATACAACTGATTTTAAGGGTTGCTCCCTCGCTCCTCGTGTTCAATTCCAGACGCGCGCCGCTTCTCCATATGTATAGCCGCCGACGCAAGAATCGAGCGAAAGTAGGAACAGGGAGAGAAAAACGCCGGGATTATCTAGATAAAACTATCTAATCTGGACAATTTGATTTTATCGGATAGGAGTGATCGAGATATCGGTCAATCTTTCGGTCAAGTTGAAAAACAGAGTGTGTGTGTGTGTGTGTGTGTATCTCGGCAGGGTGCCCGGGCAAGGGGAGATAGGCGAGGGAGAGTTTGAGGCCGGAAAGGAAAGAAAAGAGCAAACGAGACGCCCCTCGAGAAATTCGAGTGGGACACCGCAGCCAATTATCGGACGACAAGGGCTGAAAGTCGAATCGTAAGACGCGTTACGTCTCTTCATGGCCAACCGTGTCACGTTCCTTTCGAGTTTCACTTTTTTCCCGACTTTTCACGAAAGATGTTTTCACACGCCTGCCATTGCTATGCTACGCCGGGAGAAGGAATCCACTCCTCGCTTCTTCTTCCTCCTCTTCTTCTCCTTTCCTTTCTCCTCTGCCTCTGCTTTCTTCCGTTCAACCCTCTAGCATCGCGCCACCAACCCTCGTCGTGTCGTCCTAAATGCTCTATCGAGCAGGGCGTGTAACCCCTACGAGTTCCTCCGGGACAAGATCGCATCGAACGAACCCGCCGCTATCACGCAAAATGTTTGTCCTCTTCTGTCGGATCCGTGTCGCTTTAACGAATGATTGAAATCAATCGCGCGGGGAGTCGAAATTCGTGGGCGATGCTATCCGACGAGGAACACGACCGCTACGTGCTGCAGAAGCTAAACTGCTGCTCTAGTAGCGCGAGAACTTGTTTTGGAATTCCGCTAGCCGGATCGAATCTGCCCGATTCGCACAAAGGGGCTAAGAGCAAGCGAGGAGATAAGAAACAGTGAGCTGCTTACCGTACAAAGCGGCCAACGAAGTACCCGAGTACGCGCGTACCCTGAAATCCCGAAGGGGTGCGCGCGCGCGCGCGCGAGCGAGCGAGCGCGATACCTCCGGGTGAGAAGTCGGCCTGAATAACAAAGTGAATAAACTCGTAAAAGGATCGCGAGATGCGCAGGTGTCAACTAACCATTCGCCACTCGCGTGGGGGAGGATAATCTCGCGAACCTCTCCCCCCGCCTACCCTCTCCCTCGAGGGGGAAAGCGCATAAGACGCGGAACTTGTGGTTGTCACGCGTGCCAGCTCGCAAAACGAGTATTTCCAGGTGCATGCGTGTGTGCGTGCGCGTCGTGTGGAGAATATAGTCGGGGGGTGGAGAGGGGGTGTAAAAGATCAACATTATTCGCCGCTCCCCCATTCGCCTTTCCTTTTCACCCAGTTTTCTCAAGTTGCCCCATTGGACTCACTCTGAAAACTCTGCTCCCTCGCTTCCCAATACCACCCCATCCACCCCCCTAACTACCCCCTCCGGCAAAAGCATAAATCCGGGGTTTCGATAAAGTCTAGTGGCGACCCTTTACCGCACGGGGCGGAACCTTCCACCCTTCCGTGCGGTTGTAGTAACCGCGCGCGATGATCTCGCTGTGGCGTCTGATCTTCCCTCGAGCCAAACCCCTGGCGCGCGCGTACACTCTGCTTCCGCCGGCTTCCTCTCGGTCAGGATCATTCTCTTTGAAAGAACGCGTCGGGTCCCGGCTCTCGCGAGCCTTCTCCATTACCTCCATTATCGGAACTCTTTGAAACACCGAGGACGACCGGGGCACACACGATCTCTCGTTAGTCGTCCGTGAAATGCCTGGCTGCTCTCCTTCCAGCCCGGACACCAGGCAACCTGAGAAAACTCGGAATTTCCCTCAATCGCTAATGGAGTCACGCCACAATGAGAGAACGAACGAACGAACGTGCCGAACGGGAATGCGAATTGCGAGATTATAGGGAGTTAAACGCATAACGAACCACCCCCGATGCAGCAGCGGGAGTGTGTGGGGGTGGGGCGGGTCGGGTTTGGCGCTACCTGCCGAACGCGTGTGTTTCCACGTAATCAAACTACGGCTAAACTGATATAATGGCTGCTAAAGGGCTTTGCTCGAGAAGAAGCTTTCGATGTGTGCAAATGTAACACGCTACCCTGTCCAATTCTAAGTTTCATCCGAGTATCTCAGCGCGGAGAAATGCTCGATATTCGGCTAATTCCCTTTGTCCGTGAGAGGCGCTCTCGATATTTCGCTCGGTGAAATTGGATCGGGAACTTCTCGAGTCTTTTTCCGGCGCCCCTCCCTTCCTCCCCCACCCCCTACTTTTTCCTAAGTATTCGTTCCCGGAGAATCGGACGAGGAAAAAGGCCACCGCGCCATTTCGCCAAGACAATGAGCGCGTCTTTGAAATCGTGTGCGTTTGACCCCCTTTTCGATTAAGGGATCCATTGACCGTTCGCGAAGACCGCGAGCGTGTGTGCGCGCGCGCGCGCGAGTTCTCGAGCGATTTTCACTTACTTGGCCAATATGCTGTATCGAGGGAGTCGGACGTAAAAAGCCAGCGTTCCAAAGAAAGTACAGTGTAAACAGGCTTACTTCCTCGCGGCTGAATGGACATTTGTCTACGGAAACGGCTCTGGCCAACTGCCAGGATCCGGCGCATCATAGGCGACCCAGACTCGAATCTACCCCAGTCGATACAGTCGTCTCGCATCGTGCCTTTTCCGCGAAAAAGGCTATCGAGGCGGTACAGATGGAACGCCATTTACTGGAAAACAGTGTTGCTCGCCTCTCTCCGGCCCTGTGTCCCCATTTCACGAAACTCGAGTAAGCGAAACACAGGGAGCGCGGGGAGGGGGCGAACGATAACCTGCCTATACGCGTGCTTACGTACGGAAATAGGGGGGTGAAGGGGGATGTTTAGGTAAGAAAGTTAGGCGAATCGATATCAATGTTCCATCGCATCAGCCTTCCCTAATCGTCGTGTCACAGTTTCATAGCGAGAAACCGTGGCCTGTGGAGATCAAGAGGGTGGGATGGGGAGAGTCGGGGGTGGAGGCAGATAAAGCAGAAGTGGGACGCGAAGTTTGGAGATTTCGACGATTCTAAGGGCTTAGCAAGTTTCACCCTTAGAGTTTGCGCGGCGTGGGGAGACAGGTGTGCAGTCGCCCGGCCGGGGGTTGGTCTTTGGGGGTGGGGGCTCGGGAAGGGGGTGAAGAGTCGAGCGAAAGGAGAAATAGAATCGTTTAGCGAAAGACTAAGGTGTCGGAGGAGGGTTGGATACGAAATGAGGTGAGGTATCGAATAAGCATCGTCTTGCTTTCTGAATGGGTCGTTAAGCGACGATGAAGCAAAGCTACATTCGCAAGTTATCGTTGCCCGACGTAGAGCAGAATACGCGCACGCTAATTGTATTTTGTCCTCGAGGATTAAGCATCGATCGAGAAGGGCGCGTCTTTTTAGCAGCGAGTCCTCCAGGGCGAGCGACAGAGAGAAAGAGAGAGAGAGAGAGAGCAACGACCCTCTCTCAAATTCAAATTAAAACTTTTCAGGAGTATAAGACATTTGCATCTCTTGTACTTTTGACCGGGAACCGACAGAGGAACAATTTGCCGTAACGAATATCGAAGATTTAGAGAAAAGATCCTCGAATTCAGTAGAGTCCTTCCTCCACCCCCCTCCTTCTCCTCCTCCACCTCCACCTCCTTTCTCCTTCTTAATAAAAAACCCAGTTAAGGTCCGACGCTCTGATAAAACTTTCGTACAGCCCGCGAACATCCCCTCCCCCTTCCCGTGCACGGACACAGTGAAAGCATTCCAGATCCAAATCCCAAGCAAATTGCTCGACGCTCGAGCTCGAGCGTTCTATTATAAATTCATTAGCGGCCGATAGCGCGAAGCCGAGCCTAAATGACCGAAGACCATTATTATCGTAGTCGTAATCAACGCTTATTAGTTAGCAGCGTTCACACGTAATTACCAAACCGAGATCATGGCCAATGATACTGTTTGCAACGTGAAAATTACAAGCGGCGCGTAGAGCGCAAGACTCCGGAGCGTTTCCATAACCGGAAGGAGTTAGGACGCTCCGGAATTCGGCTAGACAAATAGTAAGGGTGGATGGGGAGGAGGGGGGGGGGGGGGACGCGCCACCTGGACACGGTAGATGGATACGGAGATTCGTAGGTCATCGCTGCTGGCCCTTCCAGGTCTCCATTGCGCACACCCATACAATTACGCGCATCTGTGTGTGCTCGGGCCATTAGTGCGGAGATAACGATAATA
This sequence comes from Sclerodermus sp. 'alternatusi', assembly GCA_037305995.1. Lineage (NCBI taxonomy): Eukaryota > Metazoa > Arthropoda > Insecta > Hymenoptera > Bethylidae > Sclerodermus > Sclerodermus sp. 'alternatusi'. Next base: position 3,505,546 of record CM074551.1, read on the forward strand.
GGGCCTGGAATAGGCACGCACGCATGCACGCACGCACGCACGCACAAACACTCGCATGCAGGTACCCGGGAGAAAGTACGAATCGATCGTAAACCCCTCCCGATTTTATCCATGTGCGTTGCCTCAATTTCGAGGGTACACCGTGTTAATTGCAAAGCTCTCTCTGATTATTCCCGCGTTTAAATCACGTTAATCCGCAGAGATGGCGGAGGGGGGAGGGAGGAGTCGAGCAACGGAGCGCCAAAGGTCGAAGAGGGTAGTTCGGTGGAATCGGCCGACGAGTCCTTCCTTCCTTCCTTCCTTCCTTCCTTCCTTCGTTCCTTCCTTCCTTCCTTCGTTCCTTCCTTCCTTCCTTTCTTTCCACCCCCGATAATTCTTCCACCCCGTACTGTTCGGCGTGCGTGGACGTCGGGACGTTTAATTTCCCGGTGAATTTCTCTGCTATTCAAATGCGGTTAATTGCGTATTAAGCTAATTAAGGACCACAGTCTAAACAGCGGGCTGAATGAACGACAATACGACAACGGACGGGGTTGCTTGCGAGAATATTCCAGATATGTGTTTCTCTCCCTCTGTCCGTGTGTGTGTGTGTGTCGTGCATGTGACACTCGGCTAGGTAACTCCGCGAATGCTCGTGCCTGAGACGAGGAAGCTGTGCCGCAGCCGTACGACATACCTACCCCCTCCTGTCCACGTAGGTACGCGTAGGTTCGCGTGGGTTCGCGTAGGTATCGCAGAGAGCCATGGCCGTGAGATAATGTGCTTTTCTGCGTAGCTATGCATCACCGGCATAATAACTGCAGCCCGGCGATAAGGGCACCCCGGCGTTCTTGCCGAGGTCCTTCTCGTCCAGCAATTAATCGTTATTCAAAGGGGTTAATTGCCCCACTGAGATAATTAAGCGGCGCGCACCTTAAATAGTAAACAAATGACACTGAGCCGTAAATAGGTTTCGGTAGCGAGTATGTAAATGGTTAAATACTCCGATGCATCTAGCTATAGACTAGCCGCGCGCAACTATATTTGCATAATAGCTGTGACCTGGCCGCGCCCTTCCCACCCCCACCCCCCTAGCCCGACGTACGGTTTTGACCGATAACGACCGTCGGCGCTACCCAGGTCTTCTCCGCATCCCCTGGTTTCCACCCCCGTGCGAGTAGAGTATCCGGAACCTTTTCCTCCCCCCCAACCCACCCCCTCTCATTACCAGCCTAAGCCCTTGTCATAATTCGACACCCTTGGTGCGTGCGTGCGTACAGCAATTAATCGTTGGAAATTTTTATAGAACGCCTTTGAAAATTGGAATTTTCCGCTCCGATTAGTCCCAAGCGCCGCGGCCCAAGATTGTCCTCTGGATTGGCCGCGGTACCGGCATCGCTAAATATTTTAACGGGGGTGTGGGAGACGCCGAGGCAGCTCTCTCCGCGCAGGTAGACAAGCGTGGAAAATGAAACTGCGGGAATAACTCGCGGTTGGAAAACTGCGGACTGGATTACACCCCGTAAATGGATGGAATTCTTATTTGGATTATAATTGTCTTAGGCGCGAGTGCCCTATTCCGGATCCGGGGTGGGTGGTGCCTCGGCGGGGCATAAAGAGCTCCGGAAAGAGGCGAGGAAAGAGGCAGGGAGAGAAGTGGCTGCTGGAAATATTTGTCAGCAACGTTGCGAGAGACAAAAGGGCGAATAAAAGATTCGTTGTGTTACCGTGGCGAGAGATGGAAAGAAAAACACGCGGCAGCCAGAGATCTAATGTAGAAAGCGTAGAATTGCTGAGGGGGATGGCGCGGGGGAGGAGGGTGGACGCGGACGACGTTGTCGCGAGGTACTTGCTCACTCGTTTCCTGAATTAATATTGCAGACTTAATTTTCCGCGCGTACTCCGAACACTTGCGGACCAGATCCTACGAGAATCTCTGGCCGCTGCTGCCGCTGCCGCTGCTGCTGCTATCGCCGGTCCTGGAGCTTTAGGTCACCCGCTGTCGCTCCGCAAGCTCCTCGGGTCTTGATGTTATCTGGAACGTATGTGGGGGACAGTTTCAAGTGGCATGTAAATCGGACCGGCTCCTCTCGTGGCAGTGGCAGCGGCATCTTCCACTCGCACCCTGGAAAACTCTTTCCATAGACTCTGCCGGACCTTCTCACGCACGATTGAGCTTCGCTATCTTTAAATCTCCCCGGACCTTCCTCCCCCGACTGCCATTTTCCTTCCGCTACCAACGCCCATGCTGAACCATTGGGCAAGAATGCGCTGCTCTCTCCAACCTCGAATACCGTCGCATCGTAAAAGCCTGATGTGTCTATAGCTCGTCGTCTCTGGCTATTGTTCATTTCAAGCTCTCCTTCGGGACACGTTCGAAATATGCGGGACGCGGCACCCTCTTTCAGGGTGAAAATCGAAAATTCTGCAGACTACTCGGATCCACTTGATAATTTCCTGGCGAAATTACCGTCGTAAGTATACCGTCGCTGTTATATCGCTGAATTTGGAAAAATACGCGAGGTGGATCGATTGATTCGAGTGAGTTGAAATATTTTTTATTCTCTCTCTCTCTCTCTCTCTCTCTCTCTCTCTCTCTCTCTCTCTCTTCAATTCTGAAATCTTCCACATTTCCGAATCCATTAAGACACATTTGGCAAATGCATATCAATATTTTGCCAATAACATTAAATCACGCAAAACCGGGCAAGAGCATCATACATTTCGTCCTGTTGCTTTAGCGCGCTGGTGCATTTTCGAAAAATTGCAAAAAAGTTCAACCATCCCGCAGCGGTGATGCGTGGTGCACGCACACCTGCGTTTGCGTTCACGTACATACGGGAGTAGCATCGGAATTTACGTTGCAGCTCTCTTGGCTTCCAAGTAGAAATACCAGGCCACGTTTTATACAGATTGAATCTGTTTTAATTACGCGTCTCTTTCCGCCCTTCTCACCCTCGCGCGATGCACGCGCAGCCCTGCCAGGACGACTCTCGTAAGTAGTCCAAAGTGCGTTATGATAATTTGTTTCTTCGCGATCTTTTGAACGGATCGAAACTCCGCTCGACTACCGCAGTAGTGCAGCCTGCCATAGCCGCGACGCTAGTGTACACACTCGCGATCTCGTCCCTTACATTTTAAGGAGGTCGCTTCAATTAATTTATCCGAATTAATTCAGCTCTGCGCTTCCTTAGCAATTTATGCCGAGAAATTAACTTTTGCTTACCTTCTTTAATTTATCGAACGCTCCGCGGCAGGGAGGTTTGATCAAGTTTCTCAACTTTAGCATCCGCCAAGAGTCACGACAGAGATATTAACTTATATCGCGCTGACGACGCGAAAGCGTTTTAACGCGGAATCCAGCAGATTTATCCATAGTCGGAATGCTGGAGAGGAGGTGGGGGGGGGGGGGGGAGAAAAGAGAAAGATAGAGGAGACTAATGAAAAAGTGGTGAAAGCTCGTGCGACATTTGCCTTCCCTCGTCGCTGTGCCTCCGTTCGCTCGAAACTCACATGTTTTGCTTGTTGCGCCACGGGGTTTTTATGGCAAAGGGTGAATGGCCTAATTAAACTGCTGCTTGAAATGCATACGCGTGTGCTAGAAGGCACGTTCTAAGCACGGGGAAACAGCGAAAACCGGCTTCCAGTCGTGGACCACACTAGGCCGCATGTTAAACAGATTGCGATACTTTTTTTTATTTTCCCCGGCAGCAACGCGATGTCCGATGCTTTTCCCGCTTCTTTGTATTCGCTATCTCTTCCTATCACGAGATGGACGCGAGCGGCATGCCGTTACTCGTTTTCCAGAAAATAGGGGCCCTTTTTTCCTGGGAAGCCACTGGAATAACGTCGTGGCTCCAATACCGCTTCAAGTACAACCACAACTACAACTGGAACTAGAACTACCACCACCACCACCACCGTCACCGCCACCGTCACCATCACCATCACCACTCTGCTGATTTTGTCCTGGCAAAATGAGAAATGGTAAGTGGACCGCAACGTGCGCGAGAGTGCGAAGGGCAGAGGACACCTCGAGAACCAGAGCAAGAGGACCTTCAGCCCTGTCACTTGCAAAACTTGGTACATGCAAACACTTTGCAACGAGTACTGGATACTGCGGATATATCCGTGCGACGAGCAAATTTTCAAGCAAAGTCCCTGCCTTACTAGGAAATATCTTACGTAACTGCGATAATACGTTCCTTCTCGGATTACCAGTCTGAATTTTTCATGCCTTATCTGCTCCACCGTCCGTGAGCCTCTCGCGCCACAACCTCCCGCACCCTGCCGTTGTTCGATGGACGAAAAATCAGGCGAATCCAAGCTATTTCCGCGCTCCATCCTGTTTCTCCTTTTTCTTGGAAACAGGAAGAGTTAGAAGGCAATATCAGGGATCTTTCAGCGATGCTAATTAGAATACAAGCAAGTAGCAACAACTATGCAGTTTCCTCGAGTCTACGCTTTGCTGCCTCCCTGAGATACCGGAGAATGTGTTTGCGCGAACCAGGAATCAAGGGTCGAGGCAGGGGGGAGGGGTTTCTGAAGAGAGCATCAGGACCGGTGCTGAAACGAGATTCCTCCTATCCCCCTCCCCATTCCCAGCTGGGACTCGCGTCGAATCCTCTCGGCATCTCGCACCCTCTCTCTCGCTCCTTCGCTCCTCGAGACTTTTCTCGATAATACAGGGGGTGGTGGTGGTTCCTCGAAAAATGACGAATCATCGCGAAACGCCGACGGTCAATGTCATTCGCTCGGTTCGCTGCAGTTCGGTTTGTTTTCCGAAAAATTCCATTTTTATCGAGGGGCTCGCGGCTTTCATACGTCGGTTTAATTAATATTTTGCTATAGCGCCGCACCCTCGCGCGGTACTTGATGTTAGCGGTGGTGGTCGAGCTAATAACCGCTTCCTCCCTAGTTGAAATGCTCCTCGCGCATAATTTATAGCGCATTGTGTCATTCTCGCTCTGGCAATAAGTTATCATGCGCGCGCGCGCGCGCACACACACACAGCCTGAGTTCCGACGCTCCGTTCGTTTCTTGCTCGCAAATTGCACATGGAACAATCAATAATGGCCAGTTCTCGCTTCGATGTTCGGCCATAAAATAGGCAAAATGCGTGGATTCTTCGGTAAATTTCATAATTCGATACGGTTGCCGGTTATATTGCTTTTCACTCGAATGCGTCATAAGGGTAGAGTAGTAAGCCACGTATTACAAACCGGAGTTATCATATGGTCCAATGTTCTGATATGAATCACACGGCGGGTACACGATGCAATATCGAGATAGCTAATTGCACCTACGCCAGCGTTAGGCGTTAATTTCCAATAGACTTCCATTTCAGATAACCCTTAAGTGCAAAGCGGCCACCATTAATTAATATTATGGCTTTTCCACCTCCGAGTCCGACTCTCCCCACTTCTCTCTCTCTCTCTCTCTCTCTCTCTCTCTCTCTCTCTCTGCATTCCTCTTTCATACGCGGACGCATATACGTGCACACACATACCCCCCTCTTCACCCTCTCTCATCGGCCTTGGAATTTATTAGCGATTCGCCAAACTATCGCACCCCACCAACACCGGCGAATGAATCAATCCACGAGAGAATGTATCTATTAAGATAATTCACAGCGCACTTTCTCAGCTAGGCAGCGACGCCGTACACACGCGACTATCATTGTCCGCAATCATCCACTCGTCGGTAGATGGATTCCATTATGGACGAGTATCCGACGAATTAATCTCAAGTTCTTGCTTCATCCATTGTAGAACAACGACGATAAGAAGATGTCGGTAACTTGCTCGAGTGCATATGGTACACGGGGAATTCTGTATTTTGCACGTTTCACGACGTACATCTGCATGCTTCCGGAACTACCCACATCCCCGGGAACGTCCTCGTAATTTCAGGGCGCGCGCGCGAAACGAGAATCCGACGATTTTACGGGGAATTATGGAAGTTGGTCGCGAGGACGTCGGTTTTGAAATTCAGCGGAGATCAAGGCGCGCAGTCACCGATCGGCTGGCGTTAAAAAAGGTTTGCCCGGTTAAAGTCGGTGCTCCGACTAATCCCCCGCGGATGTCGGCCGGCCCAGCGAATCGCAATCAGAGATCTCCGGATTTCGATTAAACGTCTTTCGTGAGCCCGGCAACGACCAACTACCGGATAACCTTCCTGCGCATTGTCATTCGAATCTTGCAGGTGCCGTCGCGAGAGATATTTCATCGAGATTCCACTCGAGACGCTCTGGTATTTCATTGTCATGATAATAAGCGTAAGGCCGTTCGACGAAGAGTGCGAGAGGGCGGCTGAAATCGCTCTGAAAAGAGCAAACCTCGTCGTCCTTCGCTCGCGGGTCTGTGTCGAAGCCAGGCACGACCTCCGCCGAAGGAAATCGATTTGGGTCACTTCTTTCCGCTGCTCTTCCATATATTCTCCTTACGTCGGCATAAACCATAGCATTTCTTTTGCCTTTTCCCCTTCCACCGCGCCACCATCGCCACCTCCGCCTCCTCCTTTTCTCCTTTCCTCCTTTCCCCGTCCTCCTCCCCTCCCCCGCGTATTCAAAGTAACGCGGAAAATATACTCAAAGGGTTTGATGAATTTTTCGGATATCACTGCGGATGCGAGCACAATTTTCAGCTATAGTCGCGATATTCTTGGCATACGGAAAATATCAACGCGAGCGACCCCCTTTGTTACATCCCTCGCTCATGCGACGTCGTTACTCCTTTATGCAGATCCCACGAATCACCCTTAAATAATATTTATTAAATTCCTCGAGAGAGGGAATCTTAACGAAACTGCACACGTGGCAGTTTTTAATATGCCCTTTGGAAATTGGATCGGTATTGTTTCGGAGAGCTGCCTCCTCCTTAGAGCTAATCCCAGGAACTCTAAATATTTTATTGAAATGATAAAGGACGGGCGGGGGATGAAGCGCAGCAGACGCTTGTATTAAATTCCTCCGGAATTCTTCGGTTCGAGACTATCGCTCGCTTTTGCTTCGCGTTCGGTCGAGCCTACGAGGAACGCGAGGTGACTTCCGGTCGATGAGAGGCTGAGCAATGTTCTGCCGAGCGAGGACTCGAATCGCTTGATCAGTTTCCTGATTGGTGGCACCTGCAGTCGAGGGGACGTTCGATGTAAGTAAGTTCTTAGAATCGGAGGGGTGAAAGTTCGCAGCGATTCACGAAAGGGATCTCAAGGGGGACGTACTCCCCGTGAGCCAATTAGGAGAACTAGGACGTTGCGACCATAAAGCGCGGCTCGTTGAGCAAAAATATTAAGTTTTATCCAAACTGGACCAGCGCCAGACTAGAAATGCATATCGGCGCTCTCCAAGCTCCCCGCCGACCCATTACCACCTCCATTTTACAACGGTGCAATCTGACAATGAGTTCGAAACATAGTCATAGTCTCCGGCTATTCTGGCTGCTCCGCCGGTGCTTTCTGAAAAATCACTTGTTTTATTGGTTATCGAGCCATGGCGAATCGCGAAATAATAAACGTGCCTCCTCCCCACCCTCTCGCCCACTGTCCCGAGCAAACCAGATATTCGATTCGCCGAGTTTTCCACGCAAATTTCACGCGCGATAAATTAAACTTATTTTCAACCCCCCCTCGTAAATCCGCGCGGGACTTGCATAATTTTACTAAATCATGCAACAGGACTCTCTCTCTCTCTCTCTTTTTAGATAGTCCGGGGTATGCGATAGTTTCGAGTTAACCATTGCAAATAAAGAAATGTAGGGGAGGTGAGAGGAGCGAGGGTGAGAATTTGCAGAATTCAAGCGCGCGACCCCAAGCTGATTTCCAAGACAGCTACGTTTTAATGGTTATCGCGATCTTGCGGTGGCTCCAGATTTAATTCGAATAGAAATGTCGTGGCAAAGGAAGAAGGAAAGAAGGAGGGAAGGAAGGAAGAGAGGGAGGGGCTCCGTGAAGTTCACGAAGAGGGATAATGGCCGGAGACGGTCTCTAGAAAAGTAAGAGGATAGGAGAAGAGGGTAAAGGGGACGAAGTGGATGGATAGGTTCAGGCTTTGAACCAAATAGATGAGCGGCGGCGACGGGAGTGTACGAAGAACGGAAATCCGTTAAGCGAATTCAATTTTCGTAAAAACACCGTGGCTCTTTGATGCACAAAGTACAGAAGCAGTCGAGACTCTCGAATTAAGGGGTGAGAGAGAGGAGAGAGAGAGAGAGAGAGAAAGGGAGAGACTTCGTCGAGTCCTTATTTCACTTGAACATATCCAAAGAACTACGGTCAACAATACTAACTGCGCGACACCCCTCTCGTGCGCGCGCGCGCACACACCACACACACACAAAGAACAATCTCCCACTGCATTGCCACCAGCAAATAAACATTTGATCTGCCGAGTATACCGCGTTAACGACTAAACTCTCAAGAATTACGCGCGAGTGAATAGCGAGCCTAAACAATTCGCCGCTAACAATAGCCCGATAAATAATTTCGCTGTTCAGTCGCTGTTGTTACGTCATTGCAATCTCGCCAAATTTCCGCCCTGCCATCGATGAGAATCTCTCGTGCGCTTTCCTCGGTAGGAAGGTCCTGGAAGGAGATGGCAAAGACACCGGGAGATTCTCGCTACGGGGAATATGAAGATCGGAGTTGTCAGATTGCAATCTCCAAGGACGACGATAAGAGAAAGAGAGAGAGAGAGAGAGAGTGGTACGCGTACGCGTTCTCGAGTGGCCAAACTCTCCGGAGAACAATAAAGTCTAAGAAAATTTGATTCCCGGCTAGAAATCATCGGGATCAAACGATGTGTATGCATAAGTCCCTCCCCTCCCCTCCCCGTGCTTACCGTAAATCTTATCTGGAAAGAAAAGATGGAGCAAAATCTTATCAAAAACCATTCTGTTTCGCGTACGGTGTAGTAATACAAATATAAGAAACGAGCTGGGGCTATCAGATTCTAATAAATCACGCGGAATTTTTCATTCCTGCAGAGATCATGCTCGAGAAGTGATCGATTTGCATAGAATCGCCGGAGAGACGGATGGATTCGTCATTCCTCTTCTTGCGTTGGACTCGACATAACTTACGAACGCGTCCTTATCAATTTTTGCAGGAGGCTGGCAGTCGCTTATCGTAAGGGGCTTTGTTAAATTTATGACGCGTCTAAAAAGAACGACCAAATCTCGTCGCCGTCAGATTTGCTCTCCCTAATTCCGGAACGCCCTGGTGGTGCGCTAAGGCGAGAATGTACTGGTGATGGTGGTGGTGGTCGTCGTCGTCGTCGTCGTCGCTGAAATTCCACCGTAGCAAATTTGTCCAATGAGAAAAGCGCGTGAAATTCCAACGAGGCGAGATCCAAGTACATTTCCAAGTGCAACTGCCTATGCCGATCGGACTCGTAGGCTTACCCGGGGGAGATCGGTAACGACCCCTGGACGAAACACCAGCGACCGAGGCAACCCCGTGTTTAAGATATACAATAGGTAACCGTGCAGTTTTAACCAGTTTCCCTCTTCGAATAATGAGGCGCGTACGTAATGGCGTGGAAAATGTTATACGGGTCAGGGCGGATCGCGTGAATAATGGACTGAATTCAAGAGACACGTCCGTTGTGCTATTAACAATGTCGATATTGCCCGGTGCACCTAATTAGAGTAAATTCTGTAAATATAGCTCCGATAAAAGAATATCCAACAAAAGTTAATGTAGCTTACAGCACAGTTTATCATTCCTAATTACGGGCAAACATCATTTTGCTTTCAGCACGTAGCGCAAGTTCGCGAACGTGAACATTTCGTTTTTTCGTCGGGAGCGTCGTCGCTCGATCCAAAGGAGATCGCGCCGAATCGTCCGGTTCCTCCGAGGGGGAAAAGCTGACAGGGGGTGGAAGGAGGGGGAGGGTGTGAGAAGGGTAACGCCGGATTTTCAGAGACAGTTTCGTGCAGGGACGTCGAGTCGAGGATGCAGGGAGGATATTTTGCGCTGCATTTTTTAATAGTTGGCCCCAGGGGGTGGAGCGGGGTTGGGGGTTGAAGGGGTGGCGAGAGTGCGGTAACTGGGCGGTGCACTCTGCGACCAAGCTACTCCGAAGTCTCGGAAAGCCCGAAAGCTCGCGGTCCTGGCGTCCTGGAACTTGCCGGGACGGCGGATGGGGTTGGGGTGGGGGTGGGAGCTGGGTGGAGGAGTATGCACACGTCTCTACATACACTATTCGTGACTCGGGGCTGTACGCGTAGAGAAGCAAGCTGCAACCGCGTATACTCGCGCACCGCATCAAACATTTATTCGCCTCTGAGCTTAAAATGGAGTCTAGCAGCACTGGCTCTGTGGGTACTCAGCACCGCGCGTTTACCGATCCTTTCGCCAACTATTTTGCCCTCGCCGAGATCCATCCTCCACCCCTCTGCCCAATCCCCGCACACCCATACGGCTCGAACCCCCGGCCAGACTGCCAAAGTCACTCGATCGAGGAATCCCCCTCGACACCCCCGCACCCAACCACCTCGACCGACCGCTTGCCTTTCCTCCGATTCTTCGCGCTTCACCCTCTTTCCACCCCCCGCCCCCTCCAACCCCTCCTGCTTTTTCTGCTTTGCCCCGGCGGGCTTTCTCTTCCTTCCATTTCTCCGCTCCGATCCACCGGGACCTACAGAGTAAATATGCTTTCCTCGAAATTCACCTCGTCGACGCACCACCCGAGAAGCTGCCGCGATTCCACCCCCGATCTCGGGAATCGGCTGCGACAATTTCCTTATCGTATACAAGCGAATCGGCTTATACCGCTCCAGTCATTTTTACTATCTTCCGAATCCCTCTCTCTCTCTCTCTTTTTCGGCTTCTACTTTCTTGCAAATCCTCGCTCGGCTCGCAACCCTCTACTTGGGGTGGATCGCGCGAGTGGCCTTGATAACACCATAGGACCGTGATGTCGTAATAATTGCGTGAAAAAAGCGTCGTCGAGGGGATGCGGCGCTAGTTTATACTGGTTAAGCGCGAATTGAAACTAAAAGTCTTATTCGCGAAAAGGAAACATTATGTGCGGTTTATGAGATTGGACATGAGTAATGGGCCGGCTCTGCCATCGAGGACGGCCATTGTTGGGAAAGTTCCGCATTAGTAGCGGCGCATTGTTGGCAAGAAAGTGTGTTGGTGTTCGTTTTGGATTTCTCGTTGGCACTTGAAAACCAAGTGATTGCATTGTTTCCTTCGCTTCCAAACGGCTACTTTTCCACCCCCCCACCCATCCCACCCCTTCGCGCGCTTTCATTTCAGTCGGCGAATATCGTCAACCGTCCCTCACTCGCAAACCTGCCTCAACCCCACCCCTCTCCGCAAGTTCCCTCGTTAAATATTTTCAGAAAACAGTTTCAGGAGTCGATTTCCCGCGTTAAGGGCGATCCTCCGTAACTTCGGACCTTCCCTCGCGAGAGTATTCGTTATCGCGTGATATTTATTTATCGGACCCAATAGCTTCGCCGGCAATCGGCGATATTGGATTAAGTGCGCGCGCGCGCGTGTGTGAGTACGCGCGCGTACAATATATTCATCGTGCCACCAACACCGGTCCGTTTCCATTGCTCGCCGTACAAACGGCAACGAGTATCGCTTTTCTCAGCGATTTAGTACCTGTGAGCGGAGAGCCACGTCAGCACCTAGATCAGCCGTCGATTATTCGTTCACGCAATGAACGCGGATCGCATAGAAATTTCCCTCTGGCTTCCACGAGCATTTTTCTCCCGCGTAAACCGTGCCATTTTCCTCCTCCTTTCACAACGGACTCATCCAGATTACTCGGACGGGATACTTGGATGATTTTATAATTACGCTAATACGTTCCGCAGATTCTATTCCATGCATCCGTAATTCCGTAATTCCATAATTCGTTCGCGTACGTCTCCGGCTTGGCCTCGTGGGAAAGCGAGGGTAAACCACCCCCACCGCCAAAATATTCTCGTAAAATTTGCAGAGGAAAATTTTCCCGCGAGTTCGCTCGACAGAGTATCGAGGTCTTACCGAGGAATTTTAGAGTCGGGGGTTGACCCTTTAAAGAGTTTTCGGAGAGGGTTGATTTCTCGACAAGGTTGGCAGGCGCGATATTAACCGGGAAATACTCGTAGGATACAATTCCCGGAACGGGGTTAAAGCTTGATGTACAACGCGAATGCGTTGTACCTGGATACGAGGAGTACACTTGTCGTTAACGACGCATGGGTCGTTCATGGTCACGGGTTCGAAGGGCCACGCGTTGCGGATACCGGTGTAACAGTAGTATTACGCGTGCTCGTAAGCTCTCGTGCAACGCGCGTTATACATCGAATCCATAACCTTAATGTCACGCCGCTTCGTCATACGCTTGCTTCCCCCCTGCCATCCCACCCCCGTCAGCGACGCTTTATAAGGGATTCGCTTTTGTTAACGACGAGCACCACGCCGGCTGTACGATTCTCTGATATCTCGAAAGCTTTACTCGTAACATTCAATTTCCAGATTTGCTCGAGATCCTCGTCGCTTTAAAATATTTATCTTTATGGAAGCATCAAAGGGGGTTGCTGGTTGGCTGGATGGTTGGCTGGCTGGCTGGCTGGCTGGCTGGCTGGCTGGCTTGTTGTGCTCTCTACTACTGCCGGTGGGTTCTCCTCGAAATTTCAACCGCTTCAGCAGTCGCGACAAAGCGCCTTGTTGCATTGTGCAGGAACAATAACGGCGCGGCGAATCGCTCGCTGTCAAAGTTCCGCTGACACTCGCGCGCTCATTGAAGCAGACTCCCTGTCCTCCCGTGAACGTCCTCGAAGATAGCGAGTAAAGGACGTCCGCGTGGAAAAATCCCAGCCCCAAGACGGAGTAAGTTTACTTATGGCGAAGCGTCACTGCGTTTGCCAGCTAGTTACCAGGGAAACAGGAAAATCAAAACTATCGATGAAACTCTCACGCGAGAAAGAGAGGAGAGGAGAGGCGGGAGCGAGGGTGAGGGGGCAAGTCTACGAAACTTGCCGACTCGGCTGGTCCGCCCCCGCACGTACCCCGGGACGTCCAACTCGCGAATGGTCTCGTTCGAGGCTATCCGGCGTGTTACGGAATAAGAGGCGCCTTCGGAAGATTTCAGGGTGCACCCTGCACCCCTCCTCCACCCCTTCCTCCCGTGTCCGTTCCGGGCGTCCGGCAGCTCGCGATAGTCCGCGGGAAACGGCGAAACGTCTTCGACGTGGTAAATTGGTCGGCGGCGCGATCAAACGCCCTATACCCCCCTCCCTCCCCCGCGACGAGGGAGGATTTCGGCAATCAATAGGAGGCTTTTCCACTCGCGAAGCTTCGCGGGCCAATTAAATTGTCGAGCTTGCAGCGCGATGGAGCGGAGGTAAAATTTGGAGCACTCGGCGCTCGCTCGCGCACCCACCCTGTCGCGGCTCGACGAAATATTCAGCAGTTGACTTTCTATAAAAGTCATAAAAACCGTTTGAAACAAACCGGTCCGCCGTAACTCAAACATGCTATCGTTCGGTAGAAAACTGTTTCTCCTATTTCGGGCAGCGCCGTATGCGCGTGGACCGTTTTTGCCACGGAGGGGCGGGAAGGAGGGGGGTGGATCGTGTACGTGTCTCGAATCCCATCGCGCTCGGCACGCGTAGATTGCGAGACCCGTGCACCCTCCTGTCTCTAGCGAGTAATTAAACGCAGCGACGTCCGTGATAGGCAAAGCCACCCCTCACCCCCTGGCGCACGCACGTGCGCGAACATGCTGGTAACAACCACCGTGGATCCCAGTCTAGTTACACGGGGATTCTATTCCATTAATTGGCTATTTTTCTCGCTGACTAATCGCGGGCGAGGGTAGGGGGTGTCGCGGCCTCCTAGAGCGCGGGTGATTTCCTCTCATCCGCGACGGCCCGCTGGGGGTGAGTTTTGGTTAGCGCCGCAGGAGTCGTCGTTAATGCGAAGCAACGTCGATTAATCGACATCGGCTGGGACTGGTTGGCGGCTAGCGTGTTGCTCGGTGATAAAACGGTTAGTATGAAAATGGAGAATTACGGCGACGCTCAAGTAGGCGATAATAACGACGGAAGTGGCGCGGGAACGGCCTTGTCGAAAACGAGCTCGTTGATGGAACACCACTCTCCAGTTTTCCGAGGGCCGATGGAAGGGGGAGGGTGGTCGTCCCTATAGTCACCGGGAGATTCCCGGCTGATGAAACGCCATTGAATTAGCGATTTGCAAAGGAAAAAAGCCCGAGCACAACCCTTTCCGCACCTCGTCGCGTTTCGGATGATGTTCTAATTGCCGTTATCCACTTTACTCGTGAGACGACGACACGCTACCGAGCAATTTGTATTCCAAACTGTGAAGAGAGCTACGAGGTGGGCGTGAGAAGAACTCGAGAGGGCACAGCGGGAAAGCGCCGCGTGCACGGATGCTTCAAAAGGGAAAATAGCTACCAGGGAGACGAAGATGCCAGACGAATTCTCCCTTTGTGTGCGTGCGTGTGCTAGAGGCTCTGTGTGTCCGTGCCCGCGCGAGAGGGAGAGTCTTTGCGCAAAAGCAAAGACGTGTCAGGGTAGGAGGAGAGGAGGGGGGGACAGTGATGAAATACGATGGATGAATGTAAGAAGCGATGAAGGGACGAACAATAAAACGCCAAGGTGTTCAATGTGAAAATTATACATTGATCCTCCGGACGAAATTCATCAGGAAATTTCTTTGGATCCTGCAAAATCCTCCATGTTGACTGTGGCCTTTATAATTCTTCGACAGGATCGCATTCTCCCGTGAGTGGTACATTTGTCCGTGGACCTTCCTTGATTCTTCAGCGTGTATTCGAAAATTAATCGTCCCCGACGACTAATTCGGGGGAGGGGAGGGGGAAGGGGGAGCGGGTTTCGTCGGAAGAATAGCGCGGGGACAGAGAGAGGGCAAATAAACCAAGCCAGTCTCAATAGGGGGGCGTTTGGCAAACTTATGTTTTAAATGCGAAATACGAAAATGGAAATTTATGCGCGTCATATTTTAGTCGGGTTTTATGCGATCGACGTCAAACTACAGAGATTGAGCGAGGGAGTTATGTAGCAATTTTTAAAGACGCAAATATAACACACATCCCCCTTCCCTATTCTAGAAACTAAATTTATGGCCAACTACGTTAAGCGTCTGCTAAATAAAGTTACGTAACAAATGATAGTTCGACAGCGCCGAGATTATTCAGCCATAATTCATAATTATCGTCGGAGTTGCAATTTTAATTGTCGCAACTTGAATATTTACATGTTGCTTCGTGGAGACTGCGGTATTACCTGGTCGGGATCATTGATACGTGATATAGGTACGACGAGACTATTATATTTGATAGAAATTTATCCAATGATCATTCTATACCAGCAGCGGGACTCGCCGATTATCGTCCAATTGTAACCACGTAAATTTACTATTATTTCCTTCTGCCGAGTTAGCGGTACATGACACACGATAAAATTAGGTTGCACAGATTGGAATATTAAAATAACTAAACAGACAGGGGATATCGTTCAAATTATACTTACCGCTATTGATGAAATTAGCGAGACATAAATTGGCCATCCATAATTAAAGTGGGACGGATCGACTCGTCACTATACTGATTATGCTGTCACATTTATTTGGCAGACATCACCCGCGTAGATATGTAATATTTATTAGACATGTGCACGCGGCGGGGATCCTGCAATTACGATCATGGAGTTATCACAGTATATAGGATATCCGGAAAATGGTGGATACTCTTTGAAGGGGTGATTCTTGGCTCAATTCTAAGAGCTTTTCGACCCTTGGAATTTTTTTATTTAGGGCCTCAATTTTTAATTATTAAAATTTTTTTTGTGCGCAATGCGATTGGCCCTGGTTCGCGGGCTAGCATCAGCCAACGCGGTCGCGCGCAAATACTTTGCAATAACTTTAACAATTTCAACAAAGGCAACATGCAAAATCATTTTGATTAACAATTTAATACTGTTTGACACTTACCATTGACTTCAGCCTTTTCGGATATCCTCCTCGTGTTATGGGATCGCTTCCCTTTTGTAAACTCATATTAAAATGGATTCGTACTGGTTAGCGTTGTCGATTGAAAAGCCGAAAAGGTTAATCTTTATTCTTAGATGTTTTCCGACAATATCAGCCGAAGATTGTCGGCATGTCTTTGATTCTAGAGAAAGGGGCTTTGACTAGTCAGTTAGACTGCGACTCTCAGAGAGTGAACATCTTTAGAACATATATTTTAGTGTAATAAATCATTTATTCACGATAAATTGTCAAATTATTTTTCACACTTTGGATGAAAAGTTAATAAATTTGTTTAATTGAACATTAAACGGACACCAAATAACCACATTCACTACACGAAATCTTTTAATGTGTTTTGCACCAGTTGAATTAATACCACGAACATCCGCGACTTTTAACGATATTAATCACAATATTAAACACTAATCGCGGAAATAACTAAATAGTTAATTGGAATAAATCGTGAGATTATTGGACCGCCGTTGTCCACGGAATCTCACACGCGTCGCACTGAGTATACTGATTCTTGACAGTCACCTGTAGTAAGTAAACACGGTACAGGTGCAAGGTGAACTGGACCAAAACTTTGTCAGAAATACTTAAATAAAAGTATTTTTATAAGGCAAATATAATGTGTAATGCAAAAGGGACATATTCTTTATAAATAAAGTTTATTAAACATTGAAACATTTAAAAAATTATTAAATTACTCAATTCAGTAATTGATAATAGGTAACATTAGAACGCGTCTAATGTATTATAATGTCAACAATTGGTCTAGCTTACCTTGCCCTTGTGCCATGTTTACTAACTACAGGTGACTGTCAAGAATCAGTATACTCAGTGCTACGCGTGTGATATTTCCCTCACGATTTTTTCCAATTAATTAATTTGTTATTTCCGCGATTAGTATTTAAAATCGTAATTAATAGAGTGATTAATATTGTTTAAGATCGCGGATGTTCGTGGTATTTATGTAACTGGTGCAAACAAATTAAAATTATTCGCGTAGTGAACGTGGTTATTTGGTGTCCGTTTAATGTTAAATTAAACAAATTTACTAACTATTTATCCAAAGGGAAGCCGTCGCATAACCTGAGGAGGATATCCAAAAAGGCTGAAATCAATGGTAAGTGGTAAACAGTATTAAATTGTTAATCAAAATGATTTTGCATGTTGCCTTTGTTGAAATTGTTAAAATTATTACAAAGTATTTGCGTACCGCTTACGTCACCGCGCGCGACCTCGACGGCTGACGCTAGCCCGCGAACCAGGGCCAATCCCATTGCGCACCGAAAAAAATTAATAATTAAAAATTGAGGCCCTAAATTAAAAAATTCCGAGGGGTGAAACGCTCTTAAAATTGAGCCAGGAATCACCCCTCCAAAAAGTGTCCACCATTTTCCGGACATCCTGCATTAGTTCTTCCTGCATTGCTTCTCGGCGGGATTTCCAGGCTATCTAATGCACGAGTGCCAAAGATAATGGAAGCTCAACCTGATGCGTAATACATTCGATTTCAACGCTCGTCATTGCTGTCTTCGTTTATCTTGTTCGAGGAACGATCGAGCGAGCACGCGCTACAACCCCTGATTAGCTCGGATGAAAAGTTTGCGGCCGCGTCCAACCCCCATTGATGATTGAACCAAAACCACCTGCCCTGTCGCAAACACTCTCACGAATACTTTGCCGGAAGGGGGTGGAAAAGAAGCGCGGTCGTTCGATCGAATCTCACGATCGAGTTTCGCGTGTTTTACGGGAGGTTATCAGAATTGAAAAAATGTTGCGCGGTGCTCGAGAGCGTATTGACTTAACACCGAAAATTCGTGGACTGAGCGAAAACGTTTTATCGAATGAAATTCCTAAGAATTGGAAGCAGTTTTCTTCAATCGAGTATGTACTTTGGATTCAGAGTCAGTCCGCATGTATTTGTGCACGCTGTTCAGCAGTCTATACGAATAAGTAGTAGTTTACACGCGTTTCTCCTCCTCCTCCTCCTCCTGCTCCTTCCGCCAGCCCCTCGCCTCCTCGCCCTGCGGCGATGCGGAGTTTTCAGACGTCGAGAAATAGAAAAAGAGAATAATGCAGGCGAGAGAAAGAAGGGATTCGCGCTTTCAAATTGAGAGTAACAAGTGTGGCAGAAACCAACTGCGAGCCTGAATGATTCTTCAGGCTTCAAACTCCCTGTGCTGCTGCTGCTGCTGCTACCCCTTCCTCCGCACTCCGCGGCTGATTCCCTTTTCTTTTCCGGCGCGCTATGTATACGCAGCCCGCTCCTTTTTACCCGCGTATTCACTGAAAGCAGGTTCGTTTGAAGCCGCTTAATATGCCGAGTACACTCGTTAGATTCTTACGAGGCCGATAAGACTCCGAAAGTCCGAATTATCTTCTCGATATCATCTTAATTTGCCAGCTTTTTAACGACGCCGTACACACGGAACCACGGCGCGTTATCACTTTTCATTTAAAGTAACAAATGGTACCATCAACTTCCCGCTGGAGGTTCCCGTCTCCATTCTCTTCTCTCCTCTCCCCTCCTCTCCTCTCCTCTCCTCTCCTCTCCTCTCCTCTTCTTTTCATCATCGTATCGCACGATGAAATTCCTCCGGAGCTCCCCAGGAGCTTCTGGCAGAACGGCCTTAACGGGAATGAGTCCGATGCCTGCTCGCGAAAAAAAGGGACAGAGGCGGAAGAGGCAGGAGAGAGGATGGCACGGAGAGAAAAGGGAGAAAAAACACAGTGGACAGATTTACGGCGTGGAATGGTAAAGGAAAAACGAAGTTGGTTGGCAGAGCTCGCGCGTGAGCCGAGGATTTCTATTCTCATAAATAGGCTATTCAGCCGGCGAATCCCGTCCGGGTGTCGCGTTGGTCGCTGGAATTTATTTCGCGAGAACCTCGAAGCGAAATTATTCCAAGCCTCTCGAAATTATATATTATGTAGCGAGTGCGCTCCCCCCGTCCACACTGCCACTCTTCCCGGTCGCTGCATTCGTCCATGGCTCGAACGTGGTTCGTTAATCTTACAGTTCGCATGGCCGCACCGTATGTTTCGTACGCCCGGGGGACTCTCGAGTAATACCCAACATTAAATCCGAGCGTACTCGACTAATCCTACTTGAGCCTTACGGACGTCTGCTAAAGATTCGGCGGACGATCGCGCGGTCGGGACTGATGAAGCTTCGGGACGATCACGACGTCGATAAGGACCGCGTTTAACGTTCCGTGCGCGCGGCAGACAACGCGCTATAGGGAGCCTGCCTTCCAACCCTGTCGGGATTCAGCGGGAGGTGGAGGCGACACGCTCGGGGAAACACGACAAAGCTTTGAAAACTTTTTATCAGAGTCACTCGGAAACATTTCTATACTCTGTCGATACTTTAATCGCCGAATTCAGTCGCGAGTATTTTTCAAATGACCGCCAGTCGTGCCTGGCGTTCGTCGGGAAAAAGCGTCGCGTCGTCGGAATAAGAAGAAATGAATTGCGAGCGCTACGATAGGTGCGGCGGGGTGGGGGGTGGGAATAATCGCAAAGAGAACAAAGCTACGCCGCCGACGCCGCAGTTGGTGGATGTACACAGCGGCAAGGGGTTGATTCTGCGGGCGAAAGGTAATCGTATGAAATAACCGTAAACCAAAGTGAGAATCCGGAGTACAGCGTGAAGCCGATAACGTTCACCGTAAAGAGAAACGAGCGTCGCATCTGGCAGTAAATACGGTAAACGTCGCAAAATCACTGTGTCGACGATGAAGAGAGATAGAGGGGGTGGTAAAGTGGGCGGTCGCGCGCTCTAGAACGAGCAGGCGAGAGAGGAAGAGAGAGAGAGAGAGAGAGAGAGAGAGAGAACAAAAGGCGAAGAGGAATTACTTGTATACGCTATAAATCAACGTGGACAACCGAGCGTGAAATAAAAATTAGGAGGCGGTGCCGTTTTCAACGTAAACAGGAGGTTCAGGCCACCTGAATCAAGCGCAGCCTGAATGCCTGAACGTATAAATCTCGAGGAATCGATATATGCCGGTGACAACCACCGGGGACAGAAAGACGCGCCCGAAGAAATCCTCCATAGCTTTTTCCCGCCGAGTTTTCACACTCGAGAAAAACTCCTCAGCCCCCACCCGCCCACCACCCCCGTTACAGGTGCGGGGAAGGGCGAAAGACCTTGAAAGTTCCAGACGAAAAACCTCCTCCCCGAGGAGCGGATCGACACAAAAGTGGATGGAGTACACGGAGGAGATATCGGAAAGGGCGACGGGGGTGAGATCGGGGAGTGAGTCGGAGAAGCATGATCAGCAAGCATGCAGCAACATAATGGATGGCCAGTGACGATTAAGCGTTACGCTGTCACGATTTATACTTGCTCCTACATTCAAGCTTATCCAGTCCCTGGTGTTGCATTATCATCTGTTGCAGCCGGTTAATCTCAACTGCAACCATTAAACAATGTTACGCACATAGGCGCAATTATACGCGTGTGTGCACACGTATAGCACGATCGATCAATATCTGATCTCAGGACACATCGTAGGCGTCAGTTCATAGTCCATTAGCGCTGCGTCTTAACCACAATCAGCTTGACAAGCTCGAGTGTTGACTCGATCGTATCGTAAGCCAGATCTTGTCCGGCATTACCGATCGAATGTTTGCCGAGAGATTATAAACGAGCGAAGGGTCCATAGTGCGAGCCCGGTAAGGGTGGCTCCCTCGTACTACACGCGGCTGATTATCGAGTGTACACGAGTAAACAGTCGAGTACGTCGAGACTCGAGCGGATCTCGTTAGGATACGTTGCCGCTTGTTAATTTCCAGCAATTACCCGCGCGATCCTTCGCTGGAAAAAAGCTTTCCACCGACTTTCCACGAGAAACGGGAAAGAGAGAGGATTTCCCGAGGTAGCGATGGAGGATCCTTGTCCGGAGGAGGGGGTGGTTCTCGTCCATTTCGAGGAAATAAATCCGGAGGTGAAAACGGGGGGTGGTCGTCCGCTCACCGCTTCGGAAGGAAACTCGGGGGTTGCGAAGGGCGCGTGGTTATGCCCACATTGAAATCTACCGGGAAAGGGTGATAAGCCGCCGTAGGCTTCACCCCCGCCCCCCTTACCCTCCTCTCCTCCTTGAAGTCGACGATCCGGCCCGAATTCGAGGAGAAGCGGCGCCCGGGCAAGCGGCGGGCCTGCGAATGGCTTTTGGTTCTGTCGAATCGTCTAATCGTACGTACCTATCTGGGGCGGATTAAACGGGAAACGATCGAACGGGGTCAGAGCACATTGGGCGCACCCACGCTCTCCTCCATAAATTGCGTCATCCTTACGGAATATGTAGCAGCACCAACCAACCAAGCAACCCCCCGGGGTAGGTATGTCGGGCTTTTCAAGGATTTCTTCTCCTCGTTCGTTCCTTCTTCGCTTCCCGTTCCCGAGCGCGCATTTTCAAATAGGAATGCATAATTATCCTCGTCAGAGCCAATGGAGCATGTATTACATTCGTAGCGTGTACTCGATGCAAAAATTATGCATGATCATTGTTGATACGGACCCGTGCCAGGGCATTTTATTACAGAAAAATATTGCTTCCTCGAAAAAGTGTTTTCCCTTGTAAAACAGCTGGATGTTTACATCCGACAGAAATATTATACATATTTAATAAACACAGACAAAAAGGTACTTCGTTCTCCGCTTCTCCCGTTACGGGGCGCACACGCCCGCGCGCATATAAAATATAGGATAAATACGATACAGATATATATTTTAGAAATTGTTTTCGAACGGCTCCGCCAGGACGCGGCTGGATGTTGCTCTATGAAAAAGTTGCGCAGGGGGGAGGGGGTGATACCAGGGGATGACGGTCCTTGGCAAGCGTCTAATTCTTTTAGGTAGGAAATTAGCATAATGTTCTAGTCGATCGTTTCACTTGGCAAGGAAATCGATGAGTGCACCACGTGTTCCGCCTCGAAGCGTCTCTTTTTCCCCCCTTCTCTCTTCCTCTCTCTCTCTCTCTCTCTCTCTCTCTCTCTCTCTCTCTCTCTCTTTCTTCCCTTCTCTGGTCGAAAACCCTCGAGCGACTCCAACACTCGCACAACTTTGCACTAATGAAATCTCTTTTCGGCAACCGGCTGCAGAAAGGATTATGCGATCCTTTATCCGTCTCTTTGTCTTTGCTGGAATCCGCGCCACCCCCTTTGCTAAGAATACGCGTGATACCAGGATATTCAATTCGCGTTAACGAGCAACTTTGCGCGAATCCGGCCAGAAAAGCTTCCACCACTGCCGCCGCCGCTGCTGCTGCGGGGAAGGCGAGCGTGGCGAAAAATTGCAAGGAATTAGCAGGCTCGTGCCAAAAGAAAATTAGGGGGTTGCTCGATTTACGGAAAATTTCTTCTGGCGATGCAGCCAAACTGGTGCGTTGTCCCTATCTCGAGTGTTTAATAGCAGCGTCGCGACCAGACTCGCCGAGACACGGGGGAGGGCCGGACCGATTCACCAGGGGGAGGCTACGAAACTTGGCCAAAAGTACGGGGGTTGCCAAAGGATTGCTGCGCGTAGCTGTATCGTCGGCGCCTGTATGTACAGGGGGATGGTTATTACAGCGGAATTGCCCCGTGCGCAAGAAACTCTTACCATTACCTCGCCACCTAGTCCGATATATCGCTAATGACACGGCAGGCTCGCGGCAAAACGGCGGGGTCATGCTATTCAAGCTACAAGCAGCCAGAATGACGTTCCTCGGAAAAAGGTTACGTTGAGTTGTAGCGCTGATTAAGGCAATTTCGCTATATTGCCAATTTCCAGTGAAACCATGAATAACCAATCGGCCAGCGATGTGACTGACGTAATGGCAAACGTGCATTTTGTACCTGTGCTGCCGGGCTGACTGGCTGGCTGGCTTAACGCTGGCCTTTACCACTTGTCCGGGGAAGGAATCGTCGAAGGTAAAGTACGTTTACAAGAGGAAAAGCTTGAGAGATCTGTCGATAAAAGTATTTGTAGCAGGAAGATAATTGGATATCGGTCTCTCGTATTACCGCGAACGATCCATCATCAATCCCGGCAAGAATCCTGGTGATCGCTATTGGCAGTGATTTTTAAAGATAGTGCGAGAGCTCGATAGTCGATTCGTTACATTGGTTTCATCGTCGTCGATATATTACGGTACTGTGCACAAGCTAAAGCGAGTCTCTGGTGATTGATAATATCTTTAATATTATTGCCTACATCTCTCTCTCTCTCTCTTTCTTCTAAGGCTGTATCGATCATTTCTTCCTTTTGGTTCACAGAAACCCTCACCACCCCCTCTACGCTATCTCTGCCTAAAACTTATTCCTCTTCTCCACGGAGAGAAACGCCGCGTCCGTATTATAATACACTCGGTCTGGCGGACGATCTAAAATTTTCGACAGGCTCTTCGTAGCCTGGCCGTGGTGTTTCCATTTTCCTTTTCTTCTTCTCCTTTTTTTACGACGCCGTAGAATCCCTCTCGTTAAATTCCCGAGCAATACAAGATTTTACCGCGGAAGTAACAAATTTCTCATTCAGCGGGGATTACTTTAAGAGGGACTATCATGCGCTAAAATCCCATCACGCGTAATACAGTTTTATTCGGATTACCAAAATCATTAGGAGCCTTAACAATTTAATCTTTCGCGTATCCCTGCGTATCGCCGAGGGTTCCTCCGGGATTTGCCCGAATTCAGGGAGGAGGGTCAGAATTTTCGTGCTGGCGAGCATGGCGCGATGTAATTTCCTGCTCGGCCATTTCGCGCGAGGAGGACGCAGCGGGGACGTAAGAGTATCGGGGGTGCGGGGGTGGTTCGTATAAAACAACGCGGGACAAGATTCGAGCGTGATCGATCAGAATTGGTGAGCTCGTCGCACTCTCTGGCCGACGACGTTGACGAATTCGCATTTGGCGCGTCTCCCCTCGTTCTCTTGAGTATCTCTCTGTCCCCCCTCCCCCATTTTCTCTCTCTCTCTCTCTCTCTCTCTCTCTCTTTTGCTCTCCACTCGCACAGCATGTATGCCTTGCGGCACGCGGAAACTGGGACTGCGGGGGCGTGCGGTAACAGCAGTGATTAATCATCGAATCCTTTGACAAAGGGCGGAATGCCCGCCGGATTTCCACGACGTAGACGTTTCCTTCGTCTCTTGCAACCGGGAAAGTAACAAGGGTTGATTCCTTTATAATCGATTTCACAACTGATGCTACCGAAGAGGGAATGCCGGTAGATCCGCCGGGATGGAACATGCCACGTGCGAATAATGATTGAACGTATCTAAATTAGTTTTCTTGTGTATTTCCTTATCTTCCCCACCCCCATGCGCTAATTATGGTGTTTCTTCGCCTTATTATTTCTTCGTCCTTAACACCCTCGGTCTTTGACGCGCGGCGAGATCCTATCGAGTTTCTAGTCGTTTCCCTCGTATCATGTCGGGAATGTAATAAGGCCTTGATTCGTTTGTAATTGATTTCGCGAGTAATGCTACTGGAGGAATCACTTGTAACTATCCATCACGTTCTGAAATCCACCCCCTCTCTCTCTCTCTCTCTCTCTCTCTCTCTCTCTGGCGCGCGCTCTTTTACTCCCACCACGCACGGGTATCAATTACAAATAAATAGACAAGTTTTTCCGGGCAACTTGATAGAACACTCGTAACTAACTTGTACGTTACCGAGGGAAGGCTGGAGAAATTAGAGAAGAGAGAGAAAGAGGAACGATAAAACTAAAATGATTAGTTTGATGCCACGGTAATCTCTTGCCCGAGGAGACTTATTGCAGGAAGAGCGTGGAAACGTACAGTATTGTTAATACAAATTTTTCTGAATAGATGCTGCGAGCGTCTATTCACAAGTGAGAAATATGTACGTGCCTCATGCATATCGCGATCGTTAAAGCATTTTCAACGTAGCGCTTTGTGATTTATATACGAAGCACAGATGACGCTTATTTTATTAAGGAAACAATGTAAATTTTTTCAAATAAAGCACAAGTTTATAATTTTTTATACATTTTTATGACACGAAAGAAAAGCGAGAGAAAGAGAGAGAGAGCAAAAGAGAGACAGGAAAATCCTATTTAACTTGAGATACAATTGGCACAGCGAGAACCGTTTAACATAAATTATCTTTAGATTATTGTTTGATATAAATATTTAAATAATCAATCGACGATAACATACCCTATTATCAATGAAAAGTAAATGCGCGAGCTATAAAATTAATTTGTGTGCGCGTTATGACTACCGATGTGTGCTTAATTCATATAGAGAGGATGCCCGTATGAAGGGTATATCTGAGCGTTAATGCATAATATGGAAACAATTCGAAATAATGGCGTGTACAAAAATCTCTTTGAAAACAATAATTACACGTTAAACGTACTACTTAATTTTTGTTAACTCGCCCCGTTAAATAACAAATTGCCGGCACTCGAAAGGTTAAAGTGAATCGAAAGAGGTCAGCGAAGTGGAAAAGTCAATCATTAGTCGGACAAGGCAAGGAATAAGAATAATGCCAAGGAAAATATCGTTCCTATCTAATTTTCGATCGCTGTAAATTTTAATGCGACGCGACTGCTGAGAAATCGAACATTGAGATGTAACGGTGAAAAGTTAATTTGAAAGGTTTCAATTATAAGGCGGGAGCGGAAAGAAGCGGAAAGACGGAATGGCGCAACGCAGTAGAAAAGTTAATCGCAGGTCAGACAAGTACGGCGTCGGGAGAAAGTCGCCTTAAGAGTTCAAGTTCCTCGTTCGTGGACATTTGACCTAGACGAGGATGCGATTGGCGGCACAGAAGCGCGAGCGAGCGAGCGAGCACGAGGCGAATCCATTGGTGTATCTGCGAAGATAATCGAGTCACCCCCGTCGATTTTCCTAAAGTTCGAAAGAACTCGAGCTTGCAGCGTACGACTTTTAAAAGTTCAGCTTGCGTTTGCCGGCCCGCCTAAAAGCAGCAAGTTCCGGGACGTCTAGAACATCGACATACACTCGAAAGCAAAGACCAGCTGTATACTAGACGGACACCGCCTAGACGCTTAAAAGCTCGTTCGAACTTCCGGCTCGATTTCCTTAAAGTCTCCTCGGGCAGATTCGGGGAACTCCGCGCGTGCCAACGCCATCAATTCATCCAAAACCGTCTCTTCTCTCTCACTCCTTCTCTTTCTCTTTCTCTTTCTCTTTCCTCCCTGCCTTTCTTCCTTCCTTCCACATCTCTCGAGATACTCGACGAACACTGCTGCTTCCCCCTAATTTCGGATTCCCCTGTTTTTCTTTGACACGCCAAACCCTTGTTTTTGGAAACACGTCGGATTAACAAAAAGAGTAATCATTACTTCGCAATCGATCGATGCTATTAATTTTTTATTTGCTTGCAATCGTTAAGCTTAATGCTCGTTCAATTTGCAATCACCGCCGACATGGTTTCCGCTATGAGAGGAATTATAAATCACATTATTTTTTCCCCCTCGGTTTTTTTCTTTTTTTTTTTTTTTTTTTTTTTTTTTGTAAAACTATCGCTTTCTCGCTGTTTTACAAACCGTTGACTGGCAATTTAATGTATCCTCTCGTAATGACACACAATTTATCTGTCTGATTACTCTTTTTGTCAATCGTGCATTATTTCACTTTTCTACAAAAAATAGAATTTAATGACGTATATTCAAATGATCATTTCCTTTCATCCAACTTTCTCGTGCCTTACGTGGATGTACCTTCAATTTTCATCATCCAGCAGAATCACTAATCATTTCTCTATGCAAATTATGGTAAATAAGTTATTGCCCGAGAGGGAATTTTTTCCCGACGTTTCTCAGTTTCGTGAAAATTTTCTTAGGAGTACCGCCGCCTCCCTCTCGGTCCCCGACGAGGGAGAGAAAGTTCTTTCCCGCGACCAATTTCAGAAATTGTCTCCGGAAGATCCCCCATTGATAGTTTTTCTATGAAAAGCTCATTTGTGTGTTAATCGATATGGGGGGAGTCCGGATGAAAGAGACGTTTAAAGATTCAACGAGCGCGCCGCTAATTACAATGATTAATTTATCGCTTGCGTATCGTCGTTTATTCTAACCTTACCTTTAAGAGTAATTGGAAAGTGCGGTGCTCGCAGATCGAGCGTTTAGATCACGCTCCTCCATGTTCCTGATCTATGCCTGGCCACGGTGACACAAACCAAGACGGCGAGAGCAACATTCACCTAGGAGAGTTACGTCAGAGTGAAAATTCAGCGTAAAACCCAAGCATATCACGTTTCTTCATCTCCATATTCCCAGCTAATAGTCACGGGAATTAGCTATCTCGTCTCCCCGAGAGTGTCTTTGCACTTGTACAAATATCTCTGTCCTCTTTCGTCTCACCCCGATATTCTGTCCTATCACTGTTTTATTTTACGCCCACGCGCAAACACAATTCCAAGCGAGCGTTTGGAATGTTTGCTGGAGAAATAAGAGGTGCAGAAATTCATGTTGTTGGACGCCCGCGGTTTCGCGACTCCCGCAAATAACGCACGAGAAAACAATCAAACTGCTGTCACAGGCATCATCCTATCTCTAGTTTCGCTAATGACGGTTCACGCCGTTTTAATATTCCGCTCCAGGTTGCATCAATAATATTGCATTATGTAGATACCAGGTGCACCGAGTTCTCTATAAATGCATCCTTGGAAAATTAGCAATTCACTAACAACAACACTAGTAGTTACATGGCCAAAATCTCTTCATCCATAGACACATGCTGTCATTTCTTGCGCACGCATAAACATTGACTGAAACTCCTTGGAAAATTGATCCGGCGGTGGATCGCGTTCGATCGTGGGCTGCCGGAGATTGTTTGCGAGAGAAAAGAACGAAGATGGGGTGAAGGAGGAGGAGGAAGAGGGGGAGAAGGAGAAGATGGAGAAGGAGGAGGAGAAGGAAGAAAAAGAAGAAGAGGAGGAGAAGAAGAAGAAGACGACGAGGGTAGTATACTCGTAACGAGCGGAATTTTTCTGGGTGATCGAGAGTCAAAGTCAGCAGCGGGGTTTAATAGACAGCTGTGGTGGAATAGCGATAAAAAAAAATGTGCCGAAAGAGGATTCGCGTTCTCGCTCGGAAAGTGCAGCGCTCATCGCAAGGGGCGCGGCGTAACTGAGCTCGGCGAACCAGACCTCCACCCTCCTCTCTCTATCACCGATGCCTCCCACCCCTTCTATCGTGCGCGCACTCTCACTCTGTCACTCCATTTGGCAAAGTTTCCTCCTCTCACTTCTCACCCCCATCACTCGCGCTCTTCTAGCCTTTTCGCTTCATTCCACAATTCCTCTTCTTTCTTATAGTCTCCTTCTTTTTCTTTCTCTCTTATTCTATTCCGACACTCATTCCGCATTTCTCCATACACTACACGCCACCCTCTTCTCAGTTTCTCTCTTCTCTCTTCTCTCTTCTCTCTTCTCTCTTCTCTCTTCTCTCTTCTCTCTTCTCTCTTCTCTCTCTCTCTCTCTCTCTCTCTCTCTCTCTCTCTCTCTCTCTCTCTCTCTCCCGCTCCTCTCTCCCGTTCTCCCTTCCTCACTCGTTCTCTCTCTCTCTCTCTCGAACTCACGATGCCAGGAAGCCGACGTTCCTCTTCCATTCACGTCCACGCCCCCGCCCTAAACTACGGCAATGCAGCCTCCAGACCAATACGCGAAAGCATATTTTTCTCCAGGTGATGAAGTTATGAAGCACCTGTAGACTACCCCTTACCTCGATTCCTTCTGACGATTTTCCTCCGAGTGTTCGCATTCTTCTATCAATGAAGAGTGGTCCGATCAATCTGACAACGAACTATCGTCGCTGGAAAGTCTTCAATTTTACAGACACTAGAGCTAAAGTAAGTTTTCTCCTCCCTGTCTGGTACCTTCATTGGCTTTAGATCTGGCACTAGGTTTCCCCTATTTAGGAAGCGAATGTAGCGCTCCAATTTTCTTAGGAAATCAAACTATTGACGAAACGAATCTTCCACAAGCGTATAAACTTATTTCACGACGACGCTGTATTTGCAGCTTGGCTATCCTCGTCGACGATTCGTGTGCTTAGCTTCTCGAATGAAGCTCTTAATGAAAAGTGTCAGCATCCGGAGGAGGGGAGGTCGCCGCTGACATTCAAAGTCCCAGTGGGCAGCCTGTCTTGAGCAAGAAACGAATAACTCTCAGCTTGTTCTCGGCTTATTAAGGTCACCAGCAGCCCGATCGTTCTATCCTTCGCTACTTACCAATGCATTGGAAATTTTAGCGAGGCTTATAACACCGGGGTCGTCGCTTTAATTACCAGCAAAACTTTCATTTCGTTCCTTCGTTCTCATTCGCTCGCTCTTACGTTCGATTCGACGAAACCATAAAAAATTCATAATCTCGAGTAATATTCTAAATCGCGCGCCTCTAATCTCTGTTCGAAACTAATTATTATAGGGGGAAGCTGCGAGATTATTGAATTATTGAGCGAAAGTCGCCGGCGGATTGCCGAAAATTAATAATTGAGCGATTTCACTGTTTTCGGGGCGAGCGCGCCGCTGAACAATCCAATAAATTTCCAGATCTGAGTCGAGTACCACCGCATCGGTTTCATATCTTAAAGGGTGTTGCCTTGTTCCTCCGAGGCTGTAAACCTTTAACCGTTTATCCAGGCTTCGCAGGATAAACGAAGCGAGTACAACTGTACTTACGTAGCATTTAACAAGTTTTGGAAGTCGGGCCCATTGTTTTAGTTATGCGTCGGGCTTGGAGATAGGACCAGCGGCTAGGGGTTAAAACTGTGCAACGATGTTGGAATTAAATTCACCGAAACCAGTTTAGCTCTACTACTCGCCAAAGGAGCGTTTTATCAGTTTCCCGAAACGTACGCGAGCGCGAGCGCATTCGCGCGCACTCGCGATCGCGCTCGCGCTCGATTCCAGTTACACTTCCAGATGATTTATGAAGTGGATGCAAGTGCACTTAGCGAATATTAAGAATTACTTATACCGAGAAACGTTTCGCCCGGCGAATACATAAGTGGACCACCGCTAGCGGAAGAAACGGGACCGCCGTCGCCCTATCCGTTGCTCTTCGAGAAAGATCTCGCCTGCCTACATCTGGCGACCAGATTCGATATGAAGTTTAGAGCGGCCAATAAAATCCCAAATTTACTACCCCCCTCTGGATATTTGCTGCTTCGTATCAATATTTTATTAGCCTTGTCAGATAGTAACCTATGGATTACAGCGGTCCGTCCGGCCATGCCCGTGGTTATACTACTTAGGGATACGAGCGTTAATCGTCGAACGTGAGCTTTCCGACGCGGGGCGCCATTAAAACGAAGGCACTCGTCACGTTTACGTCGTCACCAGCCCTCGTCTCCCGCAGCACGGGGTAGGATTGAACCGCGGGTGTAAAAAGTCGACCCGGGTATCGTTCGAGTGTAGTGCTCCAGTTTGCCGGCTCAGCTGAAACACATAATCTAGTCCTTGGGTGGCTGTAAGAAAGCACCTTGCAGTTGCCTTTTCCGAGACAAAGCCGCGGCTAGGTGGGGTGGGGGGCGGGGGGTCTCCTAGAGCGCTGGGAGATATGGAGTAGGCAGATTCATCCAGCTTCCACCTCGTGGCCGCGCATCCGATCGACTTATATACCAGATTTTACGGTTAGGGTCGTCGAGCCATCCAACCTTTACGATTCGATTTCGCCGGGGCGCCGGAAGTGGGCAGAACGAGCGAGCTCGAGATGATTCAGGCCGGAACGACCTCGCCACCCCCTCCTGCCAGCTCTGCGAGATGTACCGTGCTGCTACATGTGGCCAGCTGAGAGACTACTCGGTCTACCTCAAATTTCCGTCGGGCACCTACCTAAATGCTGCTACCCTGCCACCACCAAGGATATTGAAGCTGACCTATAGGTCTCTCGAGCCGCGGCGTATTTACGGCGGCGCGTGTGTCTGTCGCTTTTACACTACCCCCTGCCCAGTCAAGGAACACCGAACTGACTTCGTGTGCCCACGGTGAATCCCTGTGTTTGCCTCTGGATTTCCTTGGAGGGGAGGGTGGATTGTGTCTGTGCAATCGTTCACACGTTCTGTCGGACGACGTGCATGTGTGTGGGGATCCTCCCCTAACGAAGCCCTCTACATACCTAAGTTGACTGTACAAGGCCAACTTGGGGACACGGCTTGTTGCCGGTTGCTTCAACCCTTACGACTAGTAACTCTGAAATTGACTCTCGCTGGATGCGAACGCAATGATCACACTTTCTTCTTTCCTTCTTTTCTTCCTTCCTTCCTTCCTTCCTTCCTTCCTTCCTTCTTCCCTCCCGCCCTTTCTGAAAAATTCTTCTCGCCAACGTCGATGCTGCTACTGCTGATTTCACGCCTATAGTGAATCCTATGGTGTTCGCACTTCGAAAAATCGTTAAAATGGTCATAGTTTATATTAAATAAAAATGAAATATTGAGTAAAAATCCGATAGTTTCGTTTATTTTTTTTATATCTAAAAAAGAGGGTTAAACGCGTGTAGAGCGATACCTCCCTTATTTGCACATACATGCATTCGCTTTGTCATGTCTATTATTAATTGTTTTTAAATCCGTAAAATTAAACCCGGAGCCGGCTCCTGACAGCGAAACTCGTTCGGGCTAAATTTTGAGACGTCACTTTGATTCGGGATCCCGTTAAGGGGAAAGAACGGTAATCATGCGAGTACGTGACACGTGTAGCGCGCTTAACTATGCTACGTGTACAATTTAGCGCGGTATCGCTCCGCAAGAACCATCATGGATGTGAATTGGGAAACATCATGGTATATACGCCTAATCCACCATAAGCTCATCGGCAGAAAGTTAGGCGAGTTCTTGCAGACCCAAAGCCAGAAGTGTCTGGGGGTCTTTCGAGTAATTAATTAATTGCGGGAGAACCAATTGTCGGTTCTCCAGACTTAGGCACGTCGTTATTCATTCCGTGGAACGTAAAGTACCGCAGACTAACGGGATGGTGCTATGACATTGTCCTTCGTGTCTGATATCGCGTGTCCCCAATAAGCGCGGTCTTAAGGGAAACACCATCCCTTCGAATATGTACACGAACACGCGAGTGTGTACGTAGATAGGTACACGTGTGCTGTACAAAGTGCTGCTAAATAAACGCGCATCCTTTGAGGGGGTTGCTTCTGTGGGTAAATCAAGACGAAAAGTCCTCTTCCACTTTTCGATCCGGAACTTAGTTTTTCAGATATTCAATAATAAGGATACTCTTGGTTGGAGAGAGAGAGAGAGAGAGAGAGATTGGCGGACAGTTGAAGCAAGATAACGCCTCTTCGTCTTTTGCTCGTCTTCGTCCAACTAACGTATCAATATTATTAAATATCGCAAAAACTAAACGCCAGATCGAATGGTGGTGCAGGATTCTTCGACTTGGCCAACCCTCTCGGAAAACGTGCGCTCATTAGTAACACCCTACGCAAACACTCATACGTAGAAAAGAATGTCATCAAAGACGACTCTCTCAAATTCTCCGCTTCCCCGTGCTATAAAATTTTTTCGACTTTTTCCTTGGTTTTTCCATTTTTCCACGGTATCCAGCTCAACCCGAGGGTGCAAGTAATTCTTAAGATGTATCGGCGTAACAGGGGGGGAGGGGATCGAGGGAGAGAGAGAGAGGGATTAGATACGTGGCTCATTTTGACAATCAGATTTTTCATTTTCGCATAATGCCACATTAAAGGAGAAATTGCGAGTGAAGATATATGGTAGATAAAAAAAGAGTAAAACTCGAGAAGTGTAGTTCCGAAGGAAAAGAGAAAAAGCCAAGGAGAAAGTAGGTACTCGAAGCGAATAGCCCACGCCCTCTAGCTTTACTGTTTACGGTTACTCTTACAACTTTTGCATTAATACGAGATGTGGCGTAGAAAGTACCCTGCTCCTTCCGCCAATCTCCGGAAGAAGTGCATAACTCGTCTTACGCTTCTTTTCGATGCATACATTCATCTCGAGGCTTGTATGAGTGTGTGTGTGTGGGTGGGTGGCATCGTAAAACAAATAAAACTCACGACAAAACCAATAGGCGAGTTCACGCATTACTCGTCAGGTCTAAGCCTCCGCTTGTGCTATCGGTCAAAATCGACAGCCTACACATAATATACCAACGATAAAAGATTCACGATATCGAGCATACGTTAGTAGTGGTGATGGCGATGGCGGCGATGGTGGCGGGGGTAGTGCTGGGAGAAACACACACTGAACGGACTCTCATAAAACTGGAGAACCTTTTCATCGTTGCTACCTGAGCGTCTGATTTATTTCATACTTATTCCACTGAAATGTGAATATGATGCCGTGAAATTTTGGTTTGATGGTATCGAACCGTGGAGAGATTGAAGGGAGAACGATAAAAATAGATTGCAATAAAGCGTCCCTCGCTAATTTTTGTTACAGAATTGTGCATAATTCCCAGGGATGCGCGGGATTGCCGGGAGTCGAGAGTGGCTATAAGTGGTGCGTACAAATGCAGAGGGCAAGCATCGTTTAATCGAGGACGTCCTTGAAGAAAGGCCGACTCAATTACCCCTTCCGGCACACTGATTAATTAATTTCAAGGTGGTAAGAGCGATCGCTGCCAACAAAAAGGTAAGAAAAGGAGAGGCCAGTGTGGCTGGCTGTGCTATAACAATATATTCGGGGATTAAAGTCTCGTAAGAAGAAAGAACCCATAAAACTTGATCTAACATCCAGAATTTAGAAGCTAGTTAGGTTCGAGCGAACGTTCTCGCTAAATGAGTGCTATTTCGAGTAGCTTCGCTTTAAATGGAATGTATCGTCGATCGAGAACACCCTGACCGTGTCTCTCCCCCGGGAGTCACGAGGCGCGCGATTGAAACTCCCACTCCAAAAAACCGACGTCCTTACGAGGGTCTCCGCTTGTTACTCCACACCCCCACTGCCACCGTGGTATTTTCGACAATTAATTTGATTCATGGAGCGTGCCAAGCATCGCGCTGGTAAGTTGCGGAGCAAGAACCACCCCCGGAATCCTCGGCGTTTTACGCGAAAGTGAACTTTCCATCTGGCAATGGATCATAGCTCTGGAATTAAATAAGAGGGAGGAAGGGGGATGGGAAACGCGGCGAGTGATCGTTGGCGTTTCGATTATTCTCCTTTTTTGCCGGGAAAGTCGTCCGTGAGTCGCATTCGCTTAAGGGTGGCGTGCGGCGGCAAGCGCAGAGCGGCCTCTGATTTTTCCGTAGCCGCGGGGGAGGCGGGAGCCAAAGTAAACGAGTAAACATCTCGGCGAGCCTCGCGAAGTGCACGCGGCACGGCTGAAAGGAGCCGCCGCCGGTTCTGGAGACCTCGTTGAGAAACATGGAGCATCCTGTCGCGATCCCCACAGGCCATCCCGTTCTTGGCTCCATCCATAATTTATGAGCCCTAGAAATTATTGTCCGACCAACCTTCCCTACGAACGCTTGAGAATTTTCAGGGGGCGATTCACTGGCGCCCATTGGACCAATTGGATTTGATTGACAATGCTGATTCGAAAATCTCTCTCTATCTCTCTCTCTTCATCTCTCCTCTCCTCTCCTCTCATTATTTATCAAGGAAGATAATAAAGCAGTAAAATCTTCTATTAGAAGGGAAAGAGAGAAGGAGATAAAGAGCGAGAGAGGGAGAGGTAGCTAATTAAAATGTAGAAGTTTGTAAATGGGTCGTTAAAATTAGACAGTAATTTGAAATTTCAAAGGCCGTGATAGTATAGTTCGTAATGAAATGGTAGAACAATCGCCGGAAGGGTTTTATTACCCTAGGTACACAACACGATCAGCATTTCTGAATCTATGTTGTCATACAGGAAGGTGTATCTACATATAAATTAGTATCGAATTACTATTTAAATGCTGTCAAAACCAGATGGCAGCTGCGCCCGGATCGGAGTGCAATCTTCAAAAGTGACTTCCGAAAGATACGCGAACGAGTGGGGCTCCGCTAACCGAGTGATTATTATAATTTAAGTTGACGCCGTGTGAAACGGTTTACCTTTGGCAGAGGCAAATTAAAATGCAAATTGACGCAAGCTTAAACATATTACACACTGCGAGATGTCGTTTATTTAGGACGAATAATGATAATGGTACTGTCTGCATATTCCAGCGGAGAGGCTACTGCTTTCATAGTGGTGCATCGGCGCAATCCGAAACCAACATAAAGCGGATTAGCACATTCGCTAATGTTGCATCACCGGAGGCTTCGTACAACTCGTGCCACTTGACACAAAGATCCGCGTGTGCGTACACTCGCACACGCGCACCGTATGTACAGGAACGAGCGCCTACCCCCTTTAGTTTGACAGGGTGCCACCCCCTCATCTCTCCTCTTCTCTCCTCCACACTCGGTTCGCTCGCCGGTTCATCACTATTATTATTTGCCGCGCCACCCTTTTAACGTACGGTAGCGCATCGGTATATCAGTATAATCCAGCGTCCAAAATCTTTCAAAGTATTTTCCAAAATCTCTACCGCTTTTCCAATGGAATTTATGTAAAACTGCCGGCGCAAAGCGGAGGGTGGGTCGATGATGCTGGCACTGTGCGCGTAATTACGCGCGCGCGCGCGCATCTGAAATCTCTTATTTCGATTAATCCGATTGTTCGACGGAACAACCGCGGGAATGGGTCGTTGTAAGATAGTTTACATCTTCCAGAAAATATGCCGTGATGGATATCGGTAAAACCGACGCGCTCTTCGCGTTATCGCGTTGCTTTTAATAAATTCTTTTTCCTGCGGGGCGGCGCGCGGTATTGGATTTTTAAGCTTCGAACTTGATTTTTCGCCGATGCTCCCGTTTATAATATTGTGCCTCGCCTTGATTAAAGCCTCGTCGAAATCTCATGCATCAACTATCAAGCAGTTGCACGTACGTTGGATTATCTGGAAAAAGCCCCCGCGCGTACTTGCCGATACTTTCCCCGGCGCGCGTTTCGAGCGGCCTATCTATTTTATAGGTTTTCTCGCGAGTTTAACGGGACGCTTATAGTATTTCATTAATTCGCTCGCGCCAGTGCGACGGGTAGGCACGAAGCGAGCGAGCAAACCCAAAAAGTGCGCGCTAAATATTATTACTTCCAGTCTCCTCCGTTTCCCGACTCAGCGTTATTTCGTCAGGAGGCCAATATAAAGGAATATCGAACTCTATTAACCCCGAAGCTTATCTGGCCGCGCATTCGAGAGATAATGTCGCGAGTGGTCCATCGCTATAAAACGTAAGGCGATTACAATGGCATAGATTTGCCGCTGGCAGCCGCACAGTTCAGGATTGCAGGGCGCCCGCTTGATTTATTACGCGCGATATCAACGCGCGATGAAAAGTTGATGCAAATCGAAACGGTAAATTCGGCTTGGCCTGTCGCGCGTGAAAACTGTTATTCGCCAAGTGAAACAAGCGCGGCAAGAGTCCGCCGGGGGTGGGACGGGAAGAGAACCCGAAACGAACGAACGAACGAACCAACGAGCTAGCGCATGGGAACGTATCGGCCCAGGCAAAACAGCACAGGACCAGGGCTCCCTAAGTAACAACCGTGCATCGCGAGAAACATTGTTTAAGTTAGGGGGTCGCGTAATTATACGAGTTGAGGGTTGCAACGAAATTATCGCGCGGCATCTCGTTACTAATTCAAAAAAGGGTGAAGCCACTTCTCGTTAACGGCGAAATAAGTGTGTTGTTGCTCGCGTATAGAGAACTGGCACGTATCACGCGTCGAGTAAACAGAACCACCCTCTCCGTCCTTACTCCCACCCCCAGCCGTCGCGCAACTTTGTCTAATACGACTTTAGGTTGATTCGCCTCGCACCTCGGCCCGAGGCTGATTGCGGGGGGTGCAAAGGTGAAACTGGCGTTGTTTCAGGCGATCGCGACTCGGTTGGATCACCGAGGGAGCTAACGGGCTATATCGGTGAGGGGGTGGGGAGACTTGCTGTTTTACAGGAGGGACAACGAGCCACTTGACCCCCGAGCGTCCTAACCGATATCCGCACTGCGGTTTCGAGCACTTCCGTCATCGAGCTCATTTCGCTGCCACTGCAGGATTGTCCATCTCGGCGAGAGTGAAGTATTCGAGCTTGATCGAAAGAACCAACGGTAGGGGTAGGGGGTGGGGATTGAGGCGGGGGATGAAGAGGAGACGAGTGGTAGTGGCAGAGACTTGTAATGAGAGAACTCACATTTGGCGGGGGGAGGGGAGGGGGAGAAGCTTGCGTCTGACTATCCTTGTCGTTCCAGGCAGCCACCCCCACTGATCCCTCTCCCCTTTAACCGAAACCTCCTCCCTTCGTCGCTCGGTGTCCTTAGCCAACTCAACGGAATGCTCGAAATTCAACGAGTCTCTCCAGAGTACTTGCATTCGGCTTGGCTCCGTCTCGAGTAAATGCGCGCCCGTGCCGAACTCGATGACGACTCCGAGACTTCGACTGGAGGCTCGCCCACCACCACCATCACCACGTTGAAACGAACCCACGCAATTCGAAGGACGACGAATCGCGAGTACAATCATTACCAGTTTGTCGCCGCGCGCACGCAGACACGTAAACACGCGACTCACAATAGCTCAACCGGTGATTCCACTGAATTCGAAGACTCTCGCTGGTGAGTAGACGCGAGTGGGAGAGAGAGAGAGAGAGCGACAACTCTCTCGCGAACGTCGACTCATATTTCGAGAAACTTTCCCGCAACCGCTATTAATTATTATCTGTAATTATATCTTCCTTGTATCTCCGTACTCGAGCGCCCGAATGGAAACTCCAAGTGGCAGTTGAAACTATCCGAAATGTCTAGGGATGGCTGGGCGGGTGTGGAAGGGAGTGGAGGGGGAGGAAGGGTGGGTCTGGGTCCTCGATTCAAAGTGGTCGTCGTTCCCGACTGGCGCACCGGCCTCCTGGAACTCGCTTGCAAAGCTGCTCATTATTTTTTTACGCGTTATCGATTATCGTTAAGAGTCAATTGTTTTTGTTATCCCTCGAAATTTCCCCGGTATTATTGCGTCGGCTTATTATTGCATGGACGAGTGAAGCAAAGTGTGCACGGAAGTCTGCGGTTCTTCCCAATTAGCAGGAAAATAGCACGAAGCTCAGGGGCCAGGAAGAGACGGGGGAAGAAGAGAAGTAGGAGGAGGAGGAGGAGGAGAAAAAGAAGAGAAAGAAGGAGGTTGGGGGTGGAAAGTTACGGGTGGTGCCCAGCGAGAGACCGGCTGTGATTCTAAGAAAATTTCGTGGCTCTCCCTGGCCGTGGCCGATATTTCCCGTGAAATTTTCTTCTTCTCCACGAAAGGTTAGTCCGCGCTCGCGATTTAACGTCTAACTTTAGAAACGAGGCGATATAACAAGATTCGACGCGTGATATCCAGCGACGACCATCCTGGCTGAAAGCACGTTCTTCGCGAAATAACATCTCACTTCCTCGGAAAAACCATGAGTTCCTTTGGAATATAGCGAAGCGGCAAAGCGACCGCGCACGCGCTACCACCAAAAAAAATGAGAAAAGCCCAGGGGAAAAGGAAAGAGAACGAGACCAAGAAAGAAAGAAGGAAAGAGAGAGAGAGAGAGAGAGAGAGAAATCGTTTCCCTTAAAGTCGGTTCCCACTTATCTTGGTCCCGCAGTTACGTCACTCCGACAAAGGTACGTATTTATATAGAGAAGGGGCAGGCGGCAGGGGGAGGGGGGAAGGAGGTAGCGAGAGAATTTCCCCGGGCCAGGATTTTCGATTGGCAAACTTTTTTAAGACTCCGGGAAAAGTCATGAAGCGAGACGAGGCTGTTGTTGTAAAGGAAGGAGGAGCGGCCGCTCGTGTAATAACGTTCGTATCAGGTCATAGCGGGCGACACGCGTCCCGATCGTGGCCTGGAAGGGTAGAACCGGGTAGAACCCCCGCGCACGGATGATCCAATTTTCAACCGCATCGCTAGGTAAACAAAGTACGAAGTTACGCTACCACGATACCAATAGCACGGATCGTATACTCTTTGCGCCCGAGCCCCATAACTTCTTGCGTCACGGCTACCGGAACGCGGATATTGGTTGTCTCTCCAAACATTATACGAGCTTTTATAAATACGAGGTAAAACCCGCCCGGGGCACCCCCGTGCCCGCCGCCGGTACTCCCCCGCCTAACAAGCTAGAACGGATTTACTCGTTCATAATGTCTACATCTGTACGAGCGTTGTACGCGCCTCGTTTCGTCTCGTTTCGTTTGAGAATCGTCCTCCGGATCTCGTGACTCTCCCACGCGCGCTTCCCCCGTCCCCAACGAAGTTAATCTCGATTATCGGCGACTGCCAATATTCCACCCTCTTCCCCGGGATTGATCGAGCCCCCGCGGGGACCTCGGGAAAAATACTAGGTTTCGCGTGGAATGCTAATGCGCCGCGTGTTAATTCGAGGCCCCCCTCACACCCCTTGTGGCATCTGCGTCGCTCTCTCTCTCTCTCTCTTTCTCCAGGAGTGCGAGTAATCGTGCGACGAGAAACTACCCTTAACTCTCGTTGCGCGTAATGGGCTCCATCTCTTTTCCCCGAAATCACTGCGTGCTTTTCCAGGATCGCTCGCATTCGACAACTGTGTCGTCGTAAAGAGTTGGAAATGATTATTTAGCGGGAGCTTGACGGGCGATTACGAAAATTACGCTCTGATGAAAATTTTATGAAGGCAAGAATTTGCATAGTGCGCCGGCGGCGGGGGGTTGCCGCGCGCGATCCGAGTTATTGATTATTTTTAATTAGCGTGTTAACCATTTACCACTAAGCAACGTTTATGTAAATGTTTGCCGAATAAGTACCTTTTACGGGCTGGCTATTAAACACGGCATCATTTGAAAATCTCGTATTTTATGCCTGAGAGCGACTTTATAACTGTACAATAAAAGCTTGGGAATTATTTTCACGGTACGTTGAAACGAATAAAGAGGAAGGCAAATTGCATTAATGGAGTTTGGATATTGTGTTCTCGTAGTATTCATTAGTCTCAATTATCAATGTTAGAGTTATAGGATATGGCCGATAAATGAAACGGGACGGCGAAGCAAATAGTTTAATTAGGAATGTTATAATAGCATTCCTCCTCCGCGTATCATAAGTGTGCTTCGCTTTTAGACGCGTGGCGTGTAAGCAGCAGTTTGTTGCACGCTACGTAATGGCCAATACTGACAAAGGAATCCGCTGTATAATCCCATAACTATGTTTAGCGGAGAATTTTGGAGATGCGGCGGAGGCTACATTATTCACACGGGCAACCGATATCCAAACAACATTATGAACGAACCAAATCTACCCGGAGTATCGTATTTCAGTTCTAAAACCCGCGGCGCACCCCTTATCGTCTTCCTGTCAACTTTCCACGAAAACGCCTACCCTGCGTGCGTGCGTGCGTACGTGCATGTATGTATGTGTGCACTCTCACATCTACGCGTAGCAGCAGCAGCAGCAGCAGCAGCTGCGGCAGGAAGCTTCGATATTTCTCCCAAAAGCTGCGCGCTTGAAATACTTTTGGTGAAGAAGGGTCAAGGCGAGGAGAGCCACGCCTAGGCGAGAAACTCACCCCCTCCCCCTGCTGCTACCCCGTGGAGCCACAGCGAACTGTAGCCAGTTGGCGGTCGCCAGTTTTTCTTGCGCGCCAATCGTTAAGTCGCGGTTTTAGCACTCGTAATAAAGATCCGTACGTTTTACGCCGTAGGCACCAGATGCATAATTAATGTGGCTTCCCATAAAGTTAAACGATCGTATTCGCTGAAAATACCTCATTACGGTCTGGCGACAGCAGTTATTAACGTCGAACATGCCGGGGTTAATATAGCCGCGGGAATATAAACGTTTCTCAGACATCAGGCCCGGCGAAACGCAAGTCTAGGTGCTAGGGGGTGGCGGGGGTGGCGATAGCAGTGGGGCTGGGGTCTTCCTAGGTCGCCTCTCCAATTAATAGCCGGTACTTTCGCGCCATAATTTTCTCAGCGATCTTGATAAAGTTGCTTTATGAACTTGTGCTTGCGCTTACTCTCGAGCCACCCCCTACCCCTCTCACCACCCTGCAGTCACTCGCAGACCGCGTGCAGCTTGTTGCTCGACCGGCCAGGCCTGCGTGCTCTACCGCAACCCTCTTGCTCTGTCCACCCCTCCGGATGACCGTTCCACCCCTCCCCCTGCCCTACCCCCCTCGCGCCCTATCTCTCTCGCTGGCAAACACTCCTCTCTCTTTTCAACAAGCTCCGGGCCCGAAATACAAACACTTAGCTTCGTTTGCACACTTTAACATCCCCGGCTGCACACGTCAGGCTTTATTAATGCGATTGTCCCGGGGTGTAAAATAATTAGCACCGGTCACTCCCGTCCGGCGAATTATCCGAGCCAACGGAAGATCTTGGCAAACAACGTTACTTAGGGGTGGTTGTAGCAGCGAGGAACTGCCGCTGCTGCGCTGCCGCTCGCTACACGCATGGGGAGGCGGAGATCCTGGCGTTTTACCGGAGTTCTCGAAAAAGCGAAATGCCGCGTGGGGGTGGAAGAGGATTTGTCGAACGTAAAGCTCCCACGTACATGCCGGAGGTACGTCGCTCGCGTATTACTCGCCCGTAACAGCTGCAACGCGCTCGGCCCGCGTCGCGCGCGGATCCAATAACGTCGATGGATAACCAACCCCTAGAACTTCCCGCTAGGGTTTCCGCAGGGATGCGACTCGTCCGGGTCTCCGATCATTTGCACAGAACCACCCCCGGAAACTACGGCCCACGGCAAGCACGCAACAATTTTCCTTTACCTCCCATGCCCCTCCTTGCCC
Organism: Sclerodermus sp. 'alternatusi'; assembly: GCA_037305995.1. Lineage (NCBI taxonomy): Eukaryota > Metazoa > Arthropoda > Insecta > Hymenoptera > Bethylidae > Sclerodermus > Sclerodermus sp. 'alternatusi'. Next base: position 3,547,312 of record CM074551.1, read on the forward strand.
CTTTCTTGGTCCCGCTGTAAATTCAAGCCCTGCGTTTGCCATAAATGACGAGAAACGAATCTTTCCAGCCCGTCGTACGTCGATGGTCAGGGATAAAATCCGCTCGCGTATACCCTCGCTAAATTCGACCACCAACCGCGTGGCGAGAACTGCTGTGCCGTCACTGACCACCGACTGCGCCGTTCTGATAAAAAGCTCACCCCTCGCATCGCCCTCTCTGCACGCTCCTTGTATATAAATTCGCGCGAATTTCTCCATAGCGTCCGCGAACGCTCGTATAATAACGCTGGAAAAACTTTAATGCTGATTGATCCAACGCGGAAAAACCTTCGGACGAATACATTCTCCGGTGGAATCGAAAGCTTCTCTCACGTACGGGGTAGGAGGTTCACTCTCGCTCCTCGAAAGAGTTTGCCGGAGGATTCCTCCTCCGGCGACTTCTGGAATTTCCTGACGAGAGCATCTCCTCGCGACCCCCCCCCCCCCCCCCGCGGAAGCTCGGTAGTTTCAACCCACGACCGACAGCCACAGTCAACCCCCGCGTTCGCCTTGCGCGAGCTTGAGCCGTTGAACGTCTACGCGACGGAACGCCGAGCATAAAATGGATGCCAGTCGAGACGCGGAAGCGACGTTTGCAAAGGAGGGCTAAATGGACAAATAAACAGATAGTGTGGCTAAGGCGAAGATAAAACGGAAACGTCACGCTGGAATGGAGTACCGACGCGCAGGGCGCACCTGGCCGAGCACGCGGAGCAGAGGCCGGGGGAGATAAGTGAAACGCGAGGAGGAAAAATGACGCGGGGACGCTGAAAAACTTGTGTAACATGAATAATAACCATGATGTATGATCATTTGATTCCGCGCGATGATAAATCTCCTCGCTTGACGAAGAAACACAGCCTTGACAAAAGATACAGTTTTCACGAGATTTGCCGGAAATGAATAATTCATTAAGGAGCGCGGAAATGCGCGCGTACTTCAGAAATTGACAGTGAAACAGCGGAAGGGCGTAGTAGCGGGGAAAGGACGAGGAACGAAGGAAAAACAAGCTTAATTTCAAAGTGAATTCCCCCAAATGAGGCAGCGGCGCAAGCTCAGCTGCGAAGCGGATCACCAGCCGCTTCTCTCTCTCTCTCTCTCTCTCTCTCTCCTCGCATTCGAATACTAATTAAAAATTTCAGGGGATCCCAAAGTGGACATAAACGCAACGCTAATTACATCTCCCGCTACTGCTCCCGCGCATATTTCCCGTGTTTTGTGTCCGACCTCTAACAAATTCGTACGCTGACAGTTCTCGTCGTTCCGCTGACGGCTTCTGCCGGGACCAGATGTAATTCCCTACAAATTCGGACCGCGGGAGAATTCTAGCGCCGTTGCTGATCTGTCTCTCTCTCTCTCTTCGAGAATCGAAACAAGGGAGAGAGAGAGTTACTCGCCCGTTACTTCTTACAACTGCGACGTCGCGACGCTCAATTGTCAATTGTCAAAGCAACCGGAACCCCCGCACCCACCCCCCTATTCACGAGAGTCATTTAACCAGTTCTTGATGGCTCTCGCTTAGAGCTTCGTCCCGCTGGTCTCTGTGTTTTTTTTAATTAGCGCGAAAACGACGCGTCGTTAAACGCGTCCGACGAGGGCGAACTCATCACGGGGGTGAGCGCACCAGGTAAGCGCGCGCTGGCCACCACCCCCGCTCGTCAGAAGGACGCGCGCTGCTCTCGAGGCTGCACCCCACGGGCGCGCTCGACTTTACCCGATAAAAAGTCGAGTTCCACGGGAAAGTTTGGCGCTCGCGCGATAACCCGCCGGCCGAGCTGGAGAACCGTTACTTCGTTACTGCTTGCCGCGCGAGTTTCCATTGTGGTCATAACTTTTCCGAATGGATTTATGCTGATGAGCCGCCTTTAACGAGTCATCCACGCGGCCCGTATCCCGCCAGCAACCGGATGTAAAACGACAATAAACGCTCAAAGTCCGCGAGGCTCGCCGAGCAACTCTTTAATTCTACTTACTCGCTATAATTCTCGCGCTGGATTCCCCTCCCCCTCCAACCGCACTCTAGATCCTTTCCCCTCCCGCAAAACTTCGTCCTTTTACACGCTTTACGTTCTCAGTCGGAAGGAATTAAAGCGGAGAGGAAGAAGTTTCCTCGCCAAAATCCAATTGGAGCTGGCGCGACGACAGGGGGTGGGTTCCTAGGGGGTAGGTGTCGCGCAGTTCCGGGACCACGCGGTCGACGCGGGTAACCCGGGGAGCTTCGTCGAGATTAGTTGGCGCTCCGTGACGGGCCGGTTAGTATCGTGGGATGTCGTCGTTATCGTCGAAGGACACGTTCTCCGGCGGAATGGTTCTTTCTCGCGAGCTCTTCCCCGGGAAATCGATGCGCCGGACGTGCGATTTCCCCGGATCTCGCGCGGTCCTACGCACCTGCCGCCGCGGTGGTCCCGGTCGCTTCCATCCATCACGCGACGTCGTATTTAATCTCCGCGGAACGCTCACTCACCCCGGCTACCTAATTCTCCGCGCACCGCCCCCGATGGCAACTTCCTCGGGAATTATTCCCCCGTGACGCATCCTGTCCACCCTTCCCCCCCAGTTCCGTTCCGTTCCGTTCCGTTCCGTCCCACCCTGTGGTGACGCTCGCTGAAAAGCCAGGATGCTCCGGCGAGGCTTCTATTTATTTACTTCCGCCGGAAGTAATCACGAGTGACGGTATTACTCCGACACTGATGATTATGTTGACAAATGCACGCCGTCGCGAGATCGGAATAATGGATAGGCCACGTTGGTGCGTTAATCACAAGTTTCCGGCTGGCCGCGGAGAGGGGGAGGATCCCTCTCGCGTTTGGAAAAAACCACCCCCGCGAACGGGAGCTGCTAATTACGACGAATTTCGCGAGAGTGAAAGATCCCGGCGCGTCGATAGATTTTATTCTTCGCGAGAACGAGCGCAGTCTCGTTATCCAATTAAGTGACGCGTGTCCAAGTCCGGCCATTAGAGGGGGTGGAGATCGTTCCCGCGCGAATGTATACGGCTGTATTACAATATCATTGGCAATGGACACCATCGGGATTATTCCGTTGTACGGGCAGCGCTGCTCCGCGTTTAATGAGACTCCGAAACAGAAAGCGTAACTGCTTGAAAAGTGAAGTGGCCATAACGAAGCTGACCGTGTTGATACACGCGGCGGTTCATGATAGAAACTTCAACCCCGCACATCTGCGCGGGAACACAGGGTACACAATGAAACAGGCGACTGCATTTTGGAATGACATGGCTCCGTGCGCCATTACCGAGCCTATGGCATGTTCAAGTGCTACTCTAATACATACACCGCTCGCGGTCGCTGCATATTACCTATCTGCGGAGAATCGAGCCAATAGGAATTCTACCTATTTGAAATTGTAATGAGATATTCTCCGCAGATATGTTTTTACCCTCGACAGGATCCTCCATAAGGGGGATGCACCGATTTCCAACTGATCCTGCAATCATCGCTCGCTGGATTTTCCATAATTACTCGGAAACGCGATAATCCTTCCCCTTCTTCCCGACCGACCGACCGACCGACCGACCGACCGATCGACCGAACTCCCACCCTCCCTACGATTTTCCTCTCCCTTGACGCGCGCGCCATTTTTTATAGTAATGGAAAGTACGCTCGGCGCTCTTCGGACTCCCATCGTTTTCCCCTCGCTGGCTTAAAAATAACACCTTCGCTTTAAATTCTCTAATTAGTTTTTTGTAGCATTGAGAGCTCCCGCTATTTCCTTGTTCTTGGGAATTTTTTACTATTACTCTCCTAGCTACTTTAAAAAGTTCGCAACTTTTTCTAGAATAATTTTATAAGTTTATGCAAATCTTGCGAAAACGTGCTTCGGAAACGAATAACGTCTTACGTTCTTCATTACAACTTTGCTCACACTCCATAAGGAGATATCGAACTTTGGAGTACGTCGATAGGTTTAATCTTTAAAATGCACTTTCAGGTGTACCCCGTCAGTTTTTCATAAAACTTTTATTTGCGCGCTGCGGTACTTGTAAATAAATTGCAAATAAGGCACGTGCCAGTTTTCGCGGGAAATTATTGAAATCTATTTGTCATACCGGCGCGAATGCACGCACACGCGCACGCACGTGCGCACGCGGAAAATTAACTGCAATTTCACTCGGTGCCAAAGCCCCAAGATAAACCTCTTCGTAACGGATCCGTAACGTACCTTCGCGCCGCGGTACCTACAACACAAGTTTTGCGAAACTTTTGAATGAAACTCCCGTGAAAGTTTCAGTGACGAACTTCATCACCCATCCGAACACTGGCAGCGATGATTTTTCACTGGGGTAGCAAATTTCCGGAAAAAAATTTCCCTTCATAAACTTGCGCTGACAAAAATTTACTTCGCCAAGAAAAAAACTCGTGGAATTCTCTAAAGGATTTCCTTCCCCGAGTCTGGTTTATCGAAGCAAACAAAAGTCCATCAGTGAAAATCTTGGAAAATTCCACGTATTGGATTAGGGGCGATTTGACTAATTCCTAGCTACTAACAAGTCCGTTCGTACAAGCCGTGGGTGGAAGGGTGGAACAACAGAGAGCGGGGGTGACGGGGCAAGAATAAGAGAGAAAGGAAGAGCCTGAGGCGGAGGGGGTGGTGAAATTCTGAAAAGTTGGAGGGATGTAAGCGGCGATGTCACCGCCGTCGACAGCCCATCGCACCCCCGAAACCGTATCTGGGGAGACATTAATTACTCTTATCTGTGCAAACAGTAGGTCCGTTTTACGCGAGTTTTAGGGGGTGGTTGTCCGGAGGCTCGACGACTCGTCCGGTTAGTCGCAGTATGGCCTCGTTCCGCAGCCCTAAAACCGTGTCGCTTTCAATCGCGTTGACCCGAGTCCACCCCCTGAAGCTCGCCGCGTGCTTTGCCACCCCATCCCTCTTCCGTGGAGTCTGCACCCCTGACACAGCCCGGAATGCAGCACTGACGTGCTAAAACGAGCTGTCTCGCCCGGTGGCGAGTGCCGGATAAAGCGACGTCGTCTTTACTTTCAGCTTCCATAGATGCACCAACCCCAGAGCCATGCACCCCTAATGCACCTCTAAAAAGGTGTTCCCGGCTCAAAAGTTTCAGCTTGCACACGCTGATGACGAGGAGCCTACCTACCACCAACATTTTCACCGACAGCCCTCGCGAACCTCGCGAAGAAATAATTAGCATTCCCATGGGGATGCAAAAGGAAATTCCACGAATCACACCCCTCTAACTCGAATAAAGTTTCGTCGAATTCAATTCGACATCCAACTTCAATTCCCACCCTTGCCCACTCCCCTCGCAGCTTTTCCCTTCTTCTCAACAAAGATATTATTCTCTTAATGAGTAGACTGGGGTTGGAGGGGTATCACGGTGGGTTTTTTTTTTCCTCGCTAAAAACATATAATGGGAATACTTTCGGAATGTCTTTGTCCAATTGCAGCGCGACGAGGATAGTCGTCGTGTTGTACATTCCGCAGTTGCGCGCCCTTTAATAATGGGCTCGGGGAGAAATGCTGGCTCCGAGCGTTCCCCGTCTGTTTTTAATAAAAGTCACAGGAAGCTTCGGTGTTCCATTTAAGTAGTCCAACACCCTAACGGGGGAAACCGATGAGTGAGGAGATCGGATAACGAGAAATTGGGAGTCTGAGGGAAGTCTGGCAACCGGGTGAGAGCTGCAACGAAGACGATGGTATCGGAGGGTGAAGAGGGGGTGGGTGCCGGATAGTCGGCGGAGAAGCGGGAAAACGTTAACGTTCCGGGACTAGCGGTTCCAGTGGGAACGTTTGTCGATTCTTGAGGTTCCGGATGTTCCCGCTACTCACGGATTGACCCATTTGGCCCGGAATCTCAACGGCGGAGCGCCGCTTAAGCTCAATTTACGTAATATCGACGTAAGAGCCAAGGCTGGATGCGACTAGGCTACGTTGACTGCACGCTTAGCATCGAGAGAAGGCGGCTTGTCGTCGGCGTCTGGCACAAGAACCCTCGGAACTTGAGTCTACTCCCATTATGGTGCCACTGGCGCTAACTAAATATTTCAGGATACTTTCGGATGTTACTTCCACGTATCAGACTTGACCTGAAACTGTCTGCTCGACTCCCAGCGTAACCCGATCCTGTCGGCTTCGATGTGTAAGATTTTTAGATCCTCCGGGGGCACGTGCCCTCTCGCAAGAGTTTCTCCTTTTATCAGACCTCTGCCTCTTTCGTCTCTCCCGTCATCGACTCGCACCCCTTGCTCGGCTCTCATCTACGATATCAACGATGGAGGAAACTTTTTCTTTACTCGCTGCATCTGATTGGGTCTTTTGTGTGTGTGTGTGTGTGTGCGTGTGCGTGTGCGTGTAAGAAGAATATCCAATTATTCGAAGAATTATTTGACTCGCATTTGTACGGGGACGACTTTTCGCAATCTCTTCGTTTGTGGTTCTTCGACAAGTTCTCTTTCAATTTCGTGTGGGCTCGAGGTAGTCCAAAGTCCGATCACGTAGAATAGTAAGCACTGTTTCTTAGGATCCTTTGTTCGAGAGGGTGGTTCCCTCGCTTAACGAATCTCTATTAATATTTCGTTGGAGTTTCGAGTTTAACACGTTACGTTGCTTATTGAGTCACAGTGACGAGGTCTTGAAATTTACACGAGGACCTTCATTTCGTCGTAGCCCATCTCGCTTCGATCTAAAATAGATAGTTACCACGGTACAGCGGGCTTGTTTTCTGAAATAGTGAATTTTATGGCCTGCTATCTTCGCGTTCGCCGCTATAACGCATCTCTATGCATAAACACTTGCGGTTCGAAAGTTCGTATCTCACAAAAGGGATATAAGAAGCGAGGTCACGAAGAAACAAAGCTTCACGTACGTTGCATGATGGTTCCTACGTTTCCTTTTTATGCTCGCCCCAACAGGTGTCTACGTACTTTTCGAAACTATCCTAGAAAATCAAGAGAACATCATCTTCTCATTTGGATGATGCGATATTTATCGAGGAGGGCCAAACTTTCGTTTCAACCGAGGAAAAAAAGAGAGGAGAGAGGGAGAGAGAGAGAGAGAGAGAGAGAGAGAGAGAGAGAGAGAGGTTTCTTATTAATATAAAATATTGTTAAAACTTTCAGTGCTCGTATCACTTTTTCCCTCGTCCTTTTCTCAACGTAGTTTTCAGAATATGAGCAATTTCGACGTTAATTTAGTTTATTGCCAGAACAGTTGGAAACATCTTGCCGGGGACTAAGTTAGTGGATCTAAGTTAATGAGTAAGAACGAACTTGACTAAGAAATATTCGCAGAAGGTTAAGAATATTTCTTGACGTATTCTTTTTCCCTCTTTTTTTTATTTTCCCTAGCAAGGGTAAGAGAAAGAGAGACAGAGAGAGAGAGAGAGAGAGGCGATCGTCGGACTTCTCCCAGGATTCGCAGCAAGCCTCCACAGAGAAAAAGAACAGATTGAAAGGCAAAAGTACTCTGCACCGGCAGCAACTTAATCGAATATAATGTTGAGTTTCGCGCCAAGACTTTTCCCCGGCGAAACAACGCGAGAGCAAGACGTTTCCAGCTTCGTTCAAAGATTATCACGCACAATTCTCGGGGATGATAATCACAATCGCGCTCCCCCGTTACTTTATTATCCCGCGCGGTGCGGAGGGTGCTTATTTTCTCGTCGCGATAAGATTTAAGTGAAAATTCGCAAACGCCCCGGCCGCCGCCGTGTATAAGACACATTCGAGTTTTCGGCCAATTTCCTACAAAGAGGAATCTCGATGTCTCCGTAGTTCTCCCTTTTCCCGGATCCTAGAATGGAACGAGCTGGGTGAGGTTGAGTCATATTGGCCGGTTGCCAAACAACCCTTTCGAGGATCGCGAGACTAAAAACCGTGCCCTACGTTGAACGTTGAACGTTGAACCCTCGGACTCTCTCTCGCTTGCGCGCGAGACTCTTTTCTTTTTACCTCCGTTTCTTGCGTTTTCACCCTCGAAGCTTTCTCTCTTCTCCACTCTGCCCCTCGACCAACCCCCTCGGACGGTTTAATGCCAACTTAAAAAGTTATGCGACGCTTAAGCGGTTGCGCCGCCGGCATGATTATCGTAGCCAGTATGTTAGTGCCACGCAGGATCGCATGTCGCCACCCCATTTCTTTCAGCAGAAGCTAACGTTCGTAAATTAATTCTCAAGGACGTTCGAGCGACCGCGTTAAACACTCTTGTATCACGCCACGAATCACTCGCTTATCCACGGATGATCCAGCGCTCACCTTCGGCCGATCTAATTATCATGCATTCAAGCGATGGTGGTGGTGGTGATGGCGGCGGGAGGGGTGGCGTTGCGACGGCGTGGTGATATTTTCAAAGAACAGAAGCCAACGCTTGCCTGGCAAGAGAATTTGGAGCAGCACGCGCGAAGGCACAATGATGCGCCGCGTGAAGAAATTCGATAAAATTTGCAAGCGCTATTCTCAGCCGGCTATCGATCAGGTTATTTAGCGGGGTGCAGAAATAAATTTGTAAGGGAGCTTAAGTAGGATCGTATTCGCGATATGACAGTCTGAAGAAATGCTAAAGCCGTCCATGTCACATTACAAATGCAACCTCAGACAGCGTTAACACTATGGATCAGGAGAGAGCTTGTCACGCTGCGCGAAAGACCAAACCGACATTTCGGTAGAATATATCTTCGTTCTTATACCCTTCCCGGTAGAACGGTAGCTCACTCAAGCTAGCATATCCCCCACCCCTCCACCCACCCCCGGCCACCAACCTGCACCTTGCCTACCCACCGGACCACTACGCTCTGCACGCTAAATATTCATGATACGAGACCGCATATCTGGGCCATTGTTCTAGCTTGCAGTGTGGAAATACCGTAGAGTCGAAGAGGAGGACCGTAGGTGCTTAGTCCCTCCTGGCACCTCTACGTATCCTACATAGGACCTCACCCCTTTTCTCTCTTACTCTCCCTGGCGTCAGACATACTGCTCTTCTCTCTCTCTCTCTCTCTCTCTCTCTCTCTCTCTCTCTCTCTCTCTCTCTCTCTCTCTCTCTCTCTCTCTCTCTCTCTCTCTCTCTCTCTCTCTCTCTCTCTCTCTCTCTCTCTCTCTCTCTCTCTCTCTCTCTCTCTCTCTCTCTCTCTCTCTCTCTCTCTGTTGCCAACTCTGATTTCTAATGATTTAAAGACACACACTCACGCAAAGTGCACGTGTGCACACACATACGCGCGCACGCGTCTCTTAGTCGTCTGAACCCCAACAACCCTTCTCCCAATACCCTCAAGATTACAGGTTCGAAGGAAAGTTTGCATCGTATAATTTCAAGTCTATCCGATTGCTAGGCTTCCCACGAGCACAATTTCAGCTGGCACCAGCTACGCAATAACGAAGAGGAAAATTCCCTCCCTTAAATGGCGCGCTGGAGCCGGCCGGCGCTACATTTTCCAGTCTATCATTTATGAAATTATCCCTGTTTTTTTATACCCTCCGCTAGATTTAAGCCGGCTAAGCTCGCCCGGCGTTCCCGAGGTATTCGATTTCATTCCGGTTTTATATCTGCCATTTCCGAGCGTCATTTTCTTATCGAATACTCGTACGTGCTACGAGTAACCGACGTAATTGCGGTGGAAAAGTGCAAGCTTGACCGAATGCGATTTGAATTTTACGATCGGCTACGCAGTCTGTTTACGTTTCGCTCCGCGGAGCTGAATGTTCACCCCCGGGAGCTCATCCAAGGCCTGTTGAGAGGGACGACGATTTTTACACGCGATCGTCGGATCGACGAGGCTCGCGTCTGTGCCGCGGACGAGTTAACCACGAAGTCCCATTGCGAACCCTCGCAAAACTGTCGGCAGCTTGTCCACGCGCACCAATTTCGCCAGCTTGACAGAACCAAGCGACGGGAAGAGAGAGGGAAAGAGAGAAAGAGAGAGACAACCGTCTTTTAAAAGAGTTTCTTTCTTCCGCTTCTTTCTCTCCGTTTCTTACATCCTTTTTGTACCAAGTTCAAGAGATTTACGAGGCAATTTCGAGGATGTGTACGGGGCTGGCTTGCTCCCCGTTGCCGCCGCCTTGTATTTTACGCGGACTCTTTGACGAGAGAACGGACCTGCTCGTTTCATAAAGCTTACCGTCTGAACGACGCGTAAAACATTACTGCAATGACCGTATAGGAATACCCGGAGATAAATTGCGATCGGATAGTAAAAAGTCTGCCAACTGCAGACAGGCTTCTTCTCTCCGCTGTTTTTACGCTAATAGGTTAACGAAATCTCCCGTTATTTAACTGCTGAAATATTAGCATAGTTCCGCGAGCGTAAAACGAACAGAGAGGGGGAGGGAGCAAGTGGCAAGCAGCAAACGTAGCGGAGCTTTTTCCATGCTTCGCCGTGGAAGCTCCGTGCAGAATTTTTCAAGAAAATTTGGCGCGGAACGCTCGTCGATAGGAGAGCGAGAGAGAAAGAGAGAGAGAGAGAGAGAGAGGGAGACTGCGCCGGTGCTACGGGAGAGACACGAGAGAATCTCGCAGGAAAAACGAGCACCGGGGAGCGCACACGCTATAGCTCGCTATCTAATCTTGCGAACCTCTTGGAAAGTCAGCCGATACAAACTCGCCCGTTTCATCTGCCATTTCATCTTAACTCCTCGATCGCGATAGATCGCGATCCGTCGATCGATCAGTTAGCGAGATGGCGCTCGCCCGATTGTCGAAGCTGCTGCTGCTGCTGCTGCTGGCCGTTCTGCGAGAGAAAAGGACGACAGAGCCCGGGAAATAGCCCGTGAACGCGCTCGAGAGGCTCGCAAGATCCTGCGGGAGATGGGCGTGCGCCCTCTCCTTTGAAAACTCAGCGCACGAGCGAGTGAAAATTCCTCGCCGGGCGAAAACCTGACGTCGCAGGAGAGCTCGGCCCGGCTGATGTGCAGTCGTGATATTTTGCTGCCGGGCGAACTCCACTGCTACCTGAAATTCTAGGTCACTCGCGCTATGCCGCGAAGGGAACTAACTAAGTTTCTAAGCTTATATTACGTAATTGGTGTTGCGCGGAGTTAGACGAGTCTGAGTTACTTAAATTCATTATAAAATCATATTACGCAATGTAATTAACCACGAAATATTTTACCTATACACGATTAATTTAACCGGAGGGAAAATTCTGATTACGATCGTGAAAACGGCATTCGAGCTCTCGTTCGTGCGAGCCGTGTTCCGGTCCGTCTACCGCTATTATGATGATTATTGTTGTTATTTTCCACCCTCTGTGTTTCGGTGCTGCGGAAAAATATTTTCATAATTTCCCACGTTAATTAGCACGGGACGAGGAAGGGGGAGTAGTCGCAGTCGTGAGAAAAATAGTGGCGGTGCGTGCTCTTCCCCCACCCCCTCGCCACTCTTTCATCCCTCTCGAGGGTTGATCGGTGTGTGTTGTATTATTTAACGGGGGCTGTGGGGGTGGGGGGTCTGTTTCAACGCCGACGACGTTAAAGCGCGGCAATCTCAACGTTAACACTCGAGGAGAGCGAAAAGAAAATACGGGAAATCGTGCGAGAACTCGGAGAACGCAAGGACGTTCGGTAACCCCGGAACTTACTTCCGGTGGAGTCGATGCTGCCGCGAAAGATCGAAATCGCTCGCGCCAATTGCTCGCGCGTAAATCCTGAGGCTAAAGCGCGACATTTGTCTCGCGGAACGTAATCGCGTTATGCGAATCGACCGCGGGGTATGATCCACCCCTTATTATCCGCAAAGCTTTCACGGGGGCGGTGTAATTTGGCCACGCGGCGAAAACCACCCTCCCCCTCGCCCCTTCCACCCAGAAGCCAGAGTCAAGAGTGAATTTTTCTCGGGACGTAATGAAAATAGTGATGAATTGTTTTAATAAAAGAAAATAGGGTGTAAACGAATTCAGCGGCGGCGGGATTGAAAACGACGGGAAGTTACGGGGCACGATACGTTCTCGGAGCTGGCACCCCCTTTATTTCTTAGGGTCGTGCCGCTTTAAAGTGCACGCTCGCCATTTGAGCTCGCGTCTTTATTGCGTCCGCCGGGACCGGAGTACTCGCTTAAGATCATATCGCGGAATTAAGTTCGATTCAAGCATATGTACTTAGCGCTGTTCTACCGGCGATAAGATCCGGACCCGCGTCCCCTCGCTTCATCCCTCCCTCCCTCACCATACCCAACCGCGCCCACTGTTCTCCATTGAAACCAGACCAAATACTTTTTAACGGATACCGGGGCTCTTCCATAAACATTTTTTATCTCGACTGTTTTTTACCGCGGGCAATCAGTTATCTACGTGGAACGAGATAGGCCACGGGGGTAGGTCAATTTTCGATCATTCGTGGCGCACACCCCTCGCTAAATCGTGCTACTTCCGCTTCTCCGTCCGTCCGTCCATGCGAGAGGACAAGGAGAAGCAGCAGCGGGGAAGATTCTCGTGAAACTCTTTTTTTCCTCGCCGGCCGTTTCGCTGCCTCCGAAAATAAGAGCCGTGGAAATGAACTACGACAACCATGCGGCGCGCGCAAATAAGTCTACTTCCCTGGAGAGAACCTACGTAATTTCAGCGTAACTCCCCCGCGTAGTAGCTTCTAATTAAGATACGAAGGTAACTGCGATATCGAGATTTACGGCGGTCGATCGAAGGAATGGTTGTTGGCCGAGTTAAAGATGGACTCCACCTCGAGGAGATTGGAAAACTCGTTACCGTATCTCCGTCGGCCAATAGTTCCACCCCCTAGATTCACCCTCCACTCTCCCCCGCCAAGGAGGCTCCGTCAAATCAACGTAGTCGCCTAATTAGAACCAATGGCGGATTTATTAAAGGGCCGAGGGCTGCTGACCCGACGACCTCTCGGCCTAGGGTGATCGGGGTGGTGGGGGTGACATCGGCAAAGTACCCATAACCTTTTCGCCCATCAAGGATCAGCATGGTTGCCGATCGATCGATCCATCCATCCCATCCCATCCCATCCTACCCCATCCCACCCCACGCCGGACCATTCCAATCTTCCACCGGTCAATTTAAAATCGTAGTCGAACGATAATTACACTATCCGGATGTAGGAAATTTTCGGTAAAAGCCGGATTCTAGGTCGGCGGATCGTTTAGCCGAGGATAACCGTGAGTAACCACGGATTGGCGTGGCCGAATTACCGGCTTGTGAGTCGTGTCGAGTCCAGGCAAACGGACAGTGCTACGTACGATCAATAGATACCGTTCGCCATATATCTATACAGTTCTGTATCAGTCTATATATACGCGGTGGATCTTGCCGGGGGTTGCAGGCAAGGTGGCGAGATTAGTCAGAAAATGAAAGAGTGCCGCTGATAGAGACCGACCGACGGATAGATGGATGATTCTTTATTATGGCTCTCTACCTGAAAGAGACTAATAGTGGCAAAAAGAGATATCAGCTGTGCGGCTCGAACAAGTCCGCTAATTACTTTCTCCGCGAGACGGGGTGAGGCGAGGCGAGGCGAGACGAGGCTCCGCTCCGCTCCCCCCGCTCCCCGGAAAAACTTTGATACGTTTCCCTCTAAAACTGTTCATCGGGGATTAGGGGATCCACTCTCTGGAGTAGCTGCATCGGAGCCTTCTAATGAAATAAATACGCCGGGGTCAAGGGTCGGGGGCTAATGATGCGTTCACACAAGTGAGGGTGAAACAGGCTGGCATCTCCCGTGGAGATTGTTAAGGGGAGGGGGAGGAGGTGTACCGGATCGCGCGATTTCCCTTTTGCTGCCTCTAAAGTACTCGACGAGAAGTTGCAAATATTCAGAGCGGTGGTAGGATGGGGGCGGAGTCCGCAAGATCGAAGATGCGTGCTTCGAGAGTTCTCACGCGCGCTAGTTCCTCCTGCTTAACCAACCCCCACGCCACGAGCAGTTTCGAGAACTTTAATTATCTCCCCCCGTTAGATATAGACAATTAATTCAGTCCGGGGCAAGGAACTTGCGCGTGGTCGCGCGAATGGTTAGATCCGAGCAACTGCAGGGGTGCGTCCTAATATTTTAATAATCAATTAGCGTAAAGCGCGCCGAGCCCCCACCCTCACCCACCCCACTACTCCCTCTTCTCTACTCTTTCCAAGCAACGCTCAAATATTCATGAAGGAGTGGTTTGTATTTGCGACTATTTAAGTAAGCCGATATTCCAAGTTACAACGAGTAGCAGTGGTCCTTATCGTAACCTACATAAATGATGTTAATGCAGCTTTTATCCAATAACTACCCCTCCACTCATGCAACCACCCTAGTCATCCTCCGCTCCGTGCTCCTATCATTTTGACTCAATGCATTCCGATTAATTTCAAGTAAGATATGCAAGCAACACGTTGATACGATAAAGTTATCATCGCCAACGTGATAGAATCGATCATACCTCCGGCTAAGTGAGCTTTCTAGCACTGCTCAATATCGCCGATTGCACCGGCGAGTATTTCGCCGATCGATTCATCCATCCTTTCGATTTAAAGCTCATTTAATCGCGCTGAGTGCGTTGCCGTCGACGATTCCCGTAGGTTATTGCCTGGTCTGGAATTATCTCTCGCATACGCGCGACCTTATCGTGAAAAGAGCTTCGAAAAGCGAGGCGACTCTTCATCGGGGGCAGACCCCGGTGAATGATCGATTCTTGTTACGTCATCGCAGTCATCACGAGCAATCCGATTAAGCTGCTCGATATTAAGCGGCGGCGTCCATCGAGATCCAACGGCGGGCCAGTCGATTTTCCGCCAAAGAGGAATTTGTAATCCCCCCGATATCGAAGCCTTTGAAAATTTCATGCGATTATGGACCGTTACAACCCTATTTATTTATTCGGTGTCGTTCGCTCGCCCGGCAAATGCGATTTCTTCACGGCTCGCTCGAAAATTCACCCCCTCCCCCCACCCAATATCGCGATCTCTGCGAGAATTCACCCCCCCGCCACTCTTCCATGTGGAAACATCGTTGTCGTCGACTCATCGGTGGTGAAACAGTGGAGAAATATCCTTTAATCGGAAAATACCACCCCCGATACTCGATTGGTATTAAATTTAACCCCAAAGCGAAACAAAGTCTCCGGGGCTTTCGTTCACGCTCTTTCGGACATAATTTATGGATAATCTTCGATCGAGTAGCTCGACCACGGTCGATCGATTCGTAGGGCGTCTCGCGCGTTTAACGCTCGTTCCCCTTTTTTTGTCGCGCAAATGCATCGCGGGCCGCTCCTTTCCATTAGGATTCATCTAATTTTAATCTCGTTGGAGTGTCGCGATATGAACAGAGCGGGGCGCCGTTTGCGCTAGAGTCAACGTTGCGATGCGTAGCCACGACGGGTCTTTTATTTTTCATTTAGTTCCGTGGCTTTCTGAAAAGTTCGTCAGGCCGACGTAACGACGTATCGACCCGCGTGCTTAATAATGGCTGCTCGTCCGATAAACATCGGTGCACAGATTTCGCGGCGATCTATGGCTCGATCGGTGGCTCGTTGTAATTAACGTCGCTCTCGCCAGGCCACGTGTCGTGCTGCGCCGTGCTGTGCCGTGCCGTGCCGTGGCGTGGCGTGGCGTGCCTGTATTATCCTCTCGACCGAAGAGAATTTCCACAATGAAAATTACCCGTTCGCGAAAGAGGTCGTGGATCAACGTGGCTACTGGCTCGAAAATCGAGCCTGCGGCTCACCGCAGACCCAACAAAACAACGAGATTATAGGGCGTTGCTCGTAAGGCAACGAACACCCCACGCAGTGCTAGCCCACCCAATTTATCGAATTTGCATTTGATTTTACCCGAAAGTCCCGACAAAGCTCGGCAAACAGGTTCGCCGACATTGACGCTTCGCTTAAAAACTTTCCAAGCCCCTGGAATAATCCCGCGAGTCCCCACACCCCCATTACGATGCTTGTAAATCTGTTGCTACTTTTATTTTTTTCTCTCTCTCTCTCTTTTTTTTTACGTTCGCCCTTTCCTTGCCAGCTCTCGTTTTTTCTCCATATTTTTTCTGCATTTCCGCCGAATTAGATCGCACAAATAACAGGATCATTGTACGGTGATTCGTGCCACGTGGGGAATTCGTGGCGAGCCAACCCGAGCCGGATGGTTTTTAAAGTCGAGGCCTGGGGTGTGAGGAGGGGGTGCGTGGGTGTTTTTATAAACCGGGGATTTTTGGCAAACCGAGCTCTATCTCAATTTGATTATCACGACAAATATTAGTTTGATCGAATATTGAATTTCGCCGGCACGCGGGGTCGGGGGGAATTCCCGAGCGCGCGAATTGACTTCAAAGTAACCGTGTTTACCCCCGTATAATATTAATTATTAGTTTCGCACTCGTGCCTCGGGAAAATGCAACGATAATTTTCGTCTCGTTCGTCGGGACGTCACGCGCCACCGGAAGGACCGGGGATCGAGGGAGGTGGAAGTGTAGCGGCGGAAGGAGGGGCGGGAGACCCCGTTGGTAAACTGCGACGGCAAGTAATCGGCAAGGTTGGCCCCGTTTAATTATTACATTCGCGCGCTGCCTGGCAGCAGGCAGAGCCGGTACAGCCAGCAGCAGCAGCCACCCCCTAGGAAAATGCCGCTGGCGAAAACGACGTGGCGGCAGATTTGATTGACAAACAAGGAGCTCGATGCTGATGGTGCCGTCGCGTTTAATACGGGCTGCGTACGTTCCATTTAAATGAAAGCTCATGTAAATCTAGCCATCGCGCGTCGTTGATGTGTATACAAATCCGGGTGCAGGCGCGATCTGGGTTTGCTTACGGGCGTCAGAACGCGTCCATCAAATTCGCGCAATGACCCGCGGCTCTCCCCGATTTACGCGTGTTTAACTTGATGAGAGCGCCCCTTTGTGTTCCGCCCCTCTCCCCGCGAACCCGGCGAATCGCGACGCGCAACGCGCTCGAACTATCCCCCACACCCCTACGCTAATTAACATCGACCCCGAAAAACTCTGCTTTTATTTACCGGAGCCACGAGCTACTTGGCACGACTTTAAGCCGGAAAATCCCATTCGACGTGCCACCCCCGAGCTTCTTGCGCAACCACCACCACCATCACCACCGCCGCTACTTTCAACGCATTTTATGTCTTTCGAATAGAAACATTTTTACGACTGTGAATAACGCTAACATACCGAACCATTAACGTCGACTTGCCTGTGTATTTTTTCCCCCTCTGCCTCCAACCCCCCGAGCCACCCCCTGCCTCCTCTTCCTCGCCTTTTACTGCTTTTTTCCATTCTTTTTTCCGGCGAATGTTTACCGCGCGCATACTGTATCCTGTTTGCCCTTCTGTTTATCGGGCTTTGCGAAATTTATACTTGGCGGCGACCTTATTGAATAAATCACGCGTGTCGGAGGGTGTAGCAGCGCCGTGGGAATGGGCAGCGATAGAAATTCCGGGCGAATGGCGAGTGCTAATCAAACGCGCGCGGGCTCTCCCGCACTCTCGTCGAGAGTCGGGAAGACTTCGAGAAGCGATTTTCCACGCGGAAGCACGCGGTGATGAGTGGCGACTTCCGTTTCGCGCGTCGATTCGGCCGGCGGAAGGAGAGCAGGTTTAAAATAGCTCGGCCTACCCGTGGATTTCGCGGAAAAAGCCGTCGCCGCCCCTTTTTCCGCCAGCGGAACCACACTCGTCGGGTTCCACGAGGGTTTGTCGGCTCTTAGAGGCGCCAGTACCACCAAATCGACGCACTTTTCGCGTCTACGAAATTTTCCCCGCTTTTCCCAGCGTGGCTCGTCGTTGCGCGGCGGCGGTGGCGGCAGCGGCGACGGCGATGGTGCCACTTTAAAAGTCATGAATAAGTCGAACTGGCAGTGGCCCGTGTACGGTGGACCGTTTATGGGATCACGATTGAAATGTTAACGAAGTATTTTCCTTGAATAATTGATGGAACATATCAGCAGGAGTCCGCGGGATATAAGCCAGAGCTCTCGAAGTTATGGTAAAGTAGTTTGACTTAATCGGGGAACTTGTGCCTTTATGCCCTTTGATTCCGAGTGCTTGGACGAATCTCTCCGCTCGTTCCCCCCGCCCTCCCTCGCGTTGCCTTTGGCTCCAGCTGGGAGGAACCGCAGAGAAGCTCTCGCAGAAGTACGCGGCCCGCGTAATAAAGAACGTCGGCCGAGCGGAAAATCGCATTCCGCAACTTCGGTTTGCCGTGGAGCTCCAGTGACGGCATTGCGCGCGTTTCGAGAATTCTGCCGATTCGTATTCCGACGCGCATTCGCTCGCTCTCGTGCGCGGTCAAATATTTCCGGCCGCAGAATAGCCGGGGGGCGGTGCTCGTCGCCGCGGTATCGTCGGTTGAAAACCTGGCAAACCGCGCGGAGATTCTTCCCCGGTGCCGCTGCGCTGCCGTTGCTCCGTTGGCCGAAATTGAAAACCATCCCCTTCCACGAGAGGCTCCACGAGCCATTGCAGTCGTTTCCGGAAATTTCGTTAAAAGTCCACCGCCGACTCGATCAATTAAGCTTCCGGATCGTCATCGTCGTCGTCGTCGGTGTCGTTTCGCGCCAGTCTGTCAAATGCGAATCGCCGCACGCGTGCTTCTCTCTCCTCCCTTCTCCACCCCTCTCTTTTCCGACTCCCGTCTCAAAAGCTACCCCCTTCTAAAAGATACAGAGACGCTCCGTTTAAAGGCCAATTACCTCGCACCCCCTCTCGTCGTACTCGTCGCCCGCGTCCTTCGTCGATCTATCGATCTCTGCGGGAGGATCCGCGGGGGGTGGTAGGGGGTAATCGCGTGGAATTATCTCGGACGGCACCACTGGCACCCTTTTCTAGAAGGCCAGCCGGGGGATGAGGGCAGGGTTCGTTTATTTGCGGTGGCAAATACTGTCGCGGCGACCCATAGAATTCGCCAGAATCGCAGACTGATTGCTTCGCGCGCGTACGAGGTATAAATAATTTATGACTGGTGTTATGGTTTTAACAAGCGGTACGCGGCAGCGATAAATCCCTCGAAAAGGAGGAGAATGCCGCGAGCATCCTTGGCGCCCCCTCCCTCTCTCCCCTTCCGGAGCATCGCGGAAATCGCGCCGCGTGTAGCAACACTCGCGCTGGCCTGGCGCGTAAATACGTAAAATCCGCGGCCGCGATAAAATCATAGCCGGCAACTTTGTTGGCGAGCATCGATCGGCGCGTACCAGCTGCGCTCCTGATGTACCAATACGAGAAACTGGCAGGCGTTGCTCGTCGCGGCTAACGACTTGGACAAATTAATTCGTTGCCATCGAGGAGAATCGATGAAACCGGCGGACAAGCGGCGATCGCGCGGCTGGTGGCCGCCGTTAATGGCCGATCGCCGAGTTTTCCCTGACGCGTCTACGTCGTTAGCTCGGGGGTGGCGGGGGGTGTGGGGGTGCGAGTCGTTATTCCTTCGGCGGGGCGGCGGCGACGGCGGTGGCTCTAAAGCCGCAGCGAGGAAGGGGCTAAGCCACTCGCGGAAGTACGTGACCGCGTAATAAAGAGCATCGCTCAACCGTTAAATCGTGTTTCTCAACTTTCCTCGCGAATCTCGTCGCTCAGCCAGCTGCGCCTCGAAAATATCGACCGTCGGCAGCGTCGCTGCTCTCGAGGAGCATCTCTCGAAATTCCATGCGGCGAGCGACGAATTAACTCGATGTTGTTGTTGTTTTCGTTCTTCTGGTCTCGCCCTAGAGGGGGCGAGCGGGGGTGGTTACGCCGGGAAGGTACGGGGGTGGCTCGTCGTCCTCGACGTTTCCGTCGATGTCGTCGACTTAAGTAATTCATGCCACTTTGCGAAGACCAGCCTGCGGTTCCTGGTAACTAACACAGTGGTCTACAAGCTTGCCTCTTAAAAGATTACTCTTCTTAAAAGCCCGTGCCTTAAGTGCAAATGCAAACTTCTCCCCGCTGAATTACGAATGTATGATACGATTATGTTTTTCGAAGGACTCGATTAAAGTCTCTCCTAGGAACGATCTATGCGATCCTTGATATCTCTCCGACCTCGCCCCACCCGCCCCCCTCCATTTTACCAACAATTTTCCTTTCCCCCTTTTCTTGGCGTTTCTTTTTCTACTTCTTGCTCCTCTTTCACCTTCTCTTTTAGCTACGCGGAGAGAAAATCTCGTTTGCTTTAGGGAGTTTGTTTCCTTTTGTAAATAGTAAATGGTACTGGTCAAGGTAAAGGACCAACCCTCCAAGGAGATAATCCTCGTTGTTGTTGTCGCGTTGTTCCTTTGTCTGAGATTACGAACTAAGGAAATAAACTCGCAGCACGCCAGGTGGGTGGAAGCTTAGATGGGTGGACATGGAAGTGGTAGCGGTGCTGGTGGTGGTAGTAGGAACGGAGCAGCAGTAGTCTGGGTGGATGGCCCTTGT
The DNA here is from genome assembly GCA_037305995.1 of Sclerodermus sp. 'alternatusi'. Lineage (NCBI taxonomy): Eukaryota > Metazoa > Arthropoda > Insecta > Hymenoptera > Bethylidae > Sclerodermus > Sclerodermus sp. 'alternatusi'. The sequence goes on from CM074551.1 coordinate 3,567,656, forward strand.
TCCGTTGCCGCGGTAAACACGTAGCTTCTCCCCTTTTGGCACGCGGTAACGGCACCTACCAAAAGGCATATAAACGTTAACTATGCTGCGAACGCTGTAATTTGTCGAGGTAAGTGAAGGTTAACGAAGTGGTCACCCCTCGGAGAACTCAAATAGCGCCAACTTTTGCCACGTGCTTTCCTCGCTGAAACTCGCCCGGTTCCAATGGCCCTCGAGATCTTTTCGTCATGCGGCGAATCGCAATCATCGGCCCCACGGAGCTCGTCGAAATCGAGAGAAATTCGACGAAAGGGGAAAACCATCGGAACTGATCGTTTCGCGGGCAACTGGTGATCGATGGCGCTCGTCCGATCATTTGCCGAGTCGCGCGATGAAAATTCAGTGGAATGACGGGAGGGACGCGAAGAGAGACGGTTGCGAGAGCGTTCGAGCGTGCGCGAGTTGATTTCGCAGGAGAAGCGATCGCTCGTTCGCTTCGTGTCGTATCAGCAGCTGCGCGGAATAAGGTCACGCGCGTTTTCCGTCCGGTTGCAGAGTAACTTTTATTCGGCGACACAACGCGGGTCTCGCGTTACCACCCCTACCCACCCCTTCCCTCCTCTGACGACAATTTCTTTTCTTCGCGCGCACGGATGACGAGCGGACTTTTTCCAGCGCCCCCTCCCCCCGGCACTCCCGGTCCTCTCTCATTCGGCGTTTTTAGCGCGCGCGAGAAACGACCGGGACAAAAAGAAAAACGAACGGGGGAGAAACGAGAGCGCAATTGCCAGCGGCAGCTTTTGTCTTGACTTTTATGAAGCGCCATTTTTCAGGTCTCGCTTTAATAAGAGAGCGCGCATCCGAAAACACCTTTCGGTAAACGTCCCTGGCGTTGGTGCGCGGCCTGCACGCGAACCTACCCTCTCGAAGATCGTCAAAGGCGAACTTTGTTGTCTCTCGGTACAAAGCCACCCCCGCGGGACCCGTACGGGCCCTGCGACCTCTCCGAACCCTCCCGGACCCACCCCGCTCGTTGTATTCATGGATAAACAGTGGCACGCAACGCGCACGCCAACTACCTACCGCCATTGCGACGGATCGTTGTTTCCATTGCACGAAAGTGGGTTTCTAATTTCGAGAGCACGAATTCCTGCAAAAGGTCTTTCCGCGAGCAGACTTTCAGCAGAGACTAAACAGTCGCGCCTAATCTTTCGGCACCGGTGAACTAGTTTCGCTTTAGGGAGCGCGAGAGTCCAGGGAGGTTACGACCCTTTGTCAGACCTTGTCCAGGAAGCGGGGAGGGAGGGTCGGCGTCCTCGTCGAGCGTGGGAAAGCGTTTTTCTTTCGACTCCTCGACGCGCGCGGAGGTCAAGCGAAAATAGGCGGCGGAACAACGGACGGCGAAGGGAGGAGAGAGGGGGTTGAACGGTTCTATCGGTTCTGCATTCCACTTTGGGTGAAATTCAATCTTAATTATATTCCGCGGCAGACAGGGGCTGTGGGAATTAGCATATTCCCGTTTGTAGCTTCTATTATAGATTTCTTCTTGTCCGATCGAAATAGCCCTCGGAGTGCACGCGAAGCGCACGTTTTGCGAAACCCTCCCTGTCCGTACCGCGTGTCCCAGTACCATACGGGAATCCAGCAAATCGACGTACTGCTTGCTCGCATTACACACGCGTACGCGGCTATACGTATGGAGATTGGAAAATTTGAATATTGTAATCAGTGGCACGAACTGGCCGCGCGTTACTACTACATTACTCGCGAGTACACGTACCTAACTGCATACGAATATAGATTTGTTTATACGGTAGGACTGAAAGTCCATGTTCCGGACAGTCGCATTAGCATTCTTGAAGGAAAATTATAGCGATATTAGCGAGAGGGAATTTTTCCAATTTTATCTTGCCCCCCGCCATAATACGCGTTTACCAATAAACTTTCCCTCTTATCCAATAGTCATTCTTTGCCGGCACTTAACAGTCTCTCTTGCGCGCACGATTACATACCCCCTGCAGTTCTCGCAAAGCACCGGTTACATCGCGTGATTGGAATATCTCCCGGACAAGCCTGGTAATGTCCGTCATTAAATATTTCTTCTTCAAAGAGAAGGGGAGCTTTGCCGGAAGATATGAAAATTCCAGTGCCCAGTTACATCGTTTGTCGATTCTACTGCCTCAACCCCCTACAATTTGATTTCCACGCAATTCATTCATGAGAGAGAGAGAAAGAGAGAGGGAGAGAGAGAGAGAGAGAGAGAAAAGGACTCCAAGTGATTTTGCCTAATCGCGTAACTATTCCAAGTGTCCTTGGAAAATGGCTGCTACCCCTCGAAGCTACCAGTGTCACGCGAGAAACTTCCCAAGGAGTCAAAATGCTAATTGATCGGACATCCCTCAGGGAGATCTAGCTCGATTCTTAATTCTTCCTCGCCAGTATTTTTCTACCTCGTGTTTCATCGGCATGTACGGGGGTGGAGGGTGACAAGGCACGTGTGATGGGGTCGTCCGTTAGCCGTGACACGGCTGCAGCTATAAATCAGAGTTTCTCGGGGTTGCCTTTGGGCGATGCGCAACGTTGCTACCACCCGCCAAGCACCCTTGCTATGAATAATCGGACGCCAGCCACTTCGGAATATCAGCTCGGTATTTATCCTCGGAAAATATTCCGCTTATCTTGATCTGTTTAGAGTCGCTTTTCCGGGGGGCGGCGGGTCATCGTAATAAAATAAACTCCACTAAGGGTAGTTTAAGCAGCAGTGGGGAGTATCGGTGCGGCAAGGGTTCGTTACATCCAGTGGTTTATGGCTTACGGTGTGGTGTGCGAAGTGATATGGAGGATTATAGTCTAGTTAAGTCTGTTTGTAGGCGTTGGAGGATAGTGTCTATGGCTTTCGTCTCCTTCCCCCCCCCCCCTCTCCTTCCCCCCGATGCACCTTGAGATCAGTAAGCAGGCGTATTTGAACGTTAAATTCTAGCGAGCTTTGTAATACGGGAGTCCTTTGTACGGCGGGGATATACGATACACAAGGAGCATTACGACTGCCTGCCAGCTTTAACTGTCTGGGTTAAGCAGCGTGTTAGATCAGCTATATTTGAGTCAGAGTATAAGTTAACAACGGCGAGAAGTTTCATTTAACAATAGGCAGACTAACGAAAGCAGAAGCCAAGCACAATGCTGGAAAATTTGCGCAATTTCTGCGTACAGCGTAGCGGCGCGCGAAGTTAATGCCATAAAATAAATTAGACTTAGACTCATCGTGATTACCAACGTAAGAGTAAGAAACGTTTTGTTCCAATGGGATAAGTCATTTTATTCGAGAACCCTCGCCCCACTCACACTCTCTCCACCAGTTTTCGACAAATGTTCAGATTTCCATGTTAATGGGCCTCGTCTCGCCTCGCTTCGCCTCGCCATCGCACGCCCTTTCGAGGAAAAGGGCATTTTTCCATTCGTAAATTATCATTTCCTTTTACGCGGAAGCGCGTAGTACGGAGCACGATTATGTAATTCATGTACATGTACGAGTATACGTAATTTGCGTGTCAAGAGAAATTTAACAAAGCGGGCGTCTCACTTTTGGCTCGCTATGATTTTTATTGTATGGATTATTTGGATTTTTCCATGGGAATCTGCGTTACGATAATCGAGCTTTACGTTCGTTCTTACTGTTTCAGGATAGTCGCTATTCCAGGACGGAAATCTGTCTTTCTCGAGGAGAGGGATGAGGAATATAAAAAATCAAGATGGAAGGAAGGAGAACGAGGGATTGCAGAAACCAACTGATGAAGGCCGTCGATTAAAAGTGTCCCAAGACAGTGAAATTAATTTCTAGGAAGGAACGTCGTAATATTATTTTCTGCGACTCACCGTCGTCGTCGTCGTCGTCCGGCTGTCGTTTTAGCATTTCTCGCTCGAGATTGAAATCGGTTCTTACGTTCTCCGAGACTCGACTCGACTAAGTGCGACGGAAGGAGATGAGAGTGAATGACCGGCCCCCATCCCCGTGATATCCAAATCACCCAACCAATTGCAAAAATCGAGACGATGATGATGATAATAATAAGGAGGAGAATAAGAAAGGAGGCAAGTGGAGTAGCGTTGTATTTAATAAGCGTTATCGGTAGCCATGGCTCCTGGTGTCTCGTGATGAAACTTTCCGCATATATCACGATCTTTGCTCGATAACGCTACCGCTGAACTTCTCCATACAGCAGAGATAAGCCATTCGCATTCCGTTAGGTGACAATGTTTCGACTAATGGCTGCCTTAAGTAAGGCGCGGATGTGCCATGCTAGAATTCATAGCCTCGCATTACCCGTAATGTAATTAGGGTTACCATTATAATTTGCCGCAAGAGCTGCGAGATAATAAGCTCGTTTAGCTTTATTCGTCGGAAGAATCAAAATCCCATAGACAAAAGGAATAGGCGCGGGTACGCGAGAAATCAATAATGAATATCAGCGCGCACACACGCGCAAACACACGCACATCGGCCTATAGCGTACACAAGGTACATTGTTTATTCGAATGTATCGGCGCTGGTGGTTGGTTGAAAATATCGTAGTCGAAAATCAGACGACGATAATGGATTTTCTCGGGAAACTCTCTCTGGTGATGATGGAAAAGTGGCGCGGAGCAATATTATTACCAGGTAGATATACCGCATCAGCTGTTTTACGAATATTGCTACTTGATTATTTTTGCATGATCGTATCGCGTGTCCGTGTAAAAAATTTCTATTATTTCTATTCAGGGGAAACATTCCCCGAGTATTTGGACGGTATAATATTGAATTCGATATCGAATCGCGGGTATCGTCGCGGAGAAGCATGGAATGATTATATCTCGCCCGTGGAATTTCTCTTACCTCGAATATATCGAGAATGAAAAAAAAAAGTGAAGTTTAATGAAAGTAGACGAGACCGAGATGCGGCGACGAGAATGGGGCGGGAGCGGATGGGGCGGAGGAGGGTGAGATTTAGCGCAAGGTGATAAGCAAAGAGGGTGACGGGGGTGACGTTAGGTTCGGGGAGAGACGCGTCCGAAGTGTCCCCGAAGAGATTCGACAGCTGCCCGATACTACCGGGCTTAATCGGTATTCCATAGAAAAAGCATGAAAGTCAATGAAACTTGCAGCGGGAACTGCATCATGCAACGCCAGGTTACTGCTTTCACGCTTTCTATTATATGGCGTCGTGAAATCGCGCATGCGCATCATCATTGCATTAAATAGAAGTACGCATGAACTTCCAAACTTGTTACAGAAGTAGAAGTGACGTAAAATATCGCCCGTAACTTACCATTTACGATCGCGTATAATATTGAAAACTTGAATGATCTTCGGGGACATAGTTCATGTATAATCTTCGAATTTACGAGCGTGTTACGCTTTCAAGAACGTATGCAGTAAAATGTAAAACACTTCAATTATACTTGCATCTGCGTCGTTCGCATATTTCTTCTGGCTTCGCCAAAGTACAATAAATAAATAACAATGGTCGGTCGGGAGCCAAATGAAACGCGACTCCACCCGATTGCATCGTTCGCTCATGATTTTTCAGCGAAAAAAGGAAACGCACACGCAGTCGCACACGCACACGCGTGCACGCTTACAAGCTTACTACGCGCTTGCAGCCAAGCACAGAGGCGCGTCATGTTTCATAAATATTTTGGAAAATTCATCCCCAAAGCGCCATTACTCGTTAAAAGAACAAAATCGTGTGTTGCGCGGCGAATGTGGGTCAGTGTGGCGTTCCAGCTCGATACGTTGTTCAGTCGTTTGCCAAGTTTTCATATAAACTTGGAGAATTTCAAGGAACGACTGTCGGAGAAGTTGGCGGCGAGTCCTAGAAGCGAGCTGGCCTTCTCCCACCGTCTGTTAGCGTTGCCCGCGCGAAAGCGCCTTCTTCCCTGAAAGCATCCGGTAATCCCGAACGGGATGGTTGAGTGGCAAGAGTCGGGGAGGAAGGAGGGGGTGGCGGCGGTGGAAATAGCCGCGGACGCTTAAAAGAATAATCAAACGGGCCCCGGCTGCTTTTAAAAAGCAGCTCGTTTCCACCTTGGAGCAGAATAAATAACGGGACCGATAACGAATTTCTCGGGGCGCGTCAATAGCAGGGATGAAAAGTCCTCGAGTAGCAAGTTCCTGGTGATTGTAACAATTTCATCTCTCGGGCAGATCCTCCAAAAGTTTACCTCTGCTTTTAACGAAGAACAAACGAGATACTCGAGCGGTTAACTCCCCTCGAGATATCGAACGCTTGAGTCTTGAAAAAGAATGACAAGCGTATCCCTTTTAAGGGACTTTATCCCTTAATTGCCGGATCCGCCGCTGACACCGAATGGACTTGGCTGACGGCTACATCGAAATCAAATAAAGTTTCGCGGAAATTCTGGAAACGGCGGCCGGAACACCCCGCCGGCAGCCCCTCGCGCAAACATAATAGCATTATATCGAGCGGTATCCAATTGGTAACTTTAATTATTTTATAGTGAATTTAACGCTAAGAGGATTTGCGCGCGTAAGCTCTCGCCGGATAAATCGTCGTATTTATTTGGTCCAGCGTTTTATCAAGTCCGTAACCACCCCCTCCCCCCATCCCTCATACGTCATTCATCGCGCATTCACAATCTGGTTAATGGATCAGTCGAGGTATCATCGCGCGCCGATTGATCGAGAAGATCGAGAGGAGAGAGCACAATCGCGTCTGGAATTGCTGAGAATCATAATTAAGCGTCGCGACGCCTACGGCTATTGGTGGCCAACTGTGACCAAGTGCGAGTTAATTGATCGTTATATCCACTCTACGCTTAATGCTCGAGTGTATTTACGTATAAGCCGACTTGTCCAACACCATCAATACGCAAGATTATGCGCGATAAATCATCGAATCCCGTGCCCCGTCGCCGATGCTTTCAACTCCGTGAAAAGCAATCGCTTCTTGTTAAAAACTTGTTCCTTCATCGGCTGCCTGTTACCAACATGGCTGAATGCCATGTTGGTGCTTAGGGCTTGCTCGATCCTTCGTTCTTTCGTTATATCGTTCGTTCGTTCGTTCGTTCGGTAAACAACTTGCCGAGAACGATACTCATGGTTCCCTTCGAAACCTTGAACAACTTTGGAAGTTTGAATTTTTTTCCCAGTGACCATTCGCTCGTCCTTCTTCTGTCTCCGTGCTGGAGATCTTCACAAGAGGCTACGTCAGAGGCACGATTCACCTTCTTGGCATCTTTGCAAGTTCGATGTTGCCACGAAGAAGTTAAACAAGTTTCCATCCAAAACGTATCAAGAACTTCACCAAACTTACACGACTTGCACGCTCGAGATTATACATTACACGAACCTGCTTTTATAACAGTGTCTTATGGTCTGAATAATGACGGGGTATAACTACTGACTTTCATCGGGAAATTCATTGAAAACTTGCTGCATAATGCTTTCATGTTGGGGGACGAGCATTAACTTTTGCGTTACTGCTTTGTCGTCACGAGCACCTTGCTCGTTTCATTACTTTCCTTGGGGATTATATTTTTCGCCGGATGCTTCGCGCAGGAGCTTCAATCCGTTCCCTCCAGTCGCTCATTGGTGTTTCCTTTAATTCGCGATACTTCCGTTCTGGTAAAAAAAAAACATGATTATCGATAAGGAACGGGTTCAACGTGGTCTACCATTGGCAAGAACACCCGCAAGCTCGGAACCTTCGCGCTTTGCTAATATCCAGAGTCGGTAACGCAGGGAGCTGTCGCTTTATCCAAACAGGGTAATTCGCGATAGCTTTTCCCCCGCTTACCCTCGTTGCTCTCGCGAGTTCCTTCCGACCTGCCTTATCTACCATGGAAACGTCGGCTTACCGAGTGAAACAACAGCAACGGCACAAAAATTCCAGAACAATCGAAGATTTCCAATGAAATTTTCGGGGACTTTTAGCACGATGGTAAAATGAGTATGCGACTGTATCGTATGTACGGTTGAAACCAGCTTTTATTCAGCAAATCTCACGATTGTAATACTGACGTATGCGTTACACTCTCCTACTCGTCGAGCTCGGTAGCGCAAGTTCCTTCGAGCTTCCAAGGAGCTTGCGCTAATACTCGTTACAGACTTGGTAGTAGAGACTTTCCGACGAAACCCAACAAGAGCTTTTTAAACGGAATATCTTTATCTTACAGAAAGTAACTTTACAAAGTTGGGCATGAGGGTAAATTTTCGAGTTTCCAAGAATCCTCGGCTCAGGGGGCGCGAGTCATCATCATATCGATATGTTGCGCATTAGCAGCAGCAGATGAGCCAGCAGGAGGGTGAAATATCGCTCGCGACCACTTTCATAATTTTCACTAGCCGAGTTCCACTGGTCGTGATGAACAGCTGCTTGTTTTTCACCTGGAAAGGAAAGAATGCTGAATGCCACGCTGAATACATTCCATATTAAAACATGCAACTCGGCTATCGCTCGCCACCACCGCACCCCCACCACCACTACCACCACCACCACTTTGCTTAATAAGCGTCCGGATCATTTATAAATAAAACATTTTCTGCGGATCTCCGAGTTTCTTAAAGGCAACCCCCGAACTAATACGCACGTAGGCACATACGTCAGGGAACTTTTATCGAACCTCGCCGGTAATCTTTTTTATGGGGAGCTATCAACACGCAAGTACAATACCGTCTAAGCTGCAGCAGCTTCAGTTAGTGATATAGAATCTTTATTATTCCGAGCGTTACACGGATGTCCAACTAGCGTTCGACAGTAACGAGTTCCGCGTACAATAAACCGGACAGGCTGTATGTATTAAATTATGTCATATACGTTTTACGATAGCTTAGTGGGTGCAAGGACACCCTCTTAACACACAGATAGAAGCTAAGCGTTTTATGTCCCTGCCATTAAACGCGGTTTCCATTTACTCTGAATTCAATTTTTTCGCACGATTTACCGTTGAGCACGTGAATGTGCGCCACCGTAGTGCTGAATTGTCCCACGGAGCACGCGTACTCTCCGCTGTCGGTCTTTCTCGCTTGTTCAATGCGAAATTTCGTTATAACTTCGTCGTTGGATCTGAAAAAGCAATTTTTCATCAAATATTAAACTTATGCTCCCACGGAGCACCCTAAAACATGCTTATTTTTAATTTCGCCGTCACGGCCTGCCGCTCGCGCTTCTTTCACCCCTTTTTGCCAACGGAAATTATGTTATATTTACCGGACTAACATAGTTAACAACGCGATAAGATATTATTTTATTAATATCAGGAAAGCAAAATTGAGTTTGCTCCGGGAGCCTTCCGCTTGCATAATGGATATTGTTCTGTAGGAAACAACATTACGACGTAGCAGAAACATTTAGCCCAGTTGCATTTTTCCGCGAGACGTCACTGAGAACGCCGCCAACGACGGTCTGGCGTCCCACCCCCTCGCGGATTCCAAGAAAGGGGGGGGGGGAGGATCCCAGCCCGGGGCGAAACTCGAGGGCGCCGTCAATAGATTGATCATCGTTTTGCGTCTCGCGTTTCGCGGCTCCTCGTTCGAGAGGAGGGGGACCATTCACGGGAATCTGTTGGAACGATAGCAAAAGCAGCTCGTATAGCACCAAGTGGATAATGTCAGCGTAGTGCGCGCCTATAGCGGCGCGCACATGCAAATCCTGGCACAGTCGCGCATTTATCTCCGGAAACCCCCTTCGATCCATCGTCCTCCGCGATTTATGCTCACCCATTAATGTGATAAACGTTGACGTGATCTGGTAACCTCTCGCCATTTTTCCTCCAGACGGGCTGAGGCACCCGGGAGTCGGGGCAAGACGGTCTGACCACGCACGACAGCTCGATGCCACTTCCGGTCTTGTAGTAACGATCCCTTAATTCGTGCTTGGCCTCGTCCACGATCCTTATGTCGGGTGCTGGAAAACACGAGTGAACGTTGCAGTCTTTCGGGGTTCTCCAGCGGCGACGGCGAACCACCCCCTCCACCACTCGACCAGAATAATTTCGATATCTCGGCACGCATGCACAGGCTCATTTCACTCGTTATCGCCAGTTAATCACCGGGAGGTATTGTGCGACTCCACCGAATGACAATGCGTTCATTAGGGGGATGACTCTCTCTGTAATGAAGCCGCTACCATTATCGTTATCGCTCGACCTATCACGCCGGTGCATCTGCCGTCGCGGTCCGTTAACAAAATTCTCCCGAAAATATTAGCTGCTTCGGATGAAGGGGAGGGGACTAGCTTGTTCGATATCCGCGGTATCCACGGCGGAGTATCTTGCGGCAAGTATCGAGTATCCGTCGAAAGTTTTTGTCGCGCCCTGTCCAGCCGGAGGGAGCGTGTATTCGACAAGTGACAACGAATAGTTAGTGGGGTGACGGAGGGAGGGAGGGAGGGAGGGAAGAGACAAAAACGTCGATAATTTGTCAAGAAATTTCATGTTTATTCGATGGGCCGAAGGATTTTCCAGAGGACTTCCCGCTCGTCTCCCGGGCACTCTTGAGAAACCACTCCACACGGGGTAGGTTGCGTTTTAGGGGTGGTTCGGTTCGCTAATTGTACCGGGCAGCAATTTGCTAATTAAAGGGCTAGTTTTTCGAAGATACTCGCAAAGCACGTCCAGGGAGGTGCAGCAGTGACGGTGTTTCGCGTATCGGCTCCGTATTCCCCGTATAAGGGGAACGAGCAAAGGAATACCGCGGCATGCGGGCAGCGCCGCTTGAAAGCAGTAGTAGCGGTACGTGATACGGCCAGCCACCGTTCGCCATGCGGCTACATTCGGCGAATCTTCGCAGGGTTTTCGCTGTAATTGAATCTTTACGAGGGCGGAATTTAAATTCACAGATACGCGCGCGCGACGACAACGCACACTCTCCCTCGTTTCGTAACATCTGTGAAAGCTTCGGCGGAAATGCTTGTCCCCGCACGCGCCCCTCCTCCACCCTCTTCCGTGCACACCGCCGAGCCTGGTACCAATCGGAGTAAACTGCCAGGAACACCCGACAAATCTCAATGACCCGATTATTCGGACCATGGCGGCAAGGATTCGCAAAGTTTTACGTTCTCCAACGCGGGGCCGGGGGGGGGGGTGACGAGGGTTGCGTTACTTTCACGGGAGCTTTCGACCGAGCGATGAGCTTGATCAGCGCGATGAGTCGCGACGCTCCACGTCCTCGAGGAAATCTCTCGACTTTTTTCACGATTCGCCCCTTTTAATACATCGTGTCGGATATCATGGAGTTTCATCCCCATTCGCGCTAATTGGATCCTGCACGAATATTACCCTGTCGAGCGGAGCTTTGCGCTTGACAATGTCTTTTCGCGACGCAAAATCGATCATACGTATCCACCTATCGGGGAATCGATCGCGTTCTGCCCTAATTCATCCCGAACCTTCCGAATATTCCGCATGGCAAATAAATGATCGATACGCGATTAATGACGAACATTAGGATAGAAGAGCGAGCGGCGAGTACGCGCGCGGTTTAGTCGCGGTGATGAAGGAGGGGAGGGGGGGGGAGAGGTTGAAGGGAAAATGAGGAATCGTTTCTGCAGGGTTCTCGTCGTCGTTTCTTCCCCGCTGGGAGAAGAGTGTGTGCGCCACTCCGACTGTTGCACTATCGCGCAGTCGTCGAGGACCTGTTTATGTTGGAAAGCGACAAGAAAAGCGGCCCGAAGAGTGCTACGAAAATAACGGGACAGAATGAAAGACTGTGCTCGCCACCCTTCTTCGCGATACTTATAACGCACGAGTAAAAACAAATGGTATTATTGTATTCTTTCACGAGCGACGGATTTATTCCCCACCGTCAGTGTACACTCGTTCCAGTGCGTAAACGAAATGGCGGGATGTAGTAGTACGCTTCATAAAACGATTACAGGGGACACCATGATGAGCTCGTACAAATCTCCCGGTGATAAAAGACTGCGTGGGAAAGCTACTTCTCTGTGTAAAACGCCATTGCTCCAATAGGATTTCACGTTTGAAATATTCACGTGGCCGATCAAGCGCGATCTCCTCGCGTGAAAAATTAATGAAAGCCAATCGCTGTTTATTCCCACTAGTTACACAGGAGGGTATCCATCGATAAATCGATATGGACGCTAATAACAACTACCACCCCCTCCATCCGACGTTGTTGTTTCCCGTATCCCGCAACTTTCGGCGGAGGGAATTTAAGGGGTTTATAAGTACGTCGGGGAAGGAGTTTATTATTTCACTTCCAGTCGATTAAGCTCTTCCGGCTATGAAACCAAAAGCAATGTTCTGCGAAATTGCAGTTCTTGCCAGCAGTATCTTCTCTCTGTTTTGAGAAACGAGCGATCATTATGAACTCCGCCGCGACTCCGGCCGTCCAGGCTCGAGGAATGCCGGGGGTTTTAGGGGGTTGCCACTTCAAAAGTGGCGCGGATCGACTTCGAATGGAATTACCTTCGAGTTTCGGAATTTTCCCGACGGTCTTACCGGGGGGGTGAGAAACGGGAGGGAGCCGTGCTGGCCGACGTGAGCCGCGGGGTTGCTGAGAAGGGAAAAAGCTATAGCCCGCGAGGCAGATGGAACGAGTTCTTCTTGCATTTGGAAGCCTGTGAAAAACTTTGCTACTTAAGTGGATTAAAGGGAAGTTCGGAGCATTTGCAGCGAAGGGTGATGACGCGGATGACAAAGAGGACGATGATGACGCGACACCCCTAAATACGTCGTTCGAAATCCGCAGGATCGTAGGACCTGCGGCAAGGAAAACTTGCCGCTCTCTCTCTCTCTCTCTCTCTCTCTCTCTCTCTCTCTCTCTCTCTCTCTCTCTCTCTCCATCCCTCTTCTCCTTTCTCGCTGCCAGGGAAAAGTCGATTTCCCAGAAATCTCGCGGTATAACGATCCTCTTTCGCATCTTAGGAGAACTCAAAGAGGCAGCGTCAGGATTGCGCCATGGAAGAGGCGTCGATAAACATCAACCTGCCAAGGTATAAATCCGGCCTCGGCTTTTCCTTCGATGACTGACTGTAAAAGTACAAGCATTTTGCCTCTCCCTCCCTCTCTCTCTCTCTCTCTCTCTCTCTCTCTCTCTCTCTCTCTCATACTAGCGGCGAGAAATTTCCTTATCCGCGGATTTTCCTTCGGCGAATAACGCTGGGTGAGGGAGGGGAGGGGGAATAAGTGGACAGCGACGAGCAAGTTTCGAAGGGGGGAGGGAAGGGGGGCTGGAGGAGCTTTTGCACGACAAGTGCAAGCGCGTGAAACTTTTACGAGCTGCGTAATCTCGGATTCCAGTTGTGAAAGGAAGGAGAAAAAGTTATGTTCAAGGACATATCGGGGTTTCGTCGGGAGAGGGTTTCGTCCTGCGAGTTCTAAAGGCGCGTCGACAAGAGGCCAGCGGCAGCTGCAGCTGCAGTAGCAGCGGATTCTGAAAGACTCGGGTCAAGCATTGACGAAGCGCAGGTATTTCCAGTGAAGTCCCTTGAGCGGGACTTTCATTTCTCAAAAAAGCAGAAAGAGAGAGAGAGAGAGAGAGAGAGAGAGAGAGAGAGAGAGGGCGAGGGAGAACTAGCAAAATGCGAGAAATGTAACGCGCAGGACCTCGAGGAACACACCGAACAGCTAGTCCAGCAGTAGCAGCAGCAAACTAGTCCAAAAGAGGTACATGATGCGTCTTGGTGTGAGTGAGGCTGAGCTAGGACTCTGCTGGCTCAACTCCACGTCGAAGAGGGCGTGGGTGGTGAGAAGCTCTCAAGTTGGAAATATCCGCGAGACAGAGCATCGCCAGTGCGCAAAATAGGCTTTGCCGCTTCCATTTTCAGGCCGAGCGGATGGGAGGAAGAGCGACGGGAGGAAAATCGTCAAAGCGAAAAGGACTCGCCGCGTATTTCCCATCGAAGAATCCACCCCCACTTTCGAGAATCCCTCCCCGTGTCAGGGCAAATGAGAAATTTCTGATATCATCCCCCCGGGCAAACGAGAATGAAGCTCGTCATTCGTTTGTTTTTTTCTATTTTTCTTTTATCAACTAACATATTAGCATAAAGTGTCATTACCAAGCACCGTTACGTTTGTAACCAGCATTCTTGGCGGGTGTGTGTTTACTTGACATACGTAGATTCCATGATCTTGTCGTTGCACACCCGCGATCGACAGCCTCCAGTTATTCGGGTACTGGAAACTGACGCTGTACCTGGTGTCCGAGATGTGGGTGGTGTTGCCCAAAGTCAGGAGAGACGGCCAATTCGCGTCGCGACGCAGCCACATCACCTGGAACGAGCGTCCCCATGTATATGTATGCGTTCACCTGCATATGCGTGCATGCATAATACATGGGAACGTACGTGTAACGCGTACACGTACATCCCCTCCTCTTTGATGGAAGCTTTGGATCTCCTTCGGGATAGGAAATTTGCGCATGAAAAATTTGCAATCCCCGCCCGCCCCTTCCCCACCGCCCCTAACTCGGCGGCGCGTGTACAATTTATGATTTTACAAACTCGCATCGAATATTCCCCGAGTCTTTTTCTTTCTTCGACCCCCGCACTGCCGGGGGTGGTTTGTTCGTTAAATGCATTTGCATATGAAATTTTTGCAGGGCGCACCTACCCCCGGCCGTCTACGGTGTCAGCGCGATGTTTCATTTAATGGAGAAAAACCCTTCCTTCCTTCCTTCCTTCCGCTAACCCCCCACCCCTCTGGAATCGCACCGTGATACCCCCCGTAGAAATGAGTTTGTCGCTGAAATACCTTTTTCCCTGACAACATGGCGACGCGACAGTCGAGCAGGGCGGTGGCGCCGAGATGTAGGGCCACGTTCTGAGATCCATTGATACCCTGGCCCTCGGCATTCTCGAAGTAAGGGTCCCAGTCTGTGACGCGGTGATGACGCAGCCGGGGAACCCTCAGGGGAGGTAGACGAGCACCTATTTCCTCTGAAAGACAGATCCTTGCGTTAATGCGTCTCCTTACGGAAACTCAGCGCGCGTAATTCATTGTCCCCCGCGGTTAGTCAACTTCTCAATCGTCGCTTCCTCATCCATCCCCCCCCCCCTCTTCGATGTTTCGCTCGATAGGGGAAACATCGTACTTCCATTCGTGTCCCACCGCTCGACACTGGTTTGTTTCGAAGTTTTCTCGAGAAAAAAAAAAAGTAAAAACAATGACTCGAATTTACGAGTACTCACCCCCCACCCCGTCACTGCGACTCGTGACGCGAGGGTCACGGAATTTCAGTAGCATTCGTTGCTTAAGTAAACGACGTGGATAAAGCCTCCATCTAATTTCTGTGAAAGCACAATTTCACCAAGATCTTCGCGTAAGCCGCCAGCATCAGTCCTGTCTGCGGCGCCTTACTATAATGGGATTTTCGATGGAAGTAGCAGATCCCCGCGTATGTACGACGTGACGAAAAATGTCAGCGGAACGCCCGACGGCGCATGCTGCTCGACTATTGCTGGATTCTAATGTAATCGAAGCTCCCGCCGCTCTCCCATTGGCCCGTTTCTCCACCCCCGCGATGTATCGCGTGGATTAATAAAGAAACACGGGCGGAAACGCACCCTGTGGAAATTTAGGGGATTCGTCGAATTCTCTTAGAAAATCTTGGCTCTCGCTGAAATTTTACTGCCACCATCGCAACCGCCGCAACCACCATCCCCTTATTTGCCAACTAGACTGAAACAGCGGAGAATTCAGATTAAGAGGGTTGTTGCGCATTCGTACGCTACGGGAGCATAAAGCAACCAGATGCAGTCCTTCCTCGAGGGTAACGCTAGGCAATATCCTGTAAGGATAGTTGACGATAAAAAGTCTAACTTGGGAAAAGCCGAAGATTGTCCTGGCAAGAAGATTGGGGTGAGTGGGGAGGAGGCCGGAGGGGGGGGGGGCGGGCTGAGACACCAGTCTTTGGATCGAAGAGACGAGCATTTGACAAAAACCCGGAAAGGTTAGCAAAGTACCCTGGAGGACCGTCCAGCAAAAGCGTATCGGGTTTTTCGCTGAAGTAATACAAGCCAGTTTTTTCGCTAATTATTTAGTGATACATTAATATTCTCCCCCCGAAGCCTGCGGTGCTTCTCTCGCGGATCCAGTAATGAAACTGGGGAAAAGGGTTGGGGGTTGAAAGCGCCGTGCAGCGTGAAACTGCGAGATGCGGCAAGGGAGGGAAGAAAATGGGGTGGATAGAAAAAGGCGGAGAGTGTGTCGGGGGAAAGGAGAACCGCTTAACCTTCTGACCTTTTATTCGACTACTTGACCGCTCAAGATCTATGGCTCAAAGGACCTTAGGGATAGTCAAAAACAAAGGACAACCGTGAAACGATCGTTCAAAAGGAGATCGCGACGGACAGTCGGATTACGGGGGGTGATCGAAGTGCCCATTAGCCCCTCTTAATAATCTTTCAATGCTCCACGCACACCGGTCGCTCTATCAATTGACTTGCACTCCTTGCATTGTGCTCCTCGCTCCAACGGGGCTCGAACGGACCTCTTAAACATTCAATTCTCCAGCGTGCCTTTCGCCGTCATTAGTACTTAAATTGATTCTGCAATCTTTAATATCTCAATTTCCATTTTAAAGGCGGATGGCGACGGCGGCGGCGAGAGAGACGGCTATTGTCTCGGGAAATGAGAAATAGCCCGAACGGGGGGAGCTTAGGAAAATAAGCGAATACCGATCGAGAATAAAATAAGACTCGAGAGTTGGTTCGTGGCCCGTGTTCAATTATTCAGCTAATACCCCGGAGTCGTTGGTCAAGCCACCCCGAGAATTACGTGGCGGAGCGATGAAAAGTTAGAGGAGAAGACGCGGTAACGACTCCCTTACGACCCTAAAATCGGTCTAGGTCAATCCCTGATTCCCTGGAAGACGGGAATTCGGGGAGCCGAACCGGCCCAACACCACTGGCGCTATGGCTTTTCTCTCGTCGGAGATCCTGAGAGATACGCCCCCAAACCGAGTAGTAACGAGAGAATTATCACTTCTCGCGGGGTGATTCATGAAACAATTCGATTCCCGATCAGATCCGGCATCGCCACCTTTCCATAAGGAATTTCTACCCAAGTCCACCGGGGTGTGCTAAACAAGTCGCCAAATCAATATCGAATTTCATGAATTTCGCCCGCTCGCTCACTCGCGAATTTCACGAAAACCCCGCAGCGGCCTGAGCGAATATCTGTTAATCGATTCCAGGGGAAAAAACTGAACTCTCAACTTTGACCGGGAAACGTGCGCTCGAGCGGAAACGACGCTCGGCTAAATTTAAATGTAGTTTGCGCTTAAATAAGTGGAAGCAACGTAGTATCGTATATTCTCTATCCGTTAACGAGCTAACGACCACTTTGCAAGTTCAAAGTTGTCCGAAGTTGATCGTTCTCATATTTTCCGAAGCTGCCGTTTCCGATGTCCGACAGACGTGCCAGAAGCTGACATAACCGCGTTATTTAATTCTCTCTCGCTCTGTCTCTCTGTCTCTCTCTCTCTCATCGCTGAAAGCTTATTTTCACCTCTTGCTTTTGACGGATAACGGCTGGAAGGGGGTGGTGGGGGGTGGAAGCATTTCGATAGAGCGCGCAGTCTGGAGACGTAGGGTCATCCGTTTTCCGCTACCCCCTCTGACGGATAGCACAGCTACGCTCCACTGTAAATTACCAAGTCTCTTACAAGTATCTTCACCCCCTGCCCTCCCTCTGCACCAGTCATTACCGGACGATAATGCGAAGCGCCGTAAATGAACAATGAAGTATCGTCAACTGCTAGCACGCGGCAAAGCTCTCAAGAAACGCATCATCAATTTCATCGTCACTTATCGCCACTCCTCGTGCCAGTCGGCATGTTAATTGCAAAATGCGGTGTTCAATTTAGCTGCTCGCCTCCCAGTGGAGCACCTGGGAGTTTCAAGGCTCCGCACTTGCCACCACCGGGGCATTAGCATAATTCCCTCCACGTTCAGTTCAGTTCATAGGCACTCTGTATATGGATAAATTTTGTGCGAACGTACAAAGAGAAGTAATAATAGCATTTAATTTATTCGCGTTAGCTCGCGGCTAGTCCCGTGTAAAGTATATCTTCTCCCCTTCAACCCCCTTCCAACCCCGCACCAACAGACCCAAACCCTGTGAATCATGTCGGTGCGCAACTCGCTTTAAATAGGAGAGGAAGTTCGGTAAACGCGCTGCTATTCAACGCTAAGAGATTCTTACGAGAAATATCATTTAAATAGCCAAGTACACCGGGGGTGGTTTCTTAAGGGGGTGAAAGATAGCCCTTCGAGAAAGCTCTAACAAGCTTCTTAGCTTCGTTCAGCTAAAAGCAAAGTCGGAATATAATCAAAGTCGTGTGGCGAGGATGGAAGGAGGTGGAATGGGATGGGGTGAAACGGGGGTGGGGGTGGGTTAACTTGATATCCGACGATCGTTTCAGCCGCTCCGAATTTTCAATCCCAATAGATCCAGGAGAGCGTAGTCGGCGAGTTTCCTACTTCACGCACATACGTATCTTGCGTAAATATCATTACGGTCGCAGGCAACCGTCCCCCCCTCCCCCCTCCTTTCTTCTTCGGAAACCCCGAGGCTTCATCCAACTTTCAATTTGCCATGTTAGTCCCGTAATAATGGAGGAAACAATCAAGCCTCCTACTGGGTTCATTGATTAAAATTTCATTCCAGTTGTTAAACACACGTAGACGTCTGGAATCATAAAGGGGTGGAATCCTTCGGGAGGAGGGAAAGGGTGGGAGTCCAAGGATCGTAAGTTTGATCGTTAAGATATAGCTGAGAATGAAGTACCGAGGAGAGAGAGGCAAATTTACGGCAAGCGTTTTCTATCAAACGCGCCCCCGGATGCTTTCACGCGGATTCATCCGCCGGCATAATGACGCCCGCTACTACTGCGATCCTGCTATTTTCTTGAATTTCATTTACCTCGAACGCGCGATCGTTCCCCGTTACCTTGATTATTCCCTTGGATTTCCGGTCTACCCGCCGAAACCGTGTCGCGCCCCTCTGTTTCTTCTTCCGCCATTTAACGGAGAGAGACAAAAGCTGCGTCGAATCCAATCGAATCGAGTCCTTCGCGATTAACCCTTTCTCTTTTTCGCCTATACGCACTCCTCTCTCTCTCTCCCTCTCTCGAGTCCACTCCATTCATCTTGTTTTATTTGACCGACGAGGAAATTACCCAGCCGTTGTTGATTCGATTGTACCAAAGTGCCCGAGGTTAACGGAGTAAAGTAGCTAAATGTCTTCGGCGAGAAGTACCGGAGGCTCTCGTTCATCCTTGCGAACCCGTACACACCCCTTTGGATTCCTGGCGTGGGTCGGCGTAACTGCTCGTTTGTTTCCTGAGGAAACGCGAGATTATGCCGTCGCACGGCAAACGTCTCGACTTCGCTAAGTACCAGCAGCGCTATCCAGTCTCGCTCTTCTCGCTTTATGCTTCCTGTCACCATCCACGAAACTCATTCGCTCGCTCCATCATTCTTCGCAATAAAGTTATTCAGAGAACTTCCGAAGGATATCGACGAATATCCAGTGAGAATAGTTTGCAATACAATTTTCCCCATAGTTCTCTCCAGAAATAGAGAGACCGCCCGCCAACTTTTCCCGATACCACGTCACGTTTATTTCCAATACGATCTCTCTCCTTCTTATTTTCCAACAGGGGGTGAGGGTTGATTTGCCCCCGGGGAATTATAATTTCGCCTCCAGGACACGCGGTGGGCATCGATCGATCGATCGCTCGTGATTCACGGGAAACCGAGGAGGTCCCGTCGAGGAGGCGCGTTATGCGTCAGGACGTTCCGTCGTGCCGATGGTCGTCCGACGAATTTGCGGCTCGATTTCATAAAATTCTATCGGGTCCCGTCGAATCTATCGGGGGAAACGCGCGCGCGCAGCTTGATTTTAATTAAAATTTCGCCCCGTCCAGTAGTACGTACATAATTTATGAAGGCACCGCCGGAATTTTACGACTAATAAACCCCCATACGTGAGCGTTACAATCTTTGTCGTAAATGCAGATTGGCTGCAGCAGCTGCTGCGTCGTGATTTCCCGTGGATTTCGAGTACAGAATCACTTCCTAACCACGGTTTGATTCGCGGTATTAATTACAGGAGTCACGTGGACGTATAGCGCTCTAAAAGCCACCGATCTCAAGATAATTCAACCCCACCCTCGATCTTACGCTCGTTTCCTACGCGCGTTGTCTCCGCTCCACCACTCCCCTCCCCCGTCCATGTGCTCTCTCGTTTCGCCCGATTTAAATTTCGCCGCAACCCCCGCGTGTACTTCCCCGTTGTTTCGCGACGCGCGCCTTATTTCCAAAGATAGACGCAAGATGCCAGACGAAATAAGGTTAATCCGCTTCCGATAAATCGACAAGGACTACCAGCTTCACTCCCCACCTCCTGCCCTGTATTTATTCCGTATCGACGAGTAGCTTAATATATCTTTGATGTGCTTAAATTTTCCGACTAAATATACCGGAGGTTGGATGTCTGTACATGTACGCGCGGGCTAAGGCAAACTCGACAAACCAAGCAAACATCCCTAACCTGATTTTCGGTTATACACGTCGGATTGACGGAGAGGAAGCAAGCGCGAACTATCGCGAAACGGAAACTCCCCTAAAAGTGTTCTCGGGGATTTTCCGGAATGTCTTTTGGAAACGCGTTAATAAATACCGCGAGCCACTACAATATCCCTTTTGTGCCGCGAATCCTTTCATCGACGTTCCCGTCGACGGGAGATTGAACTGCGTAAACATTTCTGATCTAGCGTGCCTGGGTGGGGGAGGGGGGGGGGAGAGACCGGGTTTTAATAATGCGAGAAATATTCGCGGATGCTTCCCAGGCTACGCAAAATATCGGAACGCGCGTTAATTAAGCTTCGCGTGTCCATTACGCTGGGAAAAAGCTCCGCCCTTCTCTATGGGGGTGAACAAACAAGTTGAGAACCACTGCCTCCCAGCGAGTCCCGTACGCCTTTCATTAACACTAATGGGAAGTTGCCTGCAGTGTTCCAACCGGCACTTCGACCGTTGCTCAAACTTAACGGCTGGGAAAATATTTTCGGAAAAATCAAAGCGCCTTCCTTTCCATTGACTCGTACCACTTGCATGGGAGTTTTAATAACGATGAAACTCTCGTGTTTCTCCCAGCGTCGACAACGCAAACCCGTGAAAAACAGTAATAGTGGTGCTAGTAAAAGTGGCAACGGTGGTGTGACGATGACGGTGGTAGTAGCCAGAGATGCGTGGCGAACGAATAAGTCGCGAGGGTGGGGTGGGGTGGCTCCGCGACGTTCGTGGAAAAAACGGAAATCGTCGGCAGCCAAGCGAAGCCCCCGATTTCATCAGCTGCAACGCGGGGTCTCGCGTCGGATTTCATTTCACTTGCCGCGTCAACGCGTCAAGCTGCTTAAAATAGTCGGTACCTTCGTAACAAACGCGGGAACGCGCTGAAACAACCCCCACACCCTTTCCGCTGCTGCGAATTCATTGAAATTTAGCGAAACAGGTGTACGATGAAACGCCAGTGCAAGCAACGACAGCCCTTCGTTCCTCGTCCTTCGTCCTCCCACCCCGCGAATATCGTCAAACTCGACGCGCAGCCACCCCCCATCCGCGCGCATCACACGGAGCGCGATATTTCCGAAAAATTAATCGGCTGCGAAAAAGTCTCACCCCCGTTTCTGATATTCCTGGCAAACCGTGCGAGTTTGAAAGCGTTATTTCGTTTCGTACGAAGCTCGGAGATACACGCCGGTGCATATACCGTGTGCACGGGGATGTCCCGTGTACCGGTATGACGCGCACCCGACGCAGAGGGGGTGTGTACCTCTCACTGCGCGCGAATACGCAATATGGATGAATGGGGGAGCGGCGCTCCTCTGACGTAATAAATATACATCGGACTAAGACCATTTGTTTCCGCGCATTGCCTTATGGCAAAGCACGGAGCAGAAAAGACCATACGTCTTGTCGCTCGTTTTTCACCGAGACTGCCAGTGATGCTGATGGCTCTCTACACGGTCTTCTACCCCCGATGGAATGACATTTATCGGTTTGCCGGTACGTCGCGCAACCACCCCCGTTCGATCGGCGAGAGGCACTCGTTGCACTCCCTTCCCACCCCCACCCCCACCCCCTTCTCCCGCCCCAGCCAACTCCGCTCTCGGATGCCTGGACTTACAACCCACCCCCTCACCTCCTGAAAACTTTGCGCGGCCTGATACGAAGTTGCCCAATCAGGAAAGTACGAAGGCCTACGGACTCACCCCCGTCTAACTCCGTGGCGGATGATAGAAACTTGTGCTCTCCGCGAAAGCTCCGGATGAAAACGGAATTCTTGAGCGATACATCACTCGGCATTATGTCGGTGGCTGGCCGCGGAAAGCTCGCTGCGACTAAATAAATAATTGTCGAGCTTTTTAATAATTCAGCCGCGCAGAGCCGCGTCATCGAATACTTTCGCCCCCGGGCCCTTTGAAGGAACGCGCTGAAATTTTCAGGAGATCACCCGGTGTCGGGTAGGTGGCGGAGCGGGGGTGGGGGTGGGGGCGCCCTCCGCAAGTTTCGTGGCTACCTTTCGTAGTGTGCGTAATGTTCGCGTTGATAGCTCCGCGCGGGAATGGAAATCTCGCCCGGAGAGCTCCGTTTCCCGCTGATATGTTTCTTCTCGCGATCCACCCTGGCGAACTTACTTAATCTACGAAGTGTTCCATACTCGTGGGAACTTGGTCTATTTCGCTAACGACACTGACTCCGGCGCGCATTGATCCGGAATGATCGCGCCCTCCGATCCCGAGGCGAACGGAATCTCGCGTGAAACCATTCCACGAGAGATTATTGTGTTCGTTCGACGAAAGACACGGGGGGGCGGATGGGGGTGGGGCGTTCGCCACCTGTACAGTTGACCTCGCGAGGATCTCTCGGCTCTGGCAATAAAAAGCAGATTTCACCCTTCCTCTCCCTTTGTTCGGGGCTTTTTCATTCCCCCTTAATGGACGGGGAGTAAAAAGTTTTTCGAAAAACTTGGGCCCGCGACGACTCATTGTCCTCGGCCCGTCCTTCATTTCGCCCTGTAAAAATTTTCTTCGCTCGACACACCCCCACCTCTCCTGTATCACGGGAGAGTGACCGAGAAGAAGCGGCCGAGACCACCCTCCCCCCGCGTTATTGTACGGGAATTTGTAGTGGAAGTTAGGGCTCGGCCTATGTTCCACGTAAAAGCACAGAGTGACGATTTATCGCGTGGGCTACACTCGACTCTCTACAAAGCGTCTTGCGTGTTTCTGGAAGCTGCGCTCGTAACTCCGGAGCTTCAGCCGTTGGCGGAGCCGCAACAATGGCCATTGTGCGGCGGGAGCCTCTTAGCGCAACGGAACACGACTTCTTTCGCTCGTTCGATAGTCATGCACCCAACAGATATGCCCTCCACCCCCCTCGACATCGAAGAAAGCAACTCCTCGAACCAGTGACATTCCTCGCTACAGCATCGATTCAACGACGTTTCATCCTCGCGCTCCTTTCGCACCCCCTTATTGCCCCTTTCTTACCAGCCTCTATCTCCGCCGCGCACCCCCGCCACCCTTTATGAAAAACCACCCTCTCCATTGTAACGCGCGATTTGTTTGCGCGTTCTCTCGTTCGTTTCTTCTCGCAGTTTTTCCTTCCACGAGAGAAACATCGCGATTTTCACTCTCGCGTGTTCCGGCGACTCTCCGGAGCTTTCCATGGGGTTTCGCCGTCGGTCCAACGTCGTTGACGTCGATGACGGCGAGTCGAATCGGGGCTGTGTTTTTCCGTCGATCGCGCAGGATTAATGGCGACCGCGTTTCCCAGGGAATCCATTTCGCGAAATTGACCGGGAGACGCGCATGAATATCGACCGCGAGCCATAACGACGGGATATTTTGTAATTCGTCTTCCTCGGCGGGAAGACGAATTGGCGGGTGTCCGTCTTCGGGGAGCCGGAGCGAAATCTCGTCCGTTGAAATGTTCCGTGCGCGCACCATCGACACGCAGACCACGAGCGAAGTCGATGAAAGCTTTGACATTTATCTTCTCGCTGGGAAATGGTTCGCTCGCTCGTGCAAGAACATCCACTCGTCCCGGGCAACGCGACGATGAGATTTCTTTCGAGCACCGTCCCTGCCCTTACGTACATAGCGGCTCCAGAGATTACTCGCGCTCGCCTCCATTGTTCGCGGGGAAGAATTAAGTGCGGAATTTTGTCGAACCAGTCGGGAATAATATTCCCTCCGAAATACTCAATCTGTTATGTTCTTCTTGTGAAAAGTCTTCTTGCGGGAAAACTTTAGAGCTGGAAGAAATAAAATATGATGTATGGGAAGAGCCCAGACTTGACGTGATTCATTGCTATTTATCTTTTTGCCCGCCGCGGAAAAGCGGAAAATCTTGGCTCTATTCGAACGCGCGCACAGAGGTGGAGGAGGAGGAGGAGGTGGAGGAGCGCGTAGACGCGAAATCCAAGTCGTTACCCGACAACGAAATCACGAGATTGCACTTTCATGAGGGATTAAGGCTGTCTGCCCACTGGCGTTGGTCCCGGGACTAGCCACGCTCGTTTAAAGTATAACGTCGTCGTTGTTGAAGTAAACTAGCCGGCGATACGGGGAAGAGGCTATCCTTGAGAAGCTCGCGTTACTGGTAATAGCGGTGATCTATAATGCGCACGCCACCTATTACCCTCGAAATACCGGGGCTTCGACCATTTCCTACTGACGTCGCGCAAACTACCACCGCGCGACGACAAATCACAAAGATAAATAGGATCTTTCGCTGTCCGGAACCTCGGACCTTTAATCTCTCCGCGGTCCGCGATAGGCTTCTCGTCGCCGAGCACTCAAAATTATCGTAGAGGCTTCTACTCAAGGTCACTCGACGCGTATCGAAGAGCACGTTCATTTACGTCCTCTTGACACAAGCGCTAAAATTGATGGTTCTCGCGTGACATCGATTTTACCGTATAAGTTTCCGTCCGACTTTCGGTAGACTCGTTTCACTTGGAGAACGTCAAAGTCGTCCGGCAGTTCTCGTAACCAGCGAAATTCGACGCGTCTCGAGAACAGGATTAATTAGCGCACTCCCCTAACACACCCCTGGAAAAGGGCGTCATCGTCGTCGTAAGAAATGTCCGTAACGCGCTCGCGAGATACACGCGAATGGGGAATCAGTAGTGATCTCAAGGTTTACGACGTCGGGGGCTTGAATAGAGAATTTCATAGGCGTCGGTAATGCGTTTGTTCTGGATATTCAAGGATCCGCGTGGACTCTGCTCTGTCACATCGTATCGACCTCGATTACCAGTTGCCGTGTCCTATCAGGGAATCACCCCGAACCGACACATCGCAAACATTACGGTCCAGCTGGACCGATTATCGGGCAAGCTACTACCGTAGCTGAGATCAATACGTGGCGAACGGCGAAAGAGCGGTTCTCACTGAATCTGCGAACGATCGCATATAATTTGGCACTTTCGATGCAATTAACCGCTCGTAATTCAGCCTGGGCACTGGCGGTGCGACAATTAAAATCCCGCTATCCTCCGGCCATAGGCCTGCGGAACGCGTCGTTCCCCGCTAATTGCCGGATTTGCCAACCACCACCGTCACCACCACCCCTGAGAAACCACAGCGCTGCCTCGCGCGACGCCCGAAACGAACGTTGAGCAAATCGTTAAGTTCGTACCTAATTTAACAGCGGCAGAAAACTTTGATCGATCCCACGATTATCCTCTTGCGGATGTGGCTAAATATTTTTTTTCTGCTTTTTCCCCCACGTTTTTTCAAGTATTTCCCGGAGAGAGGGGGATATCCGATTCAATTTCATTAAACCGCTCTTTTATATCGCTCCCCCTCGCTGTTGTTCCAACAAATATTTTAAAGCCGGCATTCTCGTGATTCGTAAAAAAATGTGCGCTGGAAATGTACGCAGTGGCATTCCGTAAAAGCGATTGAAAAAAATGGGTCCCATCTCTTTTTTCAATTCGTGAAACCAGTGTATTTTACTTCGATAGCCATGAACTGAGTAATTTGAAATTAATCGAAATATCGACGCCACGTGTCGACGCATACGTCAATTGGAAAGAGGGAGGGAGAGGGAGAGGATTTATTATTATTACGGAATGTCATGGATATCCATAATTGCTGGTAGTGCCCGTTACTTCTCGTTCGCTCTACACTTTTACATCGTTATTGTAATTTGCCCCTTTCCAGAAATCTTCTAGGGAGAGCCTCGAGCTGTGGTAGATTTTTGCCGTAGATACGCAGGAATTAAAGACATTATTAAAGTTACTCCGGAGACCGCAAAATTGTACCTCATCATTCCGATCGACTGTGGTTGGAAAGTTTTTTTGGTCAGTCCTATTAAGCTCACCCCCATTGACTCGTCCAGCACCTCTTCGACTCCGAACCGAAAATCTCATCTCGTCTCATCTCATCTCGTCTCGTCTCGTCTCGTCTCTTCTCTTCTCTTCTCGTCTCGTCTCATCTCATTCCTTCTCGTCTAACCTTACCTCGTCAACTTTCCTGCTCGCGACCCGCTCGTTTTTACTCCGTTTCCGTTTTTTCCCGCCAACCACGCTCGCGGGTAATGGCACAAAAGGCGCGCTGATGTCACTTTGCGTCCTACCGAAAAATACCACGACCCTTTGTTCCTGCTCTTGAATTCAACATTAATTGCAATTAAATGGGATTTCAAAAGCTCGTCGCTCATTTCTCCTCGCGGTGTAAATATGGGACGGATTCGGAATGGGGAGGAGGGGGGACAGGGAAGAGGGATGGCGGTAAAATAACGATGTATCAAAGCTGTGATACACGTAATAAACTGCGCTCCTCGGATATTAACGGCCATTCACGCACACTTAACAAGCTTATTTTATTTCACTCGCGTACATTCTTAATTACCAGCGATTTTCAACGTCGAATCAATCGCGATTCGGTGTTGTTTATGGCGGCTTATTGTTCCCCGCCTTTGGTTTTTCATGGTTTATCGAACCACCGCTCACGGTCGATTGGTTTCACCGCTGAAAAATAGTTGTCAATTGTTCATTGGAGAAAGCCACCGCGCGGATCTTAAATTTCGCTGGCGATAAGCCCTTCTCGCTGTTTTATGCGGTAATTAAAGTTCGCGCTGTTTGCCCCCCGTTGAAAATTCCGCTGGAATATAGCGGAGGAACGAAACGCTCTCATTGATTGGTGGCGGTAGCAGTAGCAGCAGCAGTAGCAGCAGCAGTAGTACAGGTAAAGAACAGAGTCAACTTTCACCCCGGAGAGTGCTCGATGACCCAATGACTTTTCGCGACTGACGAGCACAGAGCGAAAGGGAGTCGCGAGTGAATGGAAGCAGATTATAAAAGCGACCAGTCAAAAGTGCATATTTTTGAGCTAGATCAAAACTTTGGAGCTCCCGCGTAGAACGGAGAGATGCCAGAACGTTACGCGTAACTTCCAGTCTGAGCTACACGTGTACAGAGCAGATCTAACTTGATGGCACGGTACTTTATATTACATAAATTTCTTTCGAAACTTACTTTACACCCGACGTGTATAGTTTGCCGTAAGAATTTCTGCGCGTCACAGCCAGCCATCGCGGAGTCTGTTTCCTCCTAGCGAAATCCTGATCAAATTCATTTTCTCGAAAAATAAATACATTTTAATTTGATATTCTCTCAAGAAGGGATAGACTTTGGAACAACGCGCTTTGCCGCAAGTTTTCGGAAGGATAGGCGGAAGGGTGGGGGGGAAGAAGCAAAGCTGCAAGTATGCACACATTCGCGTTGAGGCGGATTGGATAGTTTTTGCGCTCGTGCAGCGGGCAGACTTCATCGTAAAATTTGGTCGGAGCTATAGTTTTTTTTTTTTTTTTTTCTTTTTCTTTTTTCTCTTCCCTCCATCCTCCCCTTCCTGCCTCACCCCCCATCCTCCTCAACACCATTCCCCTTTTTTGTTTGCACGCTTCGCATGGCGCAGACACGGTGAAAAGTTCAATGAAACTTTTTAAAGCAACGAATCGTCGAGACATTCAGGCTCCGCTGGCTGAGTTTAATCCTCTTGCGGCGATCTCTCTTGACCAAGTAATTAATCCGAGATCTTTCTTTGCTTTTCTAATTCGAATGAGAGCGCCCCTTGGAAATCTGCGCAAAATAACTCTATGATTCTATTTGCATTGCGAAGAAAAAGATGAAATCGCCAGGAAGTAATCCCGTAATACACGAATTGTAAAATTACTATAACAAGGGCCGCGGTAAGTTAAGTTTTCCTCATTAAATCCGCGTAAGGGCCGCCCTTATTTTAACGAGAGGGACCAAATCCCTTTTCCATGAAATCAGTTTTTCATCGGCCGTCCCTAATTCATCCGGGCTAATTCCGTCGAAAACCTGTCGAATATACAGATTTGATTTCACCCGAGGGTAGGGGGTGGAAAATTGGAGGACGTGAAAGTTCTTTCGCTGGCACACTCGCGCATTTATAATTCATACGTGATCCACCTACAGATTCAGCGCGATCGAAGATTTCTCCCAGCGACTAATCGCGCCGCTCCGGCTATAAATCAGGCACTCGCGGTAACAAACGCGCATTTCTATTTTAATTAATCAACTCTGGATTTGTTCAGTTGGCTCGACGTGTTGAGATCTCGTTACATACACAACTTACTTTCCATTCTCATTTTTCGTAATGCACTCGCGGCACTCCAGGTACATTAAATTGCGCAGCATGTAAAAAATTTACAGCGCGGCTATGTATCCGGATGAAACTATAATATCGAGAAAGTTGCGTTAATTAAAAAATATAGCGATGCGCCTTCAATTTAAAAAATTAGCTGCACGTTTTGCTACCGTCCTCTTTTGCCCGCAGCCCCCACCCGCCCCTCTGTCACCGCGCCGGATGAAATTAAAAGCAATGTTTCGCCTCCGCCCGCGTAAAAACTTGCCAGTCTACCGCAAGATATTTTTCGAGTGCGTATCTCGAGGAATTTTCAAGCGGCGAGGTAACAACGAGCACCGCAAACCTGGAAGCAATAAACCCTCTACCGTTACTTTTATCAACTCACCCTGCAGCCTTGTAACGTTCCTGGCGGATCTGTGAACGTGAACAAATTCCTCGTGCAAGTATGCCCGATCGCGATAACGCTGGTAATTAGCGATAACTATTGTAGTTGTTATCAACACCAGGAACAACTTCGAGCTCCAGGTCGAACTTGTCGACATCGTCTCTTGACTATCGCATCCCTCGTTGCCCTTCAGTCGTCCTTGACCTGTGACATTCGAGGAAATATCCTTGGGAACTGCACCCGAGGGTCCCGCGAAGTTTCTCGCTGCTATCCAGACTCTGAAATTCAAAATGATTACCACTTTAAAGAGGATGCCACGCGCTAAATCATTTCCCCGTTCTCGGTGTGGTTTTCAGAAATTTTGCCTCCCTCCCCCTCCTCCCTGTAATCGGTGTTGTTGAAATTTAATCACGTTCGTCGGAATAAAATGACGCAAAATCAAAAGTTTCCTATAATGAACGTAACGCGTGCGTCGACTTTGATCACCGCGGCTAGCGCTGCAGTTGACACACAATTGCTCTATCATTATGCCCGGGGTAATAATGGTTGCACTCGTAGCACGCGTTGTTCCGCGGAATTTGAATTAACGAAGAGAGACTCGACACGCGATAAATCAACTTCATTTCCATGCAGGAAGTGTAATAAGTTGGCCCGGACATACCGCTGCCGGCAGGAACTGATCGCTTTACTCTTTCAATTTAACGCTAGGAAAGCTCTCCTCCGATGCTCGAGCTTGAACAAATAATAAATCTAAATATCTTGAGCGGTTAATCCAAGCCCTGCTTAAAACACGGGGTTGCTGGCTCCAAGGTCTAGGTTATTTTCCAGTTAATGTTGGATAAAGCAGAAGCAGACTAGTCGTTATTGAATTTTCCATCAGAGTTCATCCTCATCAGAGCAACTCTGTGAAATCCAGTGGGCCTGTAATGAATGAATCTCTCTCTCTCTCTCTCCCTCTCTTAGAAGCTGATCAGACCTGATTGAAGTCACACTCGTCAAACGTGTAATTATTACTGTCGTAAACAGGGCCCCGTTACTAAATCCCGCTTTTCCCGGGAGCTTACAGCGAATTAAACTAGTAGTACAGCCACGCTGAAAGCCAGACTGCGCCCGTCTATTTTTTGCGAAATCAAACGTTCCCGTAATAGGCGTTTATTACGTCTCTCTGGCTATCATCTCAATGGTATCGCAGCAGTTACAATGGGTTATTGTTCGGGCCAATTGCAAATACAAATGGCCGCGAAGCTGGTTGTTGATTTCAACAGAGACTTTCGATGTCGAAAATATTTAAAATGATCGTCCCGAGCGTTTATCAATGAAAATGGCATCCAATAACTATTGGAGCGGTAGGGTTGGAATTTGTCGAACCTGCGTAAAGGAAGCGGCATCGGTTTTGTTCAATCAGATGCCAAATTCAAGTTATACAAGACTCACCGGAAGCGGAATATTTCAATTGTCCGACTCGATTTCTAGCCGCGTCTGATTTCCACGTTACCTCCCTCTCCCAGTCCTCTCGCTACACGCTCATAAAGCGCCTGGGAATGGCGCGAGTTTCCACCCCTAGTTCATACAGCGACGCAATCTGCGAATAATTCCCCGCTATTGGGGTAGCGCCTGTGTACCTGGCGGATATGCGAAATCTTTGTGGAGTCCAGCTGTTTAATGTACTCGTTACGTAATAGACGTATCTACCGCAGCTCTTGTATCGTAATTACGAAATATCGTTACACGGGGATGAAAGTGGCGAGTATAGACACACTCCCTACCTTTATGGGTATTAGACACACCGACAGGGATGAATCGTCGGAAAAACTTGTGTAAAAATGTAGAGAGGGCTCGAACTAATCCAACAATTTCTGTACTCCTCTCTATCGTCGGTTTTGTCCTTTGTTTCCATCCCTTCCGTCCGTCCGCCAGTCATCTTGTTACGAGTCTCTATCCCCCTCTCCTCGTTTTCTCCTTCGCAAATCGTTTCCCTTTTTTCACTGTCCTCTCTCGCGGTGTTTTCACCCCCGCGCGCAGGCGCGTCGCGGCTTGACGCTTTTAATAAATTCCCCGGTAGCGCCGGGACGCATTAGGACGTTCAGAATTCCGCAAAGAAAAAGTCAGTCATTTATTTTCCGTGAATTTTATAATGCAGCGCGAGTACTCGCTCGACTTTCAGCGTCAGGCCTCGCTTATATCCGTGATAACTGCATTCTTTTTCCCGTGGCAAGAACAAAAAGGCAGCCGGACGACGAGCAACCCCCTAAAAGCTTAATGCACTTTATTCTATCGAGATGATTTGCATACGCCGTCCCCTCGATCGATCATGTTGCTGTTCTCTCACCTTCCGACCCGAGGTGGAGAGAGAGGGGCGGAGGGAGATAGAGCAACGTTCTCACAACAAGATTACCATCTTTGGTTTAGCGAAAGAAAAACGAGTTCTCCTTTCGGGGTTAATCGGAGATCCTGGAAGCATCGCCGAAACTGCCGTAAAGCCCAAGTTACCTTCGCTGACTGACTGGCTACTCCTCTTCTTTCCCTCGCTGCCACTCCACTCCCTTCTACCCCTCTGCCTTTTACAAGGAATAAACTGAGCATGCGATTCGAAAATGGGCAGTAATTAAAATTCACTCGAAGAGCAATAAAATTAACTTAACTTTTTAAACTATAATTACCACTTAAAGTTTAAGCGAAACTTGGAGTTTGATTAAAACTCCCTGAATAGTTAAATTTCAATCGAAATTTCTCGTTCTGCCGATGATCCTGCAACGAGACCATGGAAAAAACAGGCGGAGAGACAGGACATTGTAATTTCATGGGGTTTGTCGAAATAATACATTTTCCATGAGACAAATATTGCATCAGCGAGTCGAGAGAGTAATTGGACGCCGCGCGGAAAGTAGTTCTAATAAGATTGATCGGGGAAATAGTCGAAGCGTCATTTCCGTTACATCACGCGGGCCCCGCGTCATACGTATAATCCGGTGATTCGTTTGCGTAAAGAAATTCTCCTCGAGGGACCCGCTCGCCGCCGCAGTATACGCGACGCGTGCTCGCGGTCTGGACTTTGCACTTGCCGCTGATCGCCGCAGTTTGTAGTTCAGCCACCGAGCCAGAAACTGACAAGCTGTTCCCTAACAACCGACGAATACCTCGAGAAGCACGTAACGATCGCGGGGCTTGTTTCGTTCTTATTCATGAAATCCATGGAAGGTACCCGCGCCCGAGAAATATTATGCCACGCTACTCGATATCCTGCCCTCGACCCCTAACGACGATGTCATTCGCGCGAAACGACCCGCGATCGAACCAGGGCAAAATCCAAATTCCCCTCCTGCGAATACTTCCAAGTGGTATAACCAGACTTTTCTCCGACACCGTTGGGAAAAGCGCGAGATCCAGCGGGAGTTTGCGCTCGCTCCGACTATCGAATTTCGGGGAGAGCAACCCCCCTTGGCTCTCTCGCGGCTCTTTCGCGGCAAGTTCCTTCCCTCGCGCGGTCATTTGGCAAATTCTCGGGACTTAACGCTGACGGCTCGCGCTACATCGGTGGCTGCGGATAAGGGGTGGCGCGCGAAAGCGAGGTCGCGGATGGATGCCATATCAACGGGGCGGCAAGTTTTCTGGCTCCTCCGGGAATTCGAGCGCAACGGCGCGGCGCGCTCGTAAAGCGGAAACCGCGATTTCGCTCGGCGAGTGCGTTTCTCCCCGGTGAAATATGCGGGCGCCCACCAGGCGTCGTTAGCTGGCCCGAGCTATTGTGTCCGAGTAATAAAGTAAACGCATTTGCAATGCAAACTTCTCCGCGGGCCTTAAATAAACGAGCGGCTCGTACTTAAAACGTGCGGCGAACTTTTACAACGCACCACCGCAACCTTATCCAGATGTCACTCACCCCCCGGAGCCGGCACTCGCCCCCACTCGGCTCGCTGCACCCGGCTGCTGCTGGCTATCCACTAAGAATTCGAAAAGCCGCGAAACCTCCACGAGTGACACTCCACGGACGAGGGAAAAGCCTCGGGACGCCGCCGCGAACAACCCCCCGGGAAACCTACTGGAATAAATCCTACGGCCCCACCCCGCCCCGCCTCTGGCGCCAGCCACCCCTCGTTAATCGCAGACATTTTTCAACGATACTTGGCTAAAACTTATAATCCGCATTGTTCGCCTTTTTACGGCCTAATTTTATAATGATCGCGCGGCTTATCATTTAGCCGGGGGTTGGCTCCCCCGATTCCTCGAAATGCCCTCGCGCTGGAAAGGAAAATGTTCAACGTGCCAATCAGTGTACGCTCTTAATGAAACTGGTCTCATTTCCGCCCGGCTCTGGACCCTGCAGTGGCGTAAATTAAGATGCGACGTGCCAAGGAACAGCTTGAATAATAAAAACCAAGGGGGTGCAGTGTTAACTTTAATCGTAAGACTGACATTCTTGCCAAAACTTCATTCAGTCGGTACCAATCTCGCTGTTTTTCGTGCAAACAAGCCTCTGGATAAAATAGTTTCTCCGCAGCGCAATTTATGCGTTGTACTTTTTCAAAGTTTCCGGCATGCATCTTCTCGCCCCCTTTTCCTCTGCCTCCCCCTCCCTCTCATCCCTCTTTCACTCCACCTTCTCGTTTGGTCGTTGCAATATCTTAGTCAGCGCTAAGCATAAGTTTGCTCCCGAATACATGCAAATGCACGTGTGCGAGTGGGTGACACTTCCAACACACACACACATACAAGGGGAAAGACAACCCGGATATCTTCGTACAGCTGTACGAGTTCAAGGTTAAAGTACGAGGCTTGCAGAGGTTTCAGCGGAAGTAACGACACTACCCTCTGGGACTGGAGGCTACGATCAGGATTTCGCAGCAGGTCTCGGGAAAGTCATTTCCCGGCGATATTTACGCGAGACTGCAGATTTTCCGCGGGGCGGTGGTCATCCAAGCATTCCCATCCCGTCGGCGAGCAAAAACAGGAACCATCCATTAATCCGTAATGGGGTGGTGGCAAAAAGCAGGAGAAACCTCGACGGTCGAAATATTTTGGAAAGCGTCCAAGCGTGCGTGGCACGTAATCGAAATGAGATTTACATCCATCTATTTATACTCGAGCGAGGAAGAAAATTCAGTGACGCGCATAGATCATCCATTGTGCCCGGACTTGTTTGAACGATGTGTATAATATGATGCATTGCGGAGAAAACTATGCTCGCGTCCACATTAAGTTGACATAGTTCCGCGGAACATTCGTCAAACTGTAGTACGCCATTTTTAACAATGGAGTTTTGCCGCAATGGCCGGAGAAATTCCCCGGGTAACAATAAGCAAGCGACAAGGGCCAGGAACCCCCGCGCCCATCCGCTTCCCGCCCGCGAGCGGCTGAAAGTAGAGAAAGATGGCAAAAGGGAGAAGAAGCCCGTCCAGTCTAGTCGGAGCGCCCCGAGAAAAAGATAACCTCTCGAGAAAATGTATGCGCAAAGCTCGAAAGCTCTCGAAAGAGCTTCCTCACGGCTAGTGACCGCGTTAATATCGTGCAAGCTTGTAGCGCATTACACTGGGACTCGTAACTGACAACTAACTACCGTAATGGTAACCGGTGGTGGTGGTGGTGATGGTGGTGGTGGTGGTTCATCGTCAACGAGAGCCGGCAGAAGCTCCGTTAGGCGAAAAGCGTCGTTAGTCAAATATCCCCCGTGTAATGAGATTCGACCTTTCAAGCAT
This sequence comes from Sclerodermus sp. 'alternatusi', assembly GCA_037305995.1. NCBI lineage: Eukaryota > Metazoa > Arthropoda > Insecta > Hymenoptera > Bethylidae > Sclerodermus > Sclerodermus sp. 'alternatusi'. The sequence continues at coordinate 3,602,370 of CM074551.1, forward strand.
GCCTGCATTTCAGCACTACCACAGGCACGCAGACTGACCTGGCATTCCAAAGACGGGCTAGGCACCGTCAGCTATTGGAAATTTAAACCGTAGATCATATTACTAATTAGCAATGTAGGGAAACCCCAAGAGAGTTAGTTTGCCCGCTTAATTGAGGATTGCTGCTGCAACAGGATGCATTTACACCTGGGGACCAACTCCCCTATCAAACGCGCTTCTTTCTCGAAAAGCGAACATGCGGTGGCGCCTATTCTTTATTCGCTCTTCCCCCCTCTCTCCCCCTCCTTCGGTAATCCTATCGCGAGTCACCGAGAGGGTAGTTTTGCGAGAATTCCCAGAGGTTGACCTATGCCATGTACGCGACGAGGAGCACCCGCGAAATCTGTCGGCAGCATTCGCAGTAGAAAAACTCGAAATTCGCGCGCCTCACCGCGTTCGACGCGCGACGTCGGCTCGCGAGCTGCTCCTGCAAGCTCGCTCGTGGGTTTGTTCATAGTTGGTCGATAAAGTCCCGTTTTCGAGAAGTTACGTCGAGATCAAACGTGGATTTTAATGGGCGAGGTTCTCGTTTCATGCGAAATCGCCGAGAGATTCCCAAAGAAACGAACGATCGAACGAACGAACGAACGATTGAACGAACAAACGAACGAACGAACGAAACAGTCACTTTCTTTGTCGCGATCTTCCTGACACGCGGTAGCGCAGCTAAGCCAAGTTAAAAAGCGTAGGTACGTACGTCACTTGTGTATTGGGAGCAATACGTCCCAGCATCGCGCTTTAAAATCCGATATCTGTTCGTCTCTTGAAAGGCACGCACGGTTACGTCGAACGTGCCTGCCTTTGCCGGCAGCGTAATATGTACGAGTACGGGGATAGAGTCATCTATCTAGAAAAGCGCTTACGGCCTTCTCCCCGCTGCATACCGCAAGAGCGACGATTCTGGATGAGAGCCTCTGCTCCTCTTTTTTCCAAGTTGCCGAGAGCTCGTTTCAATATTACGCGTTTGCGCTGCTTACGGATAAATTTCTGACCGACAAAACCCAATCCTCTTCTCCTACGGTCGACTGCCTCGGGCGCAAAAGATTTTCATTGGCATTTTGTAGGCCAGAAATTTCCACCGACACAAACGCGAAAGCCTCATGCGCTGAAATAAACGTCCATCTTTTCGCGATACGCGCGGAGCAGGAGGCACTGTGGGAGGCTGGATCAATTCATCACGCGCGCGCACACACACACGCGCGTATCACGCGTGACGGCACGCAGGGTGTATCTCCGATGAAGCAGCAACGGTTGTGATTCGCTTTACATCGATTGTTCCGGGGAAAATATCGCGTAATTAAAGCATCTATCATAATACATTTCAATATGGTTTTAATTCATTCCTGAGATTACAACGTCAGTTTGGTCTCGTATCGCATCGCGCTGGATCTATCGAGCTCTGCCCTACCGGGACAGGATTTTGTTCGCGAGCGCAAAGGAAATTTTTCTTCTCTCTCAGTGATTCGCATTTCCCGCTGGAGATTCCTCGCGTTGTCTTTTATAATTCGATCGGGGGGCGGGGGGGGGGGGGGGGCAATACGAGAGAATGCAAGCTGACGTGGAAATCCTTGATGAGGCGGAAACGATGAAATGAAAAACGCTCGCGCTCGATTCACGTGAAACGCCCCCCTCCCCCCATTCCACCCCATCCCCCTTCAGACGTTACCGCTGTGAAATTCATTTCGCGATACGCGCACGCCGAAGTGATTTTCCATTCGGTCCACCTAACTCGCCGTATCGAGGACTCGGTCTCCGAAAACAAGCGTCGAACCCCTGAATCTCGTATCGTCGGTTCCGCTCGTCGTATTTTCCAAGCGCCGAGCACCGCGATTGATCAGCTCCAATTGGTCGGGCTAATTTGAGAATTGAAACGTCCCTCGTACACGAGAATCCGCCTCCCGCGGAGGGGTGGAGTTTTGTCTTTAATGGTATGGAACGACGATAAGAAATTGGTGCAATAATGGCCCGCTCGGCTTTTGACGAAAAGAATGCCCATTACCGAGGATTTTCCCCATTAGATGCAATCTTTCGCCAAACTACCCTTCCCCCGTAGCTATTCCTCCGACTCGCCTGGATTCCGAGATTATTCGAGCGGCAATTCAGAAACGTTTAATTTATTTTGCCAAATTGCTGATTAAGGCAACTCGGAAAGTCACCACCCCGGTATTGAAATCCGACGATTTACCGGCAAACCCCCGCGCCGGAGAATTCATTTGTATGTACATTTTATTCGCGACCGCATTTAACGGGTCTCCGCGGCGTTTAAAATTGTTGTCAAAATGCAGAGCGCGCGCTATAAATGCTGTCCGCAATTACCGCGATCTGGATACAATGACATCGCGCACATCGGGACCAGTCAGATTTTATTATGCGAATAATAGAGGATTATTTAAAAACAGTGCTTTCGGAAAATATTGGAAGAGTGTGACGGTTAAGGTAAAAATTGCGCGTTCCATCGATACGCCGTTGATAAATTCAACCGGAAATGCGTCATGACATCGCAGGAAGGGCTCGATCGAGCCTTAATTCAATTTACTTTCGACGGTGAGAGCTGGAATGAAATATTCATCGATTTCGCACTAGACGGTATGAATGTGTAATACGTCACCCCTTTCCTCCCCTAATGTTTTATTTTATTATTGTTATCATCGTTCTCCTTATCGCGCTTCCTCTCTCTCTCTCTCTCTCTCTCTCTCTCTCTCTCTCACGCTCACTCCCTCTCTCTGAAAAACCCTTTCAGTGCAGTAGTCGCACTAATGTAGCCATGTATTCATTTTCAAAAACACACTTTTCAAATAACTCACCCCTGCAGAAAATGCGGTCGAGATTTGTTTCATTCGGCTGCGTATAACAGTCATAAATAAGCTGTTAATAGGCTGCGACGTACAGAGTGAAAACAAATTTCGATGTAAATTACGCGGTGATTGTATCGAAAAGATTTTCAGTTGAGAATTACGTGTCGCAAATGCATCAGCGTGATAGGATAGAAATTACGCGAAAATTGCCAGTCAGCCTGACAACGTTTAATAGAATGTGTTGCATAATTAGAAATAATTTACGGGAGATCGAAGAGATTTTGTGCGGTGCGCGCAATAAGGATGATCGGAGAGATTCCTTGGCACGGGGAAATCTGAATAAATTCTCGGAGAAACATGAAAAAGTCATTAGGAGGCCGAAGGGAGAAAGGGTGCTGTTAATTAAAAGGTGAATTTAAGATGCGCCGAGAAGAAGGAAGAGATGGGATCCGGGGGTCGATTTAACGTAATTATTGACAGCACGTTGCAACTTTACGATGAGTTGCGGTGCTCGTATTACGATCGTAAACGCTGCACCCTGCCCGTGCGATAGCGCCTCACATGCAAAGATAGCATCTCATTATGAGTGCACGACGATCATAACTTCATAAATAGGAGCATACAAACCTAAAGCAAGCACCAGCCACGTAATTCAATGAATAATATGCTAGCATTTGATGAAATACATCGTAGCAGCGACATATTCACCCGTTGGAGAAATCCAATTTCTTGTCGAACTTGTATATTCACCCCCCGTGGAATATTTCATAGGAAAATGTCGTCACTCGCAAAGAAAGATATCCCGAACGAATACTTTACGGGTATAATGCTTCCATTAAAAACGCATATTTATTTCAAAGAATCTGTCGATAACGCAACAAACGAAATGCGCTGTCAACGAGAAAACCGCATGAAGCCTTCAAGTGCTATTGTGGTCAGGAGAAACAATAGCCAGGAAATACAGGGGGTTGAATTTTGCGAGAAAGAATTTGCTGGTTTTTTCCAACGAATTGACCGGTCGAGGTCGGTGGGCGAGGGTGGGGGCGGGGGTAGGATGGCGAGGGCAGACTCTCCAGTTTTAGCCACGAAAGAAACAGGGGAGGCAACGGCGAGTAAGGTGAGAAGGGTGGAAGGCAGGACGGGAGCGCGGGGGAGGGTAGCGAGAGCAGGAGAAAAATGAGATGGTAAAAGCCTTTTGTTCCGAATTAATTTATCGAGAATACTTTAAAACGGTGGTCGGACCAATCCATGCCGTTTAAGGAAAGACGAAGTGATCCCAGGCCCGTTTAGTAAGCATCTCGGCAGCTTCGAGTCGCGGTGGAGGCAGGGTGCATTTACCAGGAGGCACGTAGCACTTCGTAACCCGGCGAATTTATCGTCGGGATCAAGAGGTACACAAAGTCCGCAACGTGCGAGCCATTTTTACCAAGGTGACTAAGTAAGTGGGGGGAGGGGGGTGGACGAGGGGCGGGTGGCCAAAGGGGAAAATAACAACAACGACGACCATCCCCGGGGCGCATCCCGGACGCATCCGAACCGGCGCCCTTACAAATTATCGCAGCAGCAGCTTTAACGTCTTCCTATGATACAGCTGCACGCACGAAACGCCGGAAGAGTTATTATTGTGCAAAACTACTGGCGCATTATCCTTGATTAAAATACATGCGCAACCAGTTAGGATAATAGGTTTTAGCCAAATTTATTCGGCCCCGTTGCCATGGCCGGGGGTGGCCTCCGGTTAAAATGCAAGCAAGAAGCTTTCTCCAAGCTTTCCAGCCACGTTTCATGTTCCAGGGTCATTAGATTCAGCTTTCGATTCGGCGGTTCATTGATATTTCAGATCTACCCCTCGTGCACGCGCCCGAGAATAAGGCGATGGGTTCATAAGCGGCCGAGAGCCCGGCTCTTACGGAGTTCCGGGCCACGGAGAAATTGTACGGAACTTGTCGAATCAACGTTACATTCGCTCCTCCAACCTGGCCGACTACCACCCCCGATGTACCGCGCGTGATAGCGTAATAAAGGGACGAAAGAAAGGGCGCATCGTTCCGCGCCGGAATACAAAGCGTTGCGGAATCGACAATGGCACGCGGATCAATGCTATCGTGACGTTTCTCAATCTAGCGCGGCACTGTACTCCTCTCGATTCCGAAGCATCCCCCTCCCCTCGCCAGAATCAACCCCGCCGCCGCGAAAGCACATCGAGCGCGGAACGCGGCAGGAAGGGGTTGGAAATATTTTCGCTGAAACGTCGTCCGGGAGCTCTGGTTCTCTCGTGGTTTTGGAACCGCGCGATTTCTCGCTTCCGCCGAGGAGGAGAGAGGGCTCGAGGGTGAAGGGGGGACGCCCATTGTCCGGAGACGCCTGAAAAAAAAATCCGCGAGAGTTAGGAGGGCGAGTCGAGGTGAGAGACGCTCCTCCAGGAGAAGAGCTTTTATTTGGTCCGCCGAGTCCGCCCTTCTTTCTTCCCAATTTCGACGAATCTCAACCGAAACACCCCGGTGAGAAAAAACAACCCCCCGAAAATTCAACGGGACCCTCGCACCCTCGACCCTATCGAAACCCGCGCCGATGATTTCCGCGTGCCTCGGCTGTTCCTCCGATCGAACGCCCGATTTTAACGGGGGTGAGACAGAATCCGGGCAGGTCGCCGCGCTGCGTTAATCGCGCGCTACTCGTAATTACGCGATAATAAGCAAGGCTGATCCATGTCTCCGATGAAGCTCGCAAGCTCGTTAATATCGAGCTCACGTGCACGCAGCCCGCGGAATTTGCCGCCGGCTTTAACGAGGAAGTCGGTTTCTTCCCCTTTTGCGCCCTAACGCAAAGTAAGTTTGTCATTTGGAGATCGTGTCATTGCAAATTAGCGAGCTTGTACCTACTAAGAGCATTAATGTAAATTAGTTCGAAGATCGTGACGCTCTCTTGTAACCAGAAATCTATAGCGACCAACTCCTCGCAGACGTTCGAGAAATGTAGAGAGGAACATTGGCATCCTGGATGTACTCAGTCCCAGTGGATAGCGCAGCAAAGGCGCGCGCGCGTGTGTGTGTGTGTGTAACGTGATCAGCCTAAAGAGCGAGCGCGTACTTGAGACGCATATTCGTTGCGTGTCATTACGCCTGCATCAACGGTTGATCAACGACGACCGAAGACGTTCCGCGCCCCACCCCCGTGATATTTTTTCTTTCGTCGGCCGCGATCACCCCCATCGGCGAACGACAAATTCCCGATCACTTTTTCACGTTGAGCACCACTCGGCTGTTCGCCGTTAATGACGGGAGTCCCCGGACGAAAAACAACAAACGGTCGAGCAAACTCGAATTAATTGACGTACGTGCGTATCGGGAGCGTCAGTCGGAGAAATCGAGTCGACTCGCGAAAACGGGGATGCTGAAAATGATGGAAATGCAGAGAGTACGCGGAACGTCGATGAATGGGTGGTCGGGGGGTTGTTCCCATAATTCCATTTTGCAGCTTTTGACGACTGACTGACGGCGATTGCACGGGGTTCAGCGTTTTGGCATTTGGCGGATGTCCAGGCAGGGACGGTTCGGCTAAATCGAGCGGCGACCCTGCTCCCTGCCGCTCCGCCGGTTTATAAATAAGGGAAGAAGCTCAACGTAATCTCAGCCGGGAGCAGATCGAAGGATCAGCCTGGCGCGGAATCGCAACGAAAAAGTCGGATCTGCGGGAATTATGTTGCTCGCCCTAACAAATGATCCGAGCTGTCCGCTGGGACAGGGCCACCCTTAAAATAGCGTCGCGCGGGGTACGCGCGCCTCGTTTCCGTGCCGCCCGGCGCTTCCACTTCCGCCGGTTAACCAGGACGCGCGCTACCCGTCAGCGACTTCCGGGCTTAGGATCGCGGAGCATGACGGGAGAATCGCGAGCACAATGGGGATTATTGGTTCGATCAGCGACGGGTGTCAACCGGTGACACATGTGGCGTGGCGTGGCATGGCGTGGTGTGGCGTGCCAGCACGTCCGCGGATCCGCACGTGGATGATGAAGGGTGGGTCGAGGGTTGCGGCCGTGTCGACGACGTGCGATGCTACGCGACGCTACGCGACGCGACGCTACGCAACGCGAACCTGCGGCCGATACATCATCCAGATTCTGGTCCGAGCATCCGCTGTAATTAATCCGAATTCATCGCATGGGTTCGCTTTAATAGTGTCTCGGCAACTTCGGCCCGTCGCCCTATCGAGAAGCAACGTGATCGATGACCGAACAACCCCGTAGAACTACCCCGCTATCGATCAAAGCCTCCGCTCGCATTTTCAAACGTCCTCGCAGTCTGATCAAGAAAGAATTATCTCCTTTCTCGTTCTCTCCCTCTTTCTCCCTCTCTGTCTCTGTTCTGTCTCCGTTCTTTCCCTGTCTCTCTTCTATTCCTCCCCCTTTGGTTTCCTCCACTTTTCACGACTTACCACCCGCCGTACTTGATTAGCAATTTTCTGTCTGTTTCACGCCCTCGTTTCTTTCTCCGCTATTTACGCCCCGGTGCCTCGTAACGATATCTCCGGATAAAATACATCGGACCCTCGACTGAGAGAATCTTGTGTTTCTCCCTCTGGCTCTTCCCTTTCATCCCCCTCCCCCCTCGCGGATACTGTTTCAGTTTTTGCGCCCATCGTAGATTCCGGGGGTTTCACTTTTCTGGAATTATAGACTCGCGTAACTCACGTGGAATACTCGCGGGGGTGGTTTTACCTCCTTGAGCACTCGGCCGGCGTACTCGTAGATTTAAGGGAGTCCCGCACACACATGCACGCGCGCGCGCGTTTCTCGCTTATCGCGTCAGTTTTATCGAAATTCGTGAAATGGAAATTGGGAGGGTGTCTAACGTTCGGCAGTTTTCTCTTTTCGATCGTTCAGACTCGTTTTCGTGACATCGGTTTATCGCGTTCGATATCGTCCCGGATGTATTTTTCGACGCGGAATGCTCTCACGTGGCATTCCACTCCGTCAGGGGGGAGCGCGAGTCCCTGGCATTAATTCACTCGGCGAATTTTCAATTACGGCCTCGCGTCTTCGATTGTGCGATAACTCATGGTAGCCCTGGAAAATCATTTGTTTGCGAAAGAACGAGCTAGACGAATCTCCCGCCAGGTGAACCATTACTCGAGCTGCTAGATGCTGTACAGCAGGATAGATGTTCGCGGATTAGGGCCGATCGTTCGTTAGCCCGCGTGCTCCGTATCGATACGTAACAGTACGCATTTTCGTCGAACGCGTTTCGGCCAACGAGTCATCGATTTGCGATACCCCGAAAAAAACAACGCCAGACTCTTATAAATCCTCGTTTGCGCCCAATCCGGATCTCACGATTCACTCTCGAATCTAGTTTTTAATCGCGACTCAAGACTGCCGACAAAACTTGAATAATTGATCGTAATATCGATATCCAGAAACTAACTGTAATAGAGAGAGAGAGAGAGAGAGAGAGAGAGAGAGAGAGAGAGAGAGAGCGAGAATGAGAGAGGGGGGAGGTTTTTATAAAACCGAAGGAAAAAATTGTTTTCGAACCATCTTTTTCCTCTTCCTCCATTTTCTCATTCTCTTCTCTTTTCTTCGTCTTCGTCTTCATCTTCGTGAAAGAACTTTGAAGACCGCGCCGATTCCTGAGGTTTTTCAAGACAACGGAGAGAATGAATGAATGATGGATAGGAGAAAGATGGCAGTAGCACCGAGGGGATGTAGGAAAATGAGGCGGTGGAGAAGCGAGGGCCATTCTCCGAGTGGAAACGTCGTCGGAACGTCTATAGGGCCAGGACGAGTGGGAGAGAAGCCTTTTGTTAAAGGGACAATTAGCATTCTGCATATTGCAAGTAGGTGGACGGAGGTAAAACTTAACGCGGAGGACATTAGGGGGACGACAAAGGTCACCGGTGCTAGTCCGTTACGGTGCGGTTGCCATTTACATTCGCTTAACCACCACCGCACCGATGTGCCAGTCATTAGGGACTGTGTAATTCTCTTTACACTCGTCTTTTCATTCGTCCTGTTTGAAAGCAAAACTTTTCGCTCGCGACGCTCCAATCAAAAAGCATTCGTAAAATCATCGAGTCCTTACCCGATTAAACCACCACCACCACCACCACAGACCCGCACGACCCTTAAACCTCTCCCCTCCCTCCCTCCTTCTCGCACCTCGACAATAGAAAATCGCCAATATCAAAATTAATGAATAAATCGACGAGAGGCAATTACGATCTTCGCTTTTTAGTGGGGAAATCTCCACCGGCGGATCTATTTCGATTATTTCGAAATTGGACCGGAGAAAATATTCCACGTTACATTTCGTTAATTAGTAGCAGCCAGCGGTACTTTAATCCCAGGGAATCAGCGCGTTTCACTTTTATCCCCTTCCAAGGGAGAGAGAGAGAGAGAGAGAGAGAGAGAGGGTTTTCTATAAACACAATGAGAATGTTGGTCGAAGGATTTGGAATCCTTCTAATTTGCGGGAACTTTGCGATGATGAAAGCTTTCCGCGATAAAGAATGTAGAATTCCATGAGAAATTCAAGCCCTTGATTTGAACATTCCTCTGTTCGAAATCGGGTTTGGCAACACCTGAGCAAAACTCGGGGTATCGATTATCGAACCCAAGCAGAACTGCGATTACAATGGACTTTTATTAACTGACCATGGTTAAACCAGCAGAGGCCTACCGGCATACAAGAACGGACGCTATTTTCCCCATGCGCCCATTATTCACCCTCTTGCTTTGTTCAATTTAAAAAACAGTTGAGATTTATAGCATAACGATTCGTTTCAGCGACGTTTTGTACCAATAGATATTACGGATGCGATGTGTTTCGCAATGGCGAAGAAAGGCCTCGGTATTGTACCTTTGAGGTATTATTTAACGACACGTTTCCACGCTCCCCTTTACCAGCATAGCGACAATAACAAGATTCATGCTCGAAGTAACCTATTTTTCCACGGACACTAGCCTGGTAATGGCCAACAAGCTCCTCGGCAAATGCGTGCGGCGAGTTATTAAGATACGGAACATATGCGTAAAGATAACGCGGAAAACAAGTACAAGTTGGTCACGCGAGAGACTCGGGAATTGTCTCAAGTGCGGATTGCATTCGACTAATTCATGTTAACGAGCTTTTCATATTTCATAACTGAATACCATTAACGTTTATTCAAAGTCTTGTAAGTTGGAGTCTTAGTCAGTTAATTAGCAAATGCCAATGGTACTTGATGGGCTTTGCAAAATTTAAGATTTTAGTATCGGATTATTTCTCTCTTTCTCTCTCTCTCTCTCTCAATCTTTCTTTATCTGCAACCACCGAACCCATTTAATAGGATTTATCAAGGCAATACTATTAATTATCGTCCATTTTCGGAATTAGGATCCCACAAAAAAAACTTGCTCGTGCACTTGGATCCTGTTACGCTCGCGACAAGAATTTTAATCGTGAAATGTAGGCCGCTTTGTGGGAGTCCTTCGGACAAACGTAACTATTCACTGTTTCCAGCCGTTTGTTGGAAAACTTTGAAATTTTATTCAGCTTACGGAACACGGTGGATGAGAATCGCGTTACCATATTCTCCTTTCCTATTTATTCCTGTTATATTTTTTCTATGTTGAAAACGGAAAGAATATAGTTTATAGGTGTGTGTGTGTGTGTGTGTGTGTGTGTGTGTGTGCGTGCGTGCGTGCGTGCGAGCGCGTGCTTGTGTGAGTATACAATATTGTATATATAGAAATCGTAATTGAGACGAGCAAAAGTTTTGATCCAGTTTCCCGGAACTATTGAGGAAGTAATTGGTTGCCACATAACGAAACGTACAGATAGGAAGAAAGGGTTGTAATTAATCGGGGTGGCCAGTGGCGCTCCAATCGATTCTGTATCCGATGGCCAATGCCAAACTTTATGGACGAGATATATTTGGAGAATGCTGTAAAAAAAAGTCGGAGAAACCCCCGTCCTATACAGAAGCTGTTCAAAGATATACCGCGCACTTTTCTTTCATTTAATTTTCGCAGTTAATTCAGTAAACGATTCATCCAGAGCCTTAATAGACGTGACCAGCATTGGCTGAAAAGTCTCTCGGAAAATATTCTATTCTTTGGGTGTTTGTATCAAAAGAAACATATTACTCGTCGAGCATTGCTCGTGAATACTTCATCATATTGACTTGTATCCGGAATAAAGCGACGTAGAGAGTACACGAATGAATCACAGAATATTTTTCTAGCAGAATGTCGCAGTCGGACCACTATTGGCCGAAAACTTGGGATTCGAAACAAAAAAAACAAAAAAAAACCCCCCGAAAAAGAAAAACACCTATAAAGTATTCGACGCGAGTCAAGTGGAACAAGGCGAAATTAGGTCCACGCACGACACGCGTCGCGCGTATGATTGGAACAAACAAACTGCAGTTTGAACCTCCGAAGAAAGCGAGGAGAATGCGTCGGGCCGAACTAAGTGTAAGATCACTTGGGAAAAAGCTGTAAAGTAACTTGGGTGAGAATCCCATTTCAGGCAGAGTCAGTTTAAACGCGATACGTCAGGGATGAGAGAGGGTCTTCGGTGTTTTTCCACTCTGGAAAATATCATTAAGCTTTCAAGTGGAGTACTCGCAAGTTGGCGCGGCGTTTGTTGGTCAACACTACTTAATTCTCATGCAATTATTTGAGCGATCTGTTATTATAGGAGCGTTGGCTTTCCGAAGGTTCTGTAGACGCAGAAACTGTCGGATGGGGTATAGGGAGAGGGGGAGGAGCGGTACTTACTTAGAAATCGATAACTTCCATCAATCTTCCAAGGGAGAGTGGATAGAATAATCCGGTAAAAGTCTTATGGAAATGAACTCATTGGTCGAGCGCGCTCCGAGTACTCCAGCGGGGAAGTGTGAAATTTCGAAAAATTGACTTGTCGCAGCTGACGCAGACTTTTGGCAGTTCCCTGAAGAACTTGGAGAGACTCGCGATAGCTGATCTCACAACATCTTCGTAACTCGGCTCGAATTTACCATGCCTGGATGAAAACTCGCGCGCTTCGCACAGCACAGGCGGCTAGCGACTGACTGCTTTGAGTTTGAAAGCTCGTCCTCGAGTACAGGCGCCCCCTGTTTCTACCACGTGCTCTACAGGCTTCGCTGCCTCGGCGTCTGTGCGTTGCTATTTCCACTTATCCGTGAATCCGTGTCCCACCCCCACATACGCGCTACTCTCGGCGTTATATCTGTATTTTCAGTAGCGCCGCTTACGGTCTTTTTGCGAATCCTTTCATGACCCAAAATTGGCCCCGTGGCTTTTCTTGAAAATTACAAAAACCCTATCCAATTAAGGAGCGGCCAGGTGCTTGCGGACGTCTTGCTTACGAATTGCCACAAACACCTACGAGTAATTTCCAGTGATGACTGGTGGCGCTGCGAATTATCGTTGCTGGATCATTTTTGTTGCAAGGGTCGCGATGAGATATCCAAGAAGAAGGAAATGTAACTGCTGGAGGAAATGCCAAGAAAGAGAGAAAGAAAGAGATAGAGAGAGAGAGAGAGAGAGAGAGAGAGAGAGAGAGAGAGAAGCCTGAAACACACATTCCCGTGACAATAAATTCACCGATTCCTGACATGGACGCCAGCTTCCAATTACACCGGATGGATTAATCCCACGATCGGATCGTCGTCGTTCCAACCTTTCCACACTTCCGGCTGGAACAAGAGCTAAACTCTATCTCCAGAGCGTTTTACGATCTCACCTTAGTGACCATTTGCGATACGGTGGCACTGGACCAAATCATTATGATTGAATTAGTTCGGAAAGTACATTTGACCCCCGGATACGGATGATGTAATACGGTATCGCTGTAATATCCACTCTCCGGCGATCATTAGCCAGGCGGAACGGAAGCGCGTTAGTCGCGCGTTTAAAGAAATTCGCGGTAAATATAATATCGGCGATCGCGCCGGTGGGAAACTCGAAATTACCGAATGCAGTTCATAACGAGCTCGGAAATTTCAAGAGTAACTCGTATAAAACGCAATAAAAATGTTTGCGGAGTACCGCGCGCGGAAGGTGGACATTTGTGGCGCAATAAAATAAGGGTGAGATTTTTATCGATATTCCGTGTTAATCTTTGCAAAAGGATATCAGAGTTAACAGCGGTTATAAAGTATCGGGGCAAAGTATGATCGATCGTCTTCCCACAGATGTTCCTCTGGGCACCGTGATATTTTCGAGCGACTCCGCCTCATAATCCGTTTGACACCGAGCTGCGCGCTCATTATTTCCAACATCCCCATGACCCACCGCTCCGGTATTCGTTATAAACTTCGCAAATGACTGCGTCGAGTAAACAGAGTAATTCGGTTACTCGGATCCCGTCGTTTGCCTTCTGGTAGTTACTTACCCCAACATTCCCCTCGACAACCACCCTTGTGACATCGCGTAGCTGCTCTCAGGGAGAAAAAACATACGAGGCAAAGTGAAATTAAGGGATGATCATAAAGAAATATGAAGCTCGCGAGGGGGTCAAAGAAAATTCCACGAGGATGGGAGATTCGATAAAGCTCGCAATTCTTGCAGATTTATATTTGTGCGTCTACGTGCGTGCATGTGTGTGCGCGCGCGAGGGTGAAGAACTACTCACTGGTACATCCGTTTCCCCTTATCCCTTGTTCGAACACGTAATAATACAATCGCACGCAGAATTTTAACAAAGTGAAAACGTGACTACCCCGCAAAAACCTTGCCATTTTTCCAGTTGACTTCCAGTAGAACGGGGGAGATTAGCCGAAGCCGAATTTTTATGCTTTTAAGAGGTTACTCGGTGAATTATGGCAGTCAGATCTCGCCGACTGATACGAAATTATGTCGTTCTCCAGCGAAAAAGGTAATCGCCGGCCGCGATATCCGAAGGTATTGCCCCGATACTCCCTCCCTCGACTCTCTCAACCCCCTCCTCACGGAGTTTTCCACGGAGAGCAATGTTCCAGGAAAGATCATCGTGTTTCTTTTTCGAATGCTAAAAGTATCGCGAAACGTCCAAGTACTACGTGTAGAACCAGTCGACGTCGTAAGCCACCCTTGCCCCCCCCCCCCCCCACTTCCAACGGCAGCGGCAACTTTGCCGTTTCAAAGTGGACTGCCGAAGCATCTCCGGGGAATTTTCCTAATCGGCTTATCTCGACCTTCGGATCGCTAAGCAGGTCTCTGCACAACGGTCGGAAGGATCGTCCGAGAGTGGCGCCCCCCGTCAACGGGGCATGGCCAGAGTCAGTGGAAATTAATGACCTCGCGCCGGAGCCAACACCAGGAGTCCGTAACGAGGCCGCGATGTACATTAATTTGCCGTCCGGCCTGTCGTTGCTGCTTCCAGAAATTTGTCGACTCGCCCCGTCCGTCCCGCCTGTGCAGGTTCATCCACTCGCGAGATTGCCGAGCGGCGAAAAACGAAGGAAATTACATCCGCGCGCAGTAGTACAACGTAAAATGGATCAGACAAGCCCGGGCGAGGCTCCCGAGCGGCACCGCGGCGATTTATAAGTTTGCAGATGTACCTGGAGGAATCGTTAACGCAAGGGAGCTAGCCGAGGTACGTACCTAACGTGAAATAATCGGTTTTCCACTTGCGCGCCACTCTCCGAGTCGGCTGCAAGGGAATCACGCGCAAATACCTGCGAGATCTCGCGAGCTTAGGCGGCGGCCTGAACTTTGCAGCATTTCTCAAATATCCGGAAACGCGACGTAATCTGGCGGAGATCTTACGGTGCGATTCTCGAATGGGAAATTACGTAAGTCGCGCGAGAGAACAGAGAGAGAGAGAGAGAGAGAGAGAGAGAGAGAAAGAGAGAAAGTCCGAACTCGACGGTGCAGCTGCGCTGCACGAACGTGCCCGAGCTGCAAAGCAGCCCCTTACTTGTCCCTCCCCCTCCCGCCCCGTCCCGCGGACTTTATTCTCCGGAGAGCCCGTTAAAATCGAGATTTTCCCCTTATAGCCCCGGAGACGCTTTTCACCCTATTCACCCCAGTCGCCGGGAAAAGGCTCATTTCGGAAAGTAGCGCGAGCTAGTGGCGCGGATTACGTTACTACGTTTGCCCGAACGTCCTCGACCCATCAGGGCCAAATCGGGAAGGAGCCACCCTCCGGTGTATTTCATGAAAGTTTCACGTAACAAGTTACCCGGGACGAAAGTCTACAGGTTGCCAGTTCAACTTCCCTCCGATATAGTTCCCGGGGAATCAGTGCGGAAGACGTTTGAAAAATTTCCTTGTAACTTAGCACTCGTCGTCAGTCGGGGTTGAAGATCTGCCGCCATTACCGCGCCATGCACCGGAAAGAGAGAGAGAGATAGATAGAGAGAGGCAGTCGTGGGAGGATGCAAGAGTGAATTTTGCTAGAATAATTAAATTTTCCCTTCCTCGAATTCGCGGATTCAAGTTCCCATGCGGTAGGTTAAGATTTCCGCGCTTCGGATCTCGCGGGAACATTAGCTTCGTGACATAATTTCCCTTTCGCGTTACAATACGCGTGTTGCCAGGGATAGAGAGATTCCATTAGGGGGAGACTGTCAAACTCTCCATTTTAATCCCACGGAGATCTCCGGCTGACTGAAACTTTGACGGTTCGATTAAAAAATTTCCCCTCCCCCCACCGCTCCTCCTCCTCATCCTCCTTCTCTTTTCCTTTTTTCGCCCGCTCGAAGTAAAGTGGGAATAACGCTCGGGACTATCGGCAGTCGAAAGAAATTCCCTCTAAACGAAGCTTTTATTCGTTGCGTATCTCCCCGTGGCAAGTGAACGAGCCATTAAATATTACCGACTTCTCGTGTACTTCATGCGAATCTCTTTATTTACCGAGCGCGTCTATTTGCGAAAATATCCTCGGCAGATTTCTCTATTTTCGCGCGATAGTATAATACTGTAATGCAGAACCTCTCTCTAAAAATCATCCCCTCCCGCTCTTCACTTCCCCTCGTCTCCCCTGACTGCATTCAAGATCCGACTTAACGTATGCAAAAAACTTTGGCGCCGGAAATAAAAATACGTCCCTGCGCGCCTTCCCAGGAAAACGTCCTGTATAATATTTCTTTAAAGAGCCAAGAGAGAAAGAGAAGCACCGAGGGAGACAAAAAGAAGAGAGAGAGAGAAAGTTGATAGGAAAAAAAATGTTGACACGTATGGACTTCCTGGCATGACTTACGACGGAATTTTACTCGGTAAAAACTTACGCAATTGTTCCTGGTATAACTCCAGGAGTTAGTGAACCAGGTGAAAGAGGGAGAGAGAGAATGGAAAAAGGTCGAAGGAGCCAAAGGAGAGAAACATCTTTTCCAATGACAGGGACACTCCTGCGACGGCAGGATCTAATTTTGCCGGAAGCGTACGATTGTCGTAACAGGAACATTGTTCGCGGTCGATAGCTTCCCACACGGTTGACGTGTACACCAGGACGTGGCACTTGACAGTTTTTGCTTGATTAATTGTAACACACGACGTCAACTCCGGATTCACGAATTGCCATTGCTGGCGTTGCTAGCGTTGCTACGGTTGCGCTGCCACATTGCCACTGCACGCTTCGTTTCTCAGTTAACACGCCGACTCAAAGGTTACCGGCAACAACGTCATCCACAAAGCCTCCCCCGCATCGAAGCACCTAAGCTTCTTGCACGGCTGAGAATTCGACTGACGCCAAATGCAATGATAAAATATTTCCGGCAAAATGGAAGGAAGGGAGAGCGAAAGAGAGAGAGAGAGAGAGAGAGAGAGAGTTGCTTACTCTCGGAAGACATTTAGTCATATAAAATTTACTCGCATAAATCCTTATTCCGAAGTGTTCCCTGACTAATGCTTTAAATAATACAATTATTTCTCTGACGCTTGAATAGGGTGAGGCACAAATATTAGCAATTCTGTTATGTCTAATATATCTACATTACTTTGATAAAAGCGTTTACACATCTGCGATCCTTTCATTAATAAGCTCGTTTATCTCCATTCCACATCTTAATGCCTCCCTTAATCTTCGAAAACACACGGTTAAGCTCTCCCATTCAGAGAAATCTCCCTTAAAAAATATCCGGCCGATAGGTTCCGCCGGAATTTTTTTATTAGTCCGAATCATCATCCCTCTTTCCGGCAGCCACGGATTTCAGTTTTCACGCCGGCGCTAAATCTTGGGAAAATCACCTTGGGAAATAAATTTCTTAAAGCTTGAAGAGTTAGTAGGCGTCACGCAATTTTCAAGCTAGCAACAAATTGATAGAGTTTCGGCGTCTGGCAGTTGCGGGAATAAGCGAGACTGATTGGCCGATGAGTCGATAAATAAATTTGTCCGGGTTACTTTAGGAAATTCTGCGGCGAGCTCGCTACGGGCACAATCGGGACTCTTCCTCTTCTCCTCCTCCTACTCCTACTCCTCCTCCTTCTTTTTTCTTCCTGCAACTATCGAGCTAATTACTAGCGCGAAGTACCGTACATCACTCGACGTCAGACTGTAATAAATAACAAAGCTCGCGCATCAATCGTATCCGTAAACTGATATAACCAAAGCGCCGTCATCCACCGCCGAAATTGAAACGAATTACATTTTTGACGTTTAATAATATCGAGTCGAGCAAAGAAGAATTACGGGGCGCGCCACAACTTTTATTTCATACTCAAACGAGGCGCAAAGTGTCAGCGGATAAAACTTCCTCCAATGTGGATTTTTTGAAAACTTTCTAATTCTCGAATCTTTCCCATCGACGGTCGACACACACCTGTACGGCTTCCGTACGTGTGTATCGCTAAAGCGTAAAAGCAATCCCAGCTTAAAAAGAGAATAAAAGAGAGAGAGAGAGAGAAACAAAAAAACAAGAAAAAAGGAGCGAATGCGCGTAAGGGAGAAAAGCAAAAAGCATAAAAATAACAATATCATTAAGAAAGTTCCACCCTCGGTGAAAATAGTTATCGGTCGTGGGGTGTTTGGTATTTTCCACAAATATTCCAGGCGCGCATCTCGAGGTTCCCGATATAATCACGGTGATCGAGGGCTTCTTTGCACCGATAGGAAACCTCCTCGGGAGTCCTGGAGGATCGTCATCATCAGCATCGGGTAGTACACAGGAGTACATTTATGTTTTCGCCGAGCTTTCCAACGCGCTTGGAATATTCATACCCGGCAGATTTAGCCAGGAGTCGTCGAAACCTGGCATCTTACCCGGATTTAGAAATGTCAGAATAAAAGGAAGCGGAGTGCGGATGAATAATAGAGATAAAATGGCTAAAAATGAAGAGGAATTTCCTAGTCGAAATGCAAAAAATAAGATAGCCGGTAGAACCCGGAGGAGGGGGAGAGATGGGGTGCGAATGGCTATAGCGAATAGCGGCGTTATAACTTAGAGCGTAGGGCAGTAGTTAGCAGGTGCCGTATTTCCCTGTCAGTCGCAGTGGTCCATATGGGCCGTATAAATACATATCCACTTCATACACGTGCGCACCCCATAACCAAGTTGCGTGCGCGTGCATCCGAATGTTTCTCGCAGTGGGCCGACTCGCAGTCTGCGCCCGTACGTCCCTAACTTTCGGTTGTTAATGAAAACGTCGAGGATCGCCCCGGGCTCTCGATGAGCACTTTTCTCGCTAATATTGTTCAATCATCGTCGCCAACGAGGTTCGTCATCGTCATCGCGCGCCGGAACGCGCCAATTCCTTATTTTTCACCGTCCGTCCGATTTATCCTCGATTTTTCCACTTGCTCCTGCCACCGCCGCGCCGGACCACGCCAATGAAAACTTTCCAGATTGATTTTGCTATCGTATCGTTACCCGGGGCTGTCATTCGACGTCCGAATTATCGTGCAGCCGTGCGGATTTGACGGAGAAACTTCATTTTTACATTTGCTCCGAGGGATAATGGGCAGCTGTGCACGCGCGCGCGCGCGCGCACGTAACTCGCGGATGGGCGCGAATGAAGAGAGGGCAACGCGGTATTCCCGCAGTGTACGCGCAGTTACTTAATACCATAACCGTGCTGTAATGCAACTCCGCTGCTAAATGCAACCCCTCCCTGTAAATTTCGACGTTGTGCCGCAACGGCGTTTTCAATGAATCACGCGCTGTACGTGTATTTAATGACATCCCACTTTGGCGAGGGATCGCTTTGGATTCGGCCGATTTCTATTGGCCGTTATCGATTAATCCATCTAAACGATCGGCTCGCTTGAAAAAGAAATATTGAAACAACAATCGAGCTCTCGGTGAAGATGGAACGGAAAAAATTCATCAACGAGCGATCCTACTCCCGCCGGAATGGGAAAGAGAATGAAACATTTAAATGGAACGCCGCTGCGCGATGGGAGAGCACCGCGTAAAGATAATACACCGGTATTAAATTAATATTAAAGTTTGTACTATCCGAAATTAGCAACGTAATTTCAATGCAGTGTTTAAACAATAGCCACTCCTTCGACTATATACACAAATACGGTGAGTTTGGCTAAAAACATCATTTGCCTTGATAATTTGCGGCAGAACTCGATGCGCGTGGTAAACAGTAGTGCGTATTTGTCAAGTTTAAGCATAACCCAGTAACGGTGGCACTCGCGCTTTTCTCTTCCTCGATTCAACCTCCCCCTCCCCCCTCCCGGTAGCTTCGGTGCAATCGCGGCCGTAAATTAACGGCAGCCCTGATGAACGATTGGATATCGATCGACCCATAAAATGCTACATGTAAAAAATTTGAAAGAAGCGGCAAACTTACAAGAAACTCGAGACAATGCATTCATTCCGCTAATGAAAAACCTATTGTTCATTGTCCGGAAAATTGCTCCTTTATGTTTAGCAGCTCTTGGAAAAATAACATTATTAAGAAATACTTTGGGGGATGATAATTAATTTTCCAGCGCGTGCATGGAGTGTCAGCAGTCTTAGGAAACTTTCATCCCTCTCATAATAGCCGGTGCATCATTAAAGAGAGCAATATATCATTTATATATGCTTGACATTGATAAAGTTATTTACAAATTCTAATAGTAGTTATTGTTAGTTAACGTTGGGCCTCTCCCGCTGAAAGTTCGTCTTTTGCACGAACAAATTTTTTAATGAAAAATTAATCGGTTGTACGGAATCGTGGAACAAGCAACGATCCTGATCAGTATTGGAGGATTATCACATTGCTCATGGAAGGTAGCGATCGCGACTGTTTGAACTGCTGGCAAATATTGCCCGTTGCCGATAAGAGCCAAATTTGATTCTCTCAGCTGCTGGTATCGCTTCACTTCGGATGGTAAGTGGAGAAGTGGAGCAGCGGTTTCCGCACCCCCTACGATCGATACGAGTTTCTTTACCGTCTACGTTGGAAAAAAATTCTCTGCTTTGCCAGTTGTCGATCGCATCGTGATAATTTACAACTTCAACAGAGCCGATCATCGTCGGTTGCTCCTCGGAGGACGCGATTCGCTTATCTCTGATCAGGGAGGAAATTATCGTAAGGAAAAACCGCTGGATTTTCCTGCGGTCTAGGGAGGGAACTTAATATTCCACAGGTGTCGCGCCATTGACAAAAATCCTTCGGATGATTTAATTACTGTTTTATCTTGACGCCACTGACACGTTCGCTTCGGAGGAATACGTTAAACCCTCCTCCTGCAACGCATCGCTTTTGTAACGCGGAGGAAAATTGCGACGTCCCTCCTACAGCACGGTGGTATTCGCATAACGCGGTACGAATTAATCGCGTTGTAGGAGGGTGGACTCCCCTATACGTCAATGGCCTGATATTTTTATTTCAGCGCTCACGGACGAACGTCGCAATAAATTTATTGTTGAAAATCCGCTTAATATTCGCAGCAGGATCCTCGGAGGCGAGATTAAATCGGATGACAAGCATAATCGTAAAACGTGCGATGCTCCATTTGTATTTCAACGACGTACCGAGATGCGTCAACGAGGCGTCAATGTACACACAGGGATTATTTCATTATGATTTTAATTATAAGAGATATAAAAAAGTTGAAGCAATTTGCTTTAGACGTGCAATCAAAATATTGCCCTTCTCCAGATTAAAGTTTTAGTACGATGCGAAGATTGTGATTATGGTTGTAAATCTGTATAGCCATCGCGATATAAGTATAACGCGTAGCGATAACGACGCCCCTATAGCGCGCCATAAGATAACTGTTACGATCTATTCTCCTTTTGGCAAACGAACTATCGCGCACCCCCTTGGGACGCAAAACCCCGCCATTTAACCGATTATCAGTTTATTAAGCAATCGAGCGAGCTCCTTCGCGTGGCTGCGCTGCATTTATAAATAGTATCCGATCGCTCGTAACGCAATGGCCTCTTTCCCTCCTGTCGATCATTCACCACCCCCTCCCTCTGTCTTCCCCAGCCCCCGGCATTTCGCGGCTGAAAATATAATAGACGCGCCCGTGCGGCGCGTTCTTCCTCTACCGGGGAGCAATCGCAGTAGTGAGTCTCTTAATAAGGCGAGACGTCCCGTCGCTCCTCCGAGAATAGTCAGGGATTTTTCGCACCTCGTGCCCGCACTACTGGAATATTTCTTTAAATGGAGACGCCTCTGGACAGAGAGGGGCTCCCTTGATATAAGAAAGTCGACGCTGAATAATACTCGGCCATATTTCTTCGGACTTCCGTGCCAGTCGAAATTCATTCAGTGACTCCTTGTCGCAGGACCGATCGCACTTACGCTCTTCGCTTTCTCACTGAAAACCACCTGCTTCAGCAAAGTATATTCTCCGACACTGTACTATACCCCACGCGCGGTCTAATACATTTTAAAATCCTACCAGCAGAGATTCTCCATCGGTAAATCAGGCGCGTGATCTCATTATGCGACTACCGTACTTGAAATACTCCCTACAGCAATTTCTCAACGATTTTTATTTAATGATAAAACTCACGTGTGTCCAAGACACATCGGAGGACCCTCCCTCGCTCCTACCTACCTCCTCATATTTCGTTTTGCTCGTTACTTTTCATCGCTCGTCGTCGCGGAAAGAGGGGTTTTTTTTCTTCCATTTTTTTCCTGTCTCTCTTCTCTCTTCCTTTTCATTCAACGAAAGAAAGGCGTTGACGAAAACGCTCTCGCGGTATCTCGCGGGCTCTCATTATTGCATCTCCCGGAGAAAAAGAGAGTCATACTCGGTATTTTACGTCAACTCGAGAGAGAGAGAGAGAGAGAGAGAGAGAGAGCGAGCCCCGGCTCTCAATACGCGTGCTGAATGTTTTATAAATCATTAAGGACTTTATGAGCAGCTGGACTGACGTACGCTGAACTTTTTTCACTGGCGACCGTAAAATTTCGTACTTGCGCCGCTGGCGGTTCTGGAAGCTCCGCACAGAATTCTCCTGCCCGGGAACATTATTGTTCGTATGTGCACTTGGTCAATGTTCCCCTGTATAGCGGATCTCGAATGTGGCAGATTCGATATTGACTTAGGGAATCCGCAGTTGCAGTATTTCATCGAAGTCACCGAGCAAGTGTCAAGCCCAGGGCCAAGCTGTAAAAAGCATTTCGGTCCTTGAGGAAAAACGGATACTTCGGAGAGACAGATGGAACTTACCGCGTAACGGCGGAGCCGCATCAGCCAACCACGGAGGGATATCGGGCTGAGATATCGAAAGAGGCGCTCGTACAACCCCGAACGATATCGAGATACAGCGCAAGTCACCCGGGGACTTCCAGAATCCTCCTAGAAGCTAATGGGCATGTCATTTTCCCAAATCTACGACGGCATAAACCGAATATCCTCTCTCTGTCTTACCGCAATTCTCCCAAATCTTATCCACCTTATAAGCAGATTTTTCTTTCGAGTTTCGATGAAACTTTCAGATAAAACCACTGTGAAACCTCCCCCATGAAAGTTTCGCGTAAAGACTCGAGAAAACTACCCCATGAAATTTGTCGAAAAGTCCCTAATAGATGCATGAAATATTTTCGGATCGACAGAGTGAGAGAGAGAGAGAGAGATTGTGCAAGGGATGTTGTACCTGCGCGCGCCTTTTTAGCCCCTCGCAGATCAGGCCATTCTGAATCGAAAAGTCCCGAACAGTTTTTTTCTAAAGCGAATAATAACGGAGTTATCAATGATTGAAGCTTCGAGCGAAGGGGACTAATGACGACGCGAGTATTCAAACAGGGTTGTTAGGGTGTTGGTATGCACGTTAGAGGTACAGGCACGTGAAAAGTTTCCTGGATAATCCCGCGGAGTTTGTAAAATCGAGGACAATCGAATTTGTTTCGTTTAGAGGGTAAACAGTGAAAATTTTCTCGATTTGCATAAAAGAGGAGAGAATCTCGTCAAACGGTCTCAATTAATAACAGATGCAGCACATCGGGGGAATAAAGGCGTGTACGGGGGAGGTCGGAGTTGTGTAAGTGTTCACGACTACTTGACAGTCGACAAAAGTTTCCGCTCGTGCAAATATTAACTCGAGCCAAGAGCGGGGTAGGTAGCTGCTCTTGGCGACACTTGCGGACAAACAATACTATAGCAAAGACTTCAAGGCAATCCTCTGTTAGCTTGCACCTTAACCTCGAGCTACCTCTTGCGGGAGGTCAGGCATTAATTCACCGCAAGCCAGCTTTCTCAATTAGAATCCAGCCGTCATGATTGCCGAGAGCGAATAGCCGAACTACGCTTTCGCAGTGTTTAGCAAACGCATTTCTGGTTAACCCTTCCAACCCATCCCATCCCATCTCATCCACCCAACCCCAGCCCAGCCCTTTCTCTACTAGTCTGACCATCCGGGAACCACCCCTACCGTTCATCAACCCCACTCGATAATCATTGCTCGCAACAACTCTTTGCGCTTGCGAGACTTACGACGAGTAGACAAACCCACCCCCGACTACCCCTCGTTCGCCCATTCGCTAGCTCCCTCGTTCATGGATTGTAATTCACGTAAAGTTCTCTAATTAATCAGGCCAGCAATTAGTTTCGGGAAACGAAGGCTCGATTGTTAGAGGTCGACCGTGAGAATGAGGGGGTTGGGGGTGCAATGACTGCGGCGATAGGGGGAAGTATTGCGGGAGCAGCGAAATATCCTCGAGCGGGCTATGGGGGATCGGAAGTGACGTCATCGGTCGATCGACGAACACTGCTCGCGATTTCTCTGGAAATTTCTCGCGAAAGTTTCTCCGGGGGAGGGGGAGGGACGCCGTTTCTGTTTCTCGGGGAATTTCGCAGTGGTTCTAATTATTCGCGGTAACCACCCCTCTTGATTCCTCGTAATCTTTGCGCGGATTCGCGCGCGTCCGTCGGCATCCCCGGGCGACGCGCAGTTTCTCCCCCGGCGACGAATCGCTGGCGCGTTCTAGGAATGCCGGAAGATTCGCCAACTCGGGCGATTCTCGCATCGATTTCTTCGTGTTTCGCCACGCTACGTGTTTTCCCAGCAAGTCCATAAGTTACTACTTCAGGAACATTCCGAAACTAGCTAACAGTGTGCTTCTAGCTGGAGAGCGATACGTCTTTGTTTATTGGCGTGTATGTGAAAAGGATGGGCCGTGTTGCGAGAGGGGCAAGTGGGGGTGGCGTTGCACCGCAACGTTCTCTGCCAGGGAGCGAGCGTAAACAACGCTACACAATCACGCGAGACGCAACGCGACGCGACGCCCAGGTCCGATCTGATCCAAAGCTGTCAGGCTCAAGTAAATTATAGTCGCCCTGGGACGCATAAGCGAGAGATGGTAGCGCGCGCCAACAGGTTACCTCCAGGTTCACCCCCTGTAATCGACTCCATATGAATTCACTCCACGATAATTCCCCCGCGAGTCCGCGGAGACTCGCACGAATCGCCATTCTTAATTTCGTCTGTCTATTCGAAGAACGACGGTGATTCCTCTTCCCCACCCCTCTTCCTCCGCCGCTTTTTCTGACCCACGTCTCCGCGCGAACTGACGTGGGACGACTCGCCTCTTTCGGAGCTAGTGAAAACCTCGAGGAATAGTCCGACATCGCCTAATCAATTTTGCCGCGGTTCAATCGCTGTCAAATTATCGGTTATGCTCAGTGATTGACTTGTTCTCCTTGCGATTCTTCCGCCCTGCGCGATTATACGAAAGTTTCTCGGGAAACGCGGGGGAGGGGAGGGGGGGGGGGGTTGCTCGAACGCGCGTTGATTCTCCAAGACGGCAGATGGAGGGTGAATTTCGCGATCGCCGACGAATTCCTTGCGAAGGGTCGCTGTTATTTCGCGAGCTAGGCCACGCGTGGAAGGACGCGAAACGTCGAACGTGCCACGAGCGTTGCTCGATTGGAGCTGCACTCCGCTGATTGGTGGCCCCGCAGGGTTAAGAGGATATGACGTAACGAACGTGCGTTGCCACCACCACGGACGAATTCGAACACTCGGCCACGGATTTCCCCGATGATAAATCCCATTATTTTTCACACGCTCTCTCCTCTGACCCCCATTTCGTACCTTTGGGTATCGATCCATTTCTAACGTTTTACCACAGATTTTTTTGTTTTTTTCCGTTTTTTTGGCCCCAGAAAAATTTTATTCCTTTTTGAGGGAGGAAAAACCGGCGCTTGTTTCCCGTAGTTTCACCTCGTTAGGAGATCAAGTAAAATTTGCTTTGTGGACAAGAAACTTTCTCGCAACGTTCATCACGCATTCGTAGTGGCCGTTGCTGCCTTTCCCGAATAATAGTTGGCTCGTACTCCTTCCTGCTCTATTTACAATATTTGCGCTGTCTCGAGATTAGTGGCATAAAATAACATTTATCACGAACGCGTTTACGGATCCACTTCCGTCGCAGCCCCGCCCTCGCACCGCTAGAAATATAATACTAAAAGCTTTTTTCTCTCATTTCTACGCAGGTCGAGCTGCTGAAAAAATGGTGCTCCGCATAAATTAGCGATGTTTATTCGCATAAAAACAATTTTCTGAATAACGTATGTCGAGGCGTCGAAATAACGTAGGTACAAGGTAACGGGATTACAGACGCGAATCGTGTAACCGTGGAGATTAAACGATACCACCACCCATTGTGAGAAACAAGCACTCGATCTATAAAGCGTTAGGGCAGCCACGCTCGAAATGATCAGCGTTGAAATAGATCCGAATTGCGTACCGCCGAATAAAGTGTTGCTCAATAATTAATGTTAATTTTATTCGGCAACGATGCGCCACCGTTTAAAATTCACTTTTGAAATAAGGGAGGCAAAAGGGCGTGATTCGATAAAAGATAATCAAGTATTTATTATGAAAATATTGAATCGCGATTAATAAAGCGCGTATGTGGGCGTGTGCGCGTGCAGCGATGCGCGGGGGTGGGAAGAGCGTCGTGTGAATCGAGGGGATGGCGCGGGGGGTGTATTTGTTTTCGTTGTCCAAGTCAATCCACGCATTCGAGACGGGATAAGTAAATACTGGAAAAGCAATATACTTGGTAGGGACGGCTGTACGTTTTCCCGGAGATATACGAGTCCGGTTAGTCGAGCCCTTGCCGCTTAATTTTCGGTGTACACCCTTCGCCCACCCCCCGCCACCCAACCGGCCCAACGCTAGCCAGCCAGCCAGCCAGTACCGTCTCGTAAAAAAATCCCAGCAAATCTCACCGGTGGACGCGTGTGCGCGTTCGTTACTGAGAAACTACTTATTGTCTGCAAAAGGTAAAAGTCAGAGGGGGTAGCTCGACGTTGTTCCGGCAACCCTTAAATTTCCGCATGCCAGCGGGTTTCGCGGCAGGCGGAAATTTCCCACCGGAAACGATTTATGCGAACCGAAACGCGATCGCACTGTCCATCATTCGGCGGCGGTTTCGAATGACTGGGGGTGGGACGGGGGTTGGGGGTGGTAGGGTTCGTCCGCGCGTCAACCAACCCTGGATAAGAGTCTTAGTCGGGCAATTCGGAATGGTCTTGCAGCTGAGAAATGGCATGACTGCATAGATGATACGCTAAGTTCTCACCCTATGAAAAATTACGTAGCTCTCGTGCTCGGTTTTCTCACTCGAGTCTTGTAACGCGCCGTGTCACGAACAGGTAAACTCGCGAGTGGTTTAATATTCGTCCCTCTAGTACTATTCTCACTCAATTTCCAGTGAAACATGACAGTTTTATTATTTTCATTATTAAAGCCTTGCCGGGGCAAGCTGAAACTTTTCACCCCATAGCCACTTGGCGGGGGGAGGAGGAGCGTCGTTGGCCCGGGGAAACCGAGTAATTCAATCGGCTGCTTATTTTTTTCACTTTATCTAATTGATTTGCCAATAAACACGACTATGATGACAGTTTGCCAGAAGAAAGTCGTGCAAATTGCTTCCTGCCTCTAAATCATCTCACCCCCTCGCCCTCTCTGCTCGTGTAGCCTATTGTTTCGAACTTTTTCTCGCGCTCTCTCTCTCTCTTCTCCTCTTTCTCTATACGTTACGCTTCAGAATCGATATTAACTCCACTTTTATTTCACATCATACTTTATCATTGTAATTTATAGAACGTGCCTGAGCACGAGCGTAAAATAAATACGGCCGTCTATTCGTCTATCGGTCTTTGCCTTTCTGCCCTCTCCGAACGCTCTCCGTCAGTCCGACCGCTTCACTTCCCTTCTCCAACCTCCCCTACGCTTCGCCCCCTCTCCATTCCGGCCATCTACTTTTATTTCCGTTCTTCGTCCTACGCTACATCTGCCGCGAGCACCGTGTGACCGCCACCGAACGATTCCATATTTTTTCCCCGATAGTTCCAACTCCCCGGCTCTGCTCCACTTTTTCTCTCTTTTCCTCTCCTCTCCCCACTCGACTCACCCTCCTGGCTTTTTCCTTCTCCCCCGCTCCTCTTTTTTTCTGTTACGATTGGCATCGCATCTGTCTCCCAACGCGAAAATGCATTATCCATCGAAACTACCGTACGCGTTACTTGCTGTAATACGCGCTCACGTATATTTTGCGAAAAGCAGATTTCCCCAATCAACCACTGTTTTACCCTTCCCTTTCTCTCTCTTTCTCTTTTTTTTTCTTTTTTGTACACACACACACACACACACACATACACACACAATATTGTATCCATAGCGGGCAGTAAACTTGATAAAAAGTTGTAAAAGACGCGAGGAGCCAGCGAAAGATCCGTGTACCTTCTTCGGTAATTCGCTATTTCTTGAAATTTCTCTTTACGATCGGTATCGCGAGGGCGGCCTTGGATACCCGGAGCAGGTGAATGATCCATCTAGGTGTATAGGTCGTGGAATAAGTAAAGCGTGAGAGAGAGAGAGAGAGAGAGAGAGATGAGGTGAACGAGGAAGATAGAAGCCGTACAATGAACTTCCTGGAAAACAGATTTGCAAAAACAGCAAAGTAACCTATTTACGCATAATACGAAGCAACGCGAGAAAAATTAGTAGATTCTTCATTCGTAATTCGTCGCTCTTCGAGATTTCACTTTACGATCGATATCACGAGCGCGGCCTTGGGTTTCCGGAGCAGGTAAAAAGTTCTATCAGGTGTTGGCTCGCGAGATACACAAAGAGAGAGAGAGAGAGAGAGAGAGAGAGAGAGAGAGAGAGAGAGAGGGAGAGAGAGAGAGCGAAGAGAGGAGTGAAACGAGGGTGGTAGAGACCGTACGATGAACGCCCTGGAAAACAGATTTGCGGAAACGGCAAAGTAACCTATACATGTATAATATGCAGTAATGCGAGGAGAGTTAGTCGAGCACTGCACCTCCGCGGCGCGTTGTTGTAGGCGAGCTCGTCGTATACGAAAGTTCCGACAGCTTACTCGTTTCCGGGCGTGCCATAAGCAGCTCGCCGCTTCGTCGCGGGAATATAAATGATTTTCGAAAGTGGAATAAGCGCCAGCGCTGTGGGGGGAGGAAAGGGGGCGCTCTATGACGCGCTTCTTTGCATACGAACGATTTAAACGAAGTTTCTCTTTCGAACGTTTATCGGCGATCGATTTTATTGCGGACCGCTAGCAGCCAGCGACTCTCGCGGCACCGGCCGGCGCCTCCGCACCGCGTGTGGCCTCCTCGTGCAACGAATACGATATCATCGCGGCTTTACGACGCCGTTACGAGCTCGCGTCATTTTTTCTCCTCCCGCGAAAACGACACGACGTTCGCGATAATCGCCAACCACCCCCACCTGGTCGGCCAATGCCCACGGGAACCGCTGCCGGTCTCTTCCTCTTCTCCCCCCTCTCTCTCTCTCTCTCTCTCTCTCTCTCTCTCTCTCTCTCTCTCTCTCTCTCTTCCTCCCCCATTCACCGATTCAATTCGATCGGCGATCGCAAAACTTGCGAAAAATTCCGGGGCGGTGGTCGCAAGCTCCTTCGGAAAATAAAACGACGTGCTTCGTTTTTTTCGGAGGTGATGTTTAATGGACGGACAGACGGACGGACGTACGACTAATTCACGTCACCTGGTTGTCCCGCGATGCCGTTCATCGGAATAACGAATCGGATTATCGACAACGTCGTTAGCTCGCGTACTTCAACAGGGTGGGAAATTTGACGTTTCCACGCAACGCCGTTGTGGCACGCACTGTCACTCGAGCACTTTCGGTCTCTGAATCGTTAAGAATCGCCGGGTCGTGACCTCGACTCGGTTCTTCGAAGGGGATGATAAAGCGGACGAGCGAGCCCCTCGGTTCGATATTTTTCTCAACCCCCGACACCCCCCCGGCGATATTACGAGCTTAGACTTTCATTCGTTATTCAGCGGTGCGATCGCGTTTCACTTTTTTCTCGGCGTTGCCAAACGGACGTGGCTCCTTTTGAGAAAATGGTACTCCAGCGAGTCTTCCCCGAGCTAACACGAGCTCTCGTGACCTCCTCTTCTCGGCGTTCGTCAAGAATGCAACCTTATTACGTACGTTGCCGACATATAAATCGAACTTGTGCTGTGCTTCAAATAGAATCTTCTTCTGCGTACTATCCTCCTCCTCCTCCTCCTCCTCCTCCTCCCGTGTACATGTTTGTAAATGTGTGTATGCGCGCGCGTGCGTGCGTGCACGGAGATAGATGCGGATACATATGTATGTATTTTGATACTCCCCCATCGAGGCATTCGGCGGAATTCTTCAAATATTACTGTCAAATGTATAACTTACTGGCCTGGCCTCCATTGTGATGCAATCGCGAGTAAGAAGCTTTCAATTTACGATATTCCATTTACCTCGGCGGCGGTAGCAGCAACCCCATAATGCATGCGCGGCCAGAGTTTCATGGTATCGTCGCTTATGTTGTTCATAAGCATTCCGTGTTCTACATCATTTGAATCTCAAAATTCAGGACATTTCGGTTATGGTATTGTAAAGCGTATAGCGTTACACGTGTCGCCTTATAACATAACTCGAGACACAAACGTGCTTTCCAACGAATTACAATAATCTCCTGCGGGATACACGAGTTCCTCCTTTACACGTACGTATACACGTACGTGCTCGCTACTCGTACGTACGTACGTACGTACATAAATGCATACATCTTCATTAATCTTTACGCGAATCTCCATGCTCTTGCGCGCTCTTATATAAGAACACACACACACACACACTCGTAGACGCACACGGTGAAAATGAACCGTGAACTCAATTCCGAGGGATAATTCTCGAAAGCAAAGACACAAGCGCGCCACTATCGAGCCGAGTGAATTTCAAAGATTCCTCGGCGCTCGACTTCCCCAACACCCTGTCATCGGAATCGAATGATTAACCGATATATTTTTCAGACGCGCGAGTGATCGATGGGAGCAGAGACGCGGAATGAAATTTCAATCGGAACCCAATGATTTTTGCGGCGGCCAGGAAGGAAGGAAGGAAGGAAGGAAGGAAGAATGAAATTTGTTGCTGGTAATGATGCACGATGAAAAAGACGCAGGCCGCGTAGTTTGCGATACGCGTAGTTGCTGCAAATGGCAGCAACGGCAACAACAGCAGCGGCAGCATCGATAATCGATAACGCGTGCGTTTGTGGTACGGTGTAATTGAGCAACGCTCGCCCGGCACGCGCATCAATTTCATCGAAGGCCATGCATCGTTAGCGAATCCCACAGTGTTGAAAAACAGCCCGATAATTAGTTGTTTAATGGAACCCTGCACCCGGATGCAAAACGAAACCTCTTATTGGCCCGCTCCTATTAAATGCACTGTCTCCAGCGCTGGGGGGTAGCAGTGGCAGTGGCGGTGGCGGTGGCGGTGGCGGTGGCGCGGAGGATGAACGAGTCAGTAGAGCCGAAAGCTTCGTGCATTTGAAATTGTACACGGAACATCGTTAACAGCGTTCCGCGTGTTCGAGAGTCCGCGCGCGTTTGCCACAGCGACACCCTGGCGATCGCGTGGATTCACGTCCGCACTTAGGCCAATTTCATTAGCGCCATCTCCTCCATCATGAACCCCCGGGTCTCCCTCCCTCCCTCCCTCCCTCCCTCTTTCTGCTGCTGTTGCTCTTTCTCCACCTCCTCCACCACCTCCTCCTCCTCCTCCTCCTCGAAAGTATTATGTAGCCTCGAAACAATGGCGGCAGCGGCAACGGCGCCGGCCAATAAATTAGGCGAGGTTCCGCGACAGATTGAGATGGATTCTGATGGATGCCTGACGTCCGGAAGATTCAAAAATGGAAATTGATCGGAACGATATCTGTCGAATAATGATGCATTAGGTGTCTTTATAGTAGCGGAGCCAGCGATCGAATAGATTGGCTATCCGGCGCTCGGTATATTCGCAGGCTGCGTCGGTTTCCTATATTCGGTGCTGCAGGAGGGTAGGAAGGGGTTGGCGGTACGATGCGATACGAATCGCAGGAACCCGCGAACCCGATATCCAACTGCACTCTGAGAAATGGCCCGTCTTGTAGTTTCTCTGCGCCCGTACCGAAAATCCACGCTCGTCGATATATCAGATCGCGTCCTCCTTGAGACCGATGGCGCAACTTTTGTCCAATAACGCGATACGTAAACGCACGTATACGCCAGCTAACCTAGTGTCTCAATATATTTGCTCGGGACTGCTCTCTTTCTCTCGAGAGAGAGGTCCCTCCCCACCCTCCATCCCTTTACCTGCTTGCCGCTGCAACGTCTCCGCTTCCGGTTTCCGTCGAGGAAAATGGACTGGCTACGGCGCGAGAGAGAGAAACTATCACGCATATTATTCTTTCGCGGCGGAGCCACTACCAACGCGTTTCCACTCTGCCACTCGTGTTTTTCCGAAGCAAATGCAATTAAACTTCGGAGCATCAGTTTGGAATAGTCCATATAAATTCGTCGATGGTCAATATTAGTGTATCCTTTTCCATACGTTAAATAAATTCAATACTCACTCGTTTAATTGCAACAATAATATTCGCAATAGCAATCGTATTAAGACTCTGGCCGGAGGAATAACAGGTTAATATTGAAAGATAACATTGCTCCCGATCTCATCCGTTTATTTACGACGAAACGTTGTCGCAATTAAAGCATCGACTCTCGGCTGAAGCGGGAAGAAACGAAGCGGGTGTAATGCGCGAAGCCACGGAGGAGGAAGAGAGTGAGAGAGAGAGATTCCTCCGTAGCTGCAGACCTGCGAGACTTTTTGCTCCCTCCCCCTGCACTTCGCTCCGCATCGCTCGTAAACTGCTCCGGTACAGCTTGAAGATTCACTGAGCTATGGGTAGGCCGATAAGATTCTCTTTTTACCCGAGAGCAAAGCAAAAAAGGTCACGCGACTCTGATTTGTTTTTCATTCCACACGGGCGAGGACGCCCCCGCGAAAACAATAAAATGAGTCAGACAACAAAAAATAGCAACCCCCTCGCGATAATTCTTCGGAGACGCCGTTGAGAATCTAATAAGCGGCCGTGAGATATTAGTTTCGTGCGTTAGAAAATGAATTCGGACAAACGTGGCGAGTTCTGCCAG
The DNA here is from genome assembly GCA_037305995.1 of Sclerodermus sp. 'alternatusi'. NCBI lineage: Eukaryota > Metazoa > Arthropoda > Insecta > Hymenoptera > Bethylidae > Sclerodermus > Sclerodermus sp. 'alternatusi'. The sequence goes on from CM074551.1 coordinate 3,635,019, forward strand.
GCTTGTCGTTGATTTAATCTCTTAAGGGATAATATCGAGGACAAGGGAGACAGAGTGGGAAGAGTCGTTTATTTAGATATTTTTCTTGCGAACCTCCTTGCAAATAACCAATGTAAAATAGGAAACTTGCGCCCGCGGTTATCCGAAGGAATATCTGCCTGTCACACAGCCCGAAGATCCTACGGGACCAACATGGGATAAGGGAGAACAACCTATAATACGAGGCACGCTAGTCTTTTTTCATTCCACGTTACGTCATGTTATAACGTTCGAAAGGAAAAATGATATAGATCAAAAATACGTGAGTAAAATTTCTTACTCTGGCTTACAGCGTGCTCCAACTATACCAATCGATTTTCTACCAGGACTCGTATTTTCGACCAATGCTCCCGATTGCAAAAACCAGGTATAAAAATGATTGGCAATTTGTTCAGTTTTGTTCGCAAAACGCCCGTGCTTTTAATAACACTTGGCACGCCAAAATGAAATGTTTGTCCACGTTTACGAGCTTTCAAAGCACAGTGAAAATATTTTATACCCTCCCTCCCACCATCCCTCTATCCCTCTATCCTTCCCCCAGCCTGTGCGAAGAGTGTAGCCAGATTAAATTTATATCGAATTCAATAAAGTAGCAAATTACTCGAATGAGACGTCTTACCAGGTCGTCCCCGACTCATCTAAGCACATTGATCAACGTAATTTCGTTCTTGGAACTTTAAGGGTGTTCCCGCATCAAACTTTCGGTCCCGTTGGATAAAAACTGTACGCGAAGACAAAATTTTGCCAACTTGTTGTCTTTGGATATTCCGTGCGATGCTCGAATCACTGGAGCGACAAACGTAGATTCGTTTCACTTAACAAATTCTGCTAGATGTATTTTACGATTCAGAATAAATACTGGAACAGCGGCGGTGGCGGCGGCGGCAGCAGCAGCAGTAGCAGCAACAACAACAACGGAAAAGAATAATTTCCTGTCGAGTTTAAGGCTGCTCTGGATAGTTAAATAAATACTGCTTAGGGTAGGAGCTGCCGAGAGCACTATGACAATATTGTCATATATCGTTACACAATTCTTTAAGAAAAGTAGCTAAAAAGAGATGAAATAGGGATTGAAAGAGGAAATAAAAACGAGCCACACTTTTACGAGTTTTCGTAATGTGCCGAGCATATGGTACTGAAGCGGCTGGCACCCCTTTACGGTCCAGGGTGTGACTTCGTCTTTTCGACTTGCGAGCCTTGGTATTCGTGCCACGTGCTTTCAAATCACCAGGTGGTAAAAACGTGCATCACAGACAAGTTCGCCTCGCTCATCCGTCGCGATACAACCACTGCCCGTCTACTTTTCTAGCCCGTATTTCCATACGGGGAAAACGAGCGGAAAGTTAATCGACGCGGGAAACTAACAGGGATATTTTCCATATAATTTGAAGAATTTCCCACAAACGGTGCGGACCTTCTTCGAGGAACGTTCGTCCGTACAAATTGAAAAACACTCAAGAACACGCATCGAGACGACTGACGCAACGGGGGTAAGTTGCCGATGTTTCGGTCTGTCTCGGCTGACCGCATTAAGTTTCTTCCACTGGCTTCGCCGATCATCTAGGAAGAAGTTTTTGGAAATTCTGCCGGCTCCTCGGGAACGTCGCGCGATTCTCGTGGATCCGTTCGGTGCTTCTATTCGTCGATAACGATCCCCTCGCAGTCGTCCGAGTTTTTCATTGCCACCGTCAGGCAGTCGACGACCCAGAGAAAGCACGCGCCAGGAATGTTTCGAAAGTACGGCACGATTATTTTCTCCCTGATAGACCTTTTGTACCACTCCAGTTCATTTTCCGTTGACCGTTGGTTCTCCGGGAACTCGAGCGGTCTATCCGAGCTGCGTGTCGCTCTCAACTCGGTCTCCGGTTTTCTTTGTGTCGCGCTGATGCGGGTTGCGACCTCCCCCTCTTTTGTAACGCCGCGTGTACCGTCGTCCCGGCTTATCTCGTCGGCGACGACGACTTCTCTCTCCATTCTTTTCACCTGCCGCGTAGACCGTCGCCGCTGGACCTTGTCTCCCTGCGCGCCGCTCTACAAATGAAATTGTATTACCGCTCGCACGCCGAACACCGCTTTCCTCTTTTCACACCATTCAAATACATTAAGTTAAACGCTAACCGGATCCCAGTAGTATTTCAGAATACGCAGCAACTCATCCCTGTCATTTTTATCCTTTCGCCTTAAGCTTCGAAGAATGCGCTCGTTTGATATTTTCCGCGCCATCTCCGTCGCCGCTTCATCCCCGGCACTTCGCCAAGTTTCATTTTCGTTTTCATTTTCATTTTCATTTTCATTTTTTCCGAACGGGAAAAGCCAGTCGCACGGGATCGAGCGCGTGTGCCGCGTAACTCTCTTTTTGTCAAAGTTCGACAGTCCAAATATTTCTGCCTGCGGTACACAATTTGACTGATGTATGGAGTTTTACAAGAGGAAATATCGAACTTGACAGGAGGGATATTTGTGATGCGGTAAAATTGTTTGCCCGAGTTTTGAGGGTAGTAAAAAACAGTCGAGCAAAAAGTAGAGCGTTAGAGGGAGGACAGAGAGAGGGGAGTGGGGGGCGGAGAAAGTAGTCAGGGTGAAATATAGAAATATTGCTAAGGTTTAACGGCAAACTCTCGCGCTGTACCTCGAGCAGTCGAACGATCATCCCCCCGGAGGGTGAGCCGGTGTTCGTGGTTGTCTCGCGATAAGCCCCGCTCGGGGGGTAGCAAGAACTTGCACTTCTTTTCCCATTATGCACGTGCGTGAGCAGTCGCTGGCAGCATTTTCCGCAATCTTCAAATTTCTTACTTTCATCCCTTAAGGGTCCTTCCTCCGGTGACCCCGCTCGCCAGCTCTCGCTCGCGAGCGCTTCCCTCTTCCCCTCCCCCTCCCCATCGTCCCTTACAGAGATAGAATCGAGATCATCGCAGAGCGGCTCCTCCCTTCGATAACGCGTACTTCCGTCGCGCTTAACTTCGAAGACATTCCCGAAAACGTCGGTGTTCGCGAAGATGCTCTCCGAGGGAGTCTCCGTGTCATTGAACTCGTAAGTGGAGGAGGACGTAGCGGCGCAATCACTGCAAACTACATTGTCGAATGACAGCCCTTCCTCGTCAACCTGAAATTGAGGGAATTTCATGAACTACAAGTGGCTATCGCAGTTCCCTGCGGCTTGCAATCCTTTTATTCGCAGTTTCGATATTGACAAGCATCCCCCTATAGACGACGACGACGACGACGACGACGACGGCGCCGCCGACGTCATAGCGAGAGCCCCATGCGAGTTTCATGGAGTTACCCGTAGCTTAATTTTCCCGGCAACGGAAACTCCATAATGACCTCCTGGCAAGACGCGTAATCTGACATCGCCAGGCATCGACAAAGTACAGGCACCCGTTGACTGATCGTAAGCCACCGTGCTGTAGTTCTTGTGTTCGACGCGACTGGTTAATAGAACCGAGACGAAGGAATCTGCGGCCAATACGCTTCCCATTTCCTTGTGGAATTCATCATGAAATCCGGCGGTCCGTTCCTGGTCCCGATCTCTCTCCTCGGGTTCTGGTTCTGGTTCGGGTTCTGGTTCTGCTTCGAAAGACGATACGTTACCAGTGCCATTATCGGCGCAATTTTTCCGGCTGGATTGGAAGTATCGTTGAAATTCCTCGGGCGTCCACTCGCAAACAATCGGATCCCTTTCAACGACGAAGCCGCTGGTGATGCACGTGCCATCTACGTGGACAGGGACGTCGTTAGTTTTTCCGAGCTCGACCCCGCCGAGTCGCGGCGGTACACGAGGAATTTATGAATCTCCAAAGCGTCACCGGGAAACGCCACGCTGCATTCGCCCTTCGAATTCAGCAGCGTCCTCGTACCGTCGGCCCTGCGCATGAATTTCTCATCGGTTTCGTAATCCGAGCTTAATCTCACGTGCAGCGAGTCATCCTCGTGCACGATCGAGTCATCCAGCACTCGGTATTGTCTGCCATCGTGGTCTAGAACCTCGTAGGAGGAGACAACCCTTTTGGTCTGAGGGAGAAGACGGAACGCCGGGATCAGCCATTGCTTATTTATGAGTCGCGAAGGCTACACGCTACATTTGCCATCTCTAGAAAATTCCGAGGGAATCTCGCGGGTTTTGCGGTTTCGTCGCCGACGGGGCGAACCCGCTAGAGTCCTTCGATCAATCGAGTCCGGTTAAGGGAGGGAAACTTAACGATCGTTTTTTCCAGCGCGGGAGGCCTCTCCGATCGTGGGGTTTCGTCGATTAGCGTCCCTCGACGACTACCCCCCGCCGTGCCCCTCGACCTCCTCCTTCCTTTGGACACGCTGCCGGGTCTCGCTTCCACCCCCGTCTGCTGGCCCTGCGCACCTGTTACACCTTGAAAAACTTATTCATCCCCCGCTCGAAATTTACCGGCAACTCCTCCATTAAGAGCTATCTGCCGCTATCATACCTGCAGTTTCGTTATTTTCAGTTAGCTCGGACGTTGCTATTGTTGCCGTTGCTGCTGCTGCTGCTGCTGCTGCTGCTGCTGCTCCTCCTCCTCCTCCTCCTCCTCCTCCTCCTCCTCCTCCTCCATTCCCTTTATTTTCTATCACGGTGAAACCCTTGCATGTAACGATCGCTCCGTTTGGACGTAACACAATTATAGTACCGTCCTCCATATATTTCAAGACCGTAGCATTTCTTAGGAATTTACGACATGTCTCGCGAGCCACGCTTTCCGGTTTCTCGGAGAGGTACGACTGACAAACGTAAAAGGGGTTGTTAACCCCGTCGCTGGCTATCGGTGCCACGTGCAATCCGTTGGGCCAAGAGACTCGAAAATCAAAGTCTCGCGAGTTTCCGTCTCGATCGGCCGAGTCTAACGGCGGAAACGGGACGCTTGTGTGTGGGGGTGCAACGGGGGTGATTCCGTGAGAACCCTCGACCCACCCCCTCTCCGAGGACTCGTCACGCTTGCTTGGTTTTGCGAGTTTTTCAAAGGAGAGCACGATGCCCCGCTCGGTCGTCAAATGGAAATGGGGTAGCGGGGCGGGGGTAACGAGGTCCCGGTATAAACTTAAACGGCACCCTCGAAAACTCACGGCTATTCTGAGCTGCGCGACCTTGTACAGCCACTCGTCGAGCTCGACCTTGATGCAAGTGCCATCGGCCGAGGAGAATATCTTGAAACGAGTGGTGATTTGCACGCGAAATTTACCGAGGTCGTAACCGACGAAGTCGTACGGCTCGTCGGGTTTTGCCGTGCGCAACGAGAGACTCTCCCTCAAGGGGAGGAACGTGGTGTCGACAATATCCGGGTCTACTTTGGGTCGCGATGGTGCTATCACGGACTTGTCCGTGTGCCCCCTGACGTTCTCTCCCTCCGGCTCTTCCGATGTTCTTTTTCTATCAACCCCCTCCCTTAACGTGGACCTCGGGCTGCCACATTTCACCCCCGCGGCATCCCTCTCGTCAGACTCAAGGACACTCGTCGTCTCCCTCGCTTTTAACGACCGCGGCAGGATGTAGTCCGCATCCGTGAACTCCGGACCGAACTCCACTGACGAAACTTCCTCGGGTTTTTCCGACAGCTCGGATTTGCGTCGTTTCAGCCGCGACATCTTCAGCTCGTGCGTCCTCGACTCGCGCTCCAGCCAGGATCGCTCCTCCATCGTCGCGAACTCGGAGAACTCGCGGAAGCTCAAGGCGGTGCGTATACTGGCCGTGGCAATGTCCTCCGCAGTGAAACAACTCGATGATATCCGATCCACGCGCGGATACAGCAACCCCCTGAACCCCCCGACGACCCGCGACTCTAAGCGGGGGGTTTGGAAAAACTCGGGGAAGGCGTGGCAGAACTTTTCGCAATTATCTACCCGGTGTGTCCGGGAACACCTTCTCCGGGGACAAATACCCTTATCGGAAGCGCCAGCTCGTAACTCCGGGGAATTTACAAAACCGCGAAGATTCGGCGAGTGCAAGACGCCGACGCCCCAGTTTTCGTAGTCGACGACGCTGTCCGAGAAACACCCGCGGCGCAACACTTCCGTTTCCGCTTCCTCGACAAACGCGAAATTCCCATTGACTCGTTGGCCCCGTGACGTCACAACTAAGTCCGGCCAGGATTTGGCATGAAGGTGCTCATCGGAACTGAAGCGTCCACTCGTTTCTCCGTGTCTTTCCAGTTTTTTCGAACCACCCCCGTCTCTCCCCGACATCGGACAGTCATCGCCACCAGGTACTTGGCGAACGTCCGCTCCTCTCCTGGGACCAGCGGCTTCCTCGTCGTTTTCCAGGAGCTCGTACGAGACGTCGAGTTTCCTCATCTTCCTCCCCATGGGTGAAAGCGCCTCCTCGCACTCTCCCCCCTCCTCCTCCTGCTCCTCCTCCTTCGGCGAAAATGTCTCGCTATAATCGCGCGGTAACCGGCGGATCGACACCCGGGAGAATTTACCTCGACCAAATTGGCGTAACGCAGCATCGTCGAGGCATCGCCGGAGCACGCAGGTTCACCAGGAGTCGCGTCGGTCGCGGGGGGGCCGGGAACGTACGCCTCCACCTGCAAAAAAGCCGCGCTGCACTCCAACAAGAATCCAGACAGCTCTCGCTTACCTGAGCGAGCAGAGCGTTCACCACGTCCTTCACCGACGTCTTCTCCAGCATCGTGGTTTCCAGCGTGGCCTTGTAAATGCTCAAATCGCTCGGCACTTCCGGAAAGCGCGCGATTCGCTGTTCCAGGTGCATACTCCCGATGTACTTGGTGTACTGCCTGTACAAATCAGTGAGGTCGTACACTAGGAAGCAAACCCTGTCGTAGAGGTCCCTCTTCGCGAGTTCTCTCCGGGAGTCGTCCGGGAAGTCCGGGACGGTCGGCCAGCAGAACGTGCGGAACACGAAATCACCGTAATCCGGCAAACAGTTCCAGTCAGCCAAGTCGTTGTACAGGCACGTCCAGAATTTCTCGAGGATGACGTCGCTGCCGCCGCGATAGTCGAAGACTCGTTGCGGTTTCGCCCGGGGTTTCGCTTTCCCGGAAGTGACGGGGACCTCCGGAGGGACTCGTTCAAACTTCTGGCCGGGTCGTTCGATCCTCAGCACGCAAGTTAAGGGTACACCGACCTTAACCAGCTCGCCGGGCAATTTGGGATCGTGAACGCCGCTGAGGATGATGTAGAGACTGGCGCCGTCCGACGGGGCGTCGTCTATGTAAACGGTGTCTCGCCACTCATCCCCCCGCTTGCGCAATCGGGTGTCGACCAGGTCGTCCTCGCAGTCAAGGCCACCCTTCGCCGACCCCGCGGTCGCCGCTCCGACGTCTTGAAAGGAACCGCGCCGCGTTAGGCACCCGGGGGGTAGCGCGAAGTGACCGCAGCGATCTTACCCCGCCAACCTAGGGTTTACCTGATATGGGGGTGGGACTCCGCATCAGTCGATACTTTTGCTCGACTTCCCTCTCCAGCTGAATCTCCCGTCTGCTCCTGGTTACGTTCTCGAGCTTCGCGCGATAGATAAGGTACTTGATGAGCCTTGCGGCCAACCAGGTCGGCAGCGTGCCATTGCCCTCGTCCAGGATCTTGTTTGCTAAATGGCAAATGCCCTGGACAACGGGGCACTTGGCTAAATCCTGTTTAGCCAGAGTTCGCACGATAGCCAGCGCTTGCGTCCAATCGAGAACATAAATGGACCTCCGTTTGCCTTGAGAGGCGGCCTCTTTGAAAAGCGAAACTACCCCCGAATGTTGCACCCTACTCTCGACCATCTGTCGAGCGGATAATCCGGGGAATGATTGTTTCCGGAATTGGAAGGGGAGGGAAGGGGAGGGAAGGAGGAACTGGATTTCTCCAGGTCCAATGGACGCGAGGGGAAGTTTTTCTCAGGAAGTTCTTACCATGGTCACGATGCACCACCAGTGCTGGTCGTTGATATCTATTTTCTCGAGAGCCTCTTGCCATGCGTCCTCGTTGACATTTTTATCCGGCTTCTTATCTTTCTTCGAGAGAGCATCGTCTTTCGTGGAACGCCGTAAGGACTTGCCTTTTTGCATCGCGGCAAACTACGTCCTTGAATAAAGCCAATCGAACAGGTATTATGCAAATGTCGCGGGAAACTGGAAACTGTCGTTTCACCCCCGGCTAGGAGCTAAGTGCAGTCGCATTTCCAAAAAGTTTAACAGCTCGCGAACGCTGCAGAAGGTTAGAGATACGGCTGACGGGAAGAACCGCGCTCAACTTCAGCACGAGCACGAGGGATCGCGTCTCGTCTTTTTTTCTTCGCGAGTAACCATATACTTAGTACTTCTATACATGCCTTTGACTATATAAAGATGGACCGCCAATTCCTATTACCAGAATATAGAATCTGCAATCCATGATGTGGAGACACCAATCCAAGTGGTACCCCTTGCAATTTTCTCAAAATTTTTTCGACCTTAAAACTGCTGCCATTTCCAGAAAAATGAATATTGTTGGATGGGACCTTCAGGCTAGGCTGTTTTTTTTTTTTTTTTTTTTTTACAGGTGAGGAGAATCTGAAACCAGACACCCTCGGCCGCCTAACTCAGAAGAATAAACTTCCCTGTTCAGCTGGCCGAGGGTAGCGTGGGGTTCGACCCACTAAACTCTTCACCTAGGCATTTTCTGAACCATCGGACGGTATCTTCGCGAGACTTATTTCCCCCGATGGTTCTGCCTCTATACTCTACTTCTTGATCTGTAAAGAGACTTGGAAGCGCCATGAAAGTATGACCCGTTTTATTATCTTTTTAATTTAATAAGTATTGCTTAAAAGAGAAATATTAGTTTGCAACTCAATTGAAGACGTAGGTAATAAGTATAAGGAATTATATGAAATGAAAGGATCCGCCGAGGAAGTGAGAACGGCGATTCGAAAGGAGTCGGCGGAGACGCAAAATTTCGAATGTCGTCAGTGGTAACAGACTTGGCCGACGTAACGCGGATGTGTGTACTTAACGACGAAACTCCGCGGGAACTGTAATTTTCGCGCAGTCGGGGGAAAAAGCCCTTGTGTGAGCTGGGGCGCGTCACGGTGTCGTTGGCGCCGCCTGTAAAATACGAGCGAGGAAAAAAGTGAAACAAATGGGATGCCAAAACCCTTTCTACCGTTGGTCGCTCTGCTCTAGCAGTGTGCACCCTCTGCAAGAGGGCTTAACACTTTTTCCCTATAGTTTTAGCTACAGTCGCGTAACTGTCGGCCGACACACTCGTCCGTGCGAATGACGCGAATCTCGAGAGTGTTGCATCGAGGCCAGTGGATGTCCACGGGGCGCGGGGCAAGCAGCAGCCGAAGAGAACGAGGGCCGATGATCGATATCCGAACTGGCTCCCATTATTTTTTTATGGTTGTAAAAATATCGTTTCTTACTACTGAAACGAAAGAGATCGGAATCCGCGAGGATTTGGCGACTGTGGCTGCTGAGAGCGCAGTCCGATAAATTCTCCCATTATTAGGGGGTGGCTGATACAATCGATACAATCGACACGCCACTCTTTATTGGACGGGACACTCGCGGCAAGTGTTTTCTCTCAAATGTTAGTTCTACCATTCGCCAAATGAATTGATAATACGCGAAGGATTCGCCGAGCTCTGCAACTTTCGCGAGGATCAGGAAAAATGAACGGGAGGGGCGAGAGAAAGAGACACGGAGAGGGATAAAGAGAGACGGAGAAGGGTCGTGTCTGACAGAGTTGCACTTGTGTGGATCCTAGTTCGGATTTAATTAAATTATGATATAGTCCGTGTGATTACGCGCCGATGGTCAGCGCCGAATGCACTGGGAGGCCACGGCTATTACGCACACGTTTCTAGAGTACTTTATAATGGCGTATTATCTGCGTCCATTGTGTTGTATTTCCACACAAACTACTCATCAACAAAGCTCAAGCGATAATTGATGAATCCTCGCGAATTGCGCACTGGCTAGACGTACTCCGCGCGTCCAGTTCAGTAATTAATGTTTAGATTAATTAGATATTTACTTGGCTGATAACATTAATTGCATATTACGTAACATGTAGAATGACGATCCATTAGGATTGCGCGCTAAATGGAAGAGAGAGAGAGAGAGCGGGATGACGGTGGGTGTTGAGGGAGGGGATGGACCACTATACGGTGAAAGAAAGTCCTCGGAGGACGAGGGTGGAGGGCTGAAGGGCAGAGATCCTCGCGCGAAGTACAAATAAGGATTAAGGCGAAAAACTTTAATATCGAAGCTCGTATGCTCCCCGAAAAAGATTAAGACCTCTCCTGGGAGGGTCCTGGCTTGAAAGGAAGAGTGAGTGATATACGATCTTCTTTTCCAGCGGAATCGCTGAATTTATTGGACACCCGAATCGTTTATTAACGTAAACGTTTTTCCAACCCTCGGTCGCGCCCCTTCCATTCGGAGCCAACTTGCGGAGTTTCTTCAATGAATTCGTTTGTTCTCTTTCTCCGGGTTACCCTTGCCTCTCCCCCCTTCGCTCCGGCGACTTCGCTTCCGCCTCTCCACGTTCATTCTTTCGCGGGGAGACCTTACAGCACGAGGACTCCTACAATTCAGCTGAAATTTATCTAAAAATACGTAGCGCGCGCGAGAGAGAAGATTGTTCCTCCGAAAAGAAATGCAAGACATTAAAGAGAATCGATGTGCCTCCGCTCGTGTATTGGAAATGGACCGTGCACCCGTACCCGCGCAAAGATTAATATATCTCGAGATATTTATCCCGGTGCTTTGATGTGCGAGTTTCCCATGAAACGAGACTCGTGTGCAATATTCGCTGGGCGCAGAGGGTGTGCGTTGAGAAGTACAGAGAGAAGCCCAGAGCGTAGGCTGGGGGCAGTTTTCGGACGATGTCAGGAATTCCGAGTAGAAACGATGATAGGTAATCCTTCGTAATGCCCAATTCCGTTTAGAGTAGAAAGTGTAATGACCGGACGACCGAGGGAGGAAGGAGGAAAGGGGACGAAAGATTAGGAGAGGAGAGAAGGACGAAAGATGTAGTGGTGATTCCTGCCTAACAATGCTAACCCCTCCTGCTCTAGGCTGTAATGGTGACTAGTGCGAGGAACACGCATACCGGATGAATCGAATGAGCAAAAGAGAAAACGCGATTGTTCGGTCGAGGGGTCCAGGGTTGGCCGATTTAGTGGCGCGATAGTTTGAGTTTGAGCGAAGCACCGGTGCTCCTGACGATGACCCTGGCGCAACTCTGACTCTGTGCCACTCCACCACGTGAACCCTACAAGGACCACTTATCTCCCGGGGAAACCCGGGCTAAGTTCAGTACCACAATCAGGATTGCCTTCCACCACGACCATCCAGAAGCGTGAGGTACACGCCACTAAGCCAAACTCCATATCCTCGCACCAACAAGGTACTCCCATACCCTTCTGTGCTCTCTCTCTCTCTCTCTGTCGCTCTCTCTTGTTTTCTCACTCTTTCTCTTGTTCTCTCTCTCTCTCTCCTTCTCTTCCTTCTCTTCGCTCTCCTACTATTCCTATGTCTCCCTCTATCTCTCTCTCTTTCTCTCTCTCTACCTCCCCTCTACATACAACCATTCAGCGAATAGCCAAACCATAAACGTATAACCACAAAGTGTCCTCTAACCTGAAGCACGCATTATGAGAGAATCCAGGAAAATACTCTCTTTAGCCTATTACTTCTCCATTCGGTATACGCACGTTATTTTCATTGGCAATTATATTCCTCTGTCCTGCGTGAAATTAAAAGATATCCCGATATGACACACGGCGGTAGCTCCACCCGGTAGAAAGTGACTCGCAGCAAAAGTTTTCAGGTGGTATTTAATGTGTCGCGCCGAGGCGCGTGGGTGAAATATTAATTTTCTTAATTTACTTTCGACACCTGTCTCTCGCGTTACGTGACTTCGGGTAGGCAGCACACGAATTTACGAATTGATCATTCTCAAACGTTTGTACGTACTTGATTTATGGTGGTATATACACCGCGATTGTGGCATACCATCACGATTCGGTCAGTGAATTTCTTTGGACAATCGTTCGCTATCTGTCATCAGGCTAGCATATCTGCTTCTCGCGACGAGAAATCCAGTGCTCGTTTGGTCTCTAATTCGTGTGATATACCGCTGCAGTCGATATGTTGAGATTCTTTCATGAATTTTACAAGGAGAAATTTTCCGTGTTTTGGATAGATTTATCGAAATGTAAGTGCACAAAAGTGTTCGCCAAATTGATTTTCTGCCGAGCGAGGAATTTATTTCTCATTCTCGTTTTTAGATGCACTGCTCACGGTAGGAATCACTTTATTAATTTTCTCGAATAAAAGTGTACAGAAATGGTGGACGAGGAATATTAAGTTAATGCGTTTTGTTATGACATTACCCGGTCCACCTGCACTGCCCTTAATAGGCAATGCGCATATATTTGCATTTACTTCGACCGAAGGTAAAAGATTACTGTGATTATTATTAATTAAGTTATATAGAGTGTTAAATGTTTAAAATATACTCGATGGTCGCTAATGATGATGCCGAATGTGCAATGTGAAACGTATATTTTCAGAAGCCTTGAGGAAGATAATAGATATTATTAAGTACACTGGAAAGACGCCGATGCGATTCTGGCTCGGTCATAAGTCACTTGTCTTTATAAATGAGCCGGGAGATATCGAGGTTTTAAAATAAATAGAAAATAAAACGCTTTTAATTCTCTATCTTTAATTACACCAAGTATACTTTCAGGTAATACTTAATAGTCCCAAAGCTAATAAAAAGGGATGGATTTACAAATTATTAAGCCCTTTACTCGAAGATGGATTAATTTTAACCTCGGGTATGATATATAAATATTTTATTTCAGGGTATTAAAAAGTCCTGGAAGGATAATACGTAATTTGTTAAATTTGAAATGTGCAGGTCAGACGCACAAGACACAGCGTAAAACTATTCAGCCGATGATCAACGCTAAAACCTTAACGCTCTTCGTCAATTATTACGACAAGCATTCCAAATATTGCGCCGATCTCTTGGATGAAAAAGTGAATTCTGGAGAATTCGATATATTGCCATACATATATAGGTGTACGATGGACGTGATATTCGGTAACGCGCATAAATTGTCGAGCTGTCAAAAGTGACGTTTGAGAAATTATTGATTCTAATAAACTTTTAGAGACAATATTGGGCGTCGAGGCTCGTGCTCAGAAAGGCCAGGCGGAAGAATTGGTGCATTCGTTCGACAGGTAGAAGTTTCAAAAAGTTGCGGAGACTCTCAAAAGAAGGAGTCATCGTCCATTTCTGAGATAAACGATGTTATTTCAGATTGTACGAGTTATTCTATTTAAGAATGATAAAACCGTGGTTACACTCGAACTTCATTTTCTCATTGACTAGCCCGGGAAAGGAATACAATCGTGTAGTGAGGCACATTGCCTCGTTCTTCGAGGACACCGTAAATACGAGACAGTTCGGAAATAATAAGAGAGACCTATTAATTGAGATGGATATTTTGAGGCTTTAATTATTTCAGGTGATAAAGGAGAAACGAGAGATGAGGAAATCTGGACAGCCGGATGCTGAGTCACAGGCAATTATTATTGAGCAAATACTGGAATCTTTGGAGAAGACTAACATTTTCAGCGAAAAAGAATTTAGAGATAACTTGATAACTCTATATTTAGCGGTAATAATTTTTCATTTAAAACTTTCTATCGTTCCAAATACGTTCGTCACTGGACGAAGATCTTTCGCTTCTTTTTTTATTCAGGCTCAAGACACAACCGCAACCGCGGTATCGTTTACACTCTTACATTTAGCGATGTACCCCGAGATACAGGTCAGTAAATGAAGTCTATCGAATCAGTGGACCGATCAAAAATACAAATCACGAATAATTGATCGTTTTACAGGATAAGGTTCGATTGGAAATGAATGAAATCTTCGTAACCGACGAAATTAATGCGAGCCGTCTACAAGGAATGAAATATTTAACTATGGTATTGAACGAAATCATGCGACTATATCCGATAGCAACTGTATTTTTGCGCGAAATAACCGAGGATCTGGAATTAGGTAACTGCGATTAACGAGGCAATCTTTAATCATTTATTTCGACTACTTGATTCCGAACGTACATTGTTTTTAGAATCTTGTACACTCCCAGAGGGCTGTAACGTTATAATCTCGCCGTTTATTCTACACAGAAGTAGCAAGTTTTGGATTGACCCGGAGAAATTTATACCCGAGAGATTTTACTCGGAAAACTCTCAAAATATACATCCATATTCCTACATTCCTTTCAGCGCCGGTAGCAGAAGCTGCATAGGTAATATAACAAATAAGCAGTGAATGCCATGCCTGATCGTAAGAATAATACGACTCTTTTTTTATAATTTTTAAGGTAAACAATTCGCGTATTTACTGCTGAAAACTCTAATAATCAATATACTACGAAAATTTCAACTTTCCACGACAATGCGAATAGAGGATCTCGAATTAAAAACTGATATTTCTGTCCGCGCGGCAAAAGGCTACCACCTATCTCTCACTCGAATTTAAATAATGCAAATATCTGAACCAAAGAAATCTCACCCACACATGCGCACGCACACATACACACAAACATACCGTAGTTGGAATAACCAGTAAATTATAGCAGTAATTAGGAATACCATGACACAATGTATTCGCTTACATATGTAGCTTGAAATTCTTCGGTGCAATATAGAAACGTCCAGCATCAGTCCAGTGAGTTTTAATTAAACCGCTATCAACAAAATCAAATCACTCAGTTTACGCTTTGATAGGTTTTAATTTCATTCGCCATCTGTAAGTCTGGCGATATCAACCGATGAGAAATGCAAAAAACAGAATGGAGGAGAGAAGATTATCTGTTATAATCAGGATAATGGCGCGTAAAGGGGAACGAGTGCTCGTCATTATTAGCAAAACATGTACGTAGCGAGGGGTAGGGTGAGAACAGCAGCAGGCATCAAGATGCTGAAGCGTAGGTGATACAAGGGGCAAAGGTCGAGCAGTTTCCATTGTAGCAAGCGGACGCACTCGATACGGCGATGGCTTCGTTTCAAAGGATTAGTGTGTGTGTAGGAGCAACATAGTAGCGAACCGACCAATGGTATCAGCATATTGCGTGGCACATACTGCCAAGTATCTGGTTGTTCGATCTGCCATAGGCTTATCCTGCATTGGCCCATTCACGATATCACCGTCCTAATGGGCAGGCAAAGCAAAGCGAGGCGAGGCGAGGCGAGGCGAAGCAAAGCAAAGCAAAGGCTTGGCAAAAACTTCGCGTATACCTGACTCCCTTCCAGCCTCGCCCACCCCCGAGCTACACACCCCCGCATTCACACTTCCGGGCTATTCGTTTTGAGTTATCGTCTGGCGCCGAACGCTTTCAGGGCGTCATCCGATGCCATGACATTGCAATTGCACTGATAAGAACCGGACCGCGCCCCGATAAACCCTCAAATTTCCGGCCTATCGATCTTCGTCTACCGTATAACTGTGCCAAATCGAATCGCCCCGTGAATTTTCCTCCCGAAGTCCACCACCACTTTCCCCGGAGCATCCCCGGCCTTGATAACAAAGCGCTACCCCCTGCGTCAAGTGACTTTGCGCGAAATTAGTCGGACCCTCGCGAAACATTCGCTTTACTTTTTCGAAGCTTCTCGACGAAGGATTTCTCGGTGGTGATCGAGAAAAAAGTCTCCTGTTGGAGCGGAGCCTGTAGGCTCCAAGTGGAGCACGCGGCACGAGCAAAACCTTCGCGCGAAATGCAAAATCACTTTGAACGTTGGAACGAATCAAGTCTGGTCCTCGTTATTGACCGATATTGCGAATTTGTAAGGACACTCGATGTACCAGCAAATTAAATCGGCTTGGAAATCTCCGTTCTGGGTATCGATGAATGCGTGTGCTTTGGATCGACGTCGGAGTAGTTATACCATTCCACGTTCCAGCAGCTCATTTATTCGATCGAACGATGTCGTTCGTTTCAATTCATTTCACTTTATGCTACTGCCGCCTCCTCGCTTCCCTTTCCCATCTTAGACACATGAAAATGTATCTCATCAGATATACGCCGCGCGTGTGCGCGTACGCGTGTGTGCGAGTGTGCGAGCGAGGACGAGGTGGAGTTGGTTCGGATCGTCTAGGACCCAACCAGTATCCGAGCGAGATCGCTCATGGCACTCCTCGATTATTCGCGCGACACTGCGAATTTAAAGAATGAGCCGTTTTAGCGGGACTCGATGCACTCGCGTAGTTTGCCAGTGGAATCTCCTGAAATTCCAAACAAGGTGAGTGGAATAACCGCTTTAATGGCATTCTGGATCGGCTCGAGTGAAACATAATTTTTAATCGCGAAACTCTCTCTCTCTCTCTCTCTCTCTCTTGCTCTCTCTAACGTTGTACATTCGATTATTCGGCGTTACAACCATTCAGCGCATCGATTTTAAGTATGCCGTTGGGAATAACGAAGGTTCGGAAGCAACGAAAGCATTTTGCACCTTAATCAGCGCGAATACAAAACCGCTGAATCCACGCTAGTCCGCAAATAAGCCATTAACCCTTCTCGATCTCATCCCACTTGTCGCCTTCATTGGTAATACTCCGTTTCTCTCTTCTTTCTCTTTCTTTCTCCCAAGTGCGAATTATCTCTAAAACTAATTTGAAGAGACATACTCGAGCAATCGTGATAACGTGGAATTCCGAGCCACGCACACTCATTGAAACGAAGCTCTTGCAAAACTCGTTTGGCATTATACAAAAAAGAGTGGAATTTTCGACGGTCCCTTCATCCCTCCCGGGCATGTTAAACGGGCAATCGGCCATAATCCATTAGCGGCTATACGAGGAATAAAAAAAAAATAAAAAAAAAAACGAGGAACAAAAATTGCAGAGATTGACCAGAGAGCCACTGACTGATAACGAAACGCATTCAAACGTTAAATATTAAAAATCTGTTATTCGCGGAACACGTGCATTTTATCGAGGTACAAATATGTAGCGGGAAGGTCGACGGTGAGAGCAGCGATTCGAATGAGAGCTCGATTAGCCAAAGTAGCTAGACGGCGAGATGAGAAAAAAAGCAGCGCGTAAAATGGCAAATTGTCCTGTTGGGACGCAAGTCGCAGTGGTAAGGGTCGGTGATTCAATAGAGCAGATAACATAAAGGGAACAAGCTGGTAAGAAGCAGCTCTCCTGGCTGAATGCTGGAAACCTTCCAAGGATCTTCATAAAGCGCGTTTTCCTGTCTCCAGTAATCCCTTTTCACTGATTTTCCAAAACACGCGAATTCGAACCGATCACCCGTGTGATCCGTCGAGCGCCTCCTTTGAACCCGCTGTCTTTTTCAGGGCTTCCTGAAAATTGCCTCGCGTCTCGCTAAGTAGGGTGAACTGCCGCTAAATATAGGTGTTAGGTCGTTTATGCAAAGCCACGAATCATTCCGCTACGTTAACTCAATCACTGCGGAACAATTGTAACTTTCAGTGAAACGCACTAACAACGCTGAAGGGCTGCGCGATATAGTTAGCAAAGAGATAGAAACTGCTGACTAATTAGAAGCCACTCTATGTATCTGAGCAGCTCCGACGCACAATGCCAGAGAATGCAACTTGGAGCGCAAAGTCATGCCTTACTTATATTCAAGATTTTCCCCGCGTTGCCGGCTGAAACGTCGACGAGCTCTACTACTTCCAATCAGACCGCGCGCAAGTTACGAAATTAATTTCTCCTCAGATCGCGCGCGCGGTGGTTTTATTTGAAAACAACTATAATTATCATACCACAACTGCTAGCTGGCGGAGTCGAAAGAATGCTAGTATCTGAAACTGGTGCAATAATAAGAAAAGTTGCGAAAAATAAAGTAGCAAAGTTGCGGAGCTTGCGGTATAATAATAGTTTGTCCGATCATTATAAAAATCTGATGAGAGGGTCGACCGGGTGTTTTCGGTTAAGCTACGTTTACACGAGGGTGGTGGTGGTGGTTTGGTAGGGAATAAAGGAAAGAGGGGGAGGCGGGAGAATGATCGCAGGGATTATCGAGGAGGATGGATGAAGTGAAGAAGAGGGCTAAGAAGAACGTGGAGGAACCAAGTAAATCTATACTACTCGTTAAAACAGAGCCGTCCTCGAGAGTTAATTCGATTCACGCGCTCAGAAAGGATTCGGCTGTAGAATCGTGGCGAACGACCGAAAGCTTTAAAGCTCTCGACTGTGGGTTCGATCGACGGAACATTTTTACGTGACAGTCGATACGCAGTAATTACTCCACGTCCTGGTGACCCGTGTCTTCCGGCTCTTCCAATACCCGTTACACTATCGACGTTCGACGTTACAAGCTTTTTTTAACCCTCCCCAGCCCTCGTCGTGCAGAAATGGTAATTCCTTTGGCGAAAAAACAGCTCCGAACGAATCTTGATCGAAAACCTCCCTGTATTCGCTCCTATCCTCGTATCGGTCTATCTTATTATTGATTCGCATCACTTTCTCAGCGGAACATTATAATATTGCGCGACAATACGCACCCTTTTTTTTCCTCTCGTTGTCAATCCTCTTTCCCTACTGCCAATGAGAAAGTTCCTTGAGTAAAATCGCGCGAAACGATACTCGATTTACTTTTTATCATCCACCCCCCGCTCCTCCTGCGATTCGAAACGTTTGATGCAATATTTCAGACTTTTTCCAGAATGGTTATTTCTCCATTCGCACCAGTTTCTCTGTTCGTCAGGCTAGGAGAATGCAGTATTTCGATTCATCTTCTTCGGAAATAAAGATCACTCTTTCATCCCCCCACCCCTTGGAGTGCTCCAACGAACTATAGATTGTTCGTGGAATAATAAAGGGAGTTGAAAAGGGCAGACTGCGCGAATATACTCCACACCTTTTTCATAATCATTTTCAGCATCTCGATGAAACCTCCGAATGCGATTGTGTGTATGTGTGTGTGTGTGTGTGTGTGTGTGTGTGTGTGTATGATTATAAGGATTATTTATAATCGTAGCGAGAATAAAAGTGTGTGGCGAGTCGAAATAACATGGTCGTCTTATCTCTCCGATCGCTTGTCCGAAAATAAGGAGAAAACGAGAAGGAGGAGGAATCCTCTCAGAAATTCTATTGTTCTTCCCGTTCGAAAATGGAAACGTCTTATTTAATTAATCAGTTATTCGAGCCAGCATTCTTATCGCTTCTGGTACGTTTCATTTTAAAGTCTCAGCTTGCCATTCCGGGAGACGACGCATTCCTCCTTTTGGTATCTCTCGACAATCCAGCATCTAGGTACTCGGTGGAAAGAAGCCACATCGACGTAATCGTCCGCGAAGAGATTCCTTACTAAGAGGCAGAAAAGAAGGAGTAATGGAAAAAGAAAAGGCAGAACGGGATGGGCGGGGGCAGCGCTTCTGGCAAAACTATCGCGAATCTTCCGTGAAAGATTTCAAATCCCGAAAGTAAAACCAGAGTGGGCGGAGCGGGGGCGGGGGATGGTTCTCTCGGAAATATTTCACATTTGGCCATTTGGCATTTTACGTAAGTACGAGCAATCGTCCTTTGATAGAACGCAATTAGGCAAATGGCCGCGTTTCCCTCGCGCGGAAGATATGACGCAAGCGTTACGAGTTTCCGGAACATATAAAAACGTCTACTCGCGCGAGCGCGCGATTCCCACCGGAAGTGGCGCCCGTAAACTTTCCTCGCGGTTGCTTCACGGAGTTTGTTTATAAATTCTTTTATCAGCGATATTCTTTATGCGTGTTCCGGCCGCGGCACGCCAAGCTTGAAATTACAGGGGAGTTACGAGCCATATGTTACAGTTTATGAAAGAAAAAGTGATAGCGGAAGATTCGAGCCGTTGTTTATCCGGCCATTGAGAAATATCGCATGCAGATTCGAAGCTTGCGAATCAACGGGTTCGGGGGAGGGGGAGGGGGCGGTTCGGGCGGCCAATGCCCTCCCCCCTGCTACCCCTGAGCCCAGCCACTTCCCGCGATCCGACACGTAGGATTTTCCCGGGTGGCGGGGTTGAAATGACCTCGAGTTAGCGAATACAATTTCCAGGGGGTGGGAGTGAGGCTGAGGGTGGCGGCGCCCGGGCCCTTCGGCTCGCAGCAACGGGGGTTGAGTTTCTCGCGTGGTTGCACCAACTGGAAAATGGAAAGCAGGATCGCAATCGCGGGAAACTACCGTCGCCGCGAGAACGTGGTGAAGAAATCGTGGCATCAACATCGCGGCCCACCACCGTGAACTTGCTCGACTCGCGGGGAGGAAATCGATATCGTCGGCGGCGACTGACTCGGCGGAAAACGTGACGCGCGCCGGAATTCGATTGCCGGTGACGCCGGGCGGCGAGTGCGTTCAATTATGAAAAGCATTTGGTGAGTCATTGTCGCCCGCCATTGTTCGCCGCCACGACCCGCGGACAATGGGGGTGCGCCGGCGAAATAGAAAATCGGCCGATTGCTCGATCGCGTTCAGAAACTTCGCCCCCGCACAGGAACTTCTCGAGATATTTAATAAACAGCGGCATAATGGTGGTGGTCTCGAGCAGGCCCTCATCCCCCTCACCCCCCGAAGCATCGATTTTTCGAGGGTTTCCTCACAGCGCTCTACGAGGGCTCCATCCCCCCACGCCCCCTCCCCGATCAGCGAGACCTGGATTTTTCCGTGTTTTTCAGATCAGCCTCTCGGCATCCGACCAAGAGGGTGCGGAGAATGTTGAATTTAACAGCGGAACCTGCAAGACAGACAATACGCGCTTTACCACCCCTGGAATTTCCCTTTGGCGTTTGTCTGCTGCTAATCACCGTGCTACTCCGGTAATTCCAGGGGGCGAGAGTGCAAGGGGTAAGTTGACAGCGCGCAAATTTTCAACGGAGACGCCTAAAGCGGAGTTGCGCAACGGGGCGAGGAGGGGGGCCGGGGGGTGGAAGAACGGAGAGTCCCCGTTGGCACCGGTGGTATTCGATATTCCTTAGAGCGCAACGATCCCATTCAGACCATTCTTACGACGTGTATGCCAGTTTTAGCGCACGCGGAGATAGATATATTCCCAGCGTTCGTTGAAACGGCCGGCTTTACGGCAGCTTTCGCTCTGAAAGCTCGCTTGGATGCTGCAGTATCCTCTTCCTTTGCCCGTTCTCAATGCTCCGAGCCTCCCTCCCCCCGACCCGACCCGACCCTGCCCCGACTAGAACGCGTTCTTCCGCCAATAACCCTGGAAGCGAGCCCTCTACCCCCAAATCCGTTACTCAGACTCCGCCGCCACCCCCTTTTTGTCTCCCCGGTCCATTCCGGGGACCCAGTCGATAATTGATACCTACCCCCGCCCCACCCCACCGCTCGCATAAGTATAATTTACGGACGATTCCGTAATTCGTTCGCGTCCGTCCCCACGAGAGAGCGGAGGGATGATCCTACAGGGGGGTGATGGAGTTTTCCCGAGTGAGCGGAAACGCTCAAAGGATTTCCCAGGGTTGAACGAGACGTTGCGTGCAGCATTTCCACCAGTCGGCCTCGGCCTCCTCCTGCTTCCCTGCGTCGATCCCTTTCGGCGAGGATCCACCCCCTTTTTGCCGAAGCCAGCGCCCTCCTGGAGCGCCGGTTACGTGGCTGCCACGGTACCCCCCTCCCTCCGGCCCCGCTGCTCCACATAGTCTTGTGTATTGGAGCGGTATCGCAATGCTCGGAATGTTTAATACCGGCGCAGCGACACGGCACGCCGCGGAGAAATGGCCGCTTCAGCCGCGGAATAAATCTCTCGAAATCATAGCTATAGTGTGCGCACCCCGCCATTTCCCGTCCACTCGAACCCTCGCACGGCGAGTACCCTTCAACGACCGGAAGTCCTCCAGGGGCTCGTCGGCTCGATATTAACAAAAAATCACACCTCTTTCCTCCTCCTCCTCCTCCTCCTCCTCGTTACAAACTGTCCGGTCAAACTAAGAGAGGACCAACCCTTTGACGCGCGACGATGGCGATGGAAACGGATGACAAGGACGGAGGGGGAGGGGCAGCCGAGGATCGAGCTTTTTCCTGGCTTACCAAAACAAGCCTCTAATTACACGGTTCTACTTGTCACTAGTCAAATACGAGCGGCTTTCCTCGACCTTCCCTTCCGGGCCACCCTCTTTCCACGAACGTCGTGTACTTTCGCTCTACGTCGCCAGTTCACGATGTTTGCCCAGGACGTTTAATTGCAACTGCGAGAAGTGGACTGGCGGTGGTGATGGTGGCGATGGTGGTGGTGAGTCAGTGTGAACGGGCGCAACGACGTAGCTTTCGTTAGAATTTCATTACTGCACCGTAAGTTCGAATCATACGGCGGTGCCACCGGTAGAGGGAGGGGGCTCGGCCAAAAGCATCGGCAACCCTGAGTGGGACACGTATTTCACTTTGTTTGCACGGGCGAAATTCTCGGACATTCGCCAGTGGCCGGCCTGACGAAGCGTGCGAGTTTTCGCTCCACCAGCGTACTAATTAATGCTATCCACCGTAATAAGTCCGCCGTTAACCCTCGACCCCTCCCCCGCGAGTCCCAGTAAAGTTTCGCCAGTTTCGGGCTGACCCGTTTCGCGTTTTTCCACTGGAAAATCGCGTGCTCGGCGTTCGGCGACAGGGGGATCGACGGCGAGAGACTACGGACGCGCGAGGGGGTTGCTCGGCCTGCTCGGGGGTGGATCCGTGGAGGGAGGGGTCGGGAATTATCTACTCCCGGGATGGTGCGTGGTGATAATCCACGGAGATTCTCCGATAGAGAGTCTTCCGTGGAAAATTCTTCGGTGAATAGCGGCGCGATGCCTAGGAGAGAAAAAAGAAATTAATACGAGGGAGAAATGGATAACGGCGGTGGTAGCTGGAAAAGAAAAGGTGACCGGTATAGCAGCGGGCATCCGATAAGGCTGCTGCAGATCGATTAAGATTAAACGCCCTATACTTGCCGTGTTTAAGAGACGCCAGAGCGGAAACTTGGAATTGAATTTCCCTGATTGAAATCAAGGACGTAGCCATTTAATTTGCAAATGGGGAATTGGAGGGGTGGCCGGGGGTGGAAAGCTCGAAGGAGGAAAGAAAGCAGGAGACGGTAGAAACGCGACGGGGTCAGGGGGTGGAGAGATAGGAACCACAAGCGAGTCGCATCGTCTTATTGGCGGGCCACAATACACACAAGTTGGCGAAGGGGTAGTTCCGCAGGGGTAGTCTTTCTCGCTCAGCACCTCAACTTTGCTTCGCAGGAAGATACTTGCCACGAGTATGCTTAACCTGCTTCGATATCATCTCGATAATAGTCACTCAATTCAGATAATTAAATCTCGAGTGGCTCCACCCTTCCACGGTATTTCCCTTGTATCCGAAAGTTCGCTGCATCTTAAGTACGGGGTAGGTGGGCGGGGGTGGGTGTCGCGGTCGGTGAATACCCGCCTCGTTCGGACTATTTTCTCACGAGCCCCACACGCGTCTGCCTGCCAGCAAAGCAAACTTACCCCGTAATCGACTCTGTCTTTATGCAAAACTTGAAAGCTGCTTTAATATTCTAATGTGATAATTTTCCATTACAGTGGAATACTGAAAAATTACTCGGGCGCCGATAAATCTCTCCGCGCTGCTAAAACGCCGTAAGTGCGCGTCGACCGTTTTATCATTGAGATGAAATAATCAAAGGGCTCTCTTTTTTCTTCTTCTCTCTATTTTTTTTTCCTTTTTCTTCTTTTTTTCTTTTCCATCATTGTTGTTATTATTTTTCGCTGCCGTCCGAGAAAATATTGACGTTCCGTTGTTCGCAGCATGCCAGGCGCGCGATCTATCACAAACAGAGATATGTATCAACGCGTTACTTGCAATATTTTCCATCGGTTTATGACTTTATTTGGTGATTAGTCGCGTACACATCGACGTAGCTTACTCGCACTCGCGAATCGATAGCTCGCATTAATAATCCTACATCTTCAATTAGTCGCGTAATTAATTCATCAATTATTCTTCGCCATTAATCATCCCCTGCCCGCCCGGTAAGTACAACGTAAATGGTCTCGCGACCATCGAGTAATCCAATTACGTAATTAACCCTCAATGAACTTCCGTGGAAGTAAAGTTTCCTCGGCCTTTGTACTTTGTCTCGTACTTGTTGATCGCATTCGACTACCCGCTGATAATCGAGAGGAACGCGTTGCCTCCCCTATAATGGTTTCGCCACGAATTCAGCCAATTCGAATTCACCCCTTTCCCCCTCCCCGGCTCGAATTAGCTCTAAGATTCTTTAATTGTCGCCGCGCGGTGGTATCGTTGGGAAAGTGATTTAAAGCGTGCCTCGCGAGACCCTTTCAGTATCCCTGAATTATTTCAATGGGAAACTTTGCTTTCATCTCGAGCCACGACGTAACCCTTAATGGTGAGCAGCATTATGTATTAAAGCGCTCCTCGTCTTATTCTATTTTAGGGATGCTTATATTCATCGATCGATACTTGAGCAACTGAAAGTAATTAAAGTCAGGGCATAATCACGCCACAGTGTCAGTACTCTCGTACACGATGCTGGGGGTGCGAGGAGGAAAAAAGAACAGGATGAATAAACGCTCCTAACGTAGCTTTTACGCGTCCGTGTAAGTGCGTGAGTAGACGTGTGTACGTGTACGTGGAAGCATGGAACTAAAGCTTTCGTATCCCTTTCTGTCTGCGGAGTCTCTCATAAATGAGAAGGGAGTCACGGAACGGCTTAAGGGCAGAGCAGGCGGTTAGATAGCGGCGGCAGAGGTGGAGATTAACACGTTAACGAGGATTTCTTCCCATACCCTTTATCTAAGGTAAGTCCACCATCACGTTGAGAGCTAATTTAAAAAATTCTAAATGCTCGGATTCTATTTTCCGTGCTCGTCACGCCTCTTTTCATTTTCCCGCCTGTTTTTCGTCGTCTGGTTCGTCTCTCTTGATCCCCTCCCCCCTCCCGCCCTCTCCTTTTCTTTTTCCGCCGTTACCCCTTTTTGTCAGCGCTCTAATGCCATGTAAGTGTTCCCTGCGCTTAACAATGTTCCCCACGGCCTTAAGATATCTCCCAGTTAAAACTCCCCCAAGTCCTTGAAATATTTTAAGGACCTTATAAAACAGGGATTTGCATAACTGAATTATTATGCTGCGAATTTCGGTCGACGTAAACAATGATTTAGAGTAAACGACATCGAGGAAACTTGAAGTTTTCCAAGTTCCGGAATCTCGCGACACTCGCGCTCGCCATTGGATTGGGAGGGAATCGCTGAAATCTCATTAAGGAGACATTGACGACCCGGAGAAATCCAGCGTGCATTTTAATACCGGGCGAGCAGAGGGTCGTCTCCCTCTCGAGGAGGGTGAAAAAAGGACGGCGACTCTCAGTTAAAGAAACGAGCGACTTAATGATCTCGAAATTTCGAGACTCAGCTCGATCGATCGTCAAGAGCAATCGATAGAATCTCTGGAAACAAGTCGAGCTGCGATTAACACTTCTCCCCTACACTTTTCTCCCCCCCCCCCCCCCGGAGGATACTCCTCGTAACGATATCTTGAAATTTTAAGTACTTTATAACAATTACACCGTGTCGCGCCGAGGTGGATCCACTCGACGCGAAAGAGAAGAAAAACGAGAAGAAAAAGTAGAAGAAACCGAAAATGATCAGCCCCGGTGAGAACTCCCTTGAGAGAATTGACAATAACCAGATCAAGGGGATGTAAATTCTTAGCGAGTGATTCGTTTAGCCGCGAGTACCTGAATTCTCTCGATTTAAGAATCGAAATGGGAGAACCTGGGAGGAATCACGGGGTTTAATGAGTGGATCTCGGCGATCTGGTTAAACGGGTGAGAGTAGCTGTAGAATCGGAGAATTATCGATGCCCGTGCGGTGCATTGTAGTCTCCCATCCATTAATTCGACGTTAGCCTAAGGGGGCTTAAATAATTAATCGGCCGAGTCTCGTGGTTCACGATTAAACGCTACGATTAAGTCCAGTAGCCCATGGGTTTACTTAAGCAAAGATCCGGAAGCGTCTGCTGGAAACTGGCTTCGCTTTGCTTTTACTGAATAGGTCGCGTCGCGTCGCTTCAACTCGACTCGGACCAGTCGAGATCGATCGGATTTCTCCTGGACACCGGGAGAAACCTCCAATGTCACACGAAGCAATCTGGGCTGATGCCCCGTGCCCCAACAAATTTCTGTTTCCACTGTCTGGAAAGCCGGGGAATCGACAACTACTCCACCTCTGAATAAACCAACGTCTCCGGCTGCATTCTACAATAGCTCCTATAGTAGGTATTGTGGCAACGATATACTCTACTTACTTCGCCTCTACTTCTACAGGGGCGCATCGGCTGAATTAAATGTAATTATTTAACAGGGCGGGGGGGGGGGGGGGGTAACTTATTTTCAGCCATATCGCAGCAGCATCGCGAGAATAATTCTCGCGGAATTAAGGGTTAACAATTAACGAGGGAAGTAGTTTCGTCGCGCGACTATTTCAAGTAGAATCTTAAACAGACGGGGAATCTCTGATCTATTATGCAACTGTAAACCAAGACCGGCACTTGGCTGTTTACTGTAACCTGCATATTTCATTCGATGCTTTATGCAACTTTGCGAAACTTGCACAGTCTCCATCGGTAGGAGCGCACACTCGCGACGCGTCGCGACGTTTGAAAAATATTTGAAGAGTCGGACGGTCGGTCGGTCGCTGCAGTTGCCACCGCCGCCGTCGCCGTACTGGATCAAGAGGGGTAGTTTTCAGGGTGAATTTACTCATTTCCCGGTGGCATCCGGTCTAATGAAGTAGGAGGATTCAGCGGCAATTGAGAGCATCGTCGTTTACTCGCTTCTGATAAATAAGGAGCTTTTGATGCTCGTCACCCCCCCCCCCCTAACACCCCCTCCCCTCTCGACCGGTAGGAACGACGACCCCTCGTGATATTCTTAATTAATTTAATCCGATATCGAGAGGCTCTCCCCCCCTCCCTCGAGCGATTTCAGCGAGCTTTCAAAGACTTGCCAAAGTTGCCAAAGTGGACGCTCGGAAAAAACAGCAAGGACACGTGACCTGGCTCAATTAGGAGGCATCGATCTACCGTACGACGTATTTGATCGAGCGAACGGCAACCCGGGTCACGGGTCACGGGTCACGGGTCGGGCTTGCATTCATTTCGGGACGTGTACGGACGGTTTGCGGACAGTCAAAGAGTCAACCTGTTTATACGCGGACACAGAAGCCGAGGGTCTAGCCTAGACACAGTGTGTCGCTATTGTTGGCAAATTGGCGGTAGATGGATCAGTCGACAATGACCGGCGTTTGATGAAGTAATGGACATTCTCTGTCGACGTGTTGACCCGGACCAAGGATATACACACATTCTAATGCTGCGTACACACGACGCGACACGACACGACGCAACGCAACGCACACCCTCGGCGAAAATTCAGCAGGTACGCGCGTACTCGCGCGAGCACTCGCCTCTGGCCTCCGAGAGTGTAAGGGCGACGTTGATCGCCGCGCGCAGTACGCGGATCAACGGGGAGAATGAACTGGCAGCCATTTTGCAAATTGACAAAGTCCTCGGGGCTCCGCCAAATTGCCAGAGTGTCTAATGGCAGCTGGATCCGACAACGCGCCGACTGGCCTTTCCCCGCTTTTCTTTGGCCTCGATGCTTTTTCCCCCATTTTTTAGCGCTCTCACTCCCCCCCCCCCCCCCACCTCCCCCTCGCTTTTCCTCCTTTCTTTCTTTTGCAGGTATCCAGCATGGCGATGATGCATCGCCGCACCGACTGGTATGCACGACCAGATTCCACGCGCAATGTACCACCTACGTGCCGCTTCTGGTCCCGCTACGCTAAATTATGACAGCCGCGTACTCCTCGTACGTACGCACGTACGTGTGCCGTGTTTGCGCTTCGTGTGCGTGCATTTAGATTTCAGCCGTCATATCGCCGTTGACTAATTTACTTCCAGCGTGGTATAATCAATATCTAAGCTCGTTACCGTCGGACCCCTCCGGCGTTGCAGGATCGAGGGATGCAAACCCCCTCGGCTCGATTCGCGTTTCGTCCGAAATTGTTTCAACCCCCTCGGCGACCTCCCACCCGACCAGATCTTCGAACGCACCCCTTTACCCCGATCCTCCCGCGAGCCTGCGAGAAGAAACTGCGACGGCTGCTCGATCACACCGGTGCAATGTCTCGAGGAACGGTCAGTGAAAAATGCGCGTTCTCCGCGAGGAACTCACCCCCTATTCGAGGGAAATGGCCCCGCGAGCGGTGTGGGGAGGGGGAAAACAAAGAAGAGGGTCGTCGCAAGTTTAACGGGACCTCTCCCGTGAAGGGGGTGGGCGGCAGCAGGAATATCCGGGAAAAACCGGGTGAGGGCCTCGAGCAGCGGCATTCCGAGGGCAGTCGGGGTGGGCAGGGGTGGCGAAGGGAAGAAATGCCAGGGCAATGAGGTGGACTCGATGTGTGTTTGGTTAACCGTTAACAAACACAGAAGAAACATTAGCGCTGCGCGGCTGGCATTCGCAAAATTACGGAAGGTCGACGAAATTATGTAAAGAGTGTGAGCGCGCGCGCGCGCGCACGCGCGGCAAGCTCGCACGCTGACCGACCACCAAACGCTGAAGAATGTTCGAATGCTGCGCCGCTACTTTTTACAGCGCGCCCCGGAGTATTCCGCTGCTGTCTCGCATCATCCTCTTGCTGATTTAGTATTTGCCAGGAATGTAGTTGAAAGAGTGCTTTCGAAACATACCGCGTCGACGGCTTCTCTCCACTAGCCTTTTTGCGCCACGTTCGCGTGTTAACTTTTTACCGCAACGCCCGCGATAAAACCACCGCCCGCTGCTAGCCGCAGCTACTACTCGTTGCGGTTTGTTCTCTATAAGTCTTCCGCCACCCCCAGTATTCAGGAACCTTTGCTTTGATTCATAGTACTCGGCCACCCTCCCACCCTCGCTCTCTCTCTCTCTCTCTCTCTCTCTCTCTCTCTCTCTCTCTCTCTCTCTCTCTCTTTCTCTGTCTCTCTTTTGAACCGCACTTAGAGATCTCGCGGCAGATGTCGATTGCTTGTAAAATTTCCAACTCGTCGACTGGCGAACGATTCTTCGGATTACGAAAGAAGGCTGGGGGAAGGGGGAAATAGAGAAAGCAGAGGGGAGGTTTAAAAGAAGTTCTCCTAAGTACTAAGAATTTTATTGTATTTTCTTGCCGAATCTTACAAATAGTGAACAGCGAATACCAATATTCGTGGGCTCTCTCTATTCCTGTGTTCCTTTGAAAAACTTTCTATTATAATAGCATTCGTATCGCCCGTTTCTTCTTAATTGCATAAGTCAATATTGATATCGATAACTTATTATATGTTACAGCTCCTCTCTTCGGATCTCTTCCTCTTTCGTTTCTTTCTGATTTTATATATATATATATATATCTGTATATATATGTATATATATATATATATATATTTATATATATATAAATATGTATTTGTTATCGCAGATACATTACTATGGATGATGAAGTGTGAATAATGGATGATTGAACAAGCTTTGTTTTCCAAACTCTCTCTCTCTCTGCTTGCAGCTCCTTTATGCTTTACCTTGGGATCACTAACTTTAGTGCTTTACTTTCAAACTTTAAAATATCTATGTACAAAGCTAAGACGTACGTACTTACACGCGCATACGCACACTCGCACACCTACTCCGTATTCTCGTTTCTTCGACTAACCCATCAACTCGTTAAAAAATTATAATCGATGGGGTTCGAGGGTTTTACGCGTTGAAATTTGAAGAATTTCCGAGAAGTCCGTGAGAATGGGAAAGTAAAAGAATGTCGGAAGAGTAAAAGAGTAATTTGGAAAACACAGCTTTACGAGAACTCGAGTCTCGTAATGAAGATGCATTTTCACTGCACCTTCCAAATGATACGGTTAAAATATCTTATAATTTAACCTTGAGTTGTGCTATACAGACAAACAGCGACGACGAGGTACTCACTCTCGCAACCATATATCTCTATGTCGCAGTAACACACATACGTAACGTCAGCAACGCACACATACACGCATTCCTCTTGATTTCACTATCTCTCCCTTAGCAGTCTCATAAACTTACGTATGCAAAGATAGAATTACTCGTCAGTCGTACACTCTCATCATCAGCGTTCCACGTTGGATTAAACCAATAGCCTCACAATTTTGACAAGGGTGGTTCGCGACAGTATAAGTATAATACCTTACTTTTTACATAAATATATCTATAGGTATGCAGGAGTACACGCACCAGTCCAGAGTATATTCTATACAAACAAAATATATCGTCATTTTTAACGCGTTTCTACACACTCTCTCTCTCTCTCTCTCTCTCTCTCTTGCTCGCTCGCTCTCTCTTCCTTTTTCACTTTTCGTAGAAAATCCATAAAAATTAGAAGAATAGAATGGGGCCATCGAGTTTGCTCGATACAGATCAAGATTCGACGGTCGATCGATCGATCGTACGAACAAAGTCGAGCAGAAATATTCATCGGTACTGCAACGAAAGGGGGAACAATGCGCCGGGAATGATTATCGAAGCCGTAAACGGAGATTAAGGGTGTTTCTTTCGGATCGCACCCCCGCGGCATTTCCGCATCGAATGAACGTGTTGACATTAACATAATTATCATTCAGTTTTCTAGATCCGATAAATGCTCCTATTCTACTTGGGCGCGTTTTCACTCGTTTATTTGATTTCCCCGGTGCACCACCGAGTTATTATTTTATATCCAAGCAATTTTGATTTAGTTGATTAATTTGCAAAATTTATGAGCTTGCTCGTTTCACGAATGACGAATGAATTTAATGGAAATGGTACGATTTCCAAAACCAGCGGATTTATGAAATTAGTTACTGACATTACCAGATAAAACTGTGGTAAAAGATAACCGCGAAAGGGGGTGGGGACATTCACCTCATGAGATATTGATAGAGCATTATGAATACAATGAATCGATGAAATTTTTCATGAGCGTATGATCGTGTGTAGGCAAATTTGCACAGTGGGCGCATTAAAAGCGATAAACTCCCAGTTGTGTGATCCCAAGTTTTATGAGTGATCATTATCCGTACACTGAAAAGACTGACGAATAATACAAGTGGACGCTTCGTACCATACCATGACGCAGCTTTATAACGTGCTCGCCCACGCTTATTGCCCTTGGCTCGCTTGTCTCCCGCTGAAAATATTATACGTCATTAAAAGTCTAGCATCCCCGTTTAAACCCCAAAGGCCAAAAAAATTAAACAGTCCTCTAGGAGAGCCTTCGCAAAAGTGATTTTCGTTTCGCGCGCGTGCACGGAGGGGAATCGAGAAGAGTTACGAAATGCCAGTCGCGTTAAAAGGGTTGAAACAGAAAAAGAAAAGATAAAAAAAACTTGCGAGGGCCAGCGCGAGAGATCGAAGGGTCTCGGGCGCTTTTTGAAACGAGAGTGAGTCACGGAGGTCTTCGAGACGGGGAAAACCATATATAATAGGAGGGAGGGGGAGGGGGAGAGGGGGGGGGTGAAAACTCGTGTTAAAAAGCGCGAAACCCAGGGTGAAAAAGTTTTCGCTCATAAAAGCTTCCATCGAGCC
This sequence comes from Sclerodermus sp. 'alternatusi', assembly GCA_037305995.1. Taxonomy (NCBI): domain Eukaryota; kingdom Metazoa; phylum Arthropoda; class Insecta; order Hymenoptera; family Bethylidae; genus Sclerodermus; species Sclerodermus sp. 'alternatusi'. The sequence continues at coordinate 3,666,631 of CM074551.1, forward strand.
AACATCAGCGGGGCATCCGGAAAAGTGTGGGAGTCGAAAAATCAAAAGCAATTTTCGCCGTAGGGTTCCGAGGGAGAATAGCCTAAGAATGCTCCACGGTGTTTTTATGGCGTGTCATTATGGTGGTGCTAGCTTGTACGACGTTAAAATATTTCATCTTCGCCTCTGACAGGCAGGCAGGCCTCGAGCTACAAATCTTTGCTGAAATAAGCTCGTTCGCAAGGTCGTAATATACATGTAGCACACGCTATACAATCTCGCGCCGGATTAGCATTGATTTACCCTTTCTCACATCTAAGGAATTTTATACCATCCTTTGAGCTTTACTCCTCCGTAACTTTCAATTCTCAGTTGCACTTACGATTTCCCGATGGAATCGAATGATATGTTAGGCAACTCGATTGGTAGTTTTATCCCGGAGCTTTACTACCAAATGATCGTCAAATCACCAATACTCCACTTCTTTTACAGAACAGAAAAATTTTATTCTTCCTTTCCCGATTTACACGGCGAATCCGGAGGAACTTGATTCCCTCGAAAACATTTTCAGTTTCCTCGTGGGAGAGGGAAACGCGTTGCTTTGTCACTGCGAGCCATTCCCGCTACGTCAACGTGCAAGGGAGGGTCTCGGCCCTTGAGGGATTATTAGCTCGAGTTCAATTACAAATCCGGCCTGATTCGAGAACTTTTGACTCGGTCATGTTTAACGCGTGCCCCCGTCCGTCGTGTCGTGTCGTATCGTATCGTATCGTATCGTATCGTATCGTATCGTCTCGTCTCGTCTCGTCTCGTTCCGTCGAGTGAAAAGTACAGCAATTCCAGGCGCGACGCTCGTCACTCGCACGAGTACTTGGCGCGATGGTACTAAAATACATTTTTCAGCGCGACACCATCGACGATGAGATTATCGAAACGCGGTATTAGGGATTACACGTGTCACATGCGCATAGTTTAGGTGTCGGGCTGCACGCTCCGGGCATTCGCGTTACAGCGTTACGTTTAGTAAAACGATACAGCACTCGGGGGTTGATCGCGGTAACAGAACACTGGTAATGGAACTTGCACGACTGGCCTATCGACGTTCGTTAATGTACAAACGTTTTCACTCGTTAAGCTTCGTTAGGGCCACTCATGATTATCAAAGGGAGCAATCTTGTCGTTCGCCAGGCGTTCGCCTCTCCTTCGCTCGCTAAGTTGGTTGTTGAAAGTTGAAAGTTGAAAGTTGAAGCTAGCACCAATTGGATCGCAGTGTCCGGAGGGGTAGGCATCCTGGTCACCTCAGAAGGGAGGTCAGCGCGAGCCCCGCCGTCAGTAAGAGGGTCGCCCTTGGCAGGCTGCATCCCCCGTGCTGCATCGCTGCTGGATTCTCACCTGCAAGCCGAAAAATTTCAATTTCGCCCCCTCCGCAGCCTCCCGTCCATCTCGTTCCAATCAATGTCGGAGGGGAATGTATCCGATTGGCTCGGCGCCAGTCGGAGAGGGAGGAGAAAAAAATCAGAGAAAAACTAATCGGAGAAAAGCGGAAAGTCAGGAGGGCTGAACGGTCGAAGAAGCGGCATTAGGTACCTATCGATAGATAAGCTCCGTTCTAAGACATTTCCAGATTTTAACGATTTTAACGAGGCGAGGATCTAATTGACGTTTGGAAGATCGAAGTCCGAAGAAAAATCACCCGTGAATAGCGCGGCTCCGGGAGAGAAGGGAGAAGGGTGATGGCAGTCGGTTAAGGGTCGGATAAAGCGCGCAGAAAGGAGCGAGCATCCCCCGCAGAGGCAAAATCCGCGGGGTTTACGATGGATCAATGCACGGTTCTTGATATTCGCCTAATCCCCTCAATCAGGCTCTTTCCACGGTTCAAATGCTTTTAATTCAGAGCCTCGCGTGATTATGGCTCCGTGCTCGTGATTGAAATTACCCCGGCAACTTTTTATCGCCACCGAGAAGTCTCGCGGAAGTTCGTGTACCTGAAAGGAGGTACCTCCGGGCCCTGGAGTGTCGAGGAAAAAGTATACTCGGAATAATCATTCGCAGATTAAGAAGCCAAATAGTCGCTTACCAGTACCGCGCAATTATCGCAACGACTATAAAATTTTCTCAATTACCCAACTGTGTTTTGTTCGAATGCAGCCAGAGAGAGAGAGAGAGAGAGGGGGGGGGGTGCAATACCGCGCTGCAGATTCTAACAGTAGAAAATGTCGATAATAAAGTCCACGCTAAAGCGTTTTATGTTGTTTCCACGGCATTATGGTTGCCTGCTGGTACTGGCATTCTACTAGCACCGCCATATTTCGTATTAGCGCTTATACATGGTAATTTAAGCAGCTTTTAGATTCGATAAATTTCTCTCCCCTAATTCCTCTCGGTGTACTTGCTGATAAATCTGTAAAAAGGCGAAGAGCACACACACGCATACACAAGTATTCTTGTCGATTGAAATCCTAGGAAAACAAGCGTGCGAAATTTGAGCGTGTTGCTCAGCGTGGAATTAATACGCGGCAGTGGCAAAATTCCCACGAGGGTGGCTCAGGGGGCGGGGGGTGGATGTTGGCTCGCCGACTAATCCCACCAGTTTTTTCCATCGGCCTACGGAGTGTGAGCGGGGGTGAGAGATCGAGTCTCTTAATCGGGGAGAGACTAGCCGGCTCTCCCTTTAAGGAAGAATGCGAAGGGAACTGGGTGACCTCTCATGGAGAAGAAATTCAATTAAAAGCTTCCGGCATCCCGTGAACTCCTCGACGGGGTTCGAGAAAAATTTACAACTCTGTTTACGCGGCCCTGGCTCGACCTCGCGGCCATCTTGTCGATTTAACTGGTTCTCAGGCTCGAATCTTTTCTCGCCTCGTTAATTGGATCGCTCGAATCTCGCCGGGATAAGGGGCACTTCGATCGCGATCTAAAAAGCATTTTCACCCTGCTGACAAGGGGAGGGCACTTTCGATTTGGCGCCAGCGGGGAACCCGATAAAACTTTTATAAGGAATGCCGGCGAATTTGCATTTAGAAGAAGCGCAATAGCTAATATTATAATAAGCTTAGCCTTTTTCTCGCGCCAACCCCCACCCCCCATCTCCCGCGCGAAGGTTCATTAAAAAGCATTATGCTTTATCGCGCGGGGATGGACGGGGGACGGGGCTCGTCGATTTTTAAGTGTTTTTTAATTCCGCCAACGGTTCGATCAAGCGGATCAACTGTCCGCTTTATTTGTCGGAGAATCCCTTCTCCCGCCGGGGAAAATCCATCCAGGATTCCCCATGATCCAGAGTAATCCCCCTGAGACTCGATCGTACACGCATACACGCTCGCTACACGCTCTGCATATATACTCATATATTTACAGAAACGCGGAGGCACACGCACGTAAGTCGTTTGCGTTGGGTGTTCGATTAACGACATATTAGTTATATGATAATTCCCGCATTCGGTACACACTGACTGATATTCCAACCGAATTGCTGTCTGAGATACCAATAATTCACCCTGAACGTGTAGTCGTGGGTGTTCCGTCAACAGAATTCGATATGTCTATGTATTAACAGGTTTCACCGGTAGATGGATTACAGGCGATTGACACGCAAATTCTATTCGAGCAATCCAGGCTGGAGCACCGACCAATTACGAAACTAAAGCACCAGCACCAGCAGCAGCGCGTCACCACACCACTACCAAAAGCAATCGCGTCACTACCGAAAGATAATCGCAGTCGTTGAAACTGAAACGACCGGACGCGCTGATTAAACACACGGGGGTGGTCGCAGCGGGCGCAAAGAAATATTCTTTCGCGGTAAGGAAGAAAACTTGAGGGGAGCAAAGTCAAGTCGAGCAAAATCGAGTCGACTCAAGCCCGAGTCGAGTCAAGGGCCTTGATAACTTTGAGAATTTTCCTGGCACACTCTGGCGGGGAAACCACGACGCGTATAACGACAGGCAAGAGAAAAAGGCGTATGCAAAATGAGCTGTCAAGCACCCTCGGGGGATTCCCCCGGTGTATTATACATGGCCGCTCTCGCTCGCTCCTGTTAACTACGTCTCGCGAGGAGAGCTTGGCAAACTGCTCACGCCCGTCGGCATTGCCTCGTGGAGGAGCTACATGGATGGAAGGAAGCCGCTGGAAGGTTAGGTGGACCGGGAAGAACGATTCCAGGAGGACGAGTGGAACGGGGAGCGGGGAAGCGGGGAAGCGGCGGCAACGGCACCACCAGCACGATGCCATCCTCGCGAGCTTGCGGCCAGAGTTATTAATGGGCCGGGCGTGACACCCCGCGAAATAACCTCTCCCAGAACCACCCCCGATGCCAGGACCACCCCAGCTCTCCCGAGCCCACTCCATAGTCAGTCGCTCGTCTCCTCGTAGACGTTAACTGGGCCAAGAACTGCTCATTTTCGAGTACGCGACGAGCCAGTTGTCCCCGACCCACCCCCGCTTCCCTCCTGCAACACGAACCCTCCATACCACTTCCGTCGTTCCACTTTCCTCTCTCTTTCCTTTTCTCTCTCGTTCCTTTCGTTTCTTCGGCTTCTCCCGTAAACCCCTCCCCCCCCCCCCCTCTGGCGGCCTAAAGCACCTGTAAGCTTCGCTATTTTTCAACTGTTTCTCCGATAGCTTCTCCTCCCCGACTATGTCCAGATCCTTGGGCGCTCTTCTCTTATTTTCCTTCTAATAACGATAATGACACTCGCGCGATGCCAGATTACACGGGAGTTTTCGATGTTGCTAATGGCCCTTCCGTTTAAATCGCGCCGGAACCTTTTCTGATAATATCCATTTCCATTAAACAGTCATTAACCCCATGAACGGATAATTGTAATATTTTGGGATCATAATCGCTCTCGATGGCAGCCTCGATTGCTGGATTAGTCTTTAAATATAAGAAATTGGGTGTTAAGTGGGGATTTGTCTAATAGCTACAATGGGGAGTCATCGCGCGGATTGCGATATTGATAGTTTTATCTACTTTCCGTTCGATAAATCAATTTTGCGCCCCTGCAACGCCGATAATCTATATATATATACCAGAGATAGAGCGCGCAAAGACAGAAATTTATCGAACTTCATTTGTAGCGATCGAACGTTTTAACGTCGGCTTATTCACGCCGCACAATGAGATTATCGGGCGGACACTTGATTATAACGCGAGTATATCGTGGACCCTGGGCAAGGAGATGGGGGAAAGGGCGGATTTGATTGGGGAAGGTGAGAGAAGAGATTGGAGAGGAAATGATTCGAAGGAGGAGAGGGTGGGGGAATCGGGAGAGAAGAAAAGAAGAGGAAAAGGAAAGTGCAAGACACGTCGAAAGGAGGTTGACGAGGGCTTGGGGAGGGGGAGGTGGAGGGGATATAAATAGGAACTGGAGCAGCCTCAGGGCGAACTCGACGAAGGAGATAGTGCCGAGTAATGTGCTCCATCTCTACCTCGGGTCACATTTAATTAATAACTGCACCGTACCTCCCGAGTAATGTATATTAATTGCAAAAAAGAAACAGGAGGTGCGCGGGGACGTTATACGTATATACTTGCCTCGAAATTAAAGCGGGGCTCTTTTTTCTCAAGCCCCGACTCCGGCCCAGTAGCTCGCACACCCCCCAGGCCATCCCCGAGCGTTTCTAGCCACATTTTACTATGCTCCACTCCACCCTAGTTCACTCCGTTTAACGGAGGAGCCAGGTTTGAATGGAGAGCGCGCGCCGCTTTGAATCTTTATAAACTAATTTGCCCGAAGAAAAATGGCGGACAGCCACAAGAAGAAGAAAACAAGCGCGGCCAAGAATTACCAACCGCGCGGTGGGTAATATCGCCGAGAAACGCCAGCCAGCCAGCCAGCCAAGAAAACACTAATGTGCCAGTAGTATGGACTATTATTTCTCGGACTGGTCGGCCGAGCGAGCGAGTCGCCCGGCCCCCTCGCAGCCCTCCGCTGCTGCTCGGCTTCCTGGCCGATGGAACTAGTTTCTGGAAATTTCGACGCTTAGCTTACGCCACTTATAATGTCGCGCCACGCGAGGAATTGAGTTCCCGCGAGTGGATAAGCCGACTGAAACATCGAACTGCTTGCGAATGCGAGCCAAGACCACCCGACTACTTGTCAAGCAAATTCACATTACTTCCAGCATTATACTCTCCCCTTGTAGCTACTTGCATACAACACCCGAGGTAATAACCCTGCGACACGTGCCTCCCATCGCATACACGACGCCCCCGCCCACCCCACCCCACGCCGCCACTCCACCCCCAGCACGAGCTGCTGGTAGCTTTACCGTGGAAACAACCCAACCTAGACTACTCGTAACCCGTTGCAATTGGCTACCGGGACACTCCATCAATCAGCGACTGGCGACAATGTCCGATCGAATCAAAATAATATCCATCTTGGTTACTTGGTTACGTTCCTAGTCCACGCCAACAAAGAGATTAATATCGCGAACAAATGTCCTGCCTATTCCCCGACTGCTCGCTGTCGAGAAAAATGTTATCCTTAATGACTGGCCTCGCGTACAATGCTCGCCGGAACAATGCACCCATACCCTACTCCCCCCCCCCCCCTCTCTCTCTGTCCCGCGAAATGCGAACTCGATAGAAATTCCTTTGCACGCGTCCGTCCTCCCCTCTACACCCCCCGTATAATCAGCCGGTTTAATCTTACATGCCAAATGAACTCTCGTCTCGTAAGACCTCTTCTATGCCTTTCTGTGTGTATGTTCGCGCGCGCGCGTGTGTGTGCGAGTGTTGGAAAACGAGCACTGAAATGTAGAGTGCTGTAAGGGGAGAAGAGCCCTCCTACAGCACTGGCTGGCTGGCTGGCTGGCTGGTGTGGCTGGTTGGGTGTTTATTCGTGTTGGGAAAGTGGGTCATTGGACGATTGTTGAAAGGTTTTCAAGGAGGATATCCGTGGACAGGAGAGTGGTTAGAGAAAATGAAGAAGCGCGCCATTCTTTGGCATTGAGATCGATCGTGGGGACGCGAACGAGGGCGGGCAAGAATCCCTGCGGCTCTATCTCGAGGCTTTATGGAGCATCGGGGGATCCAACTCCCATATAGTGTACCAGCTGCCGCGGCAGCCGACGGTAATCCGTCGTAAATAATGCACGGCTCGCGACTTCCGCTCGTCGCGTCGATGTGGCCGAGCGCGAAAAGCCTCGGTGGAAACTAGTTGAGCTCCTCGCTAAAAGTTTCCCCAAAGTACCTCTCCCCTGCAGCGACGCAGAACGTAAAGCCGAGCGCATTTATCGGGTTCTCCCGCGCCGAAACCGCTGCCTGCTGTCTATTATTCCCATCGATTCTCCGCGCGTCATCCCCTTTCACCGAAACCCACCCACCCCCGCTCGGAATCAAACTTTCAGGGACCCGTGATTTAAGAATTCAACCACAGAGGATCTCTCAGCGGGAATTAGGAATCGGCTCGCGGGATTCCCGGTAATATCTCTCGGACGGGTCTCGCGAATTCCCTCAGGGAATCGCTAATCGTTTATTGAGGAAACGGAAGGCAGCAGGGGGGTTGGGAGGGGGAGGGAGTTTTCCGTCGAGAAGCAGCGAGAGAGGACGTTTGCGTTTCTCAGAGAAATATTTGCGGGACAGGCGTGCGCGGATGGGGGTTGGGGGGAGGGGGTACGTAAAGAAGATGGAAGTAAAAAGATGATTGGAGGATGGAGTTCGAGCTATCGACTGTCCATCGACTTACATGCGATTTCGCCGACGCATGAAAGTTTTATGGCACACCCCGGTATCGAGGATCACTGCTGGAAAATGAGAGCGGAGCTTGATTCGCCGTCGAGCGAAGTAGACGGAGGAGCCGCTGCGAGGCGGACTCGGTTCATCGGAGTAAGAAATAGGTCGCCTGAATATTTCCCAGAACTTCTCTATGAATACGTTCTGAGTCGCTGCGAGGGTGAGCGCGCACGGCACCCTCGGCATACGGAAGATCGCGCGGTTTTCGGAACACCCCGGGAAAAACCGGGGGTGGAAAAGACCGGTGAGACGCGGCGAATCACCGAGGACTTGGCCCGGATAAGGAAAATTCAGGAAAGTTTGCTGCCCGTTAGGAGAAACCACCCTCTCCCCTCCCTCTGATAACACCGTCTCTCCCCCTATCCCATTAAAGCTGAAACAAGAAGGAAAGTGGGGTGAAATCTTAAGGAGCAGCAGACGTCGCATAAGCGGGTGCCGTCGGAACGCGGGGACCGCAAAAAAATCATTCCGCCCCTCGGCGCGAGAAGAACCGGAAGTGGCGTGTAACGAGAGTTGCGATTAACCGTGAAAGCGAAAGGTGGGGAAAAGGGAGGAAATCCTCGGGGGGTGGCTTCCCTCTCGCAAGCTCCATCTCGTCGAACAATTTTTTACTCTCTTAATAAAACTGATCAATTCCCCACCCCTCCATCTCCACCCCCACCCTCGTTCCACCACCCTGGGAAATAGGGATTGATTTCACTAATTCACTCAGAGGGGGATGAAGTGTGCGATAACTCGGAATCGAAGGAAAGCCCCGATGCGATGATTGCGCGCATATACATAATCTGCATTGGAAAATTTCAATTTGCCTACAAGCTATTAAAGAGAAATTAGAGTTTACATCGATGGTGATCGATAGCGGAGATACCCCATGATCGCCGGGATGTGTATCCGCAATAAAACGTGGCGAAACGACCGGGTGTAAAGTACCGTAGGAAATTATGAGCCGTTCGTGTGAGAATTCACAGCTTGTTTGGCAGTTGCCCGTTTCCCGGGAAATTTCAGGGTTTCCCTTGAAATTTTCCGACGGTATCACGAGGAAGTCGAGGAAAAAGCGCTAGCCGTCCAATCGAACTGAACGGAAGGAAGGGGGGGATGGAGAAAAGTACGAGCAAAGGTAGGGGATGAGAGGGGTGGGAATGGGAATCGAATGACAATCGGGCGAGCCGTCATCGACAGGAACTCGAGGATTCCAGTATAATGCGTCCCCCCCCCTCTCCCCCGATTATTCATTCACACAAGCTCACCACTTAAGAACGCCGCGTGTTCCCGCGGGGACACCTGACAAAGCCCCGGGGGAAATAAAAGGCGGGAAAAGACGAAACTCTTAATAGGCATCGGCGCCGTTGAAAAGCCGCGAAAAATCAATTATCGAGCGAGCAAGAGCCTGGAAAATGATATCGGTGGATGCTCGCTGCCTCGACACGCCTTTAACCTTCAACCTCCCCTTCCGGCGTTGCCAGGTCCCCCGCGGTCCTCGCAGATTCCGCGTTATCTGCGTCCAACAGCTGTTCGACTTTCGTGAAATTTCGATCTCCCCGCGCCCCCTCCCCTCCCCGCCCCTCCTATTTTACCACCGTTCATCGTCTCAGCGACGCGTGCTAACGGAGGTACGCACACCCCCGTACAGCCAGACTCCAGATAAACGGGAGATGGATCTTTTCGGGAGCTGGGATGCGGAAACAGCCACAAGGCCTTTCGTACTTACTGACCGTTTAGGACATGGACGGAGACGGTGGTGGCTGCCACGTCGGCCAGGGCGCAACTGTAATTTCCACTGTCCTCCTTCTTCGCGTACGCTATGTAGAGCCTGGAAACTGCACCCTCGCTATCCATATCCGTCTTGACGCTGGAACAGAGAGCAAAGACGAGTCGTCTCGCATTACGCGTGTTTCTACTACTTGCGTTTCCCCGGGCGCCGCCAGTCGACGCTGCCTCAAAGCGGATCCGGCGGCGCGGGGAACTGCCAATGAGAAGCGACGATCCCCGCCTTGTCCAGGGCGGAATCTCAAAGAACTCAGTCGGAGATCGCGCGTTACCTTTGAGATCCCTCAAGTGCCCCTTGCAGGGATTAACGCGTGCACCCCGGTCTTTATGATACTCGATCCGAAACTCAGGGGCCATTACGGGATTCGCATAAGTGCACGCTACACCGCCCTGTACATGCATAAATACACCCTTACTCGCGCATCGCCGCGAATAATTTTCCGCCGCCCTAAAAAAGAGCGAGAGGTAGAGGGAACACAAAAATGCGCAAGGGCCGTGGAAGAAACGGGAATGGAAATAATGTTACTTTAAGCAACGCGTTTTAGCGAGTACGTGATTTTTCCATGTTACGTAAAACTTTGTAAATACGATTATTATGCAACGCGACAGAATAATATTATAGTTTTACCGTATTTTTATGGATTTGCTGAAAAAGTAGTGGCGGAGGTGGTGGTAGTGCCGCAGCTACTGCCGATACCAGCAGTAGTGGTGGTGGTAGTGGTGGTGGTGGTAGGGGTCTTGGTAGCAAACAGGAGCCGGGAGGAAGTGAGTTTGTCAATACAAACATCGCATTACGTAAACTTGGGGGAAGTCAGTGTACCTCTGGAAAACAAATCCTATCAGGATTGGAACTCGCGAGTACCCACCCTCTGTAAACGCAATCCGAGCGAGGTAGGGCAAATGAGTAAAAGATGGAGCAGCCGGAGAGAAGAGGAGTGGAGAGGAGAGGAGAGGAGAGGAATAGAGGGGGTGAAAAGAGGAGAGGGATGCGGGAAAGGTGTAAATCAAGTCGCTTATTCCGGCGTGCTCCCGGATTCAGCACCTCCACCGAATCGCACTCTCCTCCCCTCCCCTCCTCTCCCTTCCCCTCCCACTCCCACACTCCGGAAGCTTTTTACTCTCGACTGAAAACAAGAGGAAACAAAGCCCGGCAAACGCGGCGCATACGGTTTCCAACAGCGCGAATCCAGTGTGAGATTCCCCGAGAAAAGTTCTCGCTGGAGTTCCTCGTCGTTTCCCGGATGAACTTTTCAAGTGACGCCTCGTCCAGCGTGGAGTCTGCTCCGCAAGGTCCCCCCCACCGGCTAAACTCCCCCTTCCGCCCCCGAGGAAATGTCGCCTTTCACCCCCTTTTTGCCAGCCCAGCGGCCACCAACGGTAACCATCCAGCTCCTGAAGGAACTCTCGGGGAAAACGGGTTTCCAAGCCTGTGTGCCGTCGGAAGGACCTCGGAAGGAGCGCACCCCACCCACCTCCCGAGGAGCGCAAAGAAGCCCCATGGTAGCTTGGGGTGGAAGCGATCTCCGTTGAAGCTGCGCTCAGCCACTGAAACTTGGCGCTACGCACGCCGCAACTTCTCCCGTTAGCTTCGGAGCACGCGCGGGGGTGAGGGGTGGCAATTTCCGAGCGCGCTGCGTCATCGCACAAGGGGTGTAACGCGCAGATAATGTGCTCGTGGCTTGCAGGAGGACGCGCGCATTGTCTGTGATTAGCCGAGCGTGCACCGCCAGTTATTGTCGTCAAGCTACGGGCCACGTGGTTTCGCGCTTCGCAGCTTTGGCCAAATTTCGCAACTGCCATCGCAGTTTTGGCCAGACACGGCGCTTTCACCCCTCAAAGCGACCCGACTCGATCCGCCCTGCCCCGCCCCGCCCCGCTCTCCGCTCTCGCAACCACTCGTACAAACCGCGATACGAGTTTTCTGCTGCCCGATATCATCCCCTTTGGATCCCGCGCCTGCCTCTCCCTCCTCCCATTATTTCGAGCGCTTTACGATTTTCCTTTAACCTCCTGGCTCCTCGCACGCTGGACCTTTGACCTCCCTCGCAACGTATTACCAGAAGCCCCGCTCGTAACGTTGCGGTTAAATACAAGTTCCACGCCGGTTGATACTACTGGACCGTCCGAGCATTTTAAGGTTCTACTACTGGAATTGTACGAGGATGTTTTGCGTGTGTGCGATATTCGGTAGGGGTGGCTGGAAACATCGAGTACATCGAAGAAACGGGGGAAGACGTCTAATTGCATCTTCCGTGCTGCGGATGCTTCTCTCTCTCTCTCTCTCTCTCTCTCTCTCCTCCTCCCCCCCGGTCGTACTTTCCGGTTTTCTTAATTTCTTTTCGCGCGAGTTTAGTTGGGCGTCGACTGTTTTACCCTTGCGGTAAATTTACACGCTGAACTTTTCCTCTCTTTATCACTCTATCTCTCTCTCTCTTTCTCTCTCTCTCTCTCTCTCTCTCCCTGTGTCCTTTTCTGCTCCAAATCTTTTCAGCGGAAGACCTCAACAAGCTCTAAGAAAGAGACGCGCCAGCGACCTCAGTGAAAGCAGAAGTCCCGGGTGACGAGTGTCTGCTCGGAACTTGGCCAACTCTAGTGAATCTTCGACTATCCGAAGTTCGAGCACGATAGTTGGTGACAATCGCGCTTTCTTAGTGTCATTTCGCTTGGAACGAGAATCAATGGACATTTCCTTCACTGTCGCTGACCTTGGACAAAGGGATAACTTCGGTATCCATGTCCTCCCTTCCGTGCTCTCGCCGAAACTTTCATTTTGCACATTGGAGCTTCGTGAAAATATGAGAAAAATTATTTCCGCCCGAGTCACCGATTTTCCCGACGAGTAATCGCCGCCCGGTAGCCCCTCCCCCCTTATCCCCAACCCCAAACCTGCGGCGTTCAGGCGAAATTCATTTTTAAATAACAATAAGCGATCCCCGGATTTTCCTCCTCCTTCTCGATTACCGGCGTTCTTCATCCCTCGATGAAATTTATCGCACGACTTATCGCATCCCTTCTGTCTCCGCCTATTCTATTTACTATGAAATTGCAATTTCTAGAAACTAAACGTTGGAGGTCATAAAGGTCGTGCATACGCACACAGGATGTTGTATCGGCGCCATTTTACATTTGTTATTAGTCTCGCAGCGTTGAGAGACTAGTAATGAAAGTTTTTACATTTCGATGTAACTGTCAGAACACATAAGCTATTTTATCGATTACATCGGGAGAGGGAGAGGGGGGAGGGGGGAGGGTGGGAGAGAAAAACAGGAAATACACAAGTATTTCCCTTCCACGGATCAAAAGCACTTCCGGGGTTTTTCCTTCTTCCTTTACCTCTCTCTCTCCCTCTCTCTCTCTCTCTCTCTCTCCCTCTCCTTCCCTTTCTTTTCTTGTGCACCGTAACATCTTTCCTATGGGATTTCCCGAAGAAGCTTCTAGCAAGTTTACGTTAAAGTCGTCAAATGGAAATCTTTATTCGGCAACTGAAATTTGCCGTGCGCATGTCTAGCGCGTACAACGAATCAAAAACGCCGCACTGAATACTAATAATGATGTCGTTATTTCCATTGATCAGTCAGCTCGTTAAAATTAACATGGCACCGTTAGTTTTTCCACGTACGTGCACAAATAAACTAATATATTCTCACAATATGTAATTTTCAGCTGCAGGTCATACATTAAATATAACGCACGCAATATTGTCCTATAATACGAACAATCCCAACGGAGTATGTATTATTAATACTATATGCACTATGCACACACATTGTTACATATGCAACAGCGGCCGGAACCAACAGCGTCATTCCACCACTTGACGTCAGATTAACACTGCGCGAAATGTGCGTTATATCGTGAAATTTCCAGTGTATCGTAAAAAGTA